>CM056721.1:114326463-115526463 GCA_029844215.1 Przewalskia tangutica
AACACATATCAATAATAAATACAATATATATTCACTAATACTTTTAAATTTGGTAGTGGGTTGAATGATTGAAAAGGCTGTTAAAATGTTGATTTTGGTCCATCTCGCTGCTACATCTCTTTAGGAACCAAGAGTATGTGAGTGTTCCAACACAGATTTGTAATTAAGATTAAAGTCATTACTTTGAAAAGGCTTTATGACTTATTTTTATTTTATAAAGTTGATATATTATTAATATGCCTTGCTATCTCACTCTATATATTTTTAACTTTTAGGTATTATGAGCATGGATGAATCGAGGGAATAAATGCATGCTATAACATGAAGGTAGGGCTGGCGTATGATGATATCCGGAAGGATTCATACAACAGATATGATATTATAAGGAAATTAATCGAATCAAAGAATCCTCAAATATTGTGGGATTTTTAAAACTAAATGAAACTCTTCAGCTTCTTCTTTTTCAGGTCATAACAGAGCCAAGTTATTTTCTCATTGGACTGAACCTCTTCAATTTATCTCGGAATAACTTAATTGGAAGTTAGTTTTGATTAGTTAGAGGAAGCAAAATATCTAGTAGAATATTCTAGATATGTGATAAGTGGAGGTGTATAAATACACATGTAATAAACTCAATTCAATAACACATAATTTTCCCCCAATTTTCCTCTCTCTTCCATTCCTTTCCCTCTCTTCATTCAATTCTCAATTCTTCAATCAATTGTTCTGCGCACAATCAACAAGCAATATCCGTAAATTATATATTTAATATGTAACAATGTAAAAGTGATTGTTATCAATTAATGATGTTTGGATAGTTTTGATCAAAATTGTTTTTGAATGTAGAATTATCAAAATAGACATTTAGTCAAATACATATAAATAACAATTACTAAAATGGAAGTATGTAAATAAAAATTACAAATAGATAATAGAATTTAAAGTGCAATATAGTACTTAAATATTAGTAGAATATTATTACAATACTAATTTAAAGTGCAATATAGTACTTAAAATATTATTAAATATTATTACAATACTAAATTAAAGAGGGTAATGAAGGAAAAAGTAAAAACACAAATTAAAATAAATGTAGAATTGATTCTACTTACCTTAGAAGTTAGAAATTGTAGCTTCTTCCAGAATCAATTTTGAAGAGGAAAATTGATTTTGGAGAGGAAATTCAAACACCCAATTTTATTCATTTTCACAAGTAACGGGAAATCAAACATGTATTTATATTATTTGGAAGAGATAAAGTAGCGTTGTAAATATGCAACGTGAAACAAAATAAATGGTCTATCCAAACTTAGCATCGTGCAAGTAGTTGGAACTTGGATGTGATAAAGAAGGAAAGAAATACCAAACTCCCTTCTGACATTTCCTGCTCAGTGTCTTGAGGCTGGTGGGTCATCTTATTGCCTCATTCAAGATAACATCTAACTATATATGATTGATCTCTTCTATTTGAATTCTTTTTTTGCACATATTTTCACGGCTATTGCCCACTTAATTTTTATTTGTTTATCGCATTATATGATGCTATACTTATTTAAGGAATTCAACCATGCTCCCTTTGTAGTGTTGTTCTAACAATTTGCTAAGAATCATAGTATTATATAAGCTTACTATACATACAGTATGGTTATTTTAAAAAGGAGCTTGGTATTGACAAAAAAACATGTCATACTTTTCGAGAATCTTCCTTTTCTTCGCAAGTCCATCGAGGCCATGTGGAAAGATTTGCGCTGATCTCACTAAAAGTTTCATCCTGTGAGTCTTGGAACTTAAGAGGCTCTGAACCAAAATACCTTTAAATAAAAGATGAAAGTTCCATTAAAGTAAAAAAAATTAAGGTTCCACATCGTAAAAAAGCTTGTTTTTGGTTAAAATTTCAACTTGAAAGTTAATATTCTCGATATATTCAAGTCAAGGAACAAGTTCGAAGTTTAGATTTTGGAATAAAGCGCCGTAGAACTCAATTCCAAAACTCAAAAACAACATTTAATCTAGGTATTTTATTATTAATTTTCTAATTATATTATTAAATACATTATAATCTTAAGCATGATTAATGTTTCATAGTCTCGAATTTCGGAAAAAAGGTGTATTTCACAATATATATATATATATATATATATTGCGCAATAGAGGTTGTCCATGCACTGCCCATCCCGTTTTTTCAATTTTTTAAATTTTTTATTTGTTAATTATAATTAGAAAATATGTTAATCTCCTAATTGTTAATTATTTGTTTATTCTTTGTTAATTGTTTGATTATAATAAAATATACTAATCTCCTAATACTATATTTATTTATTAATTATCTAATTGTTAATTTATTTATTTGTAAAATTGTTTAATACATGTTAATTATTAATGTGCTAATTAGTTATCTAATTTTATGTTAATGTTCTAATTAGTTATATAATTAATGATTAATTTTTAATTAGAAATAATTAATCCTTAGTTTAGGATTAAAATATCATTAATATAATATCAGTTAGTTAATTGTAGTTAGTATAATAATTAATTAAAATTATTAATTAGAAATATTTAATCATTAGCTTAGGTTTGAACATCATTAGTTTAGGATTAAAAATATCATTAATATTATATTAGTTAGTTAATTATAGTTAGTATAATAATTAATCAATAATTATTACTTAAAATAGTTAATACTTAGTTTAAGATTGAACATCATTAGTTTAAGATTAAAAATATCATTAATATAATATTAGTTAGTTAATTGTAGTTAGTATAATAACTACATTAAAGTGAGTTATTAGAAATAGTTAATCCTTAGTTTAGGATTGAACATCATTAGTTTAGGATTAAAAATATCATTAATATAATATTAGTTAGTTAATTGTAGACTTGTAGTTAGTATAATAATTAATTCAAAATTATTAATTAAAAATAGTTAATCATTAGTTTAGGATTGAAAAACATAATTATTCTAATTCGCAAATTTAGATAGTTAATATAATTTCGCGATAAAGGATTAGTTAGTATAACTTTTCATAAAGGATTACATAATTAATATTACATGTTAATGAATAATTTAAACATTATTAATACAAATATGACACCTCCATATACCACAGCCTTCATTTGGGGCACATCGATACATCAGTACTTAGTCTACAGGATAATCATAGGTTTGAGCTATTATGGATTGGCGAGATAGGTATGAGTACGATGTTCCATCCCCGTATGGTGGAACATTAGCGGCCCAACCCTCGCTGTTATACCCCGTAGTTCTGACCCTACGTATGAGAGCGTACGAAAGCATGTAAGACTTAAAATTTTCTAAAGATAGGTTGACGGATTGTTCCGGATGGGTTTTAGTCAACTTTGAGGCGGGTTATGACCCGATACATTAAGAATTCCTAAGTGTTTCAAAGGCTCAGGGCGTAGTTCGTTGAGTCTAGATTCCAACGCAACCAGTTAAATCGATAGGGCGTCGGAGTAGAAAGTTATGGGAGTTACAAGTTCGGTCTTGTGACGGACAAAAATGTGTTTGAGCAAAGGCAGCAGGTCGCGGAAATCTTGAGGGCATGAAGTTGCAGCCTTGCATGGCCGAAAGCATGGCCGAGGCGGGATTCGCGAAAAAACTTAGGAAAAGTCGATTTTTCTTTTAAAAGACCTTGGGAGGGTGACAAGTGTCCCCCCACGTCGATTTTTTGCATGCTATATTGACCAAGTCTTCAAGACTTGGTCATACTCTCTCTTAGACAAAAGCTCTTCCTTCTCTCTTAAAAGTTCAAGCTCCTCCTTCTCTCTAAAATCCCAAGAGAAATTCTAGCCTTAGGAAAAATCGAAAAGTTAAAACGAAGGAAGCTTGTGGCTAGCTTGTTAGTAGTGTTCTTGGCAGGAAGCTAGCAAAAATATTTGGAATAAGTTTGACTAAAACTTTAAGGTAGCATTTCTTCCTTTAGAATTAGTTTCTAGTGTTGCATGTTAAGAAGAAAGAACTTGTGGTAGTGAATAATGCTCTTAGAGTCATTGCATGTAAGAAATATGGTTTGGATGTGAAAGAATTGGTTAAGAAGATTATGTGAGCATGTTGTAGCCTAAAACTACCTTAGACTTGTTAAGTTAATTGTTTTACCTTTTGGGGCATAATTTTACACACCCAAGTTTAGGTGTGTAATCCCTTGAGATGTTTGGATTGTTGGGCCTAGAAGTGGCGTTTGGATGTTGAATTCGGACCTTAAAAGGTGGCAAAGTATGTAGAAACAAAGGAAATCTTGCCAATTTTTCATAGAATTTAGGGCTTTGAACTTAGATTATTCCTACATTGAAATTAGAGGTTAATAAACGTATTATGGTTATTATAGGTTGGCATATTACTTGCGGTAGTTTGAGCTTAGCAAGTGGATTGACCGAAGAGGTATGTGGAAACTTTCTTATCTTTTGAGCATGAGTAGTTATAACTATATAGTACGGTAGACGTACGTGTTTTGAATGAAGTAAATCCTTTTGTTATACTTGACTTGTTTTAAGGAAATGTCTAAGTTGGTTGGGTTAAGAAGTTAACCCGCTTGTTCTTAAGGAATGGTTTATCCTAAATAAGGTAGACAAGGATTTCTTGACATAATGAAGTATAGAGTACTTTTGGTGTGAAAGTATTGAATATTGAATTATTCTAAAAGATAAGAGACTTAAATTTTTGAGGTAAGAAACTTGTTTTCTAAAGGATAAGAGGCTTGAAGTATTTTTGAAAATTGTATGAATTTGTTCGAAGTATAAGTCTCTTGGTTAGTAAAAGAACGAAATGGTTTATAAGGAGTTATAACGGCTTTATGGGAAGTTAGTTATAACGGCCTTATTGTCACGACGCGAACCCGGGCCCGTGACTGGTGCCTTACCCCGGGCACCCTAGTGATACAACATCAGAGAAAAACCAGCGGAAATAAAAACTCAAGAATGAAAACAGTGAAATAAGAAAGTAGGCTAACCCAAACGGTTACCTTTTTTATACATAATTTAAAACTCGACGATTACATCCCATACAAACTGCCACAACATGATTACTCTGCACCTAAGAATTTTGAAACCATAATGACGGGACGGGGCCGCCATGCCCTGAATATACAAAAGTCTACTACTTGAGAACCGTACCACGTGACAAGCTTAGGAGATATGGAGCTTCCAGAACCGAACAGCGATCCTAAGAGAGTGGATCGCCAGCTATGTACCTCAACTGCGGCATGAACGGCCGAAGGAGGTCGGTCTGGCATGTACCAAGTATGTGAACGTAAATATCGTAAATGAAATCATAATAGTCTATATAAAGCGAGACATGTATGATAACCAAATTACAACACCACAACTTAAAAGCGATCATATCAAGATAGGGACTAATGCCCGTGAAATCATCACTCAAATACAACGGGAATTTAACGCACAAAGGCGCGTGCCCCGACATCTCACCTCGGTATAAGCATGGCCGTGGAACCGTCCTAGTGGGCCCATACGTGGACCATCCAACGTGTCGGTATGCCCAAAGGAGATAACAAGATAACAATCCTTGTGGAAGCATACGTGGGCTACCCAACGTGTCGGTATGTCCAAACAACTAACAAGAGAATACTGCGTGGAAGCATACCCGTGGGCTACCCAACGTGTCGGTATGTCCGATCAAATAACAATAACAACACCACAATGGAGCACACGTGGGCTACGGCGATGTCGGTATGTCCATCAATCAACGGATAGCCGACCCTCGGCGAGAGGCGGTAGCACATAAATACAACACTTGCACTGAAGCTATCACTACAAGCATGGGCGTTACACACAACTCAAGGTACTATAAATATTTCTTAACACAATGTCAAGTATACCATTTAAAACCCAAGTACTTAACCCTTTAGGATCAAGATACTCTACCTTTTATAAACAAGTCACTTATGTTTTTCCATCACGAAGTTCAATATTTGAAAACGAGTTACTTCCTTTTCCCAAAATCAAGTTACCATTTTTAAATCTAATAATGAAACCATTTCTTTATTTTCATAAAGTCGTTATAACTAACCTCCCATAAAGCTATTACAACACTTTATGATTAATAAAACAAGTCAAGACAAAATCATGCCTTTCTTTTAAACCAAAATACTTCAAATTCTTAAGTCTCTTTTCCTTTAGAAAATCGAATTCCTTACTTTGGAATTTTTAAGAAGATGAAAACTTGATTTCAATAATTCTCATTAAATGACCATGATCTAGGAAATGTAATGTCATTTTGTCTTATCTTAGCTTCTATGCAGATGGAGGTTTCTACCGATTTTAATATGATTAATGTCATTACTTCTTTCCTTTATCGACTGCATTGGCTTGTTCGATCCTTATTCCCATTTCCGAAATTGTAACGTTATTCTTTAAAAACCAAGTATTCATATCTCACGAATTAGGTTTTATACTTTTCAACACCATTTAGGTCAATTACAAGTCACGTCTCTTATCTTTTGAAAACAACAAACCATTCTTTTAGCTACATAAAGCGGTTATAACAAACTTCCCATAAAGCCGTTATAACACTTTATGTTTTAAACCAACCAATTACCACTATAAACATTTATGAGACCAATAGGGCTCATTCTTTAACTTTCAAGTACCGTTACTAACGGATAAGACTTTACTACTATTTTCACACAACGAAGCCCTTAACACTTCATATCAAGTCAAGGCACAAAAGGGAAATCAAATTCCTTTAACACTCGATGCGTCACCGACTATATATTTTACAAATAGTCATCTTTGAAGAGGATAGGAAGAATCACATACCTCGCGACGATTGTCGATAATAAGCAAAATGCTCCACCGTATTATCGCCTTAAGTAGAATATGCTACCGTAGTACTTCATCCTATAAAGGGTCATGAAACGTCTATCAAACTCTAGCTTCAACGTAGAATCAACTAAGTGCAAAGTCCCTAAATTCTACGACAATTTGGACGGCACTTCCTTTGCTTCTACTAACTTGCCACCTTTGTTAAGGTCGAATTCAATAACCCAACGCCCACAATAATACAAAATAACCCAATACTTTCCATCCCATTCTTGGCCAACCATAAACCAATTCTTAAATCCCTTTCAATACTTTCCAATCCAAGTCCTTAGGTCTAACATGATATCTAGCCCTAGACATCTTCAACAATTACAATCTTAAGGCTAGCATGCCCATTTCGTTTTTAACAAGACAAGATCCAAATCTATACAAAATAAAGCGACCTCGGGCTCAATTCTATACTACTACAATATAACAACCTTAGGCTCAACTCTAAACTACTAAAATAAAGCGACCTCAGCGGCATCTATACTACTAAAATAAAACGACCTTAGGCTCATAACCAAGAAAGGAAACTCTTACCTTAAGGAATAGCCCACAAAAGCCCTTTTCTTCCTCCTCTTTCAGTCAAAATCGTCCACCAGCGTTACCCACAAGTTTACCACACTTTTTCTTCTTGCGCCGCTCAACAATATCCTCTAAAAAGGTTTTCTTCCAAAAACTAGAGAGAAGGGAGAGGGTTTTTCCATGGAAGGGTTTGAAATGAAATGGCCAAGTCTTCCAAGACTTGGCCCTAAAATAGGCCTAATATGGTCAAAGGGATGGGAGGACACTTGTCACCCTCCCTTAGGTTTTTAAAAAAATATCACCTGATTTAAGCATTTTATCGCGAAAAAACCCGCCTTGGCGCCGCTGCGCATCAACTGACGAGAAAATTTTCAAGCAATCCGGCGCCGCGGCCACGCATTCGCGCGCGGCTGCAACCCATGGACCCCAGAACAAGCGGCGCGCGACGCGTCCGGCGCGGCGTACTGTACCAACTGAACCAGCTGCTGCTGCTGCGCGCAAACTTGAAACTTCCATAACTTTTGACTCCGATGTCAAACGGCGAGCGGTTTGTTGCGTTGGGATCTAGATTTAACGGACTACACATTAGGCCTTTTAAACACCTCGAAATTCTTAACAACTGGGGTACAACACTCCAAGGCAAACTCAAAATCCGTCCAACACATGTTGTCAACTTATCTATCAACTTTTTACATCTTAAATTCCTTGGTATGTTCTTATCTAACTCCTTGAATTTACGGGGTGTAACACTTATGAATGGATAAGGATGTCGTAAATTTCTAAAGCATAAAGTTAGTATAACGGCTTTATGGGAAGTTGGTTATAATAACTTTATGGAAGGTTATGAAAGTTGTCTATTTTGATTAATGAGTATAAGTTGTCTAGATTGTGGAAAAATTGAAGTTACTTGGTTTCAAGCTTTGAAATGAGTTTTCTAAAGGTGTAGTAACTTACTTTGAAAAATAGACACGCCTCGATACTACGGGTGTTAGTATCTTGGATTTTACATAAAAAGGAGGCTTCGAAAAGAATGTACGTACATAACACTTTGGCTTGTTTAATTGAGAATTTTTCTATGTGTGCCTTGATAAGTACTTTGGCTTGCTTAAATAAGAAATTCTCTTGGTTTATGTGAAAAGAAGGCATGGTAATTGTCTTGGTTTATATAAAGGCATGATATTGCAATTCGAATTAAAAGCATCTAATTATGAGTCTATTTGGGCATACCGTCAGTGATGGGGGATTCCACGGGTATGCGGCCATGATGAGGGTTCGTTTCCCTGTTGACAGTATTATTCCATGGATTAGCTCTCCATGAGGTCTACTGATGCAGGGTGGATCTAGTAGTTAGCCCTCGTACTTGCCCCGGTCAAAGACGTGATGCAGGGTGGATCTGGTAGTTGGCTTTCGTACTTGCCCCGGTCAGGGTTAGGGCGAAGTGGTGTGATGCAGGGTGGATCTGGTGGTTAGCCTGCGTACTTGCCGATCGTGATGTGGCGAGGTGGATCGTAGAGGCTATCGCACTTGCCCCGGTCAGCTTCGTGATTTCAGTTATAGTATTGTTGGTACGGGTGGATCTGGTAGCTGGCTTTCGTACTTGCCCCGGTCAGTTGAGGATGCAGGGTGGATCTGGTAGCTATGCCTTCGTCTTTGCCTCGCAGTTCTTATGATACAGGTGGGATCTAGTATTCATGTGTACTCCTTAGTGTAGTTATATCATAGACTGCATGCAGAGAGGAAGGAAATCCACGGGCACGATAGATATTATTGGCATGAGACCTATGGTTATATTTGAGAGATGACTTAGAGTGCGTGAGTCCCTGACTTGACATGGCTGCGTATATGTTGTGTACTGTAGTTTGTCTATCATACATTTCTCGTGCTTTATATATATGCTATTATGTTTTCATTACGATATTTTGATTTCACATACTTGATACTGTTATGCGACCTCCTTGAGGCTGCGTTCATCTGCGAGTTGAGATCGTAGTTTCTTTGGTCCGCACTCTTAGGATCACTGTTCATTTCCTGGAAAGCTCCATATCTCCGGAGGCTTTGTCTTCTGGTATGATTCTCTGAGGTTATAGACTTTTGTACATTCAGGGGGTATGGCGGGGCCCTGTCCCGCCACAGTTGTTATTCCTAGAGGTCTGTAGTCACGTTGGTGGTTTGGGCTGTAAGAATAAGTTGTACTTCTGATTAAGTATGTTTTTATGGAAGGCAGTCTTATCGGCTGGCCAGCGATGTTTACCTTTTTATAAGTTATGTATTATGTATGTTCCGCTGCTATTCTCTGATGCATACCTGACAGGATACCCCGGTAGGGTACTAGTCGCGGCCCCGGGGTCGGGTTGTGACACTCGCATTCCCGCATTTTAGATTGTGTCGCTGCTGGTCGGGTACAACATGATCGGGCTCTTGTGACTGTCATGGTTGAGCGATGGCGATTGAAGACCCACACCATTCATCTTCGCACTGGTGAGGCCACTATCATGCTTTAGGATGTGGAGGTCATGTATGGACTACGGGTAGATGGACTCTCATTATACATTGAGGATCCTCATCAGGCACCGATATTAGGACAGGAGTTGACTAGGCTCACTTGATACATGCCTCAGCAGGGTGATATTCATGGACAAAGTCAGATGTCAATGTCTTCCTCTACACTCACTTGCGCATCATAGATTTGCATAATGCTATTGCAGACAACACACCTCAAGTGAATGTCGATTGTCGTGCCCGTCTATATTTTACTCATCATAATCGGGGCATCATATTCCTGAACACATCGGGTTCCCATGTGATCTTAAAGTATTTGCTAATTCTAAATGATCTGGACCGGTTAGGAGATTACAGTTGGGTTAGTGTTGTTCTAACTTACCTGTATCGATCATTATGTCGAGCGTCTATGAACGGTAAGAGTGATGTTAGTGGATTTCATGTGCTCCTCTAGGTAATATATTTAAGTATGTGTAAATTTATTCTAAGTATACCCTTTTGAAATGACGACTAATAAAATATTTTTTAATGACCCTTTCAGTTATAGGTGTGGGATAGGATAATGCCTTTTCAGCCCGTAGTTATGACATGCCCTACTCACGGAGATGGACGGGAGGCATATCTCGAGATGTGGATATGCACCACATTATTCTTCTGTTCAGGGACCAACGTGATCATATGACGGAGGACAAGATAAATTTGTTTGATTTTACATTATTATCTTTTTTTACTATTTTTGTCTTTATCGTTTACTAATTTGGGATCATTTTTATAGCTTTTTAAATGGAGGTCGTATGTTCAGTTTTTGGATTAATTGTCGGCGTTTTGCATGCCTGGTGTGCCCGTGTGGATGTCTTAGTGTCTATTGATATACATGGAGATCGTTGAGGATCACGCACTCCACCGCATCTTACGATAGTTTAGGCATGTACAGAATATACTTGATCCAGTTTTTTGGGAGCACAACCACTATACGTGGGACGAGCGTTCGACCTCCACTCTTGCATACCAGGCCTTAATGCACACCCAAATCGATCGTTGGGCTTAGAGATTGGAGACGACAGAGCTGGTCGGACATAGGACTTCGATCGATGTTTACATTTAGTGGTACTGTCAAATCACACGCAACTTGATTGACAAACCTGAGAGACATGATCCTGATGGCCGAGGATATGCAGCACTCGCGAGACAATATGAGGTGTTGGTTAGTTTACCGCACTTATACTTAATTAATCGTCTTAATTATTACGTTACAAATTTATTCAATTATTAATATTGCAAACAAATGCAATTATGAACCGTACAGATGATGTGTCGGTTGGGCATACAACATATGGCTATCCCCGAGACAGCGGAATTTGTTGCCCAGATCATTCAGTTAGTCGAGTCGGGTATCCAACAATCACAAAAGGTCAAATGTATGCATGAGTGTGTTCTAGAGGTCCCGTATTGTTGAGTATATTTTATACACTCTTTTGAGTCCTTTTTAGTTAAGTATTTTCCTCTTTTCGTTTGTATTTAGTATAGTATTAGGGTTGTTTTTTTGTCTTTTAGAGTCACAACGGTCCTAAAAGAGAAAATACATAATTGAGGATGAAATGAGCTTAATTGAGATGAAATTGCACAACTAAAGCCCAAGAAATGAAGCCTAAGAAGTTCCAAGAAGAATAGAAAAAATCAGACGAAATCTGGAATTTCTCATCGACAGCGCCATGGCGCCAGAATTTCAGAAGGGTAAAAGGGTCCGAAATGCAGTTTTTCTCAGATATAAAACCCTGAAACCCTCTCATATCATGATGATATTTTTGGAGGCTGAAAAGGAGACAAAAGCTACACAATTGGAGACATCGAATTGTTCAAGTTCTTTTCTTTTCTTTATTTTAATTTCAGTTTATGATGGATTTTGTATTAGTTCTTAGCATGACAATGTCTAGGAGCTAATTTCTTTATTAGGGTTTTCCGTCGAATCACTTGAAACTCTTTCATACAATTAATGCATAGTTATTGATTTCTTCTTCAGCTATATTAAGATCTATTCAATATTGTATTGATTGTTTGAAAACTAACTGATCACTAATTTTCATAACTTATATGATTTTGAATCAAAATTCTGAAAGGTGAGATTTGAATATGTTGTAGTTGTCTAGACATAGGTTAAAATCGCAAACGAAAGTACCCCGATACTTGTGTAGTATTTAAGGTTGTTGTTCTTAATCCTCATGTGTGGTAAAATCTATCATAGAAATATATAAGGTTTCTGCATAAGGTTGAGTTTCTATATGTCCTAACCAGAATATAGAAAAAATTAGTTAACCTGCTATCTTAATAAGAAGAAGAGTCGTTAGCTTTGCATTAACAAGTGAAATAGTGGATAGTTGAGGAGATTGGAAGCCCTAATTCCCATCATAATTGTTTTAAACCCTAAGTATCATCACCTTAGTTTATTTTCTGCACTTTACTTAGTTATAATTCTTAGTTTAAAATCTCAACCAAAAGAACGGTTACCAAATAGATACCATAGATTAGATATTCGGTACTTGACAAACCAGTCTCTGTGGACGATAACTCGGTCTTACAGACTATATTACTTGAGCGATACGTACACTTGCGTTAGTGCACAGAATTATTGCAACAAGTTTTTGGCGCCGTTGTCGGGGACTGACGTACTATCAATATCGAATTATTTAGTCTTATTTCTAATTTGGTTTTTATTTTCTGTCTTTTTATTATTTTTATTTTTAGTACAGTTTTGCTTTGATCTGTTTGCTCGTTTTTTATCGATTCCAGGAAGTTTAGTGTATGCGAAGCAGAAGGGGAGCAGAAACACTTGTCCCTCTTAACCCGGAGATCGAAATTTTTTGCAAACAAAATAGGAAAAACAAAAGGATCTCTGATTCTTTAGCGATGGAAAATCAACAGAATCAGAATGGGCTGAATGAAGGAGTAGAGATGAGAGAACGAGTCCAGCTTCCTATTGAGAGGAGCTTGGGAGACTACGTTCTACCTACAATCACTGGTGTGCAGACTTGCATCAGACTTTCAGCTGTGGAAGCCAATAATTTTGAAATAAAACCAGCCATTCTGCACATGGTACAGAGCACAATTCAGTTTGGGGGGTTGCCGTCTGAAGGCCCACACATGCATAGTGCTAATTTTCTGGAGTTGTATGCTACATTCAAGTACAATGACGTTACTGATGATGTCATTCGAGTAAGGCTATTCCCATTCTCACTCAGGGATAGAGCCAAGTGTTGGCTGAATTCTTTACCAACAAACTCCATCACTACATGACAAGACTTAGCCTAGAAGTTCCTTGCTAAATTCTTCCCTCCATCCAAAGCAGCAAAGCTCAGAAGAGAGCTTAATAATTACTATCAGATGGATGGAGAGTCACTCTATGATGCGTGGGAGCGGTTCAAAGATCTGCAGAGAAAGTGTCTGCATCATGGGATTGAGAAATGGATGTTGGTCCATGTCTTCTACAATGGGTTATGTGGCACTACTCGTACTATAATTGATGCTGCTGCAGGGGGAACGTTCATGAAGAAGAGTGACAATGGGGCACATGATTTGCTAGAAGACATGGCCACAAATAACCATCAGGGGGCCGATGAGAGAGCAATGAACAGCAGGAAAGTGGTTGGGTTCATGAGTTAGATGTTATCACTGCATTGACTGCGCAGGTTGCCACTTTGATAAAGCAATTGCAGCAGAGTACAGTGCCCGTTAATGTAGTCTAGACATCAGTGAGTTGTGAGATTTGTGGGGTTCCTTATACTTTTGATGGGTGCACAGCAGTGGATCCAAACAATGTGCCTATGGAGCAGGTTCAAGCAGTTGAGAATTTTCAGAGGCCCTACAACAATGCATTCTCCAACACATATAATCAGGGGTGGAGAAATCACCCCAAAGTTTCGTGGAAGAAAGACCAAGGACAGTAGCCTCAGTTTCAGGAGCAATATCAACAAGGACAGACTATGAGATAATGGTGCTGATAGAGGAGTGCAGTGCTATATTGCAAAAGAAATTTTCCCCGAAGTTGAAAGATCCAGGAAGTTTCACATTACCTTGCACTATAGGGAAGGTGACATGGAAGCAGGCTCTGTGTGATTTGGGGGCAAGTTTCAACCTTATGCCCCTCTCTGTGTGTAGAAGGCTTGGAGCAGGCGAAACTAAGCCTACGACAGTGATCTTGCAACTACCAGATCGCTCAATAAAGCATCCACATGGTATAATCGAAGATGTGCTAGTGAAAGTGGGTAAGTTCATCTTTCTTACTGATTTCCTCATCCTAGACATGCAAGAAGATGTAAATATGTTGTCACGACCCGACCCGACGGGTCGCGACTCGGTGCCCCAGCTGGGCACTATTATACCTACTTGTCATATATAATCACACGGATACCAAGGATAATCTAAACATCGGTAATAAACATATCTCCCGAGGAGTCACAACTAATTCATATAACAAAATAGGCAAGCCGACGAGGCCGCCACTATACATAGAGATATCTAAACCGGCTCACAACCGTACGCATATACAAAAACACATCTACCACCCACAATTGTCTACAGACCTCTAAGAATACGATAATGAAATATGACGGGACAGGGCCCCGTCGTGCCCATAAATATGCATAAGTCCGAAAATAAGATTCTGTACCAAAATGACTAAGCTCTGAATCAATGGAACTCTCCGAACAGCTGAACAGGAATCCTAGACTGGAGGATCACCAAACTGAGTACATGTACCTGCGGGCATGACGGCCCCGAGAAATGGGTCGATCTGAAATAATGTACTGAGTATGTAAAACATGAAGTATTGTAAAGAAGATCATAACTGGACAAAAGATGTCAGGAGACAAGTATAATAATCAAAATATCAATACAATTGAGCCATATAAAAATGAGAGTCAACTGTGCCTTATAAAAATGAGAGTCATGTGTGCCCATATAATATACCGTACCCGGCCCAATGTGGGACTCGGTGAATATAGTCATATACATATACATACCGTATCCGGTCCCCTAGTGAGGTTCTCGATGAAATCATATCATATACCGTACCCGGCCCATTATGGGACTCGGTGAATGAAGTCATACATGGATACCTGTCCATAAACTGTGGATACCTGTCAACAAACCGTGGATGCATGTCCACTTATATCGTACCTGGACCATTCTGGGACTCAGTGAAATCATCATATACATATACATACCCGGCCCGGGACTCGGTGAATTCATATAATCATATCCAACACGAATATAATATCATGAGTAATTTTATTCAAACTAAATCATCATTTGACTCTTAATGGAGTAAATAGAATACCTATCACTTAGAAAATCAAGGCACTATCATATCATGTATCATTAAGAATTAGGATTCAATAGAATTATGTACGTCTGTTGTACACTCATTTTATATAAATCATGCCAAAAAAAGAAAGAATAGTTTCACATACCTTATTGTCGGAATAACCAACTCTATAACTACAACTCGTCTCGATTAGCACTTCAACCTATAACAATAGTAATTCGTTCGTCAACTCTATGATTTCTAGCGTAAGTTATATCGAATGATAACTCTCTTTTATATATAAATTTGGGCAGCACCTCCCCTATTTATATGCACATCCACAACTTATAAAGAAAGACAACAATACCAATAACAAGATGCAACTTAAAGATATAACCAAAACAATCCCAAATACTCCATATACGCCATCATAATACATTCCTTCTTTTTACGTTTAGGAAGACAACAACTACAACAATCAAGGTGATTAATACACATATTTCTCTTGTTAATTTAGCCCCTTAAACCATATTAACACAACCTTAAAAACAGTCAATCAATTCTAGCAATAACAACAAGAGTGCAAATCTTATAGTTTGCAACATAACACCTTTCTACGCTTTAATTCCTTTAAGACATGTACTAGTAATTACCACAACGTATAGACATGTTCATAACTTATATTTCCAGCATTATAACTTAACAAAAACAACCCCTAATACATCACAACAATGTCCAATAATTTGAATGTCACGGTCCACCCACAAAAATCCATAACTCTTCTCATAACTTCCTTAAAATCCAACATGTTTCAACACTTCCATATAACTAATTACCACTTTAAATATCAATGTTTCTTTTCAATTTCAACATGCAATTAGTGACAATGATAACAATAACAACAATCAAATCCAAGGTATACCAAAACAGTCCCCAAAATCGGTAATGGCAATTCCATTCGGCACAACAATATCAACAACAATCACATGCAATCTCTTAATTCACATTCTTCTTTAACATGAATTTATCTCTTAACTACAACATCATTTAACTCCAATAACTCAAGTAATAAGAAGAAATCTTACCTTAGTTTAGCCCAAGACAGTCCCTAAAGTCACGGCACTGCTCCATTCTTTTTTGCACCATTTTTCACCATTTCTTCAACCCAAAATGACATGCATGTATTCTATAAGTTTAATCCATAATTATTACATGTTTTCTTCCAAATAGTTCATCTACAAAATTTAAATTTCTGGGTTAAATTTCGGTCCAGCAATCCCGTGATACTCACTGTTTTGGAGTTACCATGACTTAAAATTTTTGTAGAAGACTTGTTCTTGGAAGAGAAGTGAGTAAAATTTTCAATTGTTTTGCTATGGACAAGGGAGTGTTTCGGCTGAGAGAAGAGAGGGGAGGGAGATGGGAGGTTAGAGTTTTGAAATAAAGTTAATGAGATGAGAGGGGTATTGGTTATGGAAATCTAAAAATTCTGCATGTTGGCCAAATGGCATGGGCACAAGTTCCCTAATATTTTATCCACTTATTTATCCTCTCCACTAAAATTAATCCACAATTAATTAATCTCTCACATAATCAATCATATATATAAAATCTAAAAATTTCATGTCTCCATATATATATGTATACACGACACTAAGTCCATACCACATGTGTTGCATTCCAAAATTATTCCGAAATCACATCCTTTGTATATAAATTTCCGGATTAGCATATATAAATATACTCTATATCCAATATTCAAATCTTACTTTCTTAATTACGTTCTCTAATTATCGCCTAAAACTTACGAGGTGTAACATCCTTTCCCCATTAGAAACATTCATCCCCGAATGTTCATCATAGGTCTCATGCTATAAATTTTTTGGCAGAGTCTCCTTTATAACTATACCTTCCAACCTATACACAACAAATCCAAAGATGCCACACAGGGCCACAATATACCACATATGTTACTCACCAATCAAAATATTTAAGTAAGGAATCAAATTACTTGTAGGCATAGAGGACAAGTGAGGATACTTCTTCTTCATTTCATCTTCTGCCTCCCAAGTCATCTCTTCCCTATTATTGTTTCGCCATAATACTTTGACGGAAGACACATCCTTTGTACGCAACCTTCTAACCTGACGATCAAGTATATCTATGGGGCTCTCCTCATAAGATAACTCCTCTGTCACCTGAAAATCATCTACATGGAACACTCTAGAAGGATCGCCAATACACTTACGCAACATCGATACATGAAAAACTGGATGTACCATTTCTAAATCAGATAGAAGATCCAACTCATAGGCAACCTTGCCTATCCTACGAATAATCTGATAAGATCCAATGTATCTTGGGCTAAGCTTCCCCTTCTTACCGAACCTCGTCACACCCTTTATGGGTGACACCTTCAGGAATACCCAATCACCAATCTGAAACTCTAAGTGTCGACGTCGATTATCTGCATATGACTTCTGTCGACTCAGGGCTGCTAATAATATCTCCTGAATAAGCTTCACCTTATCAACAACTTGCTGAATCATGTCTGGGCCGATTAACTTAGTCTCGCCTATATCAAACCAACCAATAGGTAACCTGCACTTCCTCCTATATAAAGCCTCGTACGGTGCCACCTGGATACTAGAATGGTAGTTATTATTATAAGCAAAGTCAATGAGTGGTAAATGATCATCTCAGCTACCTTTGAAGCCAATAATACAGGCTCTCAACATATCCTCTAGAGTCTGAATAGTACACTCAGCCTGCCCATCAGTCTGAGGATGAAATGATGTGCTAAGACTCACCTGTGTCCCCAATCCCTTCTAGAATGATCTCCAAAAGTTAGCTGTAAACTGGGCTCCGCTATCCGATATGATAGATGTGGGAACCCCATGAGGTTTCACTATCTCCATGATATACAATCTCGCATAGTCTTCAGTCGAATAAGTAGTCCTGACTGGAAGAAAATGGGCTGATTTCGGCAGCCTATCCACAATCACCCATATAGAGTCACACTTTCGCTGGGTGCGAGGCAAGCCTGTAATGAAGTCCATATTAATCACTTCCCATTTCCAAGTTGGGATCTCCATCTCCTGCAATAAACCACCAGGCTTTTGATGCTCGACCTTAACCTGTTGACAATTCGGGCACAGAGCAACAAACTCCGTTATGTCCCTTTTCATGTCATCCTACCAATACAAACATCTGAGGTCATGATACATCTTCGTTGACCCTGTATGAATAGAATAACGGGCATTGTGCACCTCCCCCATAACCTGCCATCGTAGCCCTGCAACATTAGGTACACACAATCGTCAGCAATACCGTAGCACCCCATCAGGTGCAACCTCGAATAGAGTATTCTCCTTTCGAAGAGCTGCATCTCTATACTGTTCCAGAATAGGATCCTCATACTGATATCTCTTTACCTCTTCTATGATAGAGGACTCAGCAACTTCTCGAACAGAAACTCCACTATCTCCAGAATCAGCCAACCGAACTTCGAGACTAGCTAGCTGGTATATCTCACGAACCATCTCATTTATTTCTGGCTGCACATCCGTCAAGCTACCCATAGATTTACGGCTAAGAGCATCTGCCACAAAATTTGTTTTTCCGGGATGGTATAAAATATTAACATCATAATACTTTAGTAACTCTAGCCACCGTATCTGTCGTAAATTCAGCTCTTTCTGTTTAAAGATATATTGGAGACTCTTGTGATCCGTATAAATATCAACATGAACTTCATATAAATAATTTCTCCATATCTTCAAAGCATGAATCACTGCTGCCAACTCCAAATCATGAGTAGGATAATTCTTCTCGTGTTTCCTGAGCTGTCGGGAGGCATAAGCTATAACCCTGTCATGCTGCATCAACACACAACCTAGTCTAATACCTGAAGCATCACAATAAATGACATACCCATCTAGTCCTCAGGAGTTAGAACTGGAGTCGTAGTCAACTTGTCTTTCAACAACTGGAAGTTGTGCTCACAAGTATCCATCCACTGAAACTTAGCTGCCTTCTGAGTTAGCTTGGTTAAAGGCGCTAAAATCGAGGAAAACTTCTCCATGAATCTCCTGTAATATCCTGCTAGCTCTAGAAAATTGTGTACCTCAGTAGGTGTCGTAGGTCAGGGCCAAGTCTTAACTGCCTCAATCTTCTGTGTATCCACCCGAATACCATCAACTCCGATAATATGCCCCAAGAATGCTACTGAAGCCAACCAGAATTCACACTTAGAAAATTTGGCATACAACCTCTGGTGCTGGAGCACCTTAAGTACTGTCCTCAAATGGTCTGCATGCTCCTCTTCTGAAAGCGAATAAACCAGAATATCATCAATGAATACAATAGCGAACATATCCAGGAATAGCTTGAACACCCGGTTCATCAAATCCATAAACACTGATGAAGCATTGGCCCGAAAGACATCACCCTAAACTCATAATGTCTGTATCGGGTCCTGAATGATGTCTTCGGAATATCCGCCTCTTTTACCCGCACCTGATGATACCCTGACCGCAATTCTATCTTCGAAAAACACTTAGCACCATGCAACTGGTCAAATAAATCATTAATCCTGGGGAGGGGATACCTGCTCTTAATTGTTATCTTATTCAGCTGCCTATAATCAATACACATTCGCAGCGATCCATCCTTCTTTCTCACAAATAGCACCGGTGCTCCCCAAGGTGATGTACTAGGCCTGATGAAGCCTTTTTCCAACAAGTCCTTCAGTTGTTCCTTCAATTCCTTCAACTCTGCAGGTGTCATTCTATAGGGAGGAATAGATATAGGTTGGGTACCTGGCAATACATATATAGTGAACTCTATCTCCCGTTCTGGAGGAAGACCTGGAAGGTCATCTGGGAATACACCTGGGAACTCATTAACTACCGGAACTGACTGAAGAGTTGGTACCTCCGCCTCCATATCATGTACTCGAACCAAATGATAGATATAACCTTTTCTAACAATCTTTCTTGCCTTGAGGTATGAAATAAACTCACCCCTCGCGATGTTGTATTCCCTTTCCACTCTATAATTGGTTCGCCTGAAAACTGAAACTGAACCATATTTTCTCTACAATCGACGTTAGCAAAACAAGAAACCAACCAATCCATACCCATAATAACATCAAAATTAGTCATGTCTAACTCTATCAAATCTGCTATGGTATGACGGCTATATATAAGCACCGAACAATTTTTATATACCCGTCTAGCCTATGACAGAATATCCTACCGGTGTATCCACCTAAAATAGTTCTATCGACTCAGGTTCTATTCCGATTCTACTAGCAACAAGGGGAGATATATATGATAATGTGGAACCTGGATCTATCAATGCATATACGTCACGGAAAAAGATCGATAATATACCTGTAACCACATTTGGCGACGCCTCCTGATCCTGCCTACTAGCCAAGGCATATATGCGGTTCGAGGGACCTCCAGAACTAGAAACTCGACCACGACCTCTACCACGGCCTGCTGGCATATGAACACTCTGTCCTGCGGGGCGCATAGCTATAGAAGATGATGAACCAGCAACCGATCCCGTAAGCTAAGCCATACCACCTGTACCACCTCTATAAGAGCATTCTCTCATCATATGGCCTTGAGGGCTGCAAGAAAAACAAGCACATGTAGTAAAGTGACATTCCCCAAAACGGGACCTACCACACCGAGAACACTGAGTCAAAGGTGGCCTCGACTGACTCGAACCCATGTTCCCCTGTGAACCTACAACTCTGGAGCTCTGACCAGCTCTTGAATACCGTCTGATCAAATCTCCTACGTGGATTTGTGGAGGTGCACTCTATCTTGGTGGGAAGAATATCGACATCTTTGTTGCCGCCCAAGACTCACCCGAATACCCAGCCGATCTAGCCCTTTTATGCTGGCCTCTATCGTGATCCCTATTCGGCTGACGTCCCCTATGTCGGTCTTCTACCCCCTGTGCATATGCCTGTATCCGGAAAATATTCATACATGGCTGAAGAGCCATCGTCATACAACCGTTAATCAAATAGAGGTCTAGTCCTATCACATAACGATACACTATATCCGCCATATCAGCCACAATAGTAGGCGCATATCTAGCCAATGAATTAAACTCGAGACTATACTCCCGAATGCTCCTACCATTCTGTCTCAACTGTAAGAATCTATCGACTCTAGCTCTCCTCATCTCTGGAGGCAGGAAGTGGCCAAGGAATGCCTCTGTAAACTCATCCCATACAGATGGAGGAGCACCCCCGCCTCTAGATAACTCCCACGACTCATACCAATTAATTGCTACATCCCGCATCCGATACGAAGCCAACTCAACAGACTCAGTCTCTGAAGCCTTGATCACCCTCAATGTACGATGCATCTATCGGATAAACTCATGCGGGTCATCCTCGGGCTTTGACCCGAAAAACTCTGGAGGATTACAACTCAAGAAATCACGAATCCTCAAACTGTTAGATATGTGGTCAACTCCCAGTCCCTGTCTGCGAGTCTGCCCTGCCACTAATCTGGTCAGTAGCTGAATTGCATCTCTCATGGCTCTATCCTCTGCCCCTGGCTGAGGAACTGGAGGCTCAGGTGTTGTGGCCTCAGGAACTGGTGGTGATGCTTACCTCTGAACTGGAGCCTCTGGAGGTGGCGATGTAGCAGAGCTCATCGACTGGAGTACAGTCTCAGGCATAGATTGGGCACGGGCCCTAGTAACTCTCTGGGTCTGGCTAGTAGCTCCTGCTATTGATTTGCTCTTCTGGGCCGTTGTCTCCTTCTTCGGAGGCATAGCTGGAAACACAATAATACTTCATAGAGGGATTAACCTAATAACATAGCTCTATCGCACGATCTTAGAGTAAGAAGAATAGAAACCAATCCTAAATGTCCGGCAACCTCCTTCGTATAAGTATGGTGTACAACATACCCATACACAAGACTCTACTAGACACGATCTATAGATATTCCGAGGACGAACTGCTCTGATATCACTAAATGTCATGACCCGACCCGACGATCCGCGACCTGGTACCCTACATGGGCACCCTTATACCCACATGTCATATATAATCACACGGATATCAAGGATAATCTAAACATCGATAATAAATCTGTCTTCCGAGGAGTCACAGCTAATTCATATAACAAAATATGCGGTAGCGAGGCGCCATCGTACATAGAGATATCCAAGCGGCTCACGATAAATGCGCGTATATAAAAACACATCTACCACCCACAACTGTCTACAGACTTCTAAGAATACGATAATGAAATATGACGGGACAGGTCCCGTCGTGCCCATAAATATGCATAAGTCCGAAAATAAGGTTCTGTACCAAAATGACTAAGCTCCGAATCAATGGAGCTCTCCGAACAGCTGAACATGAATCCTAGACTGGAGGATCACCAACCGAGTACACACACTGCGGGCGTGAGCATCCCCAGGAAAGGAGGTCAGTACGAAATAATGTACTGAGTATGTAAAACATGAAGTATTGTAAAAAAGATCATAACTGGTCAAAAGTTGTCAGGAGACAAGTATAATAATCAAAATACCAATATAACTGTGTCATATAAAAATGAGAGTCAACTGTGCCTTATAAAAAGTGAGTCATGTATGCCCATATAATATATCGTACCTGACCCAATGTGGGACTCGATGAATATAGTCATATACATATACATACCGTACCCGACCTCCTAGTGAGGGTCTCGGTGAAATCATATCATATACCATACCCGGCCCATTATAGGACTCGGTGAATGAAGTCATACATGAATACCTATCCATAAACTGTGGATACCTATCCACAAACCGTAGATGTCTGTCCACTTATATCGTACCCGGCCCATTCTGAGACTCGGTGAAATCATCATATACATATACATACCTGGCCCGGGACTCGGTGAATTCATATAATTATATCCAGCACGAATAGAATATCATGAGTAACTTTATACAAATTAAATCGTCATTTGACTCTCAATGGAATAAATAGAATAACTATCACTTAGAAAATCAAGTCACTATCATATCATGTATCATTAAGAATTATGATTCAATAGAATTATGTACGTCCGTCGTACACTCATTTTATATAAATCATGCCAAAAAAAGAAAGGATAGTTTCACATCCCTTATTGTCGAAATAACCAACTTTATAACTACAACTCGTCTCGATTAGCACTTCAACCTATAACAATAGTAACTCGTTCGTCAACTCTATGATTTCTAGCGTAAGTTATATCGAATGACGACTCTCTTTTTTATAGAAATTTTGACAGCACCTCCCCTACTTATATGCACATCCACAACTTATCCAACAATACCAATAACAAGAGGCAACTTAAATATATAACCAACACAATCTCAAATACTTCATATACGCCATCATAATACATTCCTTCTCTTTACGTTTATGGAAGACAACAACTACAACAATCAAGGTGATTAATACACTTATTTCTCTTGTTAATTTAGCCCCTTAAACCACATTAACACAACCTTAAAAACAGTCCATCAATTCTTGTAATAACAACAAGAGTGCAAGTCTTATAGTTTGCAACATAACACATTTCTAAGCTTTAATTCCTTTAAGACATGTATTAGTAATTACTACAACGTATATACTTGTTCATAACTTATATTTCCTGCATTATAACTTAACAAAAACAGCCCCTAATACATCACAACAATGTCCAACAATTTGAATGTCATGGTCCACCCACAAAAATCCATAACTCTTCTCATAACTTCCTTAAAATCCAATTCATGTTTCAACACTTTCATATAACTAATTACCACTTTAAATATCAATGTTTCTTTTCAATTTCAATATGCAATTAGTGACAATGATAACAATAACAACAATCAAATCCAAGGTATACCAAAACAGTCCCCAAAATCGGTAATAGGAATTCCATTCGGCACAACAACATCAACAACAATCACATGCAATCTTTTAATTTCCATTCTTCTTTAACATGAGTTTATCTCTTAATTACAACATCATTTAACTCCAATAACTCAAGTAATAAGAAGAAATCTTACCTTAGTTTAGCCCAAAACAGTCCCTAAAGTCACGGCACTGCTCCATTCCTTTTTGCGCCATTTTTCACCATACCCAAAATGACATGCATGTATTTTATAAGTTTAATCCATCATTCTTACATGTTTTTCTTCTAAATAGTTCATCTCCAAAGCTTAAATTTCTGGGTTAAATTTCGGTCCAGCAATCCCGTGATACTCACTATTTTGGAGTTACCATGGCTTAGAATTTTTGTAGAAGACTTGTTCTTGGAAGATAAGTGAGTAAAATCTTCAATTGTTTGCTATGTACAAGGGAGTGTTTCGGCTGATAGAAGAGAGGGGAGGGAGATGGAAGGTTAGAGTTTTGAAATAAAGTTAATGAGGTGAGAGGGTATTGGTTATGGAAATCTAAAAATTCAGCATGTTGGCCAAATGGCATGGGCACAAGTTCCCTAATATTTTGTCCACATATTTATCCTCTCCACTAAAATTAATCCCACAATTAATTAATCTCTCACATAAACAATCATATATATAAAATCTGAAAATTCCATGTCTCCATATATATATATATACACGGCACTAAGTCCATACCACATGTGTTGCATTCCAAAATTATTCCGGAATCACATCCTTTGTATACAAATTTCCGGATTAGTATATATAAATATACTCTATATCCAATATTCAAATCTTACTTCCTTAATTACGTTCTCTAATTATCGCCTTAAACTTACGAGGTGTAACATATGTCCCTCATCCTTGGGAGACCATTTCTAGCCACAGGGAGGGCATTGATTGATGTTGAAAAATGAGAGTTAAAGCTCCGAGTCCAAGATGAGTAAATGGTATTCAAAGTTTTCAGACCACCCACTGAACCACAAGTCAATGATAGATGTTTTGCTATTGGAGTAGTTGACAAGGTTGTCTCTGAGAAAATCCTCATAAGTATTGCTGCTCGTGGGGTAACATTGAAGAAAAATACGAAGCCTAGCAAGGTGAATGAACCGGCGAATGATGAAAAAGGAAGGAACCCTCTGAACTCAACCCTGTGAAGAAGAAGAGGATGAGGAGAAAGAGAATGATTCTGAAATGGATATGCGGAGGGTATAATCTACCCCCTTAAGTATGTAAGAAAACAGCGTCCAGCTAAATGATGTTAACGACAACGCTACTTGGGAGGCAACCCAATATTTCAATTTTGTTGTAGTTGTTTTATTTTGTCTTGAACAGTCTCACGGTATTGGTTTCTTGTCTTATATTTTTGGATGACAGGTGGACTGGAAGCTGACCCCAAGTGAAAAAAGGAACAAAAAAATGTTGAAAAAGAAAAAATTGGCAGCTGAGCCGCGAGCCCAATCGCCAATGCAATTTTCATAATTTTCTCTCAGACCTCCGTTATGACCGATGTTTTGTGTCTGTAAGTTGTCCCTTTAATTATAGTCTTTACACATTGAGGACAATATGCCAATCAAGTTTGGGGGGGATCTTATTTTGTTTTGTTGTTTGTTTTGAGTCTTTTTGTTTGTTTTATGTGTTTTGTTAGTCAAATTGTTTTCTTTTATGAATCAAGCATGTTGTAGTTGCTAAAGACATTGAGTGGATTAAGTGGGATAATGTAATGGAATAAAAGCAAAAATCTGTGTGCTTAAGTTAGATATGTCAAAAACTCATGACATCTAATTTTTTGGATATTTGTGCTTAGTCTATGTGTGTCAATTATGGAAAGAAAGGTTGAAAATGTCTAGAACACCTGTTTGCTTGTTATTTGAGGCGAAATAGTTAAGATGTACATGTTTAGAGAGATGATTCAGGCATTCTTTGATATCCCTTCTTACTATTCATTACCTACTCTGACATAAATTGTATCACTAGTCAGCCCCCTTTGAGCCTAAATAATATCTTTATTTGACACCCTATGATTCCCTGTTTGTGACATAAGCGATAATTGAAAAATATTGGGATGAAAAGTGTTGAAAAAGCAATAAAAAAGAGAATGAAAAATTGATGCACCCCAATGAAAAATATGTAAAGCCTAAGTTTGAAGGTGCTTGTTATTTATAATGTGTCTCATTCTCTCAAAAGAAAAGAGGGGAGAAAATAGGTATGAGACTAAAAAGAAAGTCAAAAAGAAGAAAAATGAGTTGAATGAAAAATGCTTATGGTACGTACTTTGAGCCTAAATGCCAACTTTTATCTACCCCTGCCTAAGCCTACATTACAATTCTTAAAAGTCCTGATGATCTCTAATGTGTATGTCTATGATTATTAGAGAATAGCAAGTAAACAGGTCTATAGAATTTTTGAAAAAATGGAATGAAATTGATATGCATATGTTTGGTATTTGTATTTCCAACGATTATGATATATTTGAATTTGCGAAATATCTAGCTTGAAATTTTAGATTGCTAATTATTCATGTTATGTATGTTCTAACATATTATCTCAATTTTCATCCATGATTTTGAGGCAGCACTGCTATAGCTACTTGATCCATGTCATAGGGTCTTTTATTTGATTTTGTTTTTGTTTTTGTTTAATGCTTTACCCGAGGGCGAGTAAAGTGTAAGTTTGGGGGTGTTTGTTGAGTTTATTTTATACACTCTTTTGAGTCCTTTTTAGTTAAGTATTTTCCTCTTTTCGTTTGTGTTTAGTATAGTATTAGAGTTGTTTTTCTGTCTTTTAGAGTCACAGCGGTCCTAAAGAGCAAATACAGAATTGAGGATGAAATGAGCTTAATTGAAATGAAATTGCACAAGCAAAGCCCAAGAAATAAAGCCTAAGAAATCCCGAAAAAAATCAGACGAAATCTGGAATTTCTCGTCGACAGCGCCATGCGCCAGAATGCAGGGCCATGGCGCTGGAAGTTCAAACTCTAAAGCCTATCACATGTGGACCAATTAGAGATTGTGTATATGTAATTAAGTTGTGCAGTTTAAGTTAATATTATATTCTTTCGTATTATTTTCTTAATGATAACTAGTTGTCTTAGTCTTTATTATCGTTTATTAATAATTCGTGTGACGTCCTAAATTAGTTATGAAAAAAATGTCGACATATTCAAAACAAAGTAATGCCTTGACTAAACAATAAAATGTTTAAATTAAAACCCTAAAAAATAAAAACACTTAAACCTAATGACGACAAGTTTTTAACCAAAACTTACTTCGAGCACTTTACAACCCCTAAAATGACAATCCGAACGTTTAGGTATCCTTGATGTATTGAGCCTACATTATTGTTCGCAGAAAAAAATATCTGGTTATATATAAAATATTGACATTCCGGAGTCTTGAGATGTGACTAATTTTTTGTCAAAGTATGAAAAAACGTGAAATAAAATGTCGAGGAAAATTGATCTGCCCCTTTTGCGCTGTGCAAAAAATATTTATGTCACCTTTTCTTTTTTGATTATTTTGATTTAAAGCCTCATGAGTCATTTAAGTTCAGGACTCCCTATAATTGTAAAGCTGTAAACTACAATGCCGTGAAATGAAACTGTCCATTGATCCAAACACCCTTCTATCATTATTTTATTGTTTCCGTCTGTTCAGAAGTTATATTTTCAATATCTTACATATTTTGATTTGTGTGTTAATAATAGATGGACTAGCTCGTTTCAAATGAATTCAACATTCAATTATTACTTTCTAAACTTGTAACTTTAAATACTCTTTTATTCATTTTCACCGATTTTCGTCCTTTTCAATTTTTCAACCGTCAATTGAAACCATGGTTTCCGTTTTGTCTAGACTCTTGAGCATTCTCAGCAAAGCCTTTATTTTTTTCTTCTTTATTAAATGTCCATTATTGAATATCCAGTTCTTTTACCCAAAAAAAGGAAGAAAATAATCAATTCTATAGTAGTATATGAGTTGTATACTGCACATGTAACACGATCATGACGAAAAATGTAATTAAATTGCAGTGAAAATATAGAAGCATATGTAAGAGCGCGGTTAAAATGAGAAGTTTTTTTTTTTTTTTTTTGACGAAGGAACCCGCAGCCGCTACTCTTTTCAGAGTACAAGACAGTAATCCCGATCGACGCAAAGAATGCAAACCACGCCAGTAGAACCACACTGGCGTTACGTGTGACAGCCAACTACGCGATGCAGGATCGAACTCGCGACTCATGCCCGCGCTTCATCACATACACTAATTCTGCTACCTCATGCGGTGGTTAAAATGAGAAGTTGACTCTATATAATTCTTGCAAAAATGACTAAAGTAATTTTCTTACATTCTATACAAATTAGAAACACTAAATATGAACTAATGAAGTTAAACAAAAAAAAAAAACTAAAAATTACGAAGCATAAGAATAATGGTCAAGAATTTACAGATATTACTCCACAGGATGAGATAAAGAAGAGAAGTTCACTTCAGCTAATATCATATCTTGCTTGTCTCATCTCTGCAAAGTTTGTAGATCTGTGATTCTCCGACACTTTTATTTAATTTCACATTTTCCCTTTCAAAGGAAAATCAACAAGACAATTAACACAGTGACTAAAAAAGAAGATTTAGAAGAATAATGAGTGAGCTTCAAAGCAGAAGATTGTGAAGGTGGTGGAGGATTATAGAAGTAGAATGGGAAATAAGGAACAATAGGATTTGGTGGTGGTGGAGTAGGGCCAGAAGGATAATTATTTTGGTAAGGTGGAGGGTAGTAATTACCAGTTGCACCACTAGGTGGAGGTGGTGAATAGTAGTAATTTCCACCACCACCGGAGGAAGAGGAGGGCGGTGGTGGAGAGTAGTAGTTGTTTCCGCCGGAGCTAGGCGGAGAGGGTGGAGGAGGGCAGTTGTTAGAGGAAGATGGTGGCGGAGGAGATGGCGACTGAGGTGGTGGCGGAGATGGGGTGGCGCAGGGGTTGTCACATGCTGCACACATTGTACATTCAATCTGGTACTTTGAACCTGCCCATGTCCCCTTTGCAGTTACCAAAATGCCCTCATTTTGCGTAACCATTATCATCACCATCACCGTGATGATAACAAGATTCTTGAAAAGAGCAAACTTTACTCCCATTTTTCAAGATTTTGCCCAACCCTTTGATCAAATTAGAAGAGAGAAATTGTAGGTGTAAGAGAGAGTGTTATAGAGGACTAGACACAGTAGTGCTTTGGTCAATGGAGGTAGGGTGTCAAATTAAAATGCAGTGAGAGGAGCCTTCATGTTCAAAAAGATGACCACCGACACGTTTTACTTTACTTACACCAAACGCGCAACCAAGGGTATTCTTGTCCATGTAATTTTGTTTTCAATGATTAACCTTCGGTTAGGTTATTAATATTTCCATTCCTCGGTTTGAGACTTTTGAGTTCATGTAACACTAATTTTTCAGGATAGTTTCTTATACATGCTAAAATGGGATTCTAATTACCATAACTATTTTCTCCCTAATTTAGGTGTTACATTTTTCTTTCTGGTCAATACAAAAACAAATGATATCTTTTATATTTAATAATTATTTAATTTCAAACTTCTCATTTTAATCTTAGTAAAATTATTTATAACAATAGCTTATTTTAGGTCAATTGTTTCAAAGATCTTAATTTTTCCTTAAACTATGTAACCAGTTAAATATCTTTATATAATTAGGACGGAGAGAGTACTGTTTTATATTTAAAATATAACAATAGATTGTTTACAACATATATACAACCTTCAACAACAACAACAAAAATATCATACCCAGTGCAATCCCACAACGTGAAGTCTGTGGAGGGTAGAGTGTACGCAGACCTCGCCTCTATCTTGGTAGGTAGAGCGGTTGTTTTCGAGAGACCCTCGGCTCTGAAAAAGCAGGAAAAAAAATAGTCGCCCCCGATCAAAAAATTAAAGCAGTATAAAAATGTTGATAGCAAACGCGAATACGCCATTATAGCGCATCCTGAAAAAGAAAAAGAACAAGAAGAAAGATAAATCAATAACTAATACAAATAAATGAGATAAACCAAGTACATTAAAGAACGCATATCAGAAGAAATAAAACTACGGAAGGCTATAAAGAAATAATATGCCTATTTGTATGATAACCCCCTATCTAATGTCATGTTCTCAGTAAGTTGCGTCTGCTCCATATCCTGTCTAATCAGCTCTCCCTAATATTTCTTCGGTCTACCTCTACCCCTCATGAACTCATTCATAGCCAACCTCTCGCATCTCCGCACTGGGGAATTTGTGTCTCCACACATGTCTAAACCATCTCAATCTCACTTATCGCATCTTATCCTCCACCGAGGCCACTCTCACTCTGCCTCGGATATCATCATTTCTAATCATATCCCTCCTTGTATGCCCACACATCCATCTCAGCATCCTCATCTCCGCCACTCTAATCCTTTGGGTGTGTGACGTTGACTGGCCAACACTCCGCCCCATACAACATAGTCGGTCTAACCATCGCCTATAAAACATGTCTTTTAGTTTTGGTGGCACTTTTTTGTCGCACAAGACTCCAGATGCAAGCCTCTATTTCATCCACCCTTCCCCAACAACCTCCAACAAATCCTACAAAAATTTAGAATTTTGTCATCTTTTACACATAAATCCTAACCACCACTGTTCACAATCCCAATCGTCAGACGTTGTTGGTCTGTTGGTTTCCGCCAACCACCGTTGCTCCGCTGGAGGTTCACAGAAAAATTAAATCTCTTTACGTTTTTCCTTTACTGGAATTTCTATTTTTTTTGTCGGAGTTCTCTCTGTAAAATTGTAATAATTTCTCTTGGATAGTATTCTCATTATTACAAAATATATATAGTGTGTACAAGAGAGGAATCCTAATTCAGTAAGAATCTTAATATATCATAAATATACAGTATTCATAATTACATAATATATGACAAATATATGAGAATATTCGCTCATACACTCCCTCAATCGGAGCGGGAGGACGTTGGAGGTTGAGAGTGAATCTGAAGTCAAGGAATAATTGTCTAGGAAGTCCTTTGATGAAGATATCTGCATACTGATATGACGAAGACACATGCAAGACTCTGACATGACCGAGATCAACTTTCTCACGAATAATGTATATCCATCTCAATGTATTTGATTCTCTGATGTTGAACCGGATTGTGAGAAAGATATATGGTAGATATGTTATCACAGTATACTAAGAACACCCTACGTAAAGGACAATGGAGCTTCAAAAGTAGATTTTGGAGCTAACATATCTCAACTACAACATTGACAATACATCTGTATTCTGCTTCGGCACTCAAACGGTATAATGTGGCTTGTCTCTTGGCAGAACATGAAACTAGATTATCTCCTAAAAAGATATAATAGCTGGAGGTGGAGCATCACGTGTCCGGGCACCCTGCCCAATCTGCATCTGTATAAGATAGTAACATGGTCGGGGCAGAGGGGTATGGATGTAATATTTAATCAAGTGTTCCTTTGATGTATTGTATGATACATTTAAGGGTAGTGAAATGTGATTCCCTGGGGCATGCATAAACAGACACACCTGCTGAAAAGCATATGCAATATCCGCGCCTGGTGAAGGTGAGATACTGAAGTGCACATGCAAGGCTACTATATAGAGTGGGATCAGAGACTAGCAACATCCATATCACTTAGCTTGGATTTTGAATAACCCAGAGTAGGCATGATTTTGCAATTTATCATCTTGGCCCTGAGAAATACTGTCATATACCCACTGTTTTACAGCAACGTCAAGATGAAGCCAAGTGGCATCGTCAACTTCATGGGGCGAGGAAATGAGTCATATATATAGTCGAGCACGTTGTAGAGACATGCATGAATACGGAAAAGTTCGACCCATAGAGTGTACTAACCGTTTTCTTGATCAATAATGATTGGGAGACAATGATTGATGTTTGAGATGGTGAGTGTAGGATGGAGAAAAATATGATGTTGGGATGTCTGAAGTGACAATTGTTATGGATGAAGCCTCGTTGGGAATTTGAGAAATAGTCAGTGTAGTGGAGAAAGAAGAAGAAGAGAAAAACAATTAATGGTGGTGCCGGCGGCTGGACCCGAGAGGGGGGGAGGGGACGACAAGGCTATAGAAACCCTAGGGTTTTGGCTCTTATACCATGTAAGATTGTAATAATTTCCCTTTGGGAGTATTCTCATTATTACAATATATATATATATATATTGTGTACAAGAGAGGAATCCTAATTCGGTAAGGATCCTAATATACTATAAATATATAGTATTTATAATTACACAATATATGATGAATATATGAAAATATTTGCTAATACTCTCCAATGACTTCTATAAATTCTTCTTTCCATGTATACTTATATATATATATATCATTATTTATTATTGTATGTGTTAGAAAAAATTAAAGAAACAACAAACAGAAAATATTAAACTCCTATTACAAGAATTAGGAAAGTGAAGAACAAAAGATTACAACCAAAGGAATAATCTTAACCAACAACTGGATCTGAATTTTGTTGAATCGAGTGATGACGCTCTGTCTTTAAGACAAGATTGTCTCATATATATCCTTTTATGTTTCTAGACAATAGTCTCCCAAGATAAAATAGCTACTAACACTTGAGCAAAGGAAACTCAAATGTTTCTCTTTAAAACTTTGAGTATAGAAAGAATGCTAGAGAAGAAGAAGTTTTCAGAAATTTTGCAAGTATTTCTCAATTGAGCCAAAGACCTCAATTTATAGTGTGTAAAATTTATCTATTCAAGTGTCAAGTAATGACATTGAATCACTCATGTAATGACAATGAATTTCTCAAGTAATGTCACCCATTTATCAGCCAAATAATGACAGAATAATGTTGGAATTAATGTTATTGAGGGCAGCCCAAATGTCTCAAAAATTAGATTTTCGTTTCAGACTTTCTGCTTGGGTAGCGTCGTGGCTCGGCCTCGGAAGTGTCGCAGCTCCAGTAACTCGAGACCAAATTAGTGTCACGGCTTGCCTCGGAGGTGCCGCAGCCCTAAAGGGGGTGACACCGCGGCGCTCTCTGGCTTCGTAGTAGGGTCGCAACCCTTCTTGGCTCTACGACCCTTTCTGACACATTCTAATATTTACACTATGCACACTTCTTCCTTAATTCACCAACGTGAAACATTTGTCATTTGGCCAACGGCCGTCCATTATTCTATGTCTCAAACATTTTACTTACGTATCAATATCTCTTCACTAATGAAATTTATGATCTTTGGTACAATGTCTGCACGTGTGTGAAAATGACATTTCCGACGTGCAGGGTTCCAATTGTTCGAGTCATAAATAATGGGATAAACTGTATTCCACATGTTAAATTTCCAACAATCCCCTCTTGAAAAAGATTTTGGCACACTCACAAGGTGTCTTTTCAAGCAATCTTTCAGCGGACCAATGTTGCATCAGGAGAGGTAGCTTCCGCTTTGAACCTTCCTTAGTTGAATACCATCAGACTTACTTACTACTTGGTGAATGTGATATCTTAAACCGATAGTGTTTAGTGTAAGACAAGTCAATGGTACCAACACAACAACTTTCTTACTTTGTTTTTATTTAATATTTTATCCATTTTGGTCGTGGACACTCTTGGATTCTTAAGTGAGTTCATTTGAGGTGGTATGTCCTCGCACTTTAATAGGTGGTATGCTATAAGTTATCCTGTTATACCCCACTTCAAAAGTTTTAGGAACCATTAAAAGTTTCCCCAAACCTAACCTCAACCGTTGAGGATCATTAAAGGTTTTGGAAACATAACCTCTACCCACACTGTAGATAGCACTTAATATCTATCGCGGGAACGACCTTGAGTTTATGTTCCTTACAGAAATCATAACCCGAAGTGCTCTTGCTTTCACCGAAGCGATCAACTGAACCTTTACAACTTTGTTTACCCATTGAACCTAATTCATGGGATCTCCAGTCAGTAAGGTTGGGTTACCACCGTATTAGTCCTTATTGTTTGGGTTTCAAGCCCATTCCTCTAGACAGGCAGAACATATGATCTCTGGTATGCTCTTAGACAAAGGGTCTGCTATGTTATTCTTTAATTTTACATAATCAATGGAAATAAAACATGTGGTGATAATCTGTCTAACGGTCTTATATTTCTGTCGAATATGACGAGACTTGCCGTTATACATAAAACTACGTGTCCTTCCTAGAGCCGACTGACTGTCGCAGTGGATCATTACAGAAGGTACGAGTTTGTCCCAACACAGGACGTCCTTTAAGAAGTTATGAAGTCACTCAGCTTCTTCTCTTACTTTGTCTAAAACGATAAACTCTGACTCCATCGTGGATCGGGCGATGCAAGTTTGCTTAGAGGATTACTGTCGCGCCCATTTTCGGCAGCGGCATTTGTTCAATAGCGAACCTCCTGCTTAAAATGCAATGTTAGAAAATAAATAATAAAATGCTAAAAAAATAGTTAAAAGGCTTGAAGGTTTAAAAATGCTTAAAAGGTGCTAAAATGCAAAAGGTTGCTAGGGATTGCTAGAATGTGCTAATATGCTAAGGGTTCGCGGAGTCGCCACCTAATTAGTTTGGGTGAATTAGGACACCTAAATGTCAACTATGTTAAAGTCAACACTAACTCCATTTTTATGGTCTGCTAAACTTAGTGAGATTCTGGGCAAGGGTTCTTTATTAATCTAGAGGGAAGGGGTTAGGCACCCTCTAAGATCCGCTAACTTGCGGTTGTCCTGCCAAACCTAGGGTTAATTATTTATGAGCGTTTTGAAAATATTTGCAAGTGTTTATAAAAGGATGCATACTAATAAAGATTTATAAGGCTAATGCTATATAGTTTTAAAGTGTGTCTTTATATCATTTATGATACCAAGTCGATTTATGGGCCATAGATTTATCTGCGAAATTAAAGAAGTGAGGCGTTAGTTTTAAATATGCAATTTTAATAATTCAGGCAAAGGATCAGATATGAAGTGACAAGCCTAAAATAGATAATTAGAAGTGTCTTGCCGATTTTAAACTACCCGCCCAATTTATTTATTTCGACAATAATTGTTCTATGTCTCTTTATTATTACAAAATAAATAGAATTGCGAATAAACAAATAAAGGCATAATGAGGAAATTAATTTTAGAGAGTAAGAGGAGTCGAGACGGATGACAACGTCATCTTGTCCTATTTGTTTTTTCCTAAGAGTTGCTGAAGATGGAACTCGATGGATGCAGGTGCGGGTTGCCATTTGAAGTGGCTCATGATGAGTCTCGCCGTGAGACTCTTCATTTTTGCTCCGATGCGTTTCATGTAAGAAAAAGAAAATGATAAGGATTAGTACATGCCCAAATTCATTAAACAAAAACAAGCACTTGACACGTAGTTTGCATTTAAGCCAACACATATATATAAATACCAAACAAAAGCAATATCAGATAAGGATGCAGCCAGCAGGTAGTATTGTACATAGCCCCTGACAATTCCAAGTAAAGGCAGTATGCAAACAGCAAGTAGAAACAGTAGGCAAAGACACTAAGCAGAGACAGTGAGCAGCAGGCAATATGCAGTAGCAGCAAGCAGAAACAATAGGCAGAGACAGTAAGCAGTATGCAAACAGAATGCATCTCGAACCCCACGTATCCCTGAAGAACAGTGAGGAGCAAACAGGCAGCAGGCAGCGAACAATGAGAAACAAGCGGAGTGGGGCTTAACCAATAAATGAACATTCAGCAAACATAATGCATCTCAAATTTGGCGTATTCAAAAAAATGATGATCGATGGCGGGCAAGCGATGGCGACAAGCAGCAAACAGAGGGGGTTTAAATTGTTTGTCAAAAACAGATTAGCACCAGATGCAAATGAATGAGGCTAACTAGATAACATGTTTGGCAGGTGCGGCCATGAGACAAATACTGTAAGGGCATAATTTAGCAGGGATATCCGGATTTCGTAGATGCAAAATACTGCTGCTAATACATTTGGGAAGGAAAGCAACTTCAACAGACAGGGCATAACATGATTGCCGACATTTTAGTCTCGTATTATTCGTATTACATCAGAATAACCAATTCGGAATAGCAATTTTCTTTGCATCTAAAACAGATGTTCATGTATTCAAAATGACCCTTACGCTTAACTTTATTGATCAAATGAACATGAATGAAATCAGACCAGTCTGTCTTTAGGCAAAGACTAACTAAGATTGATTCCTGTTGGGACATATTAGGATATTTGCCCTGGTTTGGACAATCTGCAATCTGATCCGTAATCACGTATTGACTATTCAAGCTCACAAGTTTCAGACATTGGTTTAAGGAAAGACATTCAATAGCTCCACCAGACTAACTAATTAAGCCTCAATGCAAACTAACAAACTTAGCTTTCTCATTAAATACTTTATAGGGTTAGATTACACTCTAATATGCTCACCACATGATATGGGAGTTACAAACCAAAGATTTGAAATGCAAGCGAGGAATATAATTCGACGTGGCACATATTGGTCATAATACACTGCTAGTGCCAACATCATTTAATGACTCAATGACAAGATCAAAAACAGCTATAGAATACAACCAAACCAGTAATCACATAAGCCTCAGACTAGCAGAGTTATATTACAGTATATATCAAGCAACGTGATGGGATTAATAAACATCGATCCTAATCAATAACTTCGAATCGACACCTGCTTGGATAAACTACGACATATCAAACATGATATGATCATGTCAACAAACACAGTCGAAGCAGGCATAACAGGAAAACAGACATCTTCACACAAAGAAACGAAATTTGAAAGGGAGATGAATTTACCTTCTCCGGGCAGCGACCCGGGGCAGCGTATCAAGTCGTCGGTCCACTCGACGGGTTTTGGGTTTGCGATGCGAATAGAAGGGCAAGGTTTATTTTCTGATTTTGATTTGGAATTGAAGGGGTTCGAACTACCTATTCGTGCTATCTTAGTGGTCCGGTGTTGAGCCTGCTTCTTTCCCGATTTTGCTGCCTATGCTCTGTCGTATTGTGCTCTGCTGCTCTCGATTGTTCCTGGATGTTCTGCTGCTCTGCTTGCATGCGTGGAGACGATTGCTGCCTCGCTGACCCTGCTCTATTGTGCTATTTGTCTTGTCAAGGGAGGGTGTCAGATCGACACTGTGGGTCCCCTCCTCTCTCTCGAGCTCTCGATGATTGATTTCTGAATCCCTCAGTCGATGCCTATTGCATGCATATAGCTTCTGTATTTATAGCCCTAATTCGGGTTCTAATATTGGTAAGTAAATAAAGGTTGATTCGTGCTTGATTCGACGAGATTCACGCTTGATTCTTACTGATGTCTGATTATGGTAAGGATTTGGTTCCTGATTTTTCGACCAATTTCGGTACTTATATGGTGATTTGCTGATGTATTTAGATGTGATTTTCGGTGAATGTGGTACGGGAATACCCTAGTTATGGTAAATTGGAAGATTTGGGTGCGAGATTCGCGCGTAACAGAGGGTGGAGACGTGGGAGGCTGCTAGGGTTCTTCGTTTTTTTTGTGGACGACCAGAGTGAGGGAGCTGGGCTGAGGGTAAGTAAAGGGGTGAGTTGGGTGTGGGCTTGCGGGTTGGGCTGCGGGTCGCGGGTCGCGGGTTTGGGCCAGGGCGTGGGCGAATGGGCTGGTAAGGGGTAGTGTTATAATTTAGGTAGGGAGTGGGCTGGGTTGGTTAATTAGGTATTTAATTAGGTAGTGTTTAATTATTTAATTCTAGGCTTTTAATTAGTTAGTTAGTGGTAAAAATTAATTGATTAAATTATTTAAAATAAATGCGGACGTGCTATTTAATTAGTGCTTAATATTTTAAAAATGCGGCGCTATTATTTAAAAACTTATTATTATGCATTATTGCGAAGTTAGATTAGATTATTTAAATGCTAAATGCAAGTATGATTTTTTAAGAATTGTTTTAAAACTTTTTATAAATGCGACGCTATTAAAAGCATGTATTAGATTAAAATTGATTTCAAATTACAAATGGTTATTAATAAATGCGGCTATGCTACCTGACACGACATCATTGCTAAATTACTTATTTTATGTATTTATTATTAACGATAAGGCTTAAAATTAATTAATGCGGGCGCGGGACTCTAAGTGCTTAATACTCTACGTAAGACGTGATGTCATTATTAAATATTTATTCATGCCTGTATTTATGTTTATCGCTGCATTTTATTATAAAAAATCATAAAAAATTATTTTGCAAAATTAGTGTAATTTTATAGCTACTGTCTGGACGGGAGGGTCAAAATTGGGTGTCAACGGTATCCTCTTTGTATGGAGATGATGGAAGAATCTTGGACAAAGACGTTGACTCACAGCCAATTTTGTCTCGATCTTCAGAATTGCAAAAATGTTGGGCAGGTAGACAAAACTGACGCAAAAATCAAAATCGTCCCGATGTCGAGTTATGGCGACCTTTGGGTTACCATGGTCGAAACACGGGGTGGGCTAACGCGGACTCAAAGGTCGGTGTCGAGTTATGACGACACTGGGTTACCATGGTCAACACACCACGGCGGGCTAACGCGGACTTAAAGCTGTCCCAGTGTCGAGTTATGATGACACTGGGCTATGGTGTAAAAAGTAAAAGAATATAAGCGGCTTGAACACAGGGTGTCTTGCTATGGCTTGTGGTCTTTGGGTTCTACGGTGATGTGAGCGAGTGGGCCGACGCTGAGGCCGCCGCCATCGTTGGGAAGGTTGGCCCAACAAATTGCCGATTGTTGAAGAGAAAATCCACGTTGTGCTCCTGCTCCTGCATGCTAAGACTTGAACAAACGGTTAGTGCATAACTGTTAAGGCGAAAAATGATGATGTATAATTTTAAAAGTAATGCAACTGTGAGTAAAAAGGTTATCCTGCAAAAGTGTGATGCCTGCTGTGTTGATGCGATGTTGCGAATCTTTGTGATTTTCGATCGCGCACGGGCGTGTTGCGATTGTGAACGGGTATGTTGTCCTTGCAATGGCCCCTGTAGACTAAAGCTCAAGAAAGAGTTAGTGCATAACTGCTAAGACAGAATAATAAAGCATGCGTAAGAAATGCAATTTCGGGAGTATAGAAATCGTCCCTGCGTGGATGTGATATGCTGATGATGGCGTCGTTTTTGGGCTTGTTGTGCTGATAACGTCGTTGCCTGGACGTGTTGCTGCTGGCGTCGTTGCGTTGACTTGCTTTGTCTTGTCGCGTCGTTATGCGGGCGATGTTCTTCTTGGCCGTTGCGTAGACTTGTTGTCCGATAACGCCGTTCCACGGGCGTGTTCTTCGGGCGTCGTTGCGTGGACTTGCTGATTACGTCGTTGTGTGGACGTGTTGCTGCTGGCGTCGTTGCGTGGACTTGCCGACCACGCCGTTATGCGGGCGTGTTCTTCTTTGGCGCCGTTGCGTGGACTTCGATTACGTCGTTATGCGGGCGTGTTCTTCTTGGCGTCGTTGCGTGGACTTGCTGATTACGTCGTTATGCGGGCGTGTTCTTTCTGGCATCGTTGCATGGACTTGCTGATTACGTCGTTGTCTGGACGTGTTCTTTGTTGGCGTCGTTGCGTGGTCTTCGATTACGCCGTTATGCGGGCGTGTTCTTCGGGCGTCATTGCATGGACTTCTTGATTACGTCGTTATGCGGGCGTGTTCTTCTTGGCGTCGTTGCATGGACTCGCTGATTACGTCGTTGTCTGGACGTGTTCTTCCGGGCGTCGTTGCGTGGACTTCTTTGTCGTCGATAACGCCGTTATGCGGACGTATTCTTCTTGGCATCGTTGCGTGAACATAATGTTGATCACGTCGTTATGCGGGCGTGTCGCCGCTCGCGTAGAATAAATGCTCCTGCAAGCTAAGCTTGAGAAAAGACTATAGTGTATACCGTTAAACGAAATGATAAATACATATGAGAAGTGCAATTTTATGGGTAGGGATGTCATCCCTGAGATGTTGTCCTTGCACGGACATGCTGAACGTTGCAGCTGACGAATTGCCATGATGCCTTTGCTGTGTGCGATGCGTGGGTTGCCAATTTGACTTTATGCCCGAGTTGATGCGTTAGGTTTTGTCGCGGAACTTGAACTTTGGTATTGATTGTTGATGCCGCTTTCTGCTGCTGCTTTGCTGCTGCGGACTTTGGATTGTTGTCATCCTCGCCTTTCTTTGCTTTCTTATACGCTATCTGAAGAAACTTTTTGCGTATTTTCGCCGGTTATTGCACTTTCATACATTAATATGAAAAAACCTGCGCTCAAAGAAAATTTGTGAGTTTTGGGGGGGGGGGGGTCGATTCGCATTTGACTTCGCCGCCTTGTCCCTTGATATCCGTGTGCCTGGCCTGTTTGGACTTGTAATCCCTGTCTGGTTTCCTACATGGTCCCAGTTTTGAAAAGGGTGTCTGGCCTAACGTGGGTCTCAATAAAGTTGCTTGCATTTATTGATGTTTCTGGGCCTTCTAATTTCGACCTGTAGGGTTGCCATTTGCTGCGGTAACTGGGCGAACTGCTCGATCGGATCTGTGTTGCTTTTCTTTTCTGAGACCCCTGCTTTGCTTATAGGAACCAAGACAGGTTCCGACTCGTTTTGCTCAAATGCCCTTGAATCGGTCATGTCGTTGGGTCGTCCCTTTGATCTTGCGAAATATTGCTTCTCTGTCATTGCTTAGTCAAATACAAATCGACCTTTTGGGGAGATGATAAATCTTTCTAAAAATGCAACAAACGGTGTTAGCATAAAGCACATAATTTGCAGGTATGTAGCAGATATATTGCACATAGCATATTCAAACGTTTCCTAACATGCAGGGGGCCTCTTTATGCCAGAGGTAAGCCTAAACGTCACTTATGCGAGATTATGACGGATTTGTCCAAGTCGTCCAACTATAATGCCTTTGTTGGAAATGGCGAGCAAATGACGGTGCACTTTTCCCAATTTTAGCATGTCATGATTGGGCTTGGATCTGTTTGTCATTGCCACGCTACACATAATATGCTGGTTGGCCGTTGGGTTGAGAAACCCGTTGACAAGTTTGGTGTCTTCCTAATTGTGGTGTCGATGCGAGGACCAGGCCACCTAAGGTAAATGCATGCATGCCCTAAAATAAAGGGTGGTATAGCTCTATCTTAAGTTTCTAAGATTTGGTTTTTACGGGCCTTGAGTTCGGCGGACAACTCGAGTGAGAAGGCTACGCGGCTGATCAGACGAACCGATCTAACTCCGCGCAGGCGCCAACTCTCCTAAAATTTGGATATTTTTGAAAGAAATTTGCGGGTGCGCGGAGCACACCAGCGCGTGAGTGTGTGATTGTGTGAATTTTCCAGAATGGAAGAAATATGAGCGGAATGCCAGTTTAAGGAAAGCAGTAAAGCAAGTAGCAAGAAATAAACAAAATACAACACACAAAAGATTGAATGCAAAATAATTGCCAAATAATAACCCTAGGTCTGTTGTGGTTAAGAACCTAAAATCCCCAGTGGAGTCGCCATTCTGTCGCGCCCATTTTCGGCCGCGGCATTTGTTAAATAGTGAACCTCCTGCTTAAAATGCAATGTTAGAAAATAAATAATAAAATGCTAAAAAAATAGTTAAAAGGCTTGAAGGTTTAAAAATGCTTAAAAGGTGCTAAAATGCAAAAGGTTGTTAGGGATTGCTAGAATGTGCTAATATGCTAAGGGTTCGCGGAGTCGCCACCTAATTAGTTTGGGTGAATTAGGACACCTAAATGTCAACTATGTTAAAGTCAACACTAACTCCATTTTTATGGTCTGCTAAACTTAGTGAGATTCTGGGCAAGGGTTCTTTATTAATCTAGAGGGAAGGGGTTAGGCACCCTCTAAGATCCGCTAACTTGCGGTTGTCCTGCCAAACCTAGGGTTAATTATTTATGAGAGTTTTGAAAATATTTGCAAGTGTTTATAAAAGGATGCATACTAATAAAGATTTATAAGGCTAATGCTATATAGTTTTAAAGTGTGTCTTTATATCATTTATGATACCAAGTCGATTTATGGGCCATAGATTTATCTCAAATTAAAGAAGTGAGGCGTTAGTTTTAAATATGCAATTTTAATAATTGGGCAAAGGATCGAGATATGAAGTGACAAGCCTAAAATAGATAATTAGAAGTGCCTTGCCGATTTTAAACTACCCGCCCAATTTATTTATTTCGACAATAATTGTTCTATGTCTCTTTATTATTACAAAATAAATAGAATTGCGAATAAACAAATAAAGGCATAATGAGGCAATTAATTTTAGAGAGTAAGAGGAGTCGAGACGGATGACAACGTCATCTTGTCCTATTTGTTTTTCTAAGAGTTCTTTGAAGATGGAACTCGATGGATGCAGTGCGGGTTGCCATTTGAAGTGGCTCGTGATGAGTCTCGTAGTGAGACTCTTCATTTTTTCTCGATCGTTTCATGTAAGAAAAAAAAATGATAAGGATTAGTACATGCCCAATTCATTAAACAAAAACAAGCACTTGACACGTAGTTTGCATTTAAGCCAACACATATATATAAATACCAAACAAAAGCAATATCAGATAAGGATGCAACCAGCAGGTAGTATTGTACATAGCCCCTGACAATTCCAAGTAAAGGCAGTATGCAAACAGCAAGTAGAAAGCGATGGCAGGACACTAGCGAGCGATGGCGGCAGCAATATGCAAGGCAAAGCAGAAACAATAGCGAGCGATGGCGGTATGCAAGCAGAATGCATCTCGAACCCACGTATCCACGAAGAGCGATGAGAGCAAGCGAGCGTGAGCGAACAATGAGAAACAAGCGGAGTGGGGCTTAACCAATAAATGAACATTCAGCAAACATAATGCATCTCAAATTTGGCGTATTCAAAAAAATGTTGATCGATGGCGGGGCAAGCGATGCTTGACAAGCGTGGCGGCAAGCAGAGGGTTTAAATTGTTTGTCAAAAACAGATTAGCACCAGATGCAAATGAATGAGGCTAACTAGATAACATGTTTGGCAGGTGCGGCCATGAGACAAATACTGTAAGGGCATAATTTAGCAGGGATATCCGGATTTCGTAGATGCAAAATACTGCTGCTAATACATTTGGGAAGGAAAGCAACTTCAACAGACAGGGCATAACATGATTGCCGACATTTTAGTCTCGTATTATTCGTATTACATCAGAATAACCAATTCGGAATAGCAATTTTCTTTGCATCTAAAACAGATGTTCATGTATTCAAAATGACCCTTACGCTTAACTTTATTGATCAAATGAACATGAATGAAATCAGTCCAGTCTGTCTTTAGGCAAAGACTAACTAAGATTGATTCCTGTTGGGACATATTAGGATATTTGCCCTGGTTTGGACAATCTGCAATCTGATCCGTAATCACGTATTGACTATTCAAGCTCACAAGTTTCAGACATTGGTTTAAGGAAAGACATTCAATAGCTCCACCAGACTAACTAATTAAGCCTCGATGCAAACTAACAAACTTAGCTTTCTCATTAAATACTTTATAGGGTTAGATTACACTCTAATATGCTCACCGTGATATGGGAGTTACAAACCAAAGATTTGAAATGCAAGCGAGGAATATAATTCGACGTGGCGCATATTGGTCATAATACACTGCTAGTGCCAACATCATTTAATGACTCAATGACAAGATCAAAAACAGCTATAGAATACAACCAAACCAGTAATCACATAAGCCTCAGACTAGCAGAGTTATATTACAGTATATATCAAGCAACGTGATGGGATTAATAAACATCGATCCTAATCAATAACTTCGAATCGACACCTGCTTGGATAAACTACGACATATCAAACATGATATGATCATGTCAACAAACACGATCGGCGAGCATAACAGGAAAACAGACATCTTCACACAAAGAAACGAAATTTGAAAGGGAGATGAATTTACCTTCTCCGGGCAGCGACCCGGGGCAGCGTATCAAGTCGTCGGTCCACTCTACGGGTTTTGGGTTTGCGATGTGAATAGAAGGGCAAGGTTTATTTTCTGATTTTTGACTGGAATTGAAGGGGATTCGAACTACCTATTCGTGCTATGCTAGTGGTCCGGGTGTTGAGCCCTTGCTCTTTCCCCGATTCTGCTGCCTATGCTCTGTCGTATTGTGCTCTGTTGCTCTCGATTGTTCCTGGATGTTCTGCTGCTCTGCTTGCATGCGTGGAGACGATTGCTGCCTCGCTGACCCTGCTCTATTGTGCTATTTGTCTTGTCAAGGGAGGGTGTCAGATCGACACTGTGGGTCCCCTCCTCTCTCTCGAGCTCTCGACGATTGATTTCTGAATCCCTCAGTCGATGCCTATTGCATGCATATAGCTTCTGTATTTATAGCCATAATTCGGGTTCTAATATTGGTAAGTAAATAAAGGTTGATTCGTGCTTGATTCGACGAGATTCACACTTGATTCTTACTGATGTCTGATTATGGTAAGGATTTGGTTCCTGATTTTTCGACCAATTTCGGTACTTATATGGTGATTTGCTGATGTATTTAGATGTGATTTTCGGTGAATGTGGTACGGGAATACCCTAGTTATGGTAAATTGGAAGATTTGGGTGCGAGATTCGCGCGTAACAGAGGGTGGAGGCGTGGGAGGCTGCTAGGGTTCTTCGTTTTTTTGTGGACGACCAGAGTGAGGGAGCTGGGCTGAGGGTAAGTAAAGGGGTGAGTTGGGTGTGGGCTTGCGGGTTGGGCTGCGGGTCGCGGGTTTGGGCCAGGGCGTGGGCGAATGGGCTGGTAAGGGGTAGTGTTATAATTTAGGTAGGGAGTGGGCTAGGTTGGTTAATTAGGTATTTAATTAGGTAGTGTTTAATTATTTAATTCTAGGCTTTTAATTAGTTAGTTAGTGGTAAAAATTAATTGATTAAATTATTTAAAATAAATGCGGACGTGCTATTTAATTAGTGCTTAATATTTTAAAAATGCGGCGCTATTATTTAAAAACTTATTATTATGCATTATTGCGAAGTTAGATTAGATTATTTAAATGCTAAATGCAAGTATGATTTTTTAAGAATTGTTTTAAAACTTTTTATAAATGCGACGCTATTAAAAGCATGTATTAGATTAAAATTGATTTCAAATTACAAATGGTTATTAATAAATGCGGCTATGCTACCTGACACGACGTCATTGCTAAATTACTTATTTTATGTATTTATTATTAACGACAGGGCTTAAAATTAATTAATGCGAGCGCGGGACTCTAAGTGCTTAATACTCTACGTAAGACGTGATGCCATTATTAAATATTTATTCATGCCTGTATTTATGTTTATCGCTGCATTTTATTATAAAAAATCATAAAAAATTATTTTGCAAAATTAGTGTAATTTTATAGCTACTGTCTGGACGGGAGGGTCAAAATTGGGTGTCAACAATTACCAAGACACAACCCCACCACCAATTGTAAATATATACCCACTAGTGGACTTGTTATTTCTATATCAGATATCCTGTTTATATTACTATACCTCTCTAGTACAGTTGGATATCTCGAATAATGTTACCCGTAAGTTAGCATGTATTTCAAATACCGTAGTACCCAATTTAATGTTTTCCAATGATCATTACTTGCATGATGAACTTTGAATTAGTTCTTGTCATATTCATGGCTAGGAACTAATTATCTTATAGGGTTTTCTATGTTGAATTTCTTGAAACTTATGTTATAAATTAATGCATGCTTATGGTTATTTTTCTTATTGAGAGATCTATCCAATAATTGAGTTGAATTCTTGGTAACTAATTGACAACTAGTTATCACAATATGATTTCTAATCAGTTACGAAAAGGGGATTGTGAATATGCTGTAAGTTGGGTAGACAGGCTTGAATTGGGGATGAAAATACCTTAATTAGTTTTGTAGCGTTGATGAGAGGCTTAACAACCCTAATTTTGTGCATTGTGCGTGACGGTCAACTAGGTTTTTGTTCTTAATCCTCCTATAGAGTTACTTATCAGAAAGGTAGGTAAGGAACAATCTGGGGTTGAGTGTTTATATAACCCTAACGGGAGTATAAAGCGATTTCGTAAACTGCTTTCTCCAAGAAGAACACCATAAGTAATGCATTAGTAAGTAGCATAAGCGAATAGTGAGGATACATAGAAGCCTATTCTCATCACATCCAAGTAATTCTTTATATTTACTTATCTTTAATAATTCTTAGTTATAAACCAAACAATCAATCATTAATGCACCAAATAGATACTAGAAAATAGATAGTTGGTACTTGAACCTAATCTGAAGGGCGATATTCGGTCTTATCTAAGACTATACTACTTGATACGATAACGTGCACTTGCGTTTAAAAGTGTGTGCATCTTAACGCGCATCAAGTTTTGGCGCCGTTGCCGGGGATTAGACATAGTTCAATATCAAATTCATCTATTTTTAATTTCTAATTTGGTAAGTTAATTTGTTATTTTTAGTTTTAGTTTTTACGAAAATTCGAGGTGCCGTGATTTTTTGTTGGCTTTGATTCATTTCAGGAACACTTTAGATATGGATTTTTACTGTCCATATGATAGAGAGCCAACCATAGAGGAACAGAGAGAGGAATTACGAGAAACTATACTCAGTCTCACGAGGTCCCAAGCTCAGTTCATGGACGAAATGAGGTTGGGTATAAAGAAGTTGGAAACAGAAATAGCAGAACTCGCGGTCATATTCAACAGCGAACCGCAAGAAGAGCAATCTGCATCTGGGATAAGCAATAAGGAAAAACAATGTCAGGCAATTGACCTGAAGGATGCGAATCGGGGAGAAAGTTTGCGGCGTTTGCCGCGCCAATGATCAGGGCCGCGGCGTCGAGGATTCGGAGATAGTACAGGAAGTTCTGGCATCCGAGACAGTGCAGGAAAGTGAGTGCCGCGGCGCCCAAGATCAGGGCCGCGGTGCCCAGAACCCAGAAATCGAAAAAACAGCACCAGCGGTGGCAACGGCACCCCAAGTGATGATACTATATCCCCAGAAGTTAAAAACATGCACTCTTGACAAGCAATTCTCCGTTCGTGGAGGTTCTCAAACAATTGCAACTCAATATCCCGTTCTTTGAAGCACTAGAAAAAGGCGAAGCTACGTCAAGTTCATGAAGGATGTGCTTAGCAAAAAGAGGAAGATAGAGGATTACGAAACGGTGATGTTAACTGAAGAATGTAGTGCCATCCTACAGAGACAACTGCCTCAGAAGTTACAAGACCCTGGGAGCTTTACCATCCCATGCACTATTGGAAAGTTTGAATGTCAAAAGGCAGCATGCGACACGGGAGGCGAGCATAAATCGATGCCTATCTAGTTTTACGCAAACTAGAAATGAGAGAAATCAAACCTACAAACATCACGCTTGCGACTAGGCGGCCGCTCAATTGTTCATCAGGAGAGTCATCGAAGATATATTAGTAAAAGTGGACAAGTTCATCTTCCCCGATTTCGTTATCTTAGACATACAAGATAACGATGGAATCCCCATCATCTTTGGGCAGACCGCTTAGCCACGGGACGTGCTCATTGATGTTCAAAAAGGGGAATTGAAGCTTCGAGTAGATGAAGAAGAGGTGATTTTTAATGTTCTTCAAACAGCAAATTTTCCAGAGGCCAAAGATAACTGCTCGGCCATTGATCTTATCGAAGAGACAATGTCAAACAAAGAGTTCGAATATGATGATACGCTTGAAGAAGTACTGACCACATGGGATGATGATAGTAGAAACGATCGGATCGATGGAGTATGCAAATTGGATGAATGCTTATGAAAAATGGGATACAAGGACAAAGAAGTATGAAGAAGTGGGGCAGTGCGAAAGATCATTACCATCCACAGAAGGCCCGAGTTAGAGTTAAAAATCCTACCCAATCATCTACAATACGATACCTAGGTGAAGAAAACCTACCGGTGATCATTTCATGCCACCTATCCACGAAGAGATTGATAAAGCGCTAAGAGTACTAAAGAAGCACAAGCGGGCTATTGGATGTAAATTAGCATAAATAAATGGGATAAGTCCATCAATGGTAATACATAAGATCCGTCTAGATGAGGAGAGCAGACAATCCTTCGAAGATCAGAGGCGACTGAACCCGAATATGAAGTAGGTAGTAAGGAAAGAAATCCTAAAATGGCTCGTCAGAGTAATTTACCCATATCCGATAGCACTTGGGTAAGTCGGTACAAGTGGTGCCAAAAAGGGTGGAATAACGGTGGTGGCTAACGAAGAAAGCGAACGCATCCTCTCGAGAAACGATCGCGGATGGGAATGCATTGACTATCGCAAGTTGAATAAAGCAACTAGAAAAGACCACTTCCGTTGCCATTCCTAGATCAAATGTTGGACCGGACTCGCGAGGCATAACTACTATTGCTTTTGGATGGATACTCGGGGTATCACGATTGCAATAGCCGGAAAGATCGGGGAAAAGACAACATTCACTTGCCCTTTGCACATTTGCATTTAGAAGAATGCCATTTGGACTCTGATGCACTGCTACTTTTCAAAGGTGTATGATGGCAATTTTCTCGAGATATGGTAGAGAGGACTACAGAGATCTTTATGGATGACTTTTCGGTCTTTGGAGCATCATTTGATGAATGTTTAAGGCATCTAGAAGCGATGTTGAGCGGTCTGAAGAATCTAACCTTGTGCTAAATTGGGAGAAGTGTCACCATGGTGTGAAGGAATCGTCTTGGGAATAAAATATCAAGCCAAGGTATTGAGGTAGACAAAGCAAAGATCTCGATGATCGAAAATCTACCACCTCCATATCAACAAAAGAGTCGAAGTTTCTTTGGACATGCAGCTTACATAGAAGATTCATCAAGGATTTTCAAAGGTCTCAAAGCCCTCTCGCATTGCTAATGGCGGGGTAGCCTTGACTTCAATAAAGAATGCTCATCCGCATTTCAAACGCTCGAGAAGCTTACCTCGGCGTTCATAGTCATTGCACCAAATTGGGAGCTCCCATTTGAACTCGTATGCGATGCAAACGACTATGCGATTGGAGCGGTACTTGGACAGAATCGACAAGGTATTTAGATCCATTTACTATGCTAGTAAAACTCTAAATGACGCACAATTAAATTATGCAACTCTTGAAAAGAATTACTAGCTATAGTATATGCGTTTGAGAAATTCAGCCTACTTGATTGGAAATAAAGTGATAGTATACACGACCACTCGCTATAAAGTACTTAATGACAAAGAAGGATGCTAAGCCTCGCCTCATTCGATGGGTCCTACTTACAAGAATTTGACGTAGAGATTCGTGATAAGAAAGGCAGAGAATTCGATTCTGCACCACTTGTCGGTGGAGAACACGAGAGCGAACGAGGATGTGCAAATAAATGATCACTTTCGGACGAACAACTGTTTGAGTAAGTATGAATTCTAATTTACATTGGTGCGATTTTGTTAACTTTCTTGCGGCTAAAGTTCTACCCCGGGCTTGTCAAGACAACAGTGAAGAGGTTTTATTCAAGTAAAACATTACTATTGGGAGGAACCAATGCTATACAAACAACTGTGGCGACCAAGTCATCAGCGTCATGCAGGAGGAAGAGATGCACTGTGTTCTCACTCATTGCCACACCTTATCATGTGGTGGACACTTTGGGGCATCGAAACGGCAAAGGTATTGCAATGCGGATTCTATTGCCAACGCTTCTTGAGGATGCCCATGCCTTTGTGCAGATATGTGATAATTGTCAAAGAACAGGGAACATCTCAAGACGAAACGAGATGCCTTCACACGGGATCTTGGAAGTAGAACTATTCGATGTGTGGGGAATTGATTTCATGGGACCATTCCCGCCATCCTTTGGAAATCAATACATCCTTCTGGCAGTAGACTATGTGTCCAAATGGGTAGAAGCAGTGGCCACCAAAGAAAACGACAGTAAAACTGTTCAAAAATTCCTCCAGAAGAATATTTTCACAAGGTTCGGCACACCAAAAGCTCTCATCAGTGATGAAAGGAGCCATTTCTGCAATAGGCAGCTGAATTCATTGCTTTCCCGATATGGAGTTTACCACCGCACTACAACTGCTTACCATCCTCAAGCCAATGGGCAAGCGGAAGTGTCAAATAGAGAAGTGAAGAGCATATTGGAAAAGACGGTGAACGGCTCAAGGAAAGACTGGTCTATCAAATTAGATGACGACGTGGGCATACTGACAGATTCAAAACACCAATTGGTATGTCACCTTATAAATTAGTTTTTGGTAAAGCATGTCATTTGCCAAGAGTTGGAACACGAGCATACCGGGCAATGAAGAAGTTAAACATGGATACCACGAACAGACGAGGAGGCTACTACGGTGGCGAATTAGATGAATTCCGACACAATGCCTATGAGAATGCAAAGATCTACAAGAACGAGCGAAAGCATGGCACGATAAGAATTTGATACCAAAAGATTTTCAAGAAGGACAACAAGTGCTGCTATTCAACTCAAGGTTAAGATTGTTTCGTGCAAGTTAAAATCACGTTGACAGACCATACACTAGAGTAAAGAGTATTCCCATACGAGCAATTGAAATAAAAGGAGAGAGGGAGCCGCTTCAAAGTAAGCGGACAGAGGTTAAAACCCTACGATCAATGAAATGGAATACATGAACTTGGTAACTTCTCAATCCTTAAAATAATAAGGAACTTGCGTCCGGCTAAAAGACGGTAAAGACAGCGCTAGTTGGGAGGCAACCCAATGTTTTAATTATGTTATTTCAACTTCTGTTTTTTTAGTTTATTTTATTTTGTCTTGATCAGTCTCACGGTCTTGGGTTCAGGTATGCGTCTTTGTGTTGACAGGTGGAAGCCAAGGATATCCAGAAAAATCGCCAAATGATCAGAAGGCACCTGAAGCTTGGCGCACAAGCACATTTTGTGGCGCGGCGCCACAACGGAAACGATGAGTCTGGAGGATACCCTGATCCGAAGGCCCTATCGCCAAATCAAAACATCAAGAATACTCCTCCCCTCACGGAATTCAAAGCATTACCCACCGCCACCACCACCATTTTAACCAAAGTTTGTAAGTGTTATTTTATTTACTGTCTTTGAGTCTACACACATTGGGGACAATGTGCGATTTAAGTTTGGGGGTGTGTTTTTGTGTTTTATTTTTTATTTGTGTGTTATGTTATGTTTTATTTAAATCTTTTTATTTGTTTTATGTTTATTTTGAGTCACCAAAAAATTTTCTTTCTTGAGTCATAATTGCCTGTCAAAGATCATGTATGCTGTAGTTGCTAGAAACACCTAGTGAAGTAAGGTGGAATAATGTAAAGGAATTGAAGCAACTATCTAAACACTTAGGTTAGATATGCCAAAAGCTCACAGAATCTGTCTATTTGGAGTTTCTTGCTTAAGTTATGCATGCTAAATGATAAATGCTTATGTGTTATGAGTGCTTGCTATTTGAGGCGAAACAGTTAGGATATGCATGTTAGGGAGATGACTCAGACATTTCTTTGATAGCCAATTCTTACCATTCTTTTCTATCCCGTACTTTAAAATATCCCTAGTCAGCCCCATTGAGCCTAAATTTGAAACTTCTTCTTTGACACCTCATATTCCCACAAAATTGTGCCATAAGTGAAAATATGAAATAGTGGAGTACATTGTGTTAAAAAGAAGAAACAAAAAGAGTGAACAAGTTTGATGCACCCTAATGGAAAAGTAATAAGAAAGAGGCAAAAGCCTAAGTTTGGGGGTGCCTATTTGTATAATACACTTCACTCTCCCAAAACAAAAGAGGGGAAGGATAGAATTGAAGTGAAGGAAAGAATCAAAAGAAAAAGGGAAAAATTGAAAAGCCAAAGAGCTTATGGTACAGAAAAATGAGCCTAAATGCCTATCTTTACCAACCCTACCTAAGCCTACATTACAACCCTCAAAGTCCTGAAGATCTTTTTTATGCATATCCAGAATTAGTGGAGAATAGCACGTAAGCATGCCATAGGAATTCTTGAATTTATATGCATGATTTAGTATATTGACTTCCATTAAAGCATGATGAATAGGAGTTTGCGAAATATCTAGCTTAATGTGCTGAAATGTCATGTTATATGTTCCTACATATTATTTTGCTAACCTTCATATTTTTCTAGTTAACACTAATGCAGCAAAAGTAATCAATGGCAGTGAGTCTTTTATTTTCGTTTCTTTGAGTCTTTTATTTTATTTCTTTCTATCTTTGCTCGAGGGCGAGCAAAGGTTAAGTTTGGCGGTATTTGATCGGTGTATTTTATATACACCTTTTGAGTCAGTTTTAGTTAGTCTTTTGTCCCGTTTTGCACATATAAGTGTTGTATTAGGATAGTTTTCCTTTCTATTGAGTCAAAGTGGTTAAAATGGCCAAATGGCGGAAAATGAGCTAAAAGAGGGCAAAAGAGGAGATCCCAGAGCCAAAAACAGAGAAAGTGGCGAACGAGGGTGAAATCTGCACTGGCCGTGGCGCCTCGCAGCTGTGCGCGCGCCCACTATTCGAGAGAGGCTGCGAAGACCAGCGCGCGGCTCGCATGCCAGATGCAGGGCGCGGCGCTAAACATCCGAGAAGCTACAGAGTTGCAGTGGCGCGCCTCGCAGCGAGATATCGGCCGCGCGCCAAAACACCCGACGGATTGCAGAACTTCCGGCGCCGCGACGCCTGTCTGCAGGGCCGCGGCGCCGACGCGGAAAAATTAGGTCTTTTGACGGATTTTTGGGCCAGGCCTGCAGGGAAAAGAAGGAGGCGTTTTTAAACCTATATAAGGAGAACCCTATGCAGTTTTTGAGGGTTCCCCTTCTTGCACAACTCAAGATTTTGGCTTGGAGATTGGATACCATTAACTTAGTACTTTCTTTTCCTTTTTCTTTTCTTTAATTCAGTTTTTGCATGATGAACTTTGAATTAGTTCTTGTCATATTCATGGCTAGGAACTAATTCTCTTATAGGGTTTTCTATGTTGAATTTCTTGAAACTTATGTTATAAATTAATGCATGCTTATGGTTATTTTTCTTATTGAGAGATCTATCCAATAATTGAGTTGAATTCTTGGTAACTAATTGACAACTAGTTATCACAATATGATTTCTAATCAGATTCTGAAAAGGGGGGATTGTGAATATGCTGTAAGTTGGGTAGACAGGCTTGAATTGGGGATGAAAATACCTCAATTAGTTTTGTAGCGTTGATGAGAGGCTTAACAACCCTAATTTTGCGCATTGTGCGTGACGGTCAACTAGGTTTTTGTTCTTAATCCTCCTATAGAGTTACCCTTATCACCGAAAGGTAGGTAAGGAACAATACTGGGGTTGAGTGTTTATATAACCCTAACGGGAGTATAAAACGATTTCGTAAACCTGCTTTCTCCAAAAGAAGAACACCATAAGTAATGCATTAGTAAGTAGCATAAGCGAATAGTGAGGATACATAGAAGCCCTATTCTCATCACATCTGAAGTAATTCTTTATATTTACTTATCTTTAATAATTCTTAGTTATAAACCAAACAATCAATCATTAATGCACCAAATAGATACTAGAAAATAGATAGTTGGTACTTGAACCCTAATCCTAGAGGACGATATTCGGTCTTATCTAAGACTATACTACTTGATACGATAACGTGCACTTGCGTTTAAAAGTGTGTGCATCTTAACGCGCATCACCTATCCAACTTGTTTACTACATAAAAGATATCAGGTCGGGTGCAGTTTGTTATGTACATCAAACTCCCAATCACTTGCGCATATCGCTCCCGGCATACGGGCGTACCACAATTTTTATCAATTTTTTGATTAATACTAGTGGTGACTTCATCGGTGAACTGTTGAATAACTCAAACTTTCTCAACACATCCTCGATGTAGTGAGACTGAGATAAGACCAGACCATCAGACTTCTTAGAGACCCTGATCCCTAAGGTGGCATCTGCAATACCCATATCCTTCATGTCGAAACATTATTTCAACATAGTCTTAGTCTCTAGGATCAAACTAGGACTACTCCCTGTGATCAACATATCATCTACCTAAAGGCATATCATGACGAACGAGTCAGAATTATCATTCATGTAGACACATTTGTCACATTCATTAATGGAGAAACCTTTCGATAGTAGAGTACTATCAAATTTTTCGTGTCATTACCGCGGGGCCTATTTCAGCCCATATAGAGATTTGACAAGTCGACAAACTTTCTTCTCTTACCCTAGAACCACATACCCCTCGGGTTGTTCCATATAAATTTCTTTTTCCAAATCACCATTTAGGAAGGGTGTCTTGACATCCATTGATGTATCTCAAGGCCACACAATTAATACTCGTATGGACGTCATCTTAGACACTAGGGAGTACATGTCAAAATAGTCAAGACCTTTCTTCTATCGATAGCCCTTGACTACCAATCTGGTCTTGTACTTGTCTATAGACTCATCTGCATGATACTTCCGTTTGAGTATCCATTAACAACCCAACAGTTTGTTTCTCGGAGGAATATCAATCAACTCCCAAGTATGGTTTTGTAGGATGAAGTCTATTTCACTCTCAATAGCTTTTTTTTAGAGCGGTGCTTCTGGAGTTGACAACGCTTCAGCAATTATTCGTGGTTTGTTGTGAACTATATAAGATACAAAGTCAGGACTGAATGACTTATCCTTCCTGGCCCTTTTACTTCGTCTTGGTTCCATCTCTGGAGTCTCCAAGTTCTGAGAATCTGGAACACTAGATTCCAGATATTCAGCCACTACGGAGTTCACTAGATCTGAACCAACTAGATTCGGGCAGTCAATGACTCATGGTTCTTGAGAGTTTTGTTCATAACTTCATTTGCGAGAGGTTATGTCTCTTTCCTTTCTAGGAAAAGTATCCTTAAAGAATTGGTACATCTAACTTATGCACTAAGAAGCGATAAGCACTACTATTATTTGCATATTCGATGAAAATAAAATCTACAGTCTTAGGTTCAATTTTGACCTGCTTAGGCTTAAGTACTTCAACCTTTGTCAAACCACCCCACACCTTCAAGTATTTGTAGGTGAGTTTCTTTTCCTTCCATAACTCGTAGGGAGTTTTGTCCTTACCCTTATGTGAGACTCTATTAAGAATCATATTAGCAGTAAGGACAACTTCTCCCCACATGTTTTGAGAATGACCTGAATTGATGAGCAGGGCATTCTTAAGTTTTTTAATGTACGGTTCTTGCATTCAACGACATCGTTTGACTGAGGTGAGTATGAAGCCGTCGTTTGATGAACAATGCTCGATTGGGCATAATATTCCTCAAATAGAGCTACGTATTCTCCCCCTCTATCTCTATAAATTGATTTAATTTGTACTCATAGTTGGTTTTCAACTTCTGCTTTATAATGTCTGAACTCTTCAAAGGCTTCATCCTTATTTTTCAATAAGTAAAGGTAACAATACTTTATAATGTCATATATAAATGTCACAAAGTACTTGTTCCCCCTCTAGTTTGTGTAAACATGAAATCACATATATCTGTGTGAATAAGTTCTAGAGGAGCAATATCCCTTTCGACAGATATAAATGGAGTCTTAGTGAGTTTTGCCTCTACGCATACCTTACACTTACGTTGATGGTTTACGTCGATAGACGGCAATAACTCCAACTGTACCAACCTTTGGATGGATTTGTAGTTCACATGTCTTAATCTATGATGCCATAAATTAGAAGACTCAAGCAAGTTAGAAGAAGAAACTTAATTTTTATTGCTTGTATGTATGATAGACATAGTGTTAACCTTGAAGAGGCCTTCACAAATAAATCCCCTTTCCACAAAGGTTCTATTCTTGGTGATTATAAATTTATTGGACTCAAATACTAGCCTAAAACTAACATTAACCAATACAGGACCTGAAATTAAATTCTTTCTATCTCAGGGACATTCATCACCTCTTTCAGAGTAATTTCCTTACCATAAGTCATCTTCATGACCACCTTTCCTACCCTCAACATGTTAGAGGAAGTGTTGTTACCCATGAACAACTTTTTGTTTGTAATAGGTATATACATGGAGAAGGCATCTCTATCGGAACAGATGTGGCGGGTAGCACCCGTGTCCATCCATCATTGCTTGGGATTCTCTACAAGGTTTGCTTCTAGTACCACTGCAAAGAACTCCTCAATCATGTCGTCAAGAAGTATGTCATCGACGATGTTACCCTTTGCCTTGCCTTTGTCCTTCTGACGACAGTCTTTGATCATGTGAACAACTTTGCCACAATAGTGACAGTTTTCCTTGAACTTCACCAATGTCTGGGTCTTGCCATCTTTCTGGAACTTGCATTTCTTGCTTGGGTTCCCTTTGGCATCAACCAGATTTGTCTTGGCCTCAGCGGGTTGCTTCCCCTTAGGCAATGACTTCTTATTATCTTCTTGAATTTAAAGTTTGATAATAAGCTCTTCAAAGGTCATTTCCTTTGTCTTGAGTTTTAAGTAACTCATAAACTCACTCTATGAAGGAGGCAATTTCTCAATCAGTGATGCAACCACAAATTGCTCATTTGGTTTCATTCCCTCCAAATTCAGGCGATGTAGAATCATTTGGAATTTATAGACTTGAGACATCACTGTCTTGCTATCCACCATTTGAAATTTCAAGAATTTTCCAATGATGAATTTCTTCGTACCTGCATCTTGTGCATTGTACTTCTTCTGAAGCTTCTCCCATAACTCTTTGGCGGAGCATACGGTACAATACATCGTGTAGAGCGGGTCTGACAAGTAGTTCAGGATGTAGTTCTTACACATGAAATCATTATAATTCCATGCATCAAGAGTTATTTCCAGGTGAGCATGGAAATATTAGCCCCCTTCAGTTGTATCGATAAATTGAGGGTCCGCATCATCTCTTATTTTAGGAGGTCGTTTTTGACACAGCATGCCACTCCTATTACGGTTAGGAAAAACAACATCTTCTGTTGCTATCTTTTAAAATCAACTCCCATGAATTTTTCAGGGCGTTCATGGAGAAACTCGACAGGAGGAGGGATTCTGACATTAGGTTGAACATTAGTAGAGAAGGCAGAAGTATTGCCTTGAGTAGCAGCAACAGATTCAGAAGCAAATTGTTCTTGTCCAGTCATTTTTCACTAAGTACTAATACAAATCTTGTCTTAAAATTGTTAGAAAAAATAAAAGCAACAACAAACGGAAAATAGTAAAGCACTTATTACAAGAACTAGAAAAGTGAAGAACAAAATATTACAACATTGAAATAATCTTAACAAATAACTGGAAACAAGAACCAACACTTGATCTGAATTATGCTAAGTCGAGTGATGACACAGACATGATTTCCCCGTATATATTCTTTCACGTTTCTGGGCAATAGTCTCCCAAGATAAAATAGCTACAAATATACTTGAGCAACAAAAAACTCAAGTGTTTCTCTTGAAGAACTTTGAGTATTGAAAGAATGTTAGAGAGGAAGAAGTTTTCAGAAATTTTGCAAGTATCTCTCAATTGAGCCAAATGCCTCAATTTATAGTGTGTAAGATTTGTTCATTCAAGTGCCAAGTAATTTCATTGAATCACCCATGTAATGACAATGCATTTTTCAAGTAATGACACCTATTTATCAGCCTAATAATGGCTGAATAATGCTAGAATGAATGTCATCAGGGCAATCCAAATGTCTCAAAAAGCATATTTTCATTTCAGACTTTCTGCTTGGGTAGCGTCGCAATTCGGCCTCAGAAGCGCAGTGGCTACAATTACTCGGGACTGAATTAGCGCCGCAGCTCGCCTCCAAGGTGTCGCGGCCCTGAAGGGGGTGGCGTCGCGGCGCTCCCGGATCCACGGCCTTTTCCGACCCGTTCCAATCTTTACACTATGCACACTTCTTCCTTCATTCACCAACGTGGAACACTTGTCATTTGGCCAATGACCGTCCATCATTCTATGTCTCAAATATTTTACTTACGTACCAATATTTCTTTCACTAATAAAATTTACGATCCTTGGTACAATGTCTGCACATGTGTGGAAATGACGTTTACGACGTACGGGGCCCCAATTATTCGAGTCATAAATAATGGGATAAACTTTATTCCACATTGATAAATTTCCAATAGTATGTTGTGTGTAAAACATTATACGTGCAGTGATACGTGGTACATTCAGCCAATATACATATGACATACACTAAACATGCAAAAAAAACACATGAGACATATATTGAGATACAATATACATAAACCTATTTCCACGTTCAAACAACCACAAGAAAAATCACCATAGCCACCACTACAAAATTACTATAATCACCACTCATTCCACCATATTAATACAAAAAGAATGAGATTTTTTCTGAAGCTAAATTTGTTATGTCAGATGAAAGAAATAATCCCTTGATTATTCTCATTAATAAAAGAGGTATATATACAAGTTACATATAGGAAAATCCTTTTTTCTATTCTACATCTAAAACCCTATTCTATTTGAAGACTAATTATACAATTATGGTAAGATTATAAGACTAATTAATATACAATATACCATAAATAACTTATATGGGTAGTCCACCCGAGATGGGTTGCTACTGCTCCAGTATGTGACGATATCCCTCCTCCTATTTTGCCTACCATGAGGTCTCTGTGTCGATCGAGCCCAGTATTGGTATGTCTATTCAATATACATTCTATATACGTGTATATAGAATATATATTTAACATAATCAAATCGTCGACCAATCCCCATCCTTCACATAATGTCGTCGTTGTAACTCCGACGGTAACTCCAGCCACTACTAATTTTATCCTCCAACTCCGATGGTAACTCCATCTACTGTGTTGTGTTGCATTCATATTTCACTACAGTAGAAAGGAACTCCGGCTAGTGTTCTCCCGGTATCACAAGTCTAGGTGATTTTCTTCTTGCTTCCGCATATCTCTCTCTCAAATCTCTCTCTCTCTCTCTCAGTTTCTCCCCAAAATCCGAAACCCTCTCTCGGTGTATCCCTAAAATCCGAGATCCTCACCCAAATCTGAGCGTGCCCACTGGTCCTCCCGTAATGTTGTCACTGGGTACAACAACTGGTCCATCTTCCCAACCCAGTTCTGGCCCAGTTCGTTCCTCTGCTTCCAATAATTTTTATGGCCCCATTCCAATAGTTCTCGTGTCCAGTTATGGGCCAGCAGGACCACTGCTTGCTGGCCAGCATGTCTCATGTCCCGGAAATTCTCAAAATTCACTAAATTCTGCCTCGAGTCTTGGTTCAGTCACCCGAAGTCAACGAAATATTTTTAAACCAAAAAGATATTTTAATTTAAATTTTAATGTTCTTAAATCACCACTACTCCATAATTCTGTGTCTGCTTTAAATCACCCGAATTGGAAGATTGTTATGACTGACGAATATAATGCTCACATTGATAATAAGACGTAGGAGTTAGTGCCCCGTCCATCTGGTGTTAATATTATTCGGTCTATGTGGATATTTGCTCATAAAAACAATTCTGACGGTTCTTTTACGAGGCATAAGACTCGTCTCGTAGGTGATGGTAAGGCTCAGCAGGTTAATGTTCATTGTGGAGAGACGTTTCGTCCGGTGATAAAGCCATCTACCATCTGCATAGTGCTTAATTGGCTCTATCGAAAGCATGGTACATTCATCAGTTGGATGTGAAAAATATTTTCTTACATGACGATCACAAGGATACAATTTATATGCATCAACCTTTGGGGTTTAGGGATCCCAAATATCCGCATCATTTCTGTTTGTTAAAAAAATCCTTATATGAGCTTAAGCAGTCTCCACGGGCATGGTATAAGAGGCTTGCAGACTTTATGTCGACTATTGAGTTCTCTCACAACAGGTCTGATAATTCGTTATTCATATATCATCGTGGTTCGTCATTAGCTTATATACTCTTATATGTGGATGATATTATCTTGACTGCTTCATCTGATGCATTACGCAGTCTTTCATGACAATGCTCAGTTTTGAGTTTGCTATGAAAGACTTGGGACCCTTGAGTTACTTTTTGGGGATTGTTGTCACTCGTCATGCCGGTGGATTGTTCTTATCACAGAGGAAGTATGCAGCTGAGATCATTAAGAGGGCTGAGATGTCATCCTATAAGTCAACTTCCACTTCAGTTGATACTAAACCCAAGTTGGGTGTTGCAGCTGGCTCCCCTATGAGGATCTGACCTGTTATCGCAGTCTTACAGGGGTCCTTCAGTATCTTACGTTCATGCGACCTGATATTACATATGCAGTGCAGTAGGTGTGTTTGCTTATGCATGATCCCAGGATTGAGCACATGAATGCGCTAAAACACATTCTTAGGTACATCCAGGTGATACTTAATTATGGCTTGCATTTGTATCCTTCGTCGACGACTACAGTTGTCTCATATACATATATTGATTGGGGTGGTTGTCCGGATACCAGACGTTCTACGTCTGGCTATTGTATGTTTCTTGGTAATAACTTGGTCTCATGGTCTGCCAAGCGTCAGTCAACACTATCACATTTGAGTGCAGATGCCGAGTATCGAGGGGTGGCCAATGTGGTCTTTGAGTCATGTTGGTTACATAATCTTCTTTTAGAGCTCCATTATCTTATTCAGAAAGCTACCTTGGTGTATTGTGATAATGTTAGTGCCATATACCTTTCTTTGAGTCATGTTGGTTACATAATCTTCTTTTAGAGCTCCATTATCTTATTCAGAAAGCTACCTTGGTGTATTGTGATAATGTTAGTGCCATATACCTTTCTGGTAATCCAGTTCAGCACAAGCGCACTAAACATATAGAGATGGACATTCACTTTGTTCGAGAAAAAGTAGCTCGAGGACAAGTACGTGTCTGTCATGTCCCTTCCAGATATCAAATTGTAGACATCTTTACAAAGGGTCTTCGCTCGGTCCTTTTTGAAGATTTTAAAGACAGACTCAGCGTACGAAGCCCGACCGCATGACAGCGGGTGTGTGTTAAATATACATCTTATATACATGATATACATGTATATATAATGTATATTGAATAGACATTGTCACGTACTGGAGAAGTAGCAGCCCATCTCGGGTGGACTGCCCATATAGATTATTTATGGTATATTGTATATTACTCTTGTATATTAATTAGTCTTGTAATCTTACCATAATTGTATAATTAGTCTCCAAATACAATAGGGTTTTATATGTAGAATAGGAAAAGGATTTTCCTATATATAACTTATATATATATACCCCATTTTATTAATGAGAATAATCAAGAGATTATTTCTTTCAGATTAGAATAAGGTGGTAGAGAGATCAAAATGTGAGCCTAAAATTAAGAGACCCCTATTTTTCTAAGTTGCTATTTTCTTCGAAGTGTTGTTATGTTGGGTAATTAGGGTAAAGTGTATTTAAAACATATAATTAGGGTCCCTTTAGTTATATAGTTAGTTTATTGTTATTTTGCATTTGCCTTCAATAAGAAGCTTTTATAATTTCACGCAGAGGCGGATTCATAATTTGAAGACGATCGATGCACCATAAAAGATAGATGCACGTTAATTGAGGTTGCGTCTTCAATTCTTGAATCTTCTTCTGACCACAATGTCATACAACACCGCTTCGCTTGAAAAAAATTTAAACACTTATAAAACCAATATGTTTATAAATATAAATTACATGGCATAATTAGATAAAGCTTGATCTGCGGTCTGGTGGTTTGGACACTATTTTAAGTCTTAGGTGGCATGTTCGAAATTTGGCACACCCTCGTTTCACGCATCTTCTTAACTGTCAGGTGTCAACAAAAAAAATTGTTATAGACAGGACTTGAATCTGGGTCGGTCACCCACACTGAGCGACCTAAGCGGGGGCTGACTAACTGACCTAACACGACAGATATGTTTAGAGTGATCCTATCAGGATATATATAAGTTTTAAAAGTATATACATACGCACATAAATGTATACATATAAAAAAATCTGAAGTTAATGGAGGCATGTGTCCCCACCATACCATGTGGGCCCGCCTCTAATTACACGTCTGTATTGATATGCAGCTAGGACTATTAAGTTTAATTTATAATCATACAATTCTTTTATAATCGTGGTGTTCGAGCTAGCTATAACACCCAAGAATGTTGACGAGTGATTAATGAAGTGGGTTGAGAACCCAATGCCTTAAGTTCAAATCTCGCTAAAGAAATAGGTGATCCTTTCTATCAATTCATTTTTTATGGATAGTCACGCAATATAAGAAAAAGAAAAAAAGAATTTGAGCTAGTGAGAGATTGTAGGTACAAAATTTCGTAAATGCGCACCTCAACTAATTTTACGGAATATTTGCTATCTTCCACGAGCAGAGATATCCATACAATTATTTAGATATGTAAGAACAAGTTTTAAAATTGCATTTTTTTAGTTTGGTCAAAATACGCCGCATAAATTGAAACAAAGAGTATTTACTAGACAAATTAATGAACATTCCATGCAAATATTGAAAAGAAAAGATGTGTGTGTGACATTGATTAATTGAAATACTGTTTAGTCAATGCAATTCTTATATTTGGCCCAATCTTTTTAGTGTGTTTAGAGAGCTATATATGTCAATAGAAAATGTAAAAGAAAGAAAAAATTTGGTATGAGAGAACCAAATTTTTAAATATGAGTAAGAAATGAGTTTATACGTAGGAAAAATAGAGTGAGGAGTCATATACAAACCTAGCTATTTCGGGATTGAGACGTCATCGTTGTTTTACAATTTGGGGTCTGTTTGGCCAAACTTATGAAAAAGTGTTTCTGTTTCTTAGAAGTAGTTCTGCAGAAACTGTTTCTGGAGAATCTGTTAGGGTGTTTGACCTATAATTATAGAAGTACTTCTGAGAAACATAAACAGTTTCCTGTTTGGCTCACATTTATGCAAATTTACTAGAATATTCTTTTTAATAGATTTAAAACTAGTAACAATATTCTTTTCTATCCTATATTTCTAAAAATTAGTATATCTTTACAATTTAATTTTTTTTTAAAATTATTTAATTACAACATTTAATCAAAAAATAATATTATATTGTATATAAGAAATGTAACGAAAATATGATAGTCAATGACTCAAATATGTCCAAATCTACCCACACCTATCCTCCCCCCCCCCGCCCTACCGCCCACCACACCCCACACCCCAACCCCATCCTCAAATTTCTATTTCATATTTTTTGTTACTTTTATAAAAAATGATTGAGAATATGAAATTTTTTCTTACCTCCCCCTACCCCCTCCCTCTCCCCGTCCACCTACCACATTCTCAAATTTCTATTTTATATGTTTTTTACTTTTATAAAAAAATTATTAAAAAATATGAATTTTTTCTGATCTCATTGCCTTACCCCCTACCCCTACCCCATCCTCAAATTTCTATTTCATATTTTTTGTTATTTTTATAAAAAAAATGAATTTTTTTCTTACCCTTCCTACCCACCCCACCCCACCCCATTACCCTACCCCATCCTCAAATTTCTATTTCATATTTTTTGTTACTTTTATAAGAAAAAATATTAAAAAATATGAATTATTTTCTTATCCCCCCGCCCTACCCCCACCCACCTCATTGCTCTACCCATCTTCAAATTTCTATTTCATATTTTTTGTTACCTTTATAAAAAAAAATGAATTCTTTTCTCACCCCGCCCTACCCCTACCCCATCTCACCCCACCCCATTGCCCTACCCATCCTCAAATTTTTATTTCATATTTTTTGTTACTTTTATAAAAAACAATATTAAAAAATATGAATTTTTTTCTCACCCCGCCCTACCCCCTATCCCCACCCCACTCCATTGCCCTACCCATCCTCAAATTTTTATTTCATATCTACTTTTATATAAAAAAAATATATGAATTTTTTTCTTACCCCTGCCCTACCCCCTACTCCCCCTACCTCTATTTCTAAATTTCTATTTTATATAGGGATATTATATGAGATTAAAAGAAATTTTGTGGAAAGAAAAGGGTAAATGAGTCCAAAAAAAATCATTTATTGAGAAAAAAGGGCTTCTCGAGAAACACTTCTTGAGAAACACCAAATTGGTGTTTCTGCTTCTCTTCCCATCTAGAAACATTTTTTGGCTTCTGGAAAAAATGTTTCTACCTCTGGAAAAGTGGTGTTTGACCAAAGAAGTGTTTCTGAGAAGCAGAAACACTTTTTCTCAGAAACACTTTCAGAAGTTTGGTCAAACACCACCTTAATTAATTGATGATATGTAGATGAAATTTGCAACCATAAATATATAGAAACGGATAATTGAAGCTGGGTTTAACTATGACTTCTATATGATGAATATCAACATCTTTAAGTTAGTCTTGAGTTGAACAGTAAAAAATTGTATTACTATGATTTGAAATAAAGTGAGGAGAGTGGATTGTCCAAAAAGACATTTGACAAAGTGAGTGCAAAGTTAGAAAGTGAATAGAGAGGTTGGTCACAGTAATGCAAAGTTAGAAAGTGAATAGAGAGGTTGGTCACAGTAATGTGAACTGACAATTGAGGGATCAGTTCACAAAAGAACCAAAACAGAATATCAATCAAAACTGGACTTTGCTCAACTCAAGAGGTATGGGGCAGATCACAGTAACTAAAATTGGGTGAGCCTAGATAACATCATTAATGATGATCCCTTTTTTATGTATTTCTGGAAATGGGGAAAGAAAAGAGAGAAAGGAAAGAATCAGAATAGAATTATAGGAGTTACAATTATTAGACAGAAGAAAAAACTATTACACGGTAATTTAGTTTACTAAATAATATATTAATTTTATGTTAGGTCATCATGGTTGAACATTACGCTTCGATGAAAATGATATTTGGCATAAATATCTATGTTTTGCGTCACTTTACCTCTTATTCTTAATTTTTTAATCGTCTTAATAATGATTGTTGATGTTGTGACAACATCAGGTTTTATGTCTGGACAACATCTTGTAGTGTTCTGCAGATGTTGCCCGCAATGTTGCGCAACATCCGCAGTGTCCTGCAGATGTTATCTCCGATGTTGCCACAACATTTCACCCGACATCTTTGGAAACGATTTTGCCTATTCTTCCGACCAAAACAGTATTTGTTACTGTGAGTTAAAAATGTCCTAGGCAAGATGAATATGGAGTTGTGTTTAAAACGTGGGAATTGAAAGAGTCAAGCTTGGAATCGAAGCTACTTGAAGACCAAGAAACTTGGAGACCAAGTCAAAGCTGTTGAGAAATTCAAGGAGCTGGAATAGGTCCAAGTTGCAGCCTTCTTTCTCTCAACTTCCACAACCAACCAACGAGAGTTTCAAGGAAGTTCCACACTATAAATAGAGGAGGAACTTTAGAGTATTGGTATCCAGAATTACAACGACAACAAGTCAAGAGAGCTCTCAGATTATAGAAAACTGGATCAACGATTAGCCTAAAGTTGTTTTAACAACATCTTGTCCCACATTGCAATCGCTATCTATATTCTAGATTAAGCTCATTGTTCAAGCGAGTGTAATGAAGATGTTGTATTTTATCTTTTAGAATTTGTGACTTTAGACGAAGTCATCTGCGACTTCATTTTGTTTGTAATTTCTTTTTCGTATTTTATGTTTTATCTTGTAAAAGAAATTCATTTGTAATTGTATATAATTTATTCAATTCTTTTGGTCACCGACCATCAAGGGATATTAATATATACCCTTGAAAATATAAACCTTGTGTTCTTTTACTTTTTTGTTGCATTTACTCTAACAAGATTTATCTCAATGTTGCCTCAAATGTTGACCCAACATTGAAAGGAACATCCAAAAATTATTTCTAGTTTACTAAGCTGTCGATTTATTTTCTTACTTAAATTTACTTATCCGTAGCCTAGGACCCAACAAGTGGTATCAGAGTCAACACTTGACACAATAAGTGTTTGGTCCTGTTATTCTAAGCTATGGATCCGGCAAATCCAAAATATTGGTAAATTTCCCGTTGGTTCAAATTATTCCTATTGGATCGTCTATGTTCTCATATCAAATTAATTGATGTTAGGACATGGATATCTCTAATCCATGGGTATGTTGTACCAATGTAGCCGCCGGATGAGGAATGTGACATTCTTGTTACATCAAAATCCAAATGGACGGCGGAAGAAACCAATAATGCAAGCTTTAATGAAAAGGCCCTTAATGCGATATTTGGATGAGCAGATCTCTACATGTTCAAGCTTATTTAAATTGTACAACGGCCAAAGATTCTTGAAAAACCTTACAAACTCATTGTGAGGGTACCTCGAGTATTCAACGTACGAAGCTCTGCATGCTCATGAGCCGAGGTGAACATTTGATGATGGAAGAAATAGAAGACGTAAAATCCTATGTTGAAAAGTTGACTGATAGTTCCAGATTGATAATGTTGGAATTAATGTCGTAACATTTGTGACAACATATTTCATGTATGTGAATATGTTGGGACAAATGTTGGACAACATTCTGCCCAACATACCTTATAATAAATGTCAAGTGTTTGGTGTTCCTTTAACCAACACCCAACTTGTGGAAAAGACTCTCTGTTCTCTTCCTGAGAAGTTCAATATAAAGATTTGTACGATTGAAGAACTTTGTGATGGTGCTAATGTTGTCTTGCTCTATCGAAAATTCATTTTGATGGTGAGAAATATCAACAGTGATAGGTTTAAGTCTAAATCCAAAGAGTACCAAAGTCAAAACCTTTAATCATCAGTCTACTAGATTTTCTCCAAATACATAAAAAGGTAACCAAGGAAATTCAATTCGGATTATACCAAATTTGATCTCAAGCAACTTGAGTCCGGACATGCATGCTCATGATGGGGTCATTATGCTAATAAATGTACAAACACTCTTGGAAATTTGGTAAGAGTCTGTGAGTTTTTCTTAGTGATGATGAAGAAGGAGATCCAGAACCAAAATCACAAGCAATGCTGGCTGCTGTTTTCGAACAGTTTCTGTCCGATAAAGAAGATGTCATCGACAATGTTGTCTCAACATCTGTGGCAACATCAGCAACAACATCTGCGAGAACATCTCTAAGATATGAATATTTTAACTTTCCAGATGTAAATTGTTTTAGTGATTTTGTTTCAACTAGTGTGGCTCAATGATTGGATCAAGTTGACTCTCAAGATGACATGATTAATCATGTACAAAATCTTTGTAAAGCTTTAATCATTGAATCTGAGCAACGTGACTCAAAAGTCAAATCTTTAACTCGTGAGAATCATGATTTAAAAGACACAATTACCCATTGAGAGGTAGAACTTACCAAAAAGGATCTCTAATTTGGTAAGATTCGTGTAAAAATTGGATTCTGCCGTAAACACTTTCCAGAAGCTCAACACGAGGATCTTAAAATTGGATAAAATTCTTTACTTCAGTAAGTCTTCATATGTATGTATTGGATATCAAAAATCTCTTAAAATTGTTTATCCTAGTTTCGTTGATAAAAATGAGAAAATCTTTTAAAAGGAAAGATTGTCTTGTCTAAACTGTTATACCCCATATTTCCAGAGTATGTACGTAAGGACGTACGTAGAAAATTTGAAGCTTATGTAGGCTTGGCCGATTTTCACTTTGTGCACAACACCCGATTAGAGTCGTTTTTCGACGAAACGTTTCCACAGCTTTCGTAGGGAAAATTCCGGCTATGTCATTTATATTTTTTGCGGATTTTTCCGAGAGACGAAACATTTTGGTTAACGGAGGTGACACTTGTCACCCTCGTTGACGATTTAGAGGGGCGGTCAAGGGTTGGTTGGCCTCGCCGATCGGTCCCTTATTTTGGGCCTTGTTTTGTGGCTTGTTTTGTGCCATGTTTGGTGGAGTAGGGTTAGGGTGCACTTGGCTTGATCTAGGCCTTACACTTGCCTTGCACATGACTTGATCTTGGCCATTGGTTGGCCTTGGGTTTTGCTATAAATACCCACCCCTTTGAAGACTAATTCATCCATACATTTGCCTAAGTCTTGAAAGCTCTCCTTCTCCCTCCCCTTGTGTTGAGTTCGGCCGAGGGCCTCCTCATGGCCGAGAGCACCCCCCCCTCTAGGGGTGCTAGCCGAGCGTGTACCCCCCCTAGCCTAGTTGTTTTCATAATACCCCCCTTTTTGTGGTGTAGAAATACTCTCCAAGTATTGTTATAATGCCCAAAATACCTTAGCCTTTACCTTGTTGTATTCCAAAAGTTACCTCTATACGTAGAGCCCGGAAATACTACCTTTTGTCTTTTTGTCTCAAACCGAAACTCTAAGGAAATCTTCATAGTTTGTTGAAGTATTTAAGTAGAAGTTGGTTAGAAGTTCTAAGGGGTGTTTGGAGCGCACGAGTAGGAGCTAAACTGCTCAGATCGACATTTAAACTCGGATAATTATGGGCTTATCGAGGTAATTATCTTGTCCCTCTATTGTAATTGGAAATTACATGATTGTTAGACTATATAGTTGAAGTATACTATATATAGAACTGAACGTAGTTATCGGCAATGTCTTTTGACTTAAGCCTGAATAATAAGAAACCTTTCGAAAGAAGAATCGAATCAGTATTTACATAGATCAGACATGAGACTTGTGTAGCTTTTCGTGAGGTAGAATTGTGCACGTCCGTTTAGACGTATAACCCCGGTTGGCTTGGTAGCGGCCAGATAGAGGAGATTTACGTTGTCATGGGGGAGGTCGCCGAATTTTACGTAGAATGTTCTACGATTAGACCTAAATATTAATAAGCGCGCGTGGCCTTATAGGTTGAGTACTACGTATGGCGCGATCTACTTGGCTTAAGGAGTAGCCGACGGTTGGAAGTACTTGGAGCGTTTTGCTATTAGTCGATACTCGTCGCGAGGTATGTGAACCTCTTCCTATCTCTTCTAGCATGATATGTGTGAACTATGTAGTGCGGTAGACGCATTACGTGCTAAATGTATTTGATTGTTTAAAACATAAAGTGTTATAACGGCTTATTGGGAGGTTGGTTATAACAGCTTTATGTTGGTAAGAAAATACTTGTGATTTTTAAAAAGGTAACTGATTTGAACTATAACTGGCTTGTTATGTGTTAATAAAGAACTTGAAGTATTTCAAAAGATTTTTGAATCATTTCGAAAGAAGAAGTAATATTTGGTTTTGAAAACTTAAGAGTTATACTAGCTTTATGGGAAATTAGGTAATAACGCTTAAGAATGTTTCCGATTTGAAATCGAATGTGTATCGACAAACCACCGCAGCGTAATAAAAGGAAATGTTTTGACAGATTAAGTATTATTAAAACCAAGAGAAACTTCCATCCGCATGAAGCTAAGATGAGACAAAATGATATTTCCTAGATCATGGTCTTTGTAATAAGATTGTTATAAACAAGAATATCCTACTCACATATAAGGCTTATGTTTCTCGGATAGTTTAAAAGAGAATTATATTCTTAAATGAATAAGACTATGAAATCTAAACCTTTCTAAAATAAGAACAGTGAACATTTGAAATTAGGCAAACTTGGGCGTTTGGAAAATAATGTTGTTACTTGATTTTACAAAGGTAAGTGTTTTGATTTACTTCAAAAGATAATCACTCTATTTTCATATACTACGTATTGTGTGGTTTTGTGAAGTAACATATCTTTAAAGAGTTATTGTATAAAGTACTTTGGGGATAAAACCCGATCTCGTTAATCATATAGTAGGAAGTACCTTATGTGTGAATAACTTGATTGTATTGGTTTGTGATAGCCTTGTAATACCTTCGTGTTTGATTTGATAAGTAATCATATTAGGATGCTACGTGTGTTAGTATTCGGTGATGTTTGTGTAAAGGGATTTTCCCTTGATTGTGCTTATGTTGTCTAAACGATAAACTGTTATGTTGGTATTTATACCACTCACCGTGTTTCCGGGGGTTAAGGCGCTCCGTCGCGGGTAGACTTCAGCGATGCAGGACCATGATTCGAGAATACCTCACGCGGGTCCCGGCCTACGCGAGCTACGAGTTCCGTGTTAGTGTGCCTTTATGGTCACGCGTTTATGTGGCCATGCGATCGCGAGTCCAGATTTACGCCGGGAGTAGCTACCCTCGATGCGGTTATACCTCATGCGGCCTATGACCGGCCTACGCGAGTCTGCGGAGTTCTGGCTGACGCGACATTTGATATTGCGAGCGGCGGCTTTGATCATGTGACGGCCAGACAGATATCATGATCTGATTTATGACCTTGTTAGTACTGTAGGTGTTAGTAGTCGGCTATGCCTTCGCACTTACCCTGCATCGCTTTATTTGGACACAGTGGGACTGCTTGTTCATATGTATTCCTTGGTGCTTTTCTATCATCGATCACGGCAGCGGCGGAAGGTATTCCACGCATGATTAATGTTGTGGCGTGAGACCCATTGTTATATTGAGTGATGACTTTGAGGCGTGAGTCCCGACTAGACATATCGCTATTTATCGCGAATCGTAGTTTGGTTATCATACATGTCTCCCGCTTTCTATAGACTACTATGATTTCATTTACTGATCTTCATGTTTCACATACTTGGTACTGTTAGATCGACCTCGCCGGGCCGTTCATGCCGCAGTAAAGGTACACCGCCGTTGATCCTCGCTCTTAGGGTCACAGTCGGCGTTTGGGAAAGCTCCGTTTCTCGAGGCTTATCTTGTATAGTCCGTCGTTGTAGGTATTTACATTCGTGGTATGGCGGGCCACTGTCACCATTGTTGTCATATCATTTCTTAGGTGCGTAATCTTTGTTGTGGAAGGGTTTGTAAAAAGGATTAAACTGTTCATTTGTAAGAGTTGTTATTTATATATACGCCGAAAGGCAAGTTTTCCTCGACATCGTTTTGTACTTCATTTGTTTCATGTATGTGTTTTATGTTCTGATTGATTACGATGTTGTATCACTAGGGTGCCCGGTAAGGCACGATCACGCCCGAGTTCGGTCGTGACAAAAGTGGTATCGAGCGATTAATCCTCGGAAAGTGTCTACAGACCGTATCGAGAGTCTTGATTATCGGTGTGTTGCACCACACCAATAATCGTGAGGCTATAGGATATTTAGGATTGGTTTCATTTTTCTCACTCGAGATCGTGCCTTAGAGTTGCGTTGTAAGTGGACCTCTAACGTATTTCTTTCCTTACCGCTTATGCCTCCGCGTAGGCAACCCTACCAGAGGACAAGGCAAAGCGGAGGCTGCGAGTAAATCTGCAGAGGTTACGAGGGCACAGCCCAATCATCACCAGGGTGGTGCTTCATTTGGGGAGTTCTGCGACGCCACTAGCCCCGCAGAGTTTAGCACGGCGCGGCGATTCTGCTGCGGCCATGATATTTGAACCTTCGCCCACGACCGGCAGAGAATATAGATTGCAAAGGCGACCACATTACTAGCTATGGATGTAGCTACCATAGAGTATACCGATGTCCGCGAGTCTTGATGACTATCTAAGAGAGGTTGTGGAAGAGTAATTCTTGATTAGCTTGAGCATGGCACGTATGCGGGCTTATGCGCAGCAGCCGGCGTAGAGATCGACGGGTTAACGGGCGACGCAGGAGAGGCGAGCAAAGAAAGTCCTTTGGTAACTTTGGTCGAGTCACCTCACCGGCCAGATTAGATTATGCACATCCACGGTGCGAAAAGGTCCTCCGCGGGGTTCGGGACGTTCGGGTATCAGAAGTTAGTCGAGCTCGAGCTTCCGTTCACCGTCACACGGGTTCCACCATCCGGATTCGATTTTTCTCGGTGTTCGCGATGTGCGGCATCGTGAGGAATGTCATCTTTTAGTTGGTACTTGTTGTACCTATGACCGTCAGGGTCTGATGTCGTGAGAATGTCCTTGTAGGAGGACTTAGCCTTCAGGATCGGTGGGTAGTTCGTCATCTTCCTTAGCTATGCGCCCTACGGGGCAGGTTTGATTAGAACGACTAAGGGGAGTGAAGCAGTAGATATAGATATATCCTTAACCCTCTAGAGATCAGTATGTGTGATAAGGTGAGTATACCTTAAGTGCTATGTTCTGATAGCAGTGTGTTAGTTGTGATTAGAAATCATGGTGGGTTAACCGAGTAAGATTTTGGGGGATAGAGAAGGTGTGAGCCTTAGATTTTTATACGTAGAGACCTTAGAGGTAAGGCCATCTCGAGAAAAGGTGTAGTGTTATGTTTGATCCTTATCGGAGTGCTTAGTGCACGTGAGATATATTGTGGGATAAGTCCCCGAGTAGTGTGGAATGAAAGAGGGTAGTTGAGCTAAGAAGACCGCTAGGTTTTCGTAACATGATTAGTGAGAGTTTTCCTTCGGGGAGCTAGCGTTTTGCGCGTTGCCGGGTCGGGTTGAGGCCACGTTGCGGGTCAACCCGCGGCATGTTTGGTGGTGGGTCGGTTGTGGTGGTCCCGCCTTGTGGTAGGGTCACGAGGTGTTAGGCCCAGTTTAGTTAACGATTATGCGAGTTCGTGGACGTTCGACCATGAGTCGGGCCGAGAGGTCACCGCCTTGTCTTCTAGCAAAGACCGTTTACTCGGCAGTGTTGATTAATCAGAAAGGTTGTAAGGCTGCACGGGGTGCCTACCTTCACCTTAGGACAGACAGTGGAGCCCAGGGTACGGTTGTTTTTGTTTCTGGAAGTTTTACCAAACAGGGTTAAGAACTCAGGTGAGTCTCAGAATCGCATTCGCCCTCGGGCGGTGTGGATTTCGGGTAGTTGTGGAGATTGTTGTCTCTGTGGAGGAGAGTTTAAGTTACCATTTCGGTGTTCGGATGTCGCCTTATGAAGCCTTGTAGGGCGGAAGTGTAAGTCGCCGATCGATTGGTTCGATGTTGGCAAGATCGGATAGTCGGTTCGAGCTTGTTCCCGGTGTGGATAGGGTAAAGCTTGTCTAGAAGAGGTTACGGCAGCTCGGAGAAATCGTGCGGATAATCGGCGACGACGCTTAGAGTTGAGTTGTGTCGGTCTTCTTGAAAATACCACCGGGTTGGGTATGGCGAGTTTTGGAAAGCAGAGGAACTTAGCGAGTTACTTTGGGCCTTTTTGTGTTCGTGAAGAATAGGCGGATTGACTATATGTTAGCATTTGCGTCCGACTTAGGAGGCGATGCGTCGGTCTCTCGTATTGTTATGATCGGGAAAGTATCGGAGATCCGTCAGTGTTCCCGATTAATGATGACCACGTTAGAGATAGTGACCGAGTTTTGAAGCGAAGCGATTTGAAATGTGGTAAGAGTTCGAGTGTCACGGCCTCGGGGATCGCATGCGGCCGGTACCAATTGTTGGGTCGCGGAGTGACACTAGAACCTCGCGGCAAAGTGACAAAAGTGGTATCACAACGAGTAAAGGGAGAAGCGAGCATGTATGGCGGGCGTAGATGTGATCATTCCTTTTATAAGGAGAAGGTCGAAGGAAGTATATTTTAGACCGGAGAGGGTGTTTGTGGTAATGTTAGAGGTGTTTCCTCGTGGACTTGGAAGGAGGTATTTGGCACGGGTGTTTATGTAGCCATGCGTGGCAGGATTATTTTCGTAAGTATAGCATTGAGTACTATACCGACGAGCTTTTGTTTTGAGACTTAGAAGGAACATTCGGGGCGAATGTTTCTAAGGAGGGGAGAATGTTATACCGTATTTCAGTATGCGTGGGGCGTGCGTAAAATTTGAAGCTTATGTAGGCTTGGCGATTTTCACTTTGTGCACAACACCGATTAAGTCGTTTTTCGACGAAAGCGTTTCCACGACTTTCGTAGGAAAATTCCGGCTATGTCATTTATATTTTTGCGGATTTTTAGAGAGGCGAAACATTTTGGGCCAACGGGAGGTGACATTTGTCACCCTCGTTGGACGATTTAGAGGCGGTCGAGGTTGGTTGGCCTTGGCGATTGGTCCCTTATTTTGGGCCTTGTTTTGTGGCTTGTTTTCTGCCATGTTTGGTGGAGTAGGGTTAGGGTGCACTTGGCTTGATCTAGGCCTTACACTTGCCTTGCACATGGCTTGATCTTGGCCATTGGTTGGCCTTGGGTTTTCTATAAATACCCACCCCTTTGAAGACTAATTCATCCATAAATTTGCCTAAGTCTTGAAAGCTCTCCTTCTCCCTCCCTTGTGTTGAGTTCGGTGAGGCCTCCCTTGTGGCCGAGAGCACCCCCTCTAGGGTGCTAGCCGAGAGTGTACCCCCTAGCCTAGTTGTTTCATAATACCCCTTTTTGTGGTGTAGAAATACTCTCCAAGTATTGTTATAATGCCCAAAATACCTTAGCCTTTACCTTGTTGTATTCCAAAAGTTACCTCTATCGTAGAGCAGGAAATACTACCTTTTGTCTTTTTGTCTCAAACCGAAACCCTAAGGAAATCTTCAGTTGGTTGAAGTATTTAAGTAGAAGTTGGTTATAACTTAAGGGTTGTTTGGAGCGCACTGAGTGAGCTAAACCTTGCTCAGATCGACATTTAAACTCGGCTAATTAGGGGCTTATCGAGGTACTTATCTTGACACTCTATTGTAATTGGAAATTACATGATTGTTAGACTATATAGTTGAAGTATACTATATATAGAACTGAATGTAGTTATCGGCAATGTCTTTTGACTTAAGCCTGAATAATAAGAAACCTTTTCGAAAGAAGAGTACTGAACTGTATTTACATAGGGTGTATTCTGATAGACTTGTGTAGCTTTTCTGAGAGGTCGAATTGTGCACGTCCGGTTTAGACGTATAACCCCCCCTGGGTGGCTTGGTAGCCGGCCCCGATAGATGAGGAGATTTACGTTGCGGGGAAGGTCTTCTAGAATTTTACGTAGAATGTTCTACGATTAGACCTAAATATTAATAAGCGCCTTGTGGCCTTATAGGTTGAGTACTACGTATGGCGCGATCTACTTGGCTTAAGGAGTAGCCGACGGTTGAAAGTACTTGGAGCGTTTTGCTATTAGTCGATACTCGTCGCGAGGTATGTGAACCTCTTCCTATCTCTTCTAGCATGATATGTGTGAACTATGTAGCGGTAGCGACGCATACGTGCTAAATGTATTTGATTGGTTTAAAACATAAAGTGTTATAACGGCTTATTGGGAGGTTGGTTATAACAGCTTTATGTTGGTAAGAAAATACTTGTGATTTTTAAAAAAGGTAACTGATTTGAACTATAACTGGCTTGTTATGTGTTAATAAAGAACTTGAAGTATTTCAAAAGATTTTTGAATCATTTCGAAAGAAGAAGTAATATTTGGTTTTTGAAAACTTAAGAGTTATACTAGCTTTATGGGAAATTAGGTAATAACGGCTTAAGAATGTTTCTTGATTTGAAATCGAATGTGTATCGACAAACCACTGCAGCGTAATAAAAGGAAATGTTTTGACAGATTAAGTATTATTAAAACCAGTAGAAACTTCCATCTGCATAGAAGCTAAGATGAGACAAAATGATATTTTCTAGATCATGGCTGCTGTAATAAGATTGTTATAAACAAGAATATCCTACTCACATATAAGGCTTATGTTTCTCAGATAGTTTAAAAGAGAATTATATTCTTAAATGAATAAGACTATGAAATACGAAACCTTTCTAAAATAAGAACCGTGAACATTTGAAATTAGGCAAACTTGGACGTTTGGAAAATAATGTTGTTGATTTTACAAAGGTAAGTGTTTTGATTTACTTCAAAAGATAATCACTCTATTTTCATATACTACGGGTATTGTGTGGTTTTTGTGAAGTAACATATCTTTAAAGAGTTATTGTATAAAGTACTTTGGGGATAAAAACCCGATCTCGTTAATCATATAGTAGGAAGTACCTTATGTGTGAATAACTTGATTGTATTGGTTTGTGATAGCCTTGTAATACCTTCGTGTTTGATTTGATAAGTAATCATATTAGGATGCTACGTGTGTTAGTATTCTGTGATGTTTGTGTAAAGGGATTTTCCCTTGATTGTGCTTATGTTGTCTAAACGATAAAGCGTTATGTTGGTATTTATACCACTCACCGTGTTTCCGGGTTAAGCCGCTCCGTCGCGGGTAGACTCAGCGATGCAGGACCATGATTCGAGAATACCTCATGCGGGTCCCGGGCCTATGCGCGAGCTACGAGTTCCGTGTTAGCGGCGCCTTTATGGTCATGCGGTCTATGCGCTGCGCGATCGCGAGTCGGCGATACGCCGGAGTAGCTACCTCGATGCGGGTTATACCTCATGCGGGCCTATGAGGCGGCCTACGCGAGCTGCGGGAGTTCGAGGCTAGACGCGCACATTTGATATTGCGGGCGGCGACCAGCCTTTGATCATGTGACGGTGCAGACAGATATCATGATCTGATTTATGACCTTGTTAGTACCGCTGGTGTTAGTAGTCGGCTATGCCTTCGACTTACCCCGCATCGTTTTATTTGGACACAGTGGGACTGCTGTTCATATGTATTCCTTGGTGCTTTTCTATCATCGATCGGCGGTGAGGAAGGTATTCCACGCATGATTAATGTTGTGGGCGTGAGACCCATTGTTATATTGGAGTGATGACTTTGAGGCGTGAGTCCCGACTAGACATGATCGCTTATTTATCATGAATTGTAGTTTGGTTATCATACATGTCTCCCGCTTTCTATAGACTACTATGATTTCATTTACTGATCTTCATGTTTCATACTTGGTACTGTTGTCTTGACCTCGCCCGGGCCGCGTTCATGCCGCAGTAAAGGTACACCCGCCGTTGATCCTCGCTCTTAGGGTCACAGATTGACGTTGGGAAAGCTCCGTTTCTCCGGAGGCTTATCTTGGTATAGTCCCCTTTCGTGGTAGGTATTTACATTCAGGGGTATGGCGGGGCCCTGTCCCGCCAGTGTTGTCATATCATTTCTTAGAGTGCAGTAATCTTGTTGTAGGTGGTTTGTAAAAGGATTAAACTGTTCATTTGTAAGAGTTGTTATTTATATATATGCCGAAAGGCAAGTTTTCCTCGACATCGTTTTGTACTTCATTTGTTTCATGTATGTGTTTTATGTTCCGCTGATTACTCTGATGTTGTATCATTAGGGTGCCCGGGGTAAGGCACCAGTCACGGGCCCAGGTTCGGGTCGTGACATAAACAAAGAATAATTTGAAGTATGTGGGTAGTTACCTTCAAAATTCTTTGAAGAAGGTGTTGCCTAAAATGTGGTCTAAAATGTTGTTCAAACATTTCAGACAACATTCGAAGTTACATTTCTAAACAAACAAGGAGAAAATATTTAAGATAGATTGGGTTCCTAAAATGGTCTACACTGGTAATATCTACATTACTGCATTAAAGAACTAACATTACAAGTTCTTAGTACTTTGATTGAGAGCATTCATGCCACATGAATAGTACGAAAGACTTTATGAATAATTAAGAGTCCTTCAATAGAGGTTACGTGACTTTTGGTGGGAGTAAGATCAAGTTTTTTTGGGTAAAAGAACGCTGAATGGTTTCTGATATACCAGCCTTGAAGAATGTACTTAATGTTGATGACTTAGTTGCTAACCTTATTAGCATAAGTCAGTTTTGTGATGATGATCTCAAGGTAAAGCAGTCTCTGAAGTTTGTATGAAAGATAAGCAAACACATGTTGCCCTTAATGTTGCCCAACACGACGGACAACATTCAGGTATGTCTCTCTGTTTTCAGTTATTGCATGTGGATCTAATGGATCCAATTGAAGTAGACAATCTACGGACATGAGGTATTCCTTTGTTATTGTGGATGATTTGTCTAGGTACACATGGAGATATTTCTTCAAACGAAAAATCATGAACCTTTGATATGTTTAAAGCTTTACACTCTAGAATTATGAATCTGTTTTGTTCTTCTATTTTTGGATTAGGTGCGATCATGGAAAGGATTTTGAAAACCGTTCTTTTGCAAAAATGTGTGAAAATAAAGGGATTTTTCCATGAATTTTATGCTCCCAAAACTCCTCAGTGAAATGGGGTAGCAGAAAGGAAGAACAAAACCTTGCAAGAAATGGAAGAGGAATGTTAAGTTCTAAACAAATGTCAAAGAAGTTTTTTTTTTATGGCAGAAGCCTTAAACACCACATCTCTAATAGAGTCTACCTAAGACCAAGTACTAAAATGACATTCTTTGAAATAATAATTGCGTTACTTTTATATCTCTTTTGGGTGCATTTGGTACATCTTAAATGAAAGGTATCATTTGACGAAGTTTGACTCTAAGAATGAGAAAAGAATGATTATTGGCTATTCACAAAATAGTCAGGCTTATCATATGTACAATTTGAGGACCAAGACTATACAAGAGTTGGTCAATGTTATTTTTGGTAATCTTACTGATGTGACATATAAGTCATCAGAAAACAACATTGCAGTTACAGCAGAAAAAGAGCAAACTACAGAATCAGATGTTGTCCCAAATGTTATCACAATATCAGAGGCAATATCTGAATCAACTGAAGAGACCACAAGGGTCGAAGGTGGAGGATGAGTCCAGAACTGAAATGCTAGATCAAGTATGAAGATACCCTTCATCAAGGATTAGTAAGAATCATCCCTCAGACCATGTGATATGGAGAGTTTGTGAAGGAATTATAACAAGAGAGAAAGAGCCAATCAACTACCGAAAGATGGTAAGGTATGTGTGTATGTCTACCATATACCAACAGGTTAGTCTTTCTTGTTTCATATCTACTTTATAACCAAAAATATTTTGAAAGCACTAAAAGATGATTTTTGGATTCAAGCAATACAAGAAGAGCTTGAGCAATATTCTCAAAATGATGTCTGAGATCCGGTTCCAAGTCTTAACAATTCAAATGTTATTCAAACTAAATGGATCTTTAAACATATCTCAGACTAATCGAGAACTATAGTTCAAAATAAAGCTCGTCTAATGGCTCAAGGCTATACTCAGGCTAAAGGTATGGACTATGATGAAACCTTTGCACCTATGGATAGAATTGAATCAATTAGACTTACCCTTGCTATTGATTGTTGTCTAAAAATTCTCTTGTACCAAATGGATGTAAAAAGTCTCTTCCTAAATTATTTTTCTTGATAAGGAAGTCTATGTTTTGAGAATCCTCATCATCCACATTATTTATACAAGCAAAAAAAATGATTTGTATAGGGTGAAACAAGCTCCTTGTGTGTGGTATGGTCGTTTGATTAGACTTCTACTTGATTTTTGTTTTAGCCGTGATAAATCTGATAGAACTTTATTTACAAAACATCATGGTGTAGATATTATTATTGCTCAAATTTATGAAAATGACATAGTTTTTGGCTCGACCTCACAGTCGTACCTTAAGACTTTTTTGTCGAGGCTATGTGATCAACATTTCAGATGAGCATGATTGGGGAACTAACTTATTTCTTAGGCCTGCAGATAAAGCAAAGTGAAGATGGAACTTTCATCTCACAAACCAAATACGCCAAGAATCTAGTTAGAAGATTTGGATTGGAGAATACTAAACATATGAAAACTCCAATGGACTTCTCGCAAAAAGGTATGTAAAGACGATGTTGGCGAAGATGTTGACCCAACATTGTACCAATCCATGATAGGTAGTCTTTTTGCTAGTCGTCCAACATTATGTTTAGTGTATTTGTGTGTGTATGTGTTCAAGCCTGTCCCAAAATATTCCACTTAAATGCCGTGAAACATATTAATCGATATGTTGTTGGCACATATGAGTTGGGAATTTTGGTATTCCGATGACACTTATCCTAACTTAATAAGATTTAGTGACATGGATTGGGCTGAAGATGTGAATGATAGAAGAATACAAGTAGAGGATATTGTTTACATTGACAACAATCTTATTTATATGATATACGACATTTTTACCAAGACTCTAGATCATGAGAGTTTTTCTAGTTTGAAAAAGAAAAATATCTTGGTATGTGTTTTAAATAAGGCTGTTTTTGGTAGATGTTGCTTGAAATGCTGCACAACATTTACTGTTTTGTCAATATACTCTGACGATGTTACAGTATTGTGCATGCATTTGGTCATTCAAGTATGATGCTACAAGAACAAGAACTGAAAGATGATATTGTTCTCTGCGATGGTGTATATATATTAATTTTATATATATATCATAAAAAGGAGTATCAAAAGTAGGCAAAGCCTCGACTAAAGATTTGACAATGTTTAAAATAAAAAAGAGCAAAGCTCTAAATTGGTACTGTTCCTATTGTATAGGAGTATCATGTGCTTAAAAGAATGTTGAAAATACCTCAAAGATTATTTTCAGTTTTTTAAAAGACATAGAGTATTCTGCATATGTTCAACTAAGTTTGATTAAGGACACGATGGAAAATGTTACATTGGTCCAGGGATCAAACTCATAGGGAAAATATACAGAATATGTCTAATGTTAATGCCAGATCTAGAAGTTCATGTGGTGTCATAATAATTGTGTTGCCCAAAATGTTGCACCAACATTACTGACAACATCACAATCCAATATATTGATTATTCTTTCAGGAAATTATTTTTTGTTGTTTATTATGCCTTATTTATTCCTGTTTATTTTTGAAATTTAAATCATTAACCTCAAATCCCGTTTTATACTGGACATTTTTTGTTTTTAAATTCAAAAATTAGTTTTATGTCGTTACTTTCTTAATTTGATGAGTGTAAAATCCTAATTAATCTACACTACCTACTGTTTAGGAAATATTGTTCCGAGTTGCTTAAAGAAATGTTGCCTTGTGTAGAATACTTCTCTTATTTGTTATTTTTCATGTCATTTCAAGAGTTTTTCCCGAAAAAAAAATTTTGTTTTAAATTTTTTTTAAAAAGGAAAAATCATCTCCTTGGGTTGTTTTCTATCTATCCGATGAACTCATCATCATTTCACACTCCAATCTAGATAATTGTTATCCTGATTAATTTCCAAAATTCTCTCCTACATATTCACCAATAGAATACCTCTCAAATGTCAACACAACTGTCAAATACCACTCAATCCAATGAACATTAGCCATCCGTCGAATACAAAGAACCGAAGCTCAATACCTCTCAACAAACTGGACAATTGTCTTTCTCTAGGATAGAAACACCGACTTGACCTGGAAGAAGGAAGCAGAAAATTGTGATATTGCTAGGAATGTTATCAACGATCTAGGCATGACTCAAGACAGTTCACATTGTTTTCAGAGTCAAGAGTTCATTTCATGATACTGCTTTCTCCACAAAAAGGGAGAGAAAATGTTGTTATCTATGCAGGGGAAGTAAGTTATCTATGCAGGGGGAGGTAGCTAAAGTTGTATAAGCTCTACCATACATGGGAGACTTATTGTACATGGGGAGATTGCTACTACGGTGTTGCTTCTCAGACTGATGCTGCTGCTGAATAAAGAGCAAGGGGGAGATTGATGATGCCAAACTGTTTATGTTTGGTTAATGCGTGAGTTTTGTGAAGAAAGACAAAAAGGGGGAGATTGTTAATGTTGTAATTAGTGTTGTAACATCTGTAACAATATATCTACATACATGTATGGAGATATGCTGGGACAAATGTTATGCAACACTTTGACCAGCATTTCTTCTAAACTAGTTTTGTCTTACTTCACGTTGATGGATATTGATATGTGTGGACAATGAGACAGTTCTATTTTTAGTCTGTAAATATATTTGTATATATACTTTTTATTTGTGGATGATGTATGGATATTAGTCTTTGACTACTTACAACCACGTTGTATGCGAGTTATGACTTATAGACATATGTTCTTACTAACTCAAGTTACAATACAAAACTTGAAACTTATAACTGCAGGTTGAGTGAGAGCATGACTACGATCTTGCTGAATTTGGAATGTTAAGGGAAAACATTTACAATCAATCGTATCCTAGACATTTTGAAGTTTGTATGGAGTTTTGTGAAGAAAGGCAAAAAGTGGGAGATTGTTGATGTTGTGTAAGTGTTGTGACAACATCAGATTTTATGCCTGGACAACATCTTGCAGTGTTCTGCAGATGTTGCCCGCAATGTTGCGCAACATCCACAGTGTCCTGCAGATGTTGTCTCCGATGTTGACGCAACATTTCACCCGTCATCTTCGGAAACAATTTTGCCTATTCTTCTGGCCAAAACAGTATTTGTTATTGTGAGTTAAAAATTTCCTAGGCAAGCTGAATATGGAGTTGTGTTTAAAACGTGGGAATTGAAAGAGTCAAGCTTGGAATCGAAGCTACTTGAAGACCAAGAAACTTGGAGACTAAGTCAAAGCTGTTGAGAAATTCAAGGAGCTGGAATAGGTCCAAGTTGCAGCCTTCTTTCTCTCAACTTCCACAACCAACCATCGAGAGTTTCAAGGAAGTTCCACATTATAAATAGAGGAGGAACTTCAAAGTATTGGTATCCAGAATTACAACGACAACAAGTCAAGAGAGCTCTCATATTTTACAATAGAAAACTGGATCAACAATTAGCCTAAAGTTGTTTTAACAACATCTTGTCCCACACTGCAATCGCTATCTCTATTCTAGATTAAGCTCATTGTTCAAACGAGTGTAATGAAGATGTTGTATTTTATCTTTTAGTATTTGTGACTTTAGCCGAAGTTATCTGCGACTTCATTTTGTTTGTAATTTCTTTTTCGTATTTTATGTTTTATCTTGTAAAAGAAATTCATTTGTAATTATATATAATTTATACAATTCTTTTGGTCACCGACCATCAAGGGATATTAATATATAACCTTGAAAATATAAATCTTGTGTTCTTTTACTTTTCCGCTGCATTTACTCTAACAAGGTTTATCTCGATTTATCTCAACGTTGCCTCAAATGTTGACCCAACATTGAAGGCAACATCCAGAAACTGTTTCTAGTTTACTAAGCTGTCGATTTATTTTCTTATTCAAATTTACTTATCCGTAGCCTAGGACCCAACAATGATGAAATCGTAATTGTGTTGGTATGTTTTATGTGTGTAGGAACAACGAGGACAAATGAATGACAAAGAGCAATTTTGGTAGAAATTTGAGGTGTTTGCACCAATACATGACGACGAGAGGATGTGTGCACCACTTAAAGAAAAATTGAAAAACTGGAAGCAGATGTGTTTTACACACGCGTCGCGGAGAAGAGCAAGTGTGTGTTGGGTATGTGTCGCATGCCCATCGCGTTGAAAAATATCTCTGGATCTCAAGAAAATTTTAAAAAAATAGACACACGCGTCGCATATGCGACGCCGGTCCAACGCACACAAACGGGCAGTTTTCCAATTCGATTGGGATTTGATTTCCTTGTTTTATATTTTTACCCTAGACTATATATAGACATTTTATTTTGATAGAGAGGCATGTTGGGCATTATTCTTAGACTAGTACGTCGTCTTCTCTCATTCTTGTTGTCTTTTATTTTATTTCTTTCATAGAACCCTAATTTTTTTCAGGAATTCTTGTGTTGTTCTTTGAATCACAAGTAGCTAAACTTTTCTTTTCTAGGGTCATGGAAAATACATGAAAGTTAGTTTAATGATATTTTTTTGTCACGATCCAAATCACGAGTCGCGATGGCACCTACCCTATCGCCCCGAGTAGGCGAACCACATTCTCAATAATATGTTAAATCAGCGGAAATAAAATAAAGAAGAGAAGTTATAAAATCTTAACTACTTATTTCCCCAAAATCTGGTCAACAGGTACAAGAGCACTAACAAGTCTGAAATAAAATCTAAAAATATCCGAAAGCTACATATAGTCTATCAATAACCAACGAAAAAAATAGAAATAACTAAGAAGCCCTTCAGGGGCCACGGACGACCAAGTAGCTCACCCTGAATGACTAGAAGATGTCCACCTCGCGAATCAACCACGGGGTGTAGAACTGGAACCTGGATCGTACTCTGCACTCAACAAAAGTGCAGCAAGAGTAGAATCAGTACAACACTAGTACCGGTAAGCATCATAGGCCGACAATGTTTAGATAACACATGAAGAAGTTGAAACCAACAAGTAGCACATAGAGCACACAGGCACAGTCACATCTCATATACAGGTAAAGTGCAAAGAAGTCAAGAATCTATCAAGACAGACATAGTTCACCAATGATCAGTCAAATATAAGAGTGGATGAATGCAAATTTAATGCAATAGTCACCTCTCTCACTCCACTCATGTACACACATGCTAAGGGCTATGCCTAAAAGCCATGACCCATGGAGGACCCGCGAAGTCCATGTACCAATCGTGCCCTCCGGCATAAACCTCGGAGTCACTCGTCCTATCCGGCATAAACCTCGGAGGCTATCAATCACTCTCAATCTCCGGCAGAAACCTCGGAGTCACTCGTGCCCTCGGCAGTAACCTCGGAGTCACTCAATCATTCTCAATCTCCGGCAGAAACCTCGGAGTCACTCGTGCTCTCCGGCAGAAACCTCGGAGGCTATCAATATCATCAAGACAATAATATAACAAAATGTATGACAGACATGATATCAGTCGAATATAAGAGTGGATGAATGCAATGTAATGCAATAGTCACCTCTCTCACTCCACTCCTGTACACACATGCTAAGGGATATGCCTCAAAGCCATGACCCATGGGGGACCCGCGAAGTCCATGTACCAATCGTGCCCTCCGGCATAAACCTCGGAGGCTATCAATCACTCTCAATCTCCGGCAGAAACCTCGGAGTCACTCGTCGAAGGATAATTACTTGAGTTCTTTCTCCTTATCCTTCTTTATTTCCTGCTAATGTCTACCCTCCGGCAGAAACCTGGGAGTCACTCAATCACTCTCAATCTTCGGCAGAAACCTCGGAGTCACTCAATCACTCTCAATCTCGTGAAACCCTGAGTTTATCAATCATCACAATCTCGTGAAACCCGGAGTTTATCAATATCATCAACACAATAATATAAAAGAAATATGACAGGCATGATATCAGTCTCAACACATATCACAAGTATATAATCGACGAGTACAAGTCATATCAATGTCCTATGTTCAATTATCAACATCACAATTCTTTTATTTCACAAGGCAAGTGAGCCATTATGTAACGGAGATACAATCATGATAATCACAGAAAATAACACATATGGCAACAAGCCCACATAACAGCTGACGGAACCAACGTAATTGTAATTCATCTCCACTTTATGCCCGAAGGCCTATCATGCTATCCTTGTCAATTCCTACAACTAAATACGATTCTCTAATCAGAGTATAACTAAAGTAAATCATAACCTACCTCAATGCCGAGCGGTGCCACGAACAATCAATCCAGTGTCTTTTCCTTGCGTAGAGTCTCTGAACGCTTAGAATCTTGAAAATATACGAACTACGTTATAATATGAATCTAAGGACACCCACCTTGCTATATTTATATTATCAATATTTTTACCATTTCAATTGTATGACTAAACTCCTACACATATAACAATATTAGCATAACTTTAGAAATTTCAAATAACATTCATTTCTTTCAACTTTCCAGAATTTTGTTTTGGTAAAACAAAGCAGAACTTTGAACAATCATATCTTTCAAACCACATGTCAAATATATCTCCGTAAGATCTCAAACTGACGAGAACAAATATATCTACAACTTTCATTCAGCTCATATTTTCATATCCTTATGAATTTGTACAGTTTTCACGTTTTATATGCTGTGTCGTCTGGATTTCGGTAAAACGGGGCTGAAACTTTAAACATTCATAACTTCCAAAGTATACGTCGGATTTTTCTCCATAAGATATCAAACTGACGGGAAAAAAGTAATCTATAACTTCGTCCAGCCCATACTTTCATATTCTTTTCAGATTTATACAGTTTTCACGTTTTACCAACTGCTGTAATCGTTAAGCCACGATAATCCCTCAAGTTTCTCTTGTTCAAACGGATTGTGGATTTTTTGTGTAATGACTCCTTAAAACAAAATTGATTTCATTCTACAACACATCATTATAAGGATTATAAATAGATTAACTCAACCATAAACATAGATTCTAACCTGAATTTAATAGAACGTTTCCTTCTCGTTTCTTGCTACTAGGGTTTTCTTGATTTTCTTTCTCTTGTTTTCTTTTCTTTTCTTTCTTGTTTCTTTTCTTTCTTTTCCTTCTTTTGTTTCTCTTTATCTACTACTGCTACGTTCTTTCTCCCCTTCTTTTCTTTCTTTTTCTTTCTTTTGTTTTTTGTTTAGCATGCTGCGTGCTACTCCCCTCTCCTTTTCTCTTTATTATCCACGTCTAGCCTTATCAAGTAGTGGGCTTGGCCCACTAATTAATTTAATTAAAAAAATTCTGCACACTTTATATACTAAGACATGTAATTAAATAATATATAGTCTTATACTCTTTTCGTAGTTTTAAAGTGCTAAACGACCAAACGGGTCGTTACATTAGATACCAATCAAACAATCGTTCGTCCTCGAGCGACAAGGTAGGGGTGGAGGAAAAGAGGTACCTGAACTGTCGAACAACTTAGGATATCTACTCCGCATAACCGCCTTGGTTTTCCAAGTATCATACCCCATAAACGTGACCACACAAGACCTATAGACTCGATCTACTAGCACCGAATTCCCGACAGGAGTAGAGACACGAATAGGTACATCAAGCATATACTAATCCTTAGTCGTTTCTTGTAACTTAAACAGAACTCAAATTGGTACAAGTGACACACAAGTTAGCTAGAATAGATCATGTAACCTCCTGATAAACTCCTAAGTCGTCATTTTAAATCTGGTGCTAGCTTAAACAAGATACTTATCCATTTCAAAGTCATTAGGTGGTCTAACATAGCTGTAATAGTCTTAGTTATCTTAAATAAAATAGGCCTACTGAATCAATATCAAATAGTTTTAATCACTTTTAGTCTTACATAGAGGTTAACTAAAATACTGTAACATTTAACACATGTTCAGGCTAAATGTGACATTCAGGAACCAACCTAGTCATTTTGTGAAAAGATCTATTTTTTTGTCAGTCATGTTTCAACCATAAACACCTACAATTTTGCTTCCATGTCATTTCTTCCAATCTAGCTATCTCTTGCAACCCCATTAGATTTCTACATTTGTTTTTGTCAAGAGCCATAAAGCTTTCCAGTAAAGCCACAAATCTCATAGTCATTCCATCATGCTTCAACTCTTTACACAAATCCCCGAGTTTCAACCATCTGAAACATTGTCCCATTGATCACAGCTAAAACTTATCCCATTCTAAAGATACCAGAACATATCTAATTAGGATACTGCTGCACTATTCCCACCTCTAAGCCAAGTATACTTAACTACCACATGACAAGGGATTTACTAACTCCACCCAGTTTATGAAATTAGAAATCTTCCATAAATCTGGTGTATCTATCATTTCCTTATCTTTCAGAAGAGAATCTAGTGACAATTACATCACATGCTAGACAGTGGAAAATTCCAACTATAGATCTTACGTTGCTATTTTGCTAATATGTCCATAAACATAAAAAAAATCAAAGTATTAATGAATAAAAGTGAGGTTAAGTAAATGGCGTAAATCCTTTCTTTGCAAATCCAGTGTTTTCCATCCCAAATAATAACATTCCTCTGCTTGTCGTTCGGTGTTGCAAATTTAACCTATTTGTTTGGCCAAATTTTTCTGACGATGTTATCCTTCCATATCTAATTCTGTCTTATAATTCAGCATATATAAGCTTTCAAGTATAGGATAAGAGAACTCAGTGTATTAAGATTTCCGCTACAATTCAAAACCTGCATGTTCCAACTAAATCACATTCACCTTCACAACATTCTAATGTAGTCATTGTTCGAATGTACAATCATATTTTGTTAATCACTATCTTCGTCTACATTATACTGTAATTACTTTACCACAGCATTCACTATTTTTACTCCTTTTTATTTTATGCCACAATCGACCACACATACCCTTCATATAATTTTATTATTTGCAGCAACTATAATTAACCAATCTTTACAAATTACACATCTTTCCTCTTATTACATTATTTATCAACCGTTCGTTGCCTCACCCTGATATATCCACCATACTCAACTATAGTAACCATGCAACTGTTTATATCTAACTTTATAATTTAGTTTTTTTTTAATTTTTTTTTCTCATACTTTTTGCATTGTTAACATTCTGTATACCACTTGTTATAATGATTATTATTATTTCACCTTTCTCCTTGTATGTATTTAATATCTTGCTGTATTTTTCACCTTCACACTGTTGTTACCACTATTATGTCTCATCTACATTAAAATATTATCACAATACCACTGTAATACATTATCATTTCACAATTATACACATTAGTTCTACACAAAGCCACATTCATTTATTTTGCATAACATATTGTGTTTACTCTCCTTTTTGATAACTCCAGTCATGACACATCACTATTTACTCACATACCTCTACACCATACATTATTATTCTAGTAATTTTTTATCAGCACATGTTTCTAGTAATATATAATTTTCCTCCATAATAACTTTAATGTCTCTTATAAAACCTATATTATCATGCTTCATACCACTCAATTTCATGCTTACATTTATTCATAGTGTAAGCTTATGATATATTATAATATTACAAATTGTTTGAATTAATTCTTTCACCCTAATCTCCATTATTCATTACATTGTTACATACGGTTACGTTTGGTTTGCATTGTGCAATCACTTGCTTATATATATTAATTTTTCTCACTTACATTGTCATATTGTGATTGATACTTACACCATATTACCACGTCTTTGTCTATAGCTCCCTTTTTTTTGAACACCCTTAATTACTGCCTCAGTATCATATGACCTACCTATGCGGTGTCTACAATCTACAACCATAATAGCTTCATCATTGCATAACTACCTCAACATGCTTCACTACAATGAACTGCAAATTAACTAAACAATAGCGACAAATCATATCTTGCATTCATAATGCTTTATTCCTCATGTTCAACTATTTCATGATATTACAATAAATCACATCAAGCGTAATCTACTTACTCTTCATATCCTCAAAGAACCTAATAGCATTATCTAACTTCGACGTTAAAAGAACCCCCAAATCAAAAGATTATACGTATGTCTAGTCGGTTCAATACCCTCATTTACCATCTTATTAAAATACCTTTTCGCCATCATATATCTCTCTCGACGAGTAATCACATTAAACACAACATTATACGATTTAACAGTCCTTTGGACACCTAACTCTTCTATTTTCTGAAACAACTTAACACTCTCTTGACAATCCCGGATTTACCATAACTATCAATCCTTAAAACCCATAAATCTTCATCCCAAAATTGAGTACCCTTTTCAAAAATCACGAACCCCAAGAGCATTAACCCGTCAAAATCAACAATTTCAAACATATACACCAACTTACAAGATCTCACGACGGTAACAATAAACTCATACTCATCCTCCCCTGGAGTACCATAGAACCACGGGGGAGATACCAATTTGAATAATCTTGCACGAAAAGAATGAACCAGATACCAATAGGACTGAACTAGCACGAAAAGAATGAAGCAGATACCAATCGGATTGAACTAACACGAAAAGAGAAAAGAAGTGGAGTGTTTCCTAAATGTCATATAGCCTCTCGAGGATGGGTACGTAGACGTCGTACACATCCTCGAGAGGCTATAGGACATTGCTCTTGTATTCATTAGACCGATTAACCTAGAAGCTCGGATACTAACTTTGTCACGACCCAAATCACGAGTCGCGATGGCACCTACCCTATCCTCCGAGTAGGCGAACCACATTCTCAATAATATGTTAAATCAACGGAAATAAAATAAAGAAGAGAAGTTATAAAATCTTAACTACTTATTTCCCCAAAATCTGGTCAAACGGGTACAAGAGCACTAACAAGTCTGAAATAGAAATCTAAAAATACTGAAGGCTCTTTATCACACGACCCGACCGGGCATGATGGTGCCCTACACAGCACCCTGCCTGTATACGTCGAGAATAGCAATGAACATACATGAAACTTACAAAATAAAATAGCGAGAAATTAAACAACGAGTTAGCCGATAAGGCTACCTTCCAGACACATATACATATACATAACAACAAAGATTACATCCCTTTCTTTTTACAAACCGACCCACAACACGTGACTACAGACCTCTAAGAGTTTAACATAACAAGCGTGGGACGGGCCCCGCCATACCACGAATATACATAAGTCTACTACATCGGGACACCGTACCAAAAGATAAGCCTCGGAGTGAAAGGAGCTTCTTTCCAAAATCAACGAGAGATCCTAAGAGCGAGGATCACCAACCTGGTACACATAACTGCGGGCATGAACGCAGCCGGAAGAAGTCGATCATAACATGTGCAGAGTATGGAAACGAAATAAAATGCAATAACCAAATCATATACGTATAAAGAATGTCCTTTAACTCGCGAAATCAATCATATATTAATCGTTCTTTCCTTCTTTCAATAAGATTTACCAACATATTCTTACATACGCATTTAAGAGTTTAATCGGCCTTTTCTCACATAACTTACATATCTTACATAACATAATCCGCCGTTTGCGGGACACGGTGTACTGATGAATCTTATGACATAATCCGGCCCGCCTGTGGGGCTCGGTGTACTGTTGACTCATATAACATAACCCGCCCGCTGTGGGGCTCGCATCTTGTGGAATCATATAACATAACCCGCCCTTTGTGGGGCTCGATGTCTTGGGAATCATATAACATAACCCGCCCGCCGGGGCTCGTGTCGGGGAATCATATAACATAACCCGCCCGCTGTGGGCTCGGTGTACTGGGGAATCATATAACATAACCCGACCCGCCTGTGGGGCTCGGTGTACTGGGGAATCATATAACATAACCCGGCCCGCCTGTGGGGCTCGGTGTACTGATGACGTAACCCTACACATGTAGGCTCGGGGTAATATGGCGTAATCAGGCACATGGGTAGGCTCGGTGTATTTCATATAACATAATCCGCCTATTTGTAGGCTCGGTGTGATTTTCCTTACATAACATTTTTAAACCATCTTATTACCTCTTTCTTAAGTCGCCATAACAACTTCCCATAAAGTCGTTATAACAACCCTTCAATTTTAGAGAACTTAAGACACTTTTATTCTTACAACATTTAGGAAAACTGGATCCAAAGATACTACGTACATACATACTTAAAAGAATCATATCGCTTAAAACTTCATAATCCTTAAAAGACAATCAAAGTTCTTAGTATTAAAACTTCATAACATACTTCCTTTAAAGCCCACTTACTTATACTTAAAAAAAAATATAAAGTTCCATACCTTCCAAAACCAAGTAATTTATTCCCTTAAGATCATATAACTTCCACTTTTAAAATCAATCTCCTTTTCACATATAAATTCAAGTCATTTTCGAACATAAAATCCACTTACTTACTTTAAACAAATCAAGACACATAGCCTTTAAATCAAATCTCATAATTTCCTAACCATTCTTACCAACGTCTCCCATAAGACCTAGTAAGGACTTAGGACAATTTAACATACTCTTAACTTAGATTCAACAATGTAAATACTTCTTAACTTCTAAGAGTAGAAGAAATCTTGAAATACTATCTCATGGATATTTCATACGTAGGATCATGCCAAAGAAAGTAGAGGTTCACATACCTCGCGACGACTAGCGGCAAGTTGCAAAAAGGCTCCAAAGTACTTCAACCTATAATGGCCACAATATGTTCATTAACCTCTTAATTCAAACGTAGAATATTCTAAGTGCTAAGTCGCTAAATTCTACGGAAAATCGGACAGCACTTCCTTTGTTTCTACTTACTTTACCACCTTTTCAAGGCGAATACAATAACCAAACAGCCCCAATTGGCTCACAATTTCTATAAGGTACTCGAATACAAATGACTAACTAAATGACCCCAATTGGCTCACAATTTAGAAAGTAATCCAATACAAATGAAAAACAAACTAAAAGTCTAAATTCGCCACCTTGAGTTCAACCTTACCAATTCTTATCAAATTTCCATTTCAATCCAAATTGGTAGCATAACATGATATCAAGTCGTATTTGATTATAACAATCCATAATCTCTAAGTAGGTAACATGCGACGATTTCTAATAACGACTAAATTGAAATCCAACTTAACGGCTTATATTACATTCCGGATTTCCAATGCTACAATCAATCCATAATACTTATACTTTATCATATCAACTTCATGTTGGCAACAAGTAAAGCTAACAACAACAATATATATATATAATCTTGTAACACCCTTAAGAGACAAGATTATACCTTAACGATTCTTAATCCGATTCCAAATCCGAAGTCGCTCCTTAGTAGTTTAGAGCCTCTCCAAGACACTTCAATCCGCTTGTTGAGACCCTTAGCACCATACCAATAACTTTCCTTCAACCTCCAATCCAAAACCTAGAAAGACAACTAGGTTTTCGTTTTGCGACTAACCCGTAAACTATCTTTTTCCAAGATTTTTCTATTGAGATATGCTTACACTACCCTCAAGAACCTTGGTTTAAAGTGGGAAGCTTAATGGACATCAAACAAAAAAAATTTGTAGAGAGAGCTAGCCAAACCCGAGAGCTTGTGCTCAAGTTCATCAATTTCTCTTGAAAATTTTCTAAGTGTTGGCACTAGTATTGCTACTAGTAGTATTATAAAGCACATTGGAGGGTCAAGATGCAACCATTTGGGTGGCTAGGATAAGCTCTACTTAAATATCAAGCTAGTGGTCCCATTGACTTAAGTCAAACATGTCAAGCTCTCTACATTGCAAGACTTGTCTTCCTAACAAGGATCAAATGACCCTTGTGCCCATGCATTTCGTCCAAGACATCAATGAGGGGGGGTGACACGTGTCGCCCTCCCATTCGTCACAATAATACGTTTTCCGACAATTTCTTAATTCCGATAAATTTTTACAAGTCTCAAATCTTATCACTTGTGAGTTCTTACGTACTATCTTAAAACATGTCCTGTAAATACGGGGTGTAACAGCTACATATAGTCTATAAATAACCAATGAAAAAATGGAAATAACTAAGAAGCCCTTCAGGGGACATGGACGACTACGTAGCTCACCCTGAATGACTAGAAGATGTCCACCTCGTGAATCAGCCACGGGGCGTAGAACTGGAACCTGGATCGTACTTTACACTCAACAAAAATACAGCAAGAGTAGTATCAGTACAACACTAGTACCGTCATAGGCCGGCAATGATTAGATAACGCATGAAGAAGTTGAAACCAACAAGTAGCACATAGAGCACACATGCACAGTCACATCTCATAAACAGGTAAAGTGCAAAGAAGTCAAGAATCTATCAAGACAGATATAGTTCACCAATGATCAGTCAAATATAAGAGTGGATGAATGCAACGCAATGCAATAGTCACCTCTCCCACTCCACTCCTGTACACACATGCTAAGGGCTATGCCTCAAAACCATGACCCATGGGGGACTCGCGAAGTCCATGTACCAATCGTGCCCTCCGACATAAATCTCGGAGTCACTCGTGCTCTCCAGCATAAACCTCGGAGGCTATCAATCACTTTCAATCTTCGGCAGAAACCTCGGAGTCACTCGTGCCCTCCGACAGAAACCTCGGAGTCACTCAATCATTCTCAATCTCCGGCAGAAACCTCGAAGTCACTCGTGCTCTCCGGCAGAAACCTTGGAGGCTATCAGTCACTCGTGCTCTCCGGCAGAAACCTCGGAGGCTATCAATCACTCGTGCTCTCCGGCAGAAACCTCGGAGGCTATCAATCACGCGTGCTCTCCGGCAGAAACCTCGGAGGCTATCAATATCATCAAGACAGTAATATAACAAAATGTATGACAGACATGATATCAGTCGAATATAAGAGTGGATGAATGTAATGCAATGCAATAGTCACCTCTCTCACTCCATTCATGTACACACATGCTAAGGGCTATGCCTCAAAGCCATGACCTATGGAGGACCCGCGAAGTCCATGTACCAATCGTGCTCCCAAGATAAACCCTGAGTCACTCGTGCTTCCCAAGATAAACCTCGGAGGCTATCAATCACTCTCAATCTCCGGCAGAAACCTCAGAGTCACTCGTGCCCTCCGGCAGAAAGCTCGGAGTCACTCAATCACTCTCAATCTCCGGCAGAAACCTCGGAGTCACTCGTGCCCTCCGGCAAAAACCTCGGAGTCACTCAATCACTCTCAATCTCCGGCAGAAACCTCGAAGTTTATCAATCACTATCAATCTCCGGCAGAAACCTCGGAGTTTATCAATATCATCAACACAATAATATAAAAGAAATATGACAGGTATGATATCAGTCTCAACACATATCACTAGTATATAATCGACGAGTACAAGTCATATCAATGTCCTATGTTCAATTATCAACATCACAATTCTTTTATTTCACAAGGCAAGTGAGCCATTACGCAACGGGGATACAATCAGGTGATAATCACAGAAAATAACACATATGGCGACAAGCCTACATAACAACTAACGGAACCAACGTAATTGTAATTCATCTCCACTTCATGCCTGAAGGTCTATCATGCTATCCCTGTCAATTACTATAACTACATACGATTCTCTAATCAGAGTCTAACTAAAGTAAACCATAACCTACCTCAACGCCGAGCGTTGTCACGAACAATCAAGCCAGTGCCTTTTCCTTGCGTAGAGCCTCTGAACGCTTAGAATCAAGAAAATATTTGAACTACGTTAAAATACGAATCTAAGGACACCCACCTTGCTATATTTATATTACCAATATTTTTACCATTTCAATTGTATGACTAAACCCCTACATATATAAAAATATTAGCATAACTTTAGGAATTTCAAATAACATTTTTTTCTTTCAACTTTCCAGAATTTTGTTTTGGTAAAACAAGACAGAACTTTGAACAGTCATATCTTTCAAACCACCTGTCGAATTTATCTCCGTAAGATATTAAACTGACGGGAACAAAGAGATCTACAACTTTCATTCAGCTAATATTTTCAATATTCCTTACGGATTTGTACAGTTTTCACGTTTTATATGACGTGTCGTCTGAATTTCGGTAAAACGGGGCTGAAACTTTAAACATTCATAACTTCCAAAGTATACGTCGGATTTTTCTTCATAAGATATCAAACTGACGGAAAAAGAGTAATCTATAACTTCGTCCAGCCCATACTTTCATATTCTTTTCAGATTTATACAGTTTTCACGTTTTACTAACTGCTGTAATCGTTAAGCCACGATAATCCCTCAAGTTTCTCTTGTTCAAACGGATTGTGGAATTTTTGTGTAATGACTCCTTAAAACAAAATTGATTTCATTCTACAACACATCATTATAAGGATTATAAATAGATTAACTCAACCATAAACATAGAGTCTAACCTGAATTTAATAGAACGTTTCCTTCTCGTTTCTTGCTACTAGGGTTTTCTTGATTTTCTTTCTCTTGTTTTCTTTTATTTTCTTTCTTGTTTCTTTTCTTTCTTTTCCTTCTTTTGTTTCTCTTTGTATACTGCTGCTACGTTCTTTCTCCCCTTTTTTTCTTTTCTTTTTCTTTCTTTTGTTTTCTGTTTAGCATGCTGCATGCTATTCCCCTCCCCTTTTCCCTTTATTATCCACGTCTAGCCTACCAAGTAGTGGGCTTGGCCCACTAATTAATTTAATTAAAAAAATTTTGCACACTTTATATACCAAGACATGTAATTAAATACCCTATAGTCTTATACACTTTTTGTAGTTTTAAAGTGCTAAACGACCAAACGGGTCGTTACATTTTTGCGTATTAGATTTCCATTAATGGGTTGCTTATTTATTCTTGATCTTAATTGTTTAATTATTTGACGAAATAGTTGAACATTATATGCGGCGTGTGACTTGGAATTGGGATAGGAAATTTGCATGTGTAATAAGAATAAATAGGGCTTGTTCATATTTATACGTTTCATTACTAAGGATAAAAATTTACCCTTTAGCCTTGCTTAGTTGAATACGAAGATATAAATGAGTTCTTGTTACTGCTGACGATCATAGGAATATAGGCATTATAGTAGCATCTATAGGTTTGTGAGAAACTCAGAAGATACTCATAATGTTAAAATCAACCCGTCAACTAGTAACCCAGAAAATCGAAATAGGTAGAAATATTGAAAGACTAACTGGATTGTCGAAAGTCATGACCCTGGATTCCATCATCATCTGATAATCTTACAATCTTAGTCTCAATTGTCTCAGTCACAAAAATACTCAAATCTTATTTATTTTTTCGGTCATAGTTAGTTTCACAAAACAACTTGATTTTTACTCTATTGAATAATTATGAACGAGTTTGAATTAGTTGAACAATAGAAAAGTCTAAACCTTTGTGGGTACGAAATCTGAATTGCAATCCTATATTACTTGTATGACCACGTATACTTGCGTGCGCATTTCGGAGCAATAAATTTTTGGCGTCGTTGCCGGGGACTTAGAAAAAATTTACTATTTTTCGAGTTTGAATTCTATTACTTCCTATTCAAGTTTTTACTCTTTGGTTCATGTTGTGCATCTCAGGAATTGCAGTATTTTATGCCAAACACTTGGAGTCAGAGAAAATTGTTGGTTGTCTTTGATCTTGAGATCGAGAGAACTTTTCACAAAGAAAACAAACTTGCTAAAGAGGACCCTCTTGAATTAGTTGAAACAGAGATATCGTAGTGAGAGAGATGGAACAACCACGAGTTCTTGTGTTGGGTTTTGCTAGGCCCAACCTAGAGAATGCAATGAATGCTATCATTATGCCTAACATCACATGAAATTTTGAACTGAAAGAAGGTACATTGCGACTGGTTCAGAATACGTGTCAATATATGGGTAAGGCACATGAAGACCCACATAAGCACTTGATGGCGTTCGTCAAATTGAGCGAAAATTTTCACTATCAGAATGTTTCTACTGAATATGTGAAGATGATATTATTTTCGTTCTCACTGATTGGAGAGGCAAAGAAATGGTTGCAAAATGAGTCGGCTGGCTCCATTACTTTCTTGGGAAATCCTGTCCAACCGTTTCCTTGACAAGTTTTTCACTTCTAGGAGGACAAAAGAATTGAGAGGGAGAATTGTTTTACTCAGAAAGAGGACGAGGACTTACCACAGGCATGAGAAATATACAAGAGCTACTTGAGAGATTGCCCACATCACAGATTTCCGAAGGAGTTAGTTGCACATACTTTCATTGAGGGCATTCAACCCGAATATAAATCATAGATGGATGCTACTGTTTAGGGGAAGATCTTGTTGAAAATATATGAGGAGATCAAAGCACTGTTGAATTTCATATATGTAGGTAGTCAACCTTATGCAGATTCAAGATGTTCAGAGATCACTCAGAGAGTTGTTGGGTTACTTCAAGTAGATGAAATGATAGCACTTCGTGAAGAAGTGAGTCAGAATGCTCACATTGTTAATTGATAGGTTAATGTTCCTACTCCTAATTCGGTACAGCAGATGCAACAGGTACGAGTTTCTTGTGAGGTTTGTGGTGATGAGCATGCTTACGTGAATTATCCATAGAATCCAGAGTCTATCTACTATATGGGGCAAACATATTGGGGGTATGATAATCAGGGTCATTAGTATGGTCATAATAAAAATTCGAACCACCATAATCATCTGAATCTCTCATTTAGTGGAAATCGGAATAATCAAAGGCCCTATAATAATAATTTTTAGCAAACCCAACTCAACCAGCTAGCAACTCATTAGAGGATATGATGAAACAGTTTATGGATCAACATCAAGAGGCTTAGTAACAAAATCAGAAAGTGGTAAGCGAGATGCAAAAATCTATTCATGAGTTTGAACGTCAAGTCGGGAAACTAACTGTTACTCAGAATGTCAGACCTCAGGGCGCTCTTCCGAGTAACATTGAAAAAAACCCAAAATAATTATATCATGTTGTATCATTGAAGGATGGAAAGCAGTTAGAGAAACCAGCAGCAAACCCAGCAGAGCGCTGCGGCGCCTCAACAGTACCAGCAACAGCCCTTCAACCCGTATGCTCAACAAGGGTTGTTGGGCCCAGCTCCAGCCCCTCGGCCAGTCCAGTACCAGCAACAAACTCACTTTATGCAAGGCCAGTTCCAACAGCCCGCTCGGCGTAGCTCCCATCGATTTGGGCGAGCCTTCACGGCTAAACTTGCAGCCACCGGACAACACTTGGTACATGGACTCGGAAACCACATCTCACCTCACTCAATCTGCAGGTAATATATCCAAAATATTTAGTTTAAAGCATCCTCAATATATTACAGTTGGCAATGACCACCACATTCCAATACAGGGCTATGGTACATCCTACACACAACCACCTCATCCACCATTCTCCCTTAAAAATATCCTATATGCCCCACACATCATTAAGAACCTAATTTGTGTCCGCAAATTTACTCGTAATAATTTTGTCTCTGTTGACTTTGACCCTTTTGGTTTTACTGTGAAAGATCTTCATACGGAGACACCTCTTACGAGATGCAATAGCACGGGGGATCTCTATCCATTTCCATCCACCTCTGCTGCCCACCCGTCTCTCTAGCGGCTATCTCTCCTTCCACATGACTTAATAGGCTTGGCCATCTAGGAGCCCCAATTTTTAATTTTTTTAGAGGCAATAATTGTATTCCTGTAATAATGGGAAACTAGTCCAACACTGTATTTCTTGTTCTTTAGACAAACATACTCGTCTTTCGTTTAAATCATCTACTAGTATTACTTTTGCACCGTTTGATATTATACATGCCGATCTATGAACATCTCTTATCTCTAGTTCCTTCGGTCATAAATATTATCTTCTGTTGCTAGATGATTTTTCTCACTACATTTGGTTATATCCTCAAATTAAAATAAGAAGTGTTTGCCAAATTTCTTGAGTTTCAAACTTTTATCCAAACACAGTTTGAAAAAGGTATAAAATCTTTTCAATGAAATAATGGTCGTGAATTCAATAACTCCACCTTTCACTGTTTTTCTACAAATAATAGCATGGTCTTTCGATTCTCTTGTCCTCACATCTCCCCACAAAATGGTAAAGCTGAAAGAATCATTCGCACCATTAACAATATGATTCGTACTCTATTGATTCATGCATCTCTTCCTCTGTCATTCTGGATATATGCCGTAAAAATGTCAGAATACATTCTAAATATTTTACCAACAAATACCCTTCACAATATGACTTCCACCAAAATCCTCTACCGTAGAATTTCTTCCTACGACCATCTACGGATTTTTGGTTGACTCTGTTATCCCAACTTTGCCTCCACCGCCCCACACAAACTAGCACCCCGGACTACGCCATGTGTCTTCGTGGCTTCCCGCCAAATCATAGGGGCTATTTGTGCTATGACCTGTCCACTCGTTAGATCCACATTTCCCATCACGTCACGTTCGACAAGACCACATTCTCGTTTTCAAATCCTAAGAAATTCCGAAAACCGGATTACTCCTTTCTTGACGAGCCTGCCATCTCTCCCATCATTCTCAGTCAACTCAACCCTAGCATCACCGAAACATTCCCTCTACCACCCGTGTCCACTGTTTCGTCATCAGCGTCGCAACCCATTGTGGAGGCGCCACGACGCCTACCTTCCAGTAACCACAGTGATTGCACATCATCGTCAGAGTCGTGACCCTTCGGGGAGGTGTCGTGGCGCCTAAACTCCAGTAGCCACTGGACCTCAGCGGCGCCTGATCGCGGTGCCGCGGTGCCTTCGACGGAACAACCACCACCCTTCCCATATCCGACCATATCATCTGTCTCAGATCCCGCCACTCACCCACCGCAGCCACCCACTTTCCCAACTCACCAAATGGAAACTCGTGCCAAACACGAGATTTTCAAATCCAAAATTCAATTTAACTTGTCTGCCCAAACCATCTCTCCAATTCTCAAGAACCCAAATTGGCCAATCAAGACCCTAATTGGAATGCGACTATGTCTGAGGAATTCAATGCTTTAACTAAGCAGCACACGTGGGATATAGTACCTAGACCGGAAGGGGTGAATGTAATCCATTGTATGTGGCTATTTCATCACAAATTCAGGGACAATGGAGATCTAGAGAGGTATAAGGCTCGACTTGTGGCTAATGGCATAAACCAGTAGAGGGGCATTGATTGTGGTGAGACATTCAGCTTGGTTGTCAAACCGTCTACCATTCACATCGTTTTTAGCATAGCCATAGACAAACACTGGCCGATACATCAACTTGATGTGAAAAATGCATTTTTACATAGAGACTTGAAAGAGACAGTCTACATGTATCAACCGCCTGAGTTCGCCCATCCAGCAGTCCCTCACTACGTGTGCCGTCTCTGTAAGTCACTATATGGCCTGAAACAGGCCCCCCGTGCGTGTTATGATCGTTTTGCCACGTATTCTGCAGATTGGGTTTGTATGCAGCAGGAGTGATAATTCACTTTACAATTTTCATCAAGGTAGTACATTGCTTACTTACTACTATATGTGGATGATATTGTCCTTACTGCCTCATCTGATAGATTGAAAAATAAGATTATTGCTTTACTTAAGACCGACTTTGCAATGACTGATTTGGGCAAGTTGAGTTACTTCTTGGGGATATCAGTGACCAGGTCTGCCAATCACATGTTCTTGTGTCAGCGTAAGTATGCAGAGGAGATTGTGTACAGGGCTATGATGTCGAATTGCAAAATCATGCCCACTTCGGTTGATTCAAAATCCAAGCTCAGTGCTATGGGTGGTGCTCCTGTCTCTGATCCTACTCTTTATAGGAGCCTTGCAGGTGCACTTCACTATCTCACATTTACCAAGCCAGATACTGCTTATGTTGTTCAGCAGGTATGCCTCTTTATGCATGCCCCCAGAGAGTCTCATTTCACTGCTCTTAAGTGTATCATCTGATACATTAAGGACACGCTTGATTATGGTTTGCACCTATACCCATCTTCATCAAACAGGTTGCTCTTTTATACAGATGCAGATTGGGCAGGGTGTCCGGACACGCGACGCTCCACCTCCGACTATTGTGTTTTTTAAGGGATAATCTGATCTCATGGTCTGCCAAGCGACATGCCACCCTATCCCGTTCCAGTACTGAGACAGAGTACAGAGGCGTGCAAATGTGGCAGCTGAGATTTGTTGGCTCAGAAATTTACTGTTAGAGCTCCAGTGTCCTTTGCGTCAGGCATCTATTGTGTATTGTGATAACATATCTGCGATTTATCTTTCTCACAACTCGGTTCAACATCAACGAACTAAGCACATTGAGATAGACATACATTTCATCCGTACAAAAGTTGCGCTAGGACATGTCAGAGTATTACATGTGCCCTCATCATACCAGTACACATATATATTTACCAAAGGACTTCCCATACAGCTATTTCTTGACTTCAGATCCAGCTCGGCGTCCGGCCTCCTCCGGCTCCGACTGAGAGTGTGTGTAAACGTGTATAGTTAGACATCCTACCATAATTAGAATATATATCATATATTGTGTAAATATTTAGTGATATATAATTATGGTAAACTAGGATTCCTCTTGTAATTAGGACTATGATTCTTATTGTATTAGGGATGTATATTGTACACTATATATATTGATATTAATGAGAAAAACTCTTCAAGAGAGATTAATATCATCTTACAATAAGCTTAAGATTTGGCCATTAAAAATGAAAAATTAGATTTTATGCATCCTTGCCTATAACAATGATATATTATTTAAATGTCAATGTTGTTATACGTGTATAACATCCATTCGCTATAGCAACCAAATAATTTACTTTAATTTTTTTTTACGCCTAATGAAATGATTTACAACAACACAAATATCTATGGATCATTTTAGACCACAAGTTTTAAACGTCTTTCTTTCTAAACTCTGTGTCTAGTCAAACTATATCACATAAATTGGGACGGTGGGAGTACATCATAAACAAATTTATCGGAGTCTAGATTTAATTTTTTTTTAAAAATTTTGAATTTTTTTTCCTGAGAATCTAAGCTTATTTGATTTTTAGCTTGTGTTTTTACCGAATAATATGATTATTCATATTATCTGTTGGTTAACAAATATTTTATCGATGTTAAATATGAACGGGTTAAGAATTTAATTCATTTTTATTTCATCTGTTTTTGACCCGCCATATCTGACTCGATGACCTATTTGTCCCTCCTAGTTGTGTTACATCAAAACAAAAGAACTAAAGTTCAAAGACGCACGTTATGACGTGGTTTGCGCCATGCGTCGATCCGGGTTTCACGCAAGACTTCGAAAGAGTAGCGGCTGCGGGTTCTTCGTCAACAAAAAAAAAAAAAAAAAGACGCACGTTATGGGTTTCTCTCGGCACACATTAGCTTAACATGCACCAATCCATGGGAAAGAGATCGAAATTCATAGCTCCGCCGAAAACAAGCCACTGGAAGGGAAATGGGACGGGAACAAAGCAATTGGATGGGTTAACTAAGCATGGAGATGGAATTTCGCCAATTAGTGGTATTGATCCAGCCACTGTTAATTTGAAAACTAAAGCTATTGATGAAGTTGTGCAAGTAGGTCCGATGAAGGAGACGACTGTGAAATAAATTTCAATTAAGGGTGCTCAAGTTACAAACGATGATGTACCAGCTGGGCGACCAAGTCCAGTTAAAAGTAAGGCGGCACAAGCGAAGGTACAAATTGGGGAATGGCTGATGGTAACACAATCTCCCGTGAATGTGGGAACGCAATCCTGGGCGGACGAGGTTGATCAAGTAGACACTACTGAAACCATGACATCTGTAGGGGACAATTTTGATATATCAAAGGTTACTAATATTGATTTTAAGTTGGAATATGTTAGTCCTGAGTCTGAGGGGGACCAATTGATTGTTGAAATTGATGAGTATGATATTGTTTCTGAGATAGAATACTGAAAGTATGCGATTGTATGATATGTGCTTGGGGCTCACCCTTCATTCTCTGTGTTGAATGGGTTTATCCAACGATTGTGGGGGGAAGCATGATATCAACAAAGTGGTTATGATGCAAAATGGAATAGTCATGGTTAGGTTTGACTTTGCAGAAGGAAAGATGAAGTAATTCAAGGGGGCATTTATCATTTCGATAATAAACCTTTGATTGTGAAAGCTTGGGATGCTGGAATGGAATTTACTAGGGAGGAGTTATATTCTGTTCCAATTTGGGTTAAAATGCCTAGGCTAGATTTGAAGTATTGGAGTGTCAATCGGTTGAGCAAATTGGGGAGTTTGGTGGACAAACCACTCATGTAGATAGGAATACTGAAAAGAAATTGGGTTTAAACTTTTCTAGATTGATTTCCCTTTGCCTGATGTGATCTTATTCAAAAATGAGAGGGGTAATGTCATTGAACAAAAGGTGTCATATGATTGAAAACCTTCTTTATGTAAGGTTTGCCAAACGTGTGATCACAATGAGGAGGTGTGTAGGAGGAACAAGAAGGTGGTAAAGAATCAACCTATTGCACCACAAAATCAACCTGTGGATCATGGTCAGGGGAAAGGCAAAGATAAGGTGATAGAGGTGAATGATGTTCATGGGCATAGTGTAGATGTGGGAGCAAGACAGGGTGTGAAACAGTATAATCAAGCTGAGAGAGGGGGTGATTGGAGAAAGCGGCAGCATTATAATAGTTGGCAAGGCTAAAGGTACAAAAGAGGGTATAGAAGTACAAATACTAGTGGTGTTCAAATGGGAGAGAAAGGGAATTGTAGTATACAACAACAACAACAACAACAACAACATACCCAGTAAAATCCCACAACGTGGGGTCTGGAGAGGGTAGAGTGTACACAGACGTTATCTATACCATGCTAGGTAGAGCGGCTGTTTCCGCGAGACCCTCGGCTCAGGATAAACAAAACAGAAGCAAGAACAGAAAACAGAAAAAAGGTCAGACCCAGTCCAAAAACTTTAAGATTTAAAGCAATAAGGCAGTAAGGAAATGCTGATAGCAAACTCGAATACGCCATGATAGCGCATCCTGAAAAGGAAACAATAATCACGCAGATAAATGAAATAAATCAAGTACATTACGGAGCGTATAGCAGGAGAAATATGACTACAGAAGATTATAAAGCAATACTACACATATTCGTATGATGTGCTAGGCATGCCTATAGTAATAACCCTACCCCTACCAGATTGCGAGCGTAAGTAAGACTACTCTCGACTACCTACTACCCTTCTACCCTAATATGTTCCCTCCACAACCTCCTATCTAAGGTCATATGCTGTGACGCGTAAAATAGGATACTAAAAAATAATCACAATCAAAATACTGGAAAGAAAGGAGTAGACATGTCCTCAGTAAGTCTCGCCTGCTTCATATCCCGTCTAATCACCTCTCCCTAATATTTCTTCGGCCTGCCTCTACCCCTCTTAAACCCGTCCATAGCCAATCTCTAACACCTCCGCATTGGGGCATTCGTGTCTCTCCTCCGCACATTCTCAAACCATCTCAATCTCGCTTCCCGCATCTTATCCTCCACCGAGGCCACTCCCACTCTGCCCCGGATATCTTCATTTCTAATTTTATCCTTCCTCCTATGCCCACACATCCATCTTAGCATCCTCATCTCTGTCACTCTCATAATTTGGGTGTGCGATGTCTTGACTGACCAACACTTCGCCCCATACAACATAGTTGGTCTAGCCACCACCCTATAAAACTTGCCTTTTAGCTTTGGTGGCACCTTTTTGTCACACAAGACTCTAGACGCAAGCCTCCATTTCATTCACCCTGCCCCAATACGATGTGTGACATCATCATCCATCTCTCCGTTCCCTTGGATAATAGATCCGAGGTACTTGAATCTTTCTTGCATCGGGATGACCTGAGTCTCAAGCCTCACTTCCATGCCTGTCTCACAGTCACTGAACTTGCACTCTAAGTATTCTGTCTTGGTCCTACTCAGCCTGAACCTTTTAGACTCCAAGGTCTGTCTCCAAACCTCCAGCTTGTTGTTCACCTCGCTACGTGTCTCATCAATCAGGACTATGTCGTCTGCGAATAACATACACCATACACCATGACACCTCCCATTGGATTTGTCGCGTCAGTCCATCCATGACCAAGGCGAATAAGAATGGGCTCAGAGTTGATCCCTGGCGTAGCCCCATCATCACAGGAAAGTGCTCCGAGTCTTCTCCTACTATCCGTACCCTGGTCTTAGCTCCATCATACATATCCTTGATCGCCCTATTGTACGCCACCGGTACACCTTTAGCCTCCAAACATCTCCAGAGAACATCCCTAGGGACTTTATCGTATGCCTTCTCGAGTTCGATGAAAACCATATGTAAGTCTCTCTTCCTTTCCCTATACAACTCTACCAACTCCTAATAAGATGGATGACTTCTGTAGTCGAACGCCCTGACATGAATCCAAACTGATTCTCGAAAATAGACACGCCTCTTCGCACCCTCATCTCTACGACCCTTTTCCAAACTTTCATAGTGTGGCTCAGCAGCTTGATACCCCTATAGTTATTGCAACTTTGGATATCGCCTTTGTTCTTGTACAGAGGAACCATAGTACTCCAATTTCATTCTTTGGGCATTCTTACCGTCTTAAAAATGACGTTGAACAGCTCAGTCACTCCACGCCTACCCTGCCTATGCTCTTCCAAAAATCAACTGAGATCTCATCCGGCCCGGTCGTTCTTCCCCCCTGCATTTTGCGAACAACTCCCTTAACCTCCTAAATCTTAATGTTTCTACAATACCCGAAATTCCGGTACCTGCCCAAATGCTCTAGATCTCCCCACAATGTTTGTATCTCCTTTTTCGTTCAAGAGTTTATGGAAGTAAGACCTTCATATCTGCCTAATATGCGCGTCCTTCACCAGTACTTTGTCGTCCTCGTCCCTGATACACCTCACTTGATCTAAGTCTTGGGCCTTCATCTCCCTCGCCTTGGCTAGCCTGTACAGCTTCCTCTCCTCACCTTTTTCCTCTAATTCAATGTATAGGCGTTCAAAAGCCGTCGTGACCGCCAGTTTTGCCTCCTTCCTCGCCATCTTATACAGTTCCCTATTCGTCCACTTCTCCACCTGACCCTCGCTTTTTACCAGTCTTGTATACGCCACTTTCTTCGCATCCACCTTCTCTTGAACTGTACCATTCCACCACCAATCCCCTCGATGCCCACCACGGCTACCCCGCGAGACCCTCAACACTTCTCCAGCCACTTCCCGAATGCAACTAGCCGTTCAATCCCATATACTGGTCGCGTTCCCACTACTCCCCCAAGCCCCCTCGGCCGTCAACCTCTCCCCCATCTCCTTTGCACTAGCCATGGTCAAACTCCCCCATTTGATCTTCAACCTGTCATCTACAATCCTTCTTTTCTTCTCCATCCTAATCTCCAAATCCATCACCAAAAGCTTATGTTGGGTTGTAAGACACTACTTTGGAATAACCTTGCAGTCTTTACAAAGACCGTTGTCAACCTTCCTAAGAAGCAAAAAGTCTATCTAACTCTTAGCCATCGAACTACGGAAAGTCACCAAGTGCTCCTCCTTCATGAACTTCGAATTGGCTATCACCAACCCAAAAGCTCTAGCGAACTCCAAAGTGCGACGCCTCCCCCGTTCCTGTCCCCGATGCCATAGCCTCCATGCACGTCATCGTAGCCCCCTGGAAGTGACCCGATATGACCATTAAAATCTCCTCCCACAAATAACTTCATCGTGGATGGTACACCTGTCACCACCTCATCCAGATCCTCCCAAAAGCACCTTTTCTCCTCCTCGGCCAAGCCCGTAAGCACTAATAATGTTCATAGTGGACCCTCCAACCACTTAGGAAAGATGGCACTAGGAAGGAAACTTCTAACACTGGAAGGGGAGGTCAGCAATCTCCTCCTGAGGATAGTTAAGCTTATGAATTGGAATGTGAGGGGCATTAATGGCCTCAGTAAGCAGAAGGAGGTTATGCTCCTCTACAATGCGTTGGAGTTGAAAATAACGTGTTTCATAGAAACTAGAATCAAAGTGAATACAGTTGGAGGTATTTTTTGAAATATGTTTAGGGGTGAGAGTATGTAAATAATCACAATTTCCATTATAATGGGAGACTACTGTTAGTTTGGAGACATAATTGGTTTGATGTGTTGGTACTGAATGAAACTGCACAAGCCATGACTTTTTCTATTACTTGTATAGCATTGCATTGTAGTTTAATGCTACATTTGTGTATGCTTATAACCAAAAAGATGATAGGAGGGAGTTGTGGAGTTATCTATCTTAACTAAATATGGGTCAAGGCCATGGATAGTACTGGGAGATTTTAATACTTTGTTGAATAGTGAAGACAGAATTGGTGGAAACCAGGTGACCTATGCAGAGATTGTGGATTTCCAGGGGTGTCTAGATGTCTGTGGACTGGTTGAATTACCTAACAGTGGATGTAAGTATACTTGGAATGATAAGGAAAATGAGAAGATTTTTTCAAAAAATTGATTGGGTGTTCGTTAATGGTGAATGGATAAATGATATGCCAAAGTGTAAAGCAGATATTCTACCAGAAAATGTTAGTGATCATTGTCCTATTGTGATACACATGGTGCAGCAGGAAATTAAGAGGAGAAAATCATTTAAGTTTTGTAATGTATGGAGTCAACATCCAGAGTTCAAAAACATCATTGAAACTGGATGGAATACAACTGTTAAGGGTTATAATATGTTTATGGTGGCTAGGAAGATGAAGTTGCTTAAGAAGGAACTAAGGAAGTTGCATAAGGTTAATTTTAGCAATATTGTGAAGGAAGCACAGGAGGATATGAGTGCTATGAGGGAGAGTCAGCAGGCATTATAAAACTCCCCGGAAGACATTAACCTACAATAAGAGGAGAGGAGGTTGAGATTGAAGTTTAAGCAATCATCCAAACTGGCAGAAATGTTTCTTATTCAAAGGAGTAAAGCTACATGGATTAAGTTGGGCTATGAAAATACTAAATATTTCTTCTTCATTATCAAGCAGAGAAAGCTAGTGCAGTCAATGTGTCATATTATGGATGAATAGAATCAGGTCCAGCATGGACAAGAGAAGACTACTGGAGTGTTTGTCAGATATTATCAACAATTATTAGGGACTATTGGGGGCTCAAGATGCAAAACATACCCAGGGTTCTTACTAAGAGGCTTCACTGATAAGGATATTAAGGAGGTCATGTTTAGTATTAATATAAATAAGAGTCCTGCTCCTGATAGTTATGGGAGTGGTTTCTTCAAAGCTCGCTGGAATGTGGTAGGAAAGGATATTTGTGCAGCAGTTATGGAGTTCATGAGTAATGGAAAATGCTGAAACACCTCAATACTACACTTATATCTCTCATCCCTAAGTGAGCAATCCCACTAATGTAAATCAGTTTTGACCAATCTCATGTTGTAATGTCTTGTATAAATGTATCTCAAAACTACTTTGTACTAGACTATCAACAATCTTGCCTTACTTAGTAAGTGACACTCAAGCAGCATTTGTGCAAGGAAGATCCTTGGTGCACAATATCTTGATGTGTCATGATCTTCTTAGACATTATAATAGGAAGACATCTGCTAGGTGCTTGATGAAGATAGACCTTAGGAAAGCTTATGATATGGTGCAATAGGAGTTTGTCCAGGAAAATGCTAGAGGGATATGGATTTTCTTTCAAATTCATTCAACTGGTAATGGCTTGTGTGACCACTACTAGTTTCTCTGTTAAAGTGAATGGTGAAAGATGTGGTTATTTTAAGGGCAAAGGGGTTTGAGGCAAGGGGACCCAATTTGTCCATTATTATTTGTGTTGGTTATGAAATATTTGAGTAGAATTCTGAAACAAATGAGTAATCTTTCAGACTAAGTTCCACCCTATGTGCAAAGAGGTGCAACTTACTCATCTAACCTTTGCAGATGATCTTATGATCTTTTGCAAATGTACAGTTGCCTCAGTTCAAAGAGTAATGGCGGCATTGAAATATTTCTCTGTTGCTACTGGGTTGACTGCAAACTCAAAGAAGTCCAACATTTATATGGCTGGTATAGATGATGACTTGAAGATGACACTGTTGAATCTCACTAGTTTTAGTGAAGGAACTTTTCCAATGAAGTATTTGGGATTACCTCTGTCACCAAAGAAGTGGAATAAACTTGATTGTCATCAGTCAAGTGTGAATATTACTGAGAAAATCAAGACTGTTTCCTCTAGACACCTTTCTTATGCGGGAAGATTGCAAGTGGTAAACTCAATCCTGTTTTTCTCTACATAACTTTTGGGGTGCAGTTTTTACACTACCACAAAGTATTTTAAAGTATATTGACAAGAAGAACAGAGATTTCAGTTGGGGAAGTAGTGAGGATACAAAGAAGGTGGCATTAGTATCATGGGAGAAAGTATGTACTCCTAAGAGACATGGTGGTTTGACTGTGAAGAATAGCATAAAGTGAAACTTGGTTCTGTGTGAAATTTGGTTTATGTGGGGAAGCTAGTATGGTTGCTGATGACTAATAAGAGCTGATTTGGATTAAATGGATACATTGGATTTATATGAAGGATAATGAAGATTTCTGGGAGCATGCTTCACCTAGTGACTATAGTTGGTATTGGAGGAACTTGAACAAGATAAAGCAGGAATGCAGCACTGGTATCCAATCTTTTCTTTCTTCACCCTGTAGCCCTAAAATAGAAAAAAGAGATATATTGAATGCTTCTGGAAAATACTCAGTTTCTCAGAGCTATCTATCACTTCTTACATTAGGCACAGTGCATGAAACTCATGATTTGGTGTGGAGCAAGTTATTACAACCTAAGCATAGGTTCATATTATGGCTAGCTTCACAAGGGAGATTATTGACAAAGGACAGAATGGTGGGCATGGGAATAATGTGTGAAAATATTGATTATGTGTTGTGAGAGAAGAAGGAGATAGAAGGCTTTGCACATTTGTTTGTTGACTGTGAATGGGCAAAAACAGTGTGGATGAAAGTAACTCAGTGGTTGGGGCTAACTTTACCTCAGCTGGAACCAAGGAGGGCACTAGAATTCATTAAGAGAAAGCATTGGTTTCAAGAGGAAGTGATTGGTGCAGTTCATGGGGCACTGGTATACTTCACTTGACAAGCTAGAAACTGAAGGATTTTTAAAGAAAATACTGTGAGTAATAGTTTATAGTTAATGAGATAAAATTCATAGTGAAAGAAAGGATACAAATGTTTTTAGATTCAAAGAAGTCTAGGAAATGAAAGTAACTCAGTGGTTGGGGCTAACTTTACCTCAGCTGGAACCAAGGAGGGCACTAGAATTCATTAAGAGAAAGCATTGGTTTCAAGAGGAAGTGATTGGTGCAGTTCATGGGGCACTGGTATACTTCACTTGACAAGCTAGAAACTGAAGGATTTTTAAAGAAAATACTATGAGTAATAGTTTTATAGTTAATGAGATAAAATTCATAGTGAAAGAAAGGATACAAATGTTTTTAGATTCAAAGAAGTCTAGGAAATGAAAGTAACTCAGTGGTTGGGGCTTACTTTACCTCAGCTGGAACGAAAGGAGGGCACTAGAATTCATTAAGAGAAAGCATTGGTTTCAAGAGGAAGTGGTTGGTGCAGTTCATGGGGCACTGGTATACTTCACTTGACAAGCTAGAAACTGAAGGATTTTTAAAGAAAATAATGTGAGTAATAGTTTTATAGTTAATGAGATAAAATTCATAGTGAGAGAAAGGATACAAATGTTTTTAGATTCAAAGAAGTCTAGGAAATGTATAGGATTTATTGAGGTACTTTGTAATTAGTTCTTGAGGCTTGTTATTCTCTGGCACCTTTCCTAGAAGGTGGTTGGAGTTTCAAGTAAGAGTGGCCAGTGGGATGGGATGGGACTGGATGGGATTTGGGGGACGGGGTGGGTGGTCGGGTGTGGGTCGGGCGGGATAGGGGGACAGGAAGAGGTCTCGTCCCGTCCCACATTTCGCTGGCAGAGGGGACGGGATTTGGGGGGTCGGGTCGGGTATGGGGATTTGGGGGGACTTTAATTTTTTTTAGACACTTAATTTACAAAAATATATATTTAAACACTTAAATAATTGAACAATATAGTGCTAAAAAAACATCACGAGATTGTTTTTTTGCCTCTTATATTATTTAATAGAAATATGATTTTTTTTGTAATACAATTGCAACTTTGTTTCGTAGTTCAAAAGTAGCAAATCACAGAGTAAAATTACCATTAAAAATTACATATTCAACCATACTTTTTCTAATTTCCTCACAATCGCTTGATGATCTTCTGTTGAAATTGAAAGTTGTTGGTCAAATTGTTCGACGTGGTTTTCTGCTCCCTCGGATAAGATTTCGTTGTAGTTGTAGTCATCTTCTTCATTGATATCTGGTTGACCGCACCTTCTACGCTCCGCTCTAATCCAATCTCTGAAGAAAACTGCAATCTCCAAAGTGTCTTCCACCAATGAGTGTATGTGCTCTCCTATTTGAAACCTTCCAGTAGAAAAAGCGCTTTCAAAAAGTTGTTGATGACGCTTGAAGAATTAACACATCTCGGACCATCTTTGATAGTGTCGAAAATGTCTTCGCATTCTCCCTCCAGTATTTCAGTAAGTCTTCACGTCCATCGTCATTGACAATTGATTCGTAACGACAACACCCATGCAAAACATAAACATCAAACTCGCTAATTTGTAAAGAACTTGAACCACTATACATTCTATTTCTAAGACTTTGAATACTTGAAGCAGAAATCACATATTTTTTATAAGGTTGCAGTGAAGTAGAAGAAGATGATACAAAAGTCGGTTGATTATTTGCACTTTGATCTTGATATATATATATATGTATATGTATATATATGCATTCAGTGTGTATGTTAGACATAACTTTTTCTTTACTTGGTTCGTAAGTTGTGCCTGTTGGACTTGGAGTTGGAAATATTTCTAAGCTTTCATAAATCGTTTCAACAAGTGTTTTACAATCGTCTACTTTAATATATAGTAGGAGTTAATACAACACTAATAAAATAAATAGTGGGAATAGGAAAAAATATTTTTAATAGCTCGAGCGTAAGTTGTTTTTTGCGTATATTCATTACAACAACAACATACACAGTGTAATTTCACATTGTGGGGTCTGGAGAGGGTAGAGTGTATACAGACTTTACCTCCACCTTGACATATATTCATTAAGTAACAAAAATATTATAGATATATAAAATAACATAGATGAAATATTAGGATAATAAATACCAGAAAATTCCTTAGTAGCTAGAAAATAATTCTCTAAGAATACATTAAGTTCCAAAATATTTTTCCAATCATCATCTACAAGCATATCCCTTGGGTTTTGATTATGAGCGTTAAATAATAAAGTTATAGATCTTCTATACTCGTGAGCAACAACTAATTGTTCATACAAAAAATTTCACCTAGTTGTAACTTTTTCTGCATTTTCCTATAAGGTAATCCGCAATCATGACATATTTTTTTATACTCTTTGAATCTTTGTATTTTATTACCTTTTAAAATAAAGTTGATAGCAAATTGTACTTTATCAAGAATATCTTTAAAAAGTTTTAGATCATCCTTTACAACTAAGTTATAAATATGACATGCACATCTGACATAAAAAAATCGGGAAAAGATGGAGTCAATCGAGTTTTTAAAATGTTTATAGCAGAATCATTAGAAGAAGCATTATCTAATGTAATAGTCATAATTTTATCAGTAATTCCATAATATTCACTAATTTCATGAATACTTCTTGAAATAAAAGTTTCAGTGTGTCTATCATCAATATATTTATATGCTAATATACGTTTTTGCATAGACCAATTATGATATATTCAATGACATGTAACAGTTAAATAATCATTACCATTAGTACTACGACCTATGTCAGAAGTGATAGCCAATTTTCCATTAAAATGATACAATGCATAACGTAAATATTGTTAATATTCATGCGCAAATTTAAAAACATATCTTCTAACAGCTGATATAGGAAAACCATTAAAAGTAGGATTATATGTTTTTCGAATGTAATGAATAAAACTAGGAGATGAAGAAAATGAAAAAGGCAAACCCTCCACAACAACTAATTTTGCTATATTTTCTCTATCTTTGTATTTATCATATTTAGGACATATAACTCCCCCCTTCATCGAGTTAATTCGACCCTGTACTTGGTCGGGGACACTATGTGAACATTGTCCCGACTCAGAATGCATTTGTACACCCGATTTTTTAGCCAAATATTGGTTATACCTTGCTTTGTGAGAGTTTTCTACATGTTTCATTAAACCTTCCGTCTCACCTTGACTTTTCCAGATTTAAATTTATAAACTTCGCGACAAATTTTACAAATAGCTAATTGATTAGGAATGTCCCTATCAAAAAAAATCTCATGCATGTGATTTTAATTTTTGTTATTTTTGTCCTCGACTCATACTAGGGGGCATAAGAGGCATTCCAATTTCAGTTTGAGCCTGAGACTCGGTCTGAGCTTGAGGTGGAGGTGCACTAGTGAGTATGTTATCTAAATTATCTTCTAATTCATTTTCTAAATTACAATCTAGTTCAGATGCTGAATATACCTCATGATCTAATGGTATATTAATATTAACATTAAAAAAATCAGTTTCATCTACATGAGTAAAATTATCGTAATTAGGATTACTAGAAGATGCATCCTTGCCCCTGTTACCCCTAGTACCTCTTCCAGAAAAACGTCAACTTCGTTCCATTATAATTATGTAAATAAATAATTACACTCTATGAAATTAACTACGATAATTAAAATTAAGTAACAATAATAATTTAAAGAAGGAACGAAGGTATCAAACGCCGACGTAACGTCGACGTGTAATCGAGGTTGTAAATTGAAACTTTGCTCGATGATCCTCAAGCTAGTTGCCAACTTCACTCCCAATTTTTTAACTTTGATAAAAATTACCAAATAAAATACAATATTTAGTGTGCAATTTAGACTTGTAGAGAAAGAGAGAGATGGTACAAAGATTGTGAGAAAAATGAGGTATTTATAGTTAAGAAATATGATTAAAATGTAAATATACTAACTTAGAGGTTAAAAATAAATATTAAAGGGAATATGAGGGGTTTATGCCTAGTCGTTGCCAACGGCTAAAATCGAAAGTGACCGTTTGTGCAACGGCTAATTTCTGCAGGGGGGATGGGGCGGGCGGGTGGGACGAGCCTGAGTTCGAACCCCGATACCGATATTTTCATCCCTTTTTAAGGGGGTCAAGGCGGGACGGGTAGCGGGACGGGTAGCGGGATGGGCCGGGGCGGGATCGGGTCGACCCGGACCACTGGATAGCTTTAGCTTCAAGTGCTCTTTAGTATGTATTTTTCAAGTAGTTGTTGGTGGTAATAATATTTTACAGTTTATTATAAAAAATAAAGTTGATGTTTTCGTCCGGCTCCAAATCTGCGGTGGATCATCTAATGGTGGCAATTTTCACCCAAATTCACTTAAACAACCCAACCTGCCCATCACAAGCTCGTATTTAACTCGTCCATTTTAAATATGGGTAAAATTTGGTTAACCTTTTTTAACCTGTAAAAAAATTGGGTTAACAAGGTTCACAACTGGTTGGAGATATTAAGAAGAGCTCATTAGCAATATCAATCCTGTGATAAATGTTAAACAGTGTCCAAAAACAGTACCCAGCGCTGCGGCCCTAATTCCGTGAACAGTGTTCCGGATCTTGTATATTTGGTATATATTAGAATTAGTCTTCTACATTAATTACTATTATAATATTACCATAATTGTATAGTTAGTATCCTTATAGAATAGGGTTTTAGATGTAAAGTAGGAATATGATTTTCCTATTGTAACTTGTATATATATGCCTTTCATCAATAAGAATAATCAAGGGATTAATTCTTTCACGGTATCAAGAGTCTAGGTTCTCTTTACCTTGCTTCCGCTCCTCAAATTCTCTCTCTCTTTCTCTCGGATTTTGTTTGCACAGTCGCGACCCTCTCAGATTTTTTCCCTTAGCCGCGACGCCTCTTCCCTACAAATCCTCTCTCACAAATTCCCTTCTCCGAATCTTCGTGTTTTATTCATCATGACTGATAAAAACACGTTTCATCCTGCTCTCACAGTTTCCAACATCAAGAGCGTTCTTCCTATCGTTCTTGATCTAGAAAACGTCCATGCTATGACACATAAAGTTTCTCACCATGTCATCCTTCCCACTACTCCTACGGGGGTGATACGACGTCTACGTCTACAACGATTGTGCCCACCAAAGCAGCAGATTCAGACTAATGGGTCATGCTTGATGCCAAGGTTCTCCAGTGGATTTATGCCACTATCTCCTTGGATCTTTTACAGACGATTATGGAACCCAACTTCACAGCCATGGCGGCGTGGAATCGATTGTGTGACATCTTCCAAAATAACAGTCATTCTCGCATTGTTATCCTTGAGCAGGAATTTTCTCAAGTTGCTATGACGAATTTTCCAAACGTTACTTCTTATTGCAAACGCCTCAAGGACTTGGCAGACCAACTTCGCAACGTGGGTTCTCCTGTTTCTAATAGTCTTCTAGTTCTTCAGATGGTTGCCGGTCTATCCGAGGCCTATACAGGGGTTACTTCGGTTATTTGTCAAAGTAACCCCTGCCAGAGTTCTATTAAGCCCGCTCCATGCTCACTTTGGAAGAAGCGGGTTTGGCTAAAGGGGCATCGATTGGAGCAAGCCCCGTCGTCATGATGACTGCTTTCAATTTTCCCCCTTCTAATCCAGCCACCATGACCCAAATCACAACGGGGCTGGTAAGAAGGGCCAAAATCAGAAGAATAATGGCATGAATCGCGACGACAACAATAACGGGGGCAACCGTCAGCAACAGCAGTTCTAGGGCCCACAGGGGGACCCTGGACAGTGGCAGTAGGACTTTGAGATTATTTTCCTCAAGTATCCTTCTTCCATTAGGTAAGAATATATACATTAATTACAATGACTAGGAAGAATAAGTCTTCCTTAGTATAATGCTAGCTATATTCCCTATACAATAATTATCTACTATATATGAAGAGATACTACATTAATATAAGATATACACATAATATTCTATTAATGACACTATTCTAGAATATTCTAACACTCCCCCGCACTCGAAGCTGGAGGGCGGCGAATGCTGAGACTGTCCCGAAATTCTTCAAATAATATCAGCGGAAGTCCTTTTGTGAAGATATCAACAATATGATGTCGCGTCGGAACATGTAACACTCACACTTGTCCGCGAGTCACTTTTTCATGGACAAATGAATATCTAACTCATTATGTTTAGTGAGTTGATGATGGATTGTATTCCCTGATAGATAGATCACACTAATGTTATCACAATATACCATAGTAGCCGCCGGAATAGGGCAATTGTTACACCCCGTAGTTCCAGGGTATTTATACGAGGACGTACGTACGAGAATACGACAGTAAAATTGGAAAGGAAGAAAGATGTGATTTTTTCGACGGAAAAGTTTCCGGATTTTGTGAAGGAAAAATGTTCGTTAAAGGGAATTGGATTCCCAGATTTGGTATTTGGACTTTTTGGAATATTTGAGAATTATGAAATTTTATTTCCGAAATTGGTCACGTGGGGCCCACGGGAAAATTTACGCTTTTGTGGGGCCCACTTTATTTTCGGATTTTTGGCATTACGGATATTTTCGGAAGATGAAATATTTTGGACGAGTAGGGGGCGACACGTGTCACCCTGTGGCCATGTTGAATCGGAGAAGACAAGTGGGACGCTTTTTGGTGGACAAGTGGCCCATTTTTGTGCCACTTGTCCCATTTTTGTGGTAGCCAAATGGTTGGCCAACGACCCACACACATGTACTCCATCCTCACCATCCACTTGCCTAGATCTTGGCCATTGATTTCCCTATAAATACCCCTGGTGTGCAAGACTTTATTTCATCCACATTAGAAAGTTTCCAAGGCAAAAATTCCTCCCTCCTTAGTGAGTTCTCGTCCAAACACCCCCACCTTGAGTACAATTCTTCAATGATTGTTGTTATTCCAAATACTTTAGCCTAAATACCGTGTGGTATTCCAAAGAAATCCCAACATAAGAGCCCGGAAATACTACTTTATTCCATAGTCGCAAAATGAAGCCCTAGAAAAATCTTCATAGCTTAGATGAAGTGTTAAGAGAAGTTGTTTAGAAACTTCTAAGGGTTGCTTGGAGCGGGTTGCAGCGTAAGGAATTGGAGCTAAACGTTGCTCAGGATCGACTTATATCTTGGATAATTTTGGGCTTATCGAGGTAATTATCTTTGTCCTCCTATTGTAATTGAATATTACATGTTGTAGTAATGTATAGTTGAGTATACTATATGTAGAATGAATATGGATAAGAATTGAACTGTATTTACAGTAGACTTGTAGTATTATTGTGGGGCAGTGTTGTACACGTCAGTTAGACGTGTAACCCCCAGAGTTGTTGGCTTGTAATGGCCTTGATAGATGAGGATATTTATGTGGTTAGGGGGGGGGGGGGAGGTGCTGCCGAATTTTCCGTAGAATAAGGAATCTTGTATTTAGAATATTCTACGAAGAGATCTAGAAGTTGATAGACATTTTATGGCCATTATAGGTGGAAGTACTACGAGTAGCGTATTCTACTTGAAGGGTGGAAAAGGCTAGCAGAGTGATAGTACTTTGGAGCGTTTTGCTAATTGTCGATAATCGTCGCGAGATATGTGAACCTCTTCCTATCTTTTCTAGCATGATTGTGTGAACTATGTAGTACGAGACGACGTGTGCTAAACGAATTTGATTGTTTAAAACATAAAGTGTTATAACGACTTTATGGGAAGTTTGTTATAACAACTTTATGTAGGTAAAGAAATGGTCCGTGATTTTTAAAAGATAAGAGACTTGACTTATAAATGACTTGATGTGAAATATTAAGGACTTGGTTTGTGTTAAAAGTTGTGAAACCGCATTTATGATAAATGGGTAATTGAGTTTTAAAAGGAATAAGTTATATTGATTTGGAAATGAGAATAAGTATCGAACAAACCATCGCAGCGTTAATAAAGGAAAATGTATTGACAAATAATTAATTATATTAAAACCAAGAGAAACCTCCATCCGCATAAGCTAAGATAAGACAAAATTGTATTACATTTCCTAGATCATGGCTGCTTTAATAAGATCATTAATAACAAGTATTGATTTTTCTTAAATTCCAAAGTAAGGAACTTGTTTTCTAAAAGAAATGAGACTTGAGGAATTTGAAGAGTTTTGGTTTAAAAGAAAGGCATGGTTTTGTCTTAAATTGGTTTAAAACATAAAGTGTTATAACAGCTTTATGGGAAGTTAGTTATAACGACTTTATGAAAACAAAAGGATGGTTTTATTATTGGATTTAAAATGGTAACTGGACTTTAAAGGGAGAAATGATTTGGTTTAAAAAGAAAGTATGAAAATTGTTTTGGTTTACTTACAAAGACAATTACTCTATTTTGATACTACGGGTATCGTGTGAGTTTGTGTGAAAGAAATGGATCTTTTAAAGAGTTAAAATACGTAGTACCTTGGGGTTAAAAACCGGATTTGTGTTCATAAAAAGAATGTCTAAAAGTATGTTGAACTTGCCTATGCTTGTGGTGATAGCTTTTGTTGTGCAAGTGTTGTGTTTCGGCTATACCGCTCTCTCGTTGAGGGCGGCTATCCGTTGATTGATGGACATACTGACACGATGGGTGGCCCACGGGTATGCTTTCACTATATCGATCCTTTTGGACATACTGACACGATGGGTGGCCCACGGGTATTCTTCCATTAGGAGTGTTATTCTGTTATTTGCTTTGGACATACTGACACGATGGGTGGCCCACGAGTATGCTTCCACTATGATTGTTATCTTGTTATTTCCTTTTGGACATACTGACACGATGGGTGGCCCACGTACGCTCCATTAAGTGTTATTCATATTTGCTTTGGACATACCGACACGATGGGTGGCCCACGAGTATGCTTCCACTATGATTGTTATCTTGTTATTTCCTTTCGACATACCGACACGATGGGTGGCCCACGTATGCTTCCATTAGGAGTGTTATTCATTATTTGCTTTGGGACATACCGACACGATGAGTGGCCCACGAGTACGCTTCTATTATGATTGTTATCTTGTTATTTCCTTTGGACATACCGACACGATGGGTGCCCACGGTATGCTTCCATTAGGATGGTTCCATGGCCATGCTTATACCGAGGTAAGATGCCGGGCACGCGGCCGTCAGCGTTAAATTCCCGTTATATTTGAGTGATAACTTTACGCGTGAGTCCTCGACTTGACATGATCGCTAATATATATTGTGAATCGTAGTTTGGTTATCATACATGTCTCTGCTTTTATATAGACTATTATGATTTCATTTATAGTATTTTCAGGCCACATACTTGGTACTGTTATCGACCTCCTTGGGGCCGCTCATGCCGCAGTGTAGGTACACGGTTGTTGATCCTCGCCATAGGATCACGATCAAAGATTTTGGGAAGCTCCGCTTCTCCGAGGCTTATCTTTTGTATGATTCTCGAGTTTGTAGGTTCTTGTACATTCTGTGGGTATGGCGGCCCCGTCCGTCATAGTTGTTATAAAATTCGTAGAGGTGCAGTAATCTTGTTGTGGCGGGGTTTGTAAGGGATTTAACTGCTCAATTTTGATTTATATATACGCGAAGGTAACCGCTTTGGTTAGCCTATTGCTTATTTTATGTCTTGTTCATGTTTAAGTTTTTATTTCCGCTGATTTTTCTCGATGTTATATCACTAGGTGCCCGGTAAGGCACGATCGCCCGAGGTCGGGTCGTGACAAAAGTGGTATCGTGAGCGATTAATCCTCGGAAAGTGTCTGCACCGCATCTAGTAGAGTCTTGATTATCGGTGTCGCGCACCACACCTATAATCGTGAGGTCGCAGGATATTTAGGATTGGTTTCCATTCTTCTCACTCGAGATCGTGCCTTAGAGCCGTGTTATAAGTTGGACTCCTCGCGTATTCATTTGTGCTAGTTATGCCTCACGCAGGCAACCAGGGCCCGGATGGGCAAGGCAACGGAGGAGCTACGAGTAAAACACGGAGGTTACGAGGCACAGCCCGGTCATTACCGAGATAGTGCTTCATTCAGTGAGTTCGCGACGCCGCTAGCCCCGTGGAGTGTTTAGAGCAAAGCAGAAGTAGCTACGAGACCACGATACCGAGTCTTCGCCCACCACGCCAGAACAAAGGATATGAGTTACAAGGAGATGACCCGCCACTACTAGTCCGTGGCCGGAATGAGGACGGACGGAGCCGTGGTTCCGGCAAGCATACGTAGTTTACCCTAGATCCGATAGTTTTGAGACTTCGACTTCGAGTCAGTCCACCCGAGTCCTATGGATTGAGGACCGGCGAAGATCATCGAGTTTATTCGACACTGCAATGATCATGAAAGTGATCAAGACCTCGAGGCATTTCTTACACTTCTTGCCCTCGCAGATGAGAGCTCGCAGATAGATTTATGAGGTCGAGGCGTAATCCGCGACGGTCGGGAATACTGATGTAGTTTGACTTATCGCTCGTTATGTCCCCGTTAGTGGCGCATATGGAGGATAGAGTGCACCGATATGTCACGGGACATGACGATTATCTAGCAGAGTTGTACAAGAGTAGATCTTGATCGATATGGACATTGCCCGCTGACAGCCACGCCGCAGCAGATCGAGGAACGTGGAGATCGACGGATTAACCAAGATCGCCAGAGGCCGAACAGCAGGTCCTTTGGTAACTTTCGAGGCGACCTTCTCGCAGCCAGATCGTTATGCGCCTCCGCCAAGATGCAGTGGTCCTCCACGGAATTCGTGACGTTCGGGGTATTTAGGAGTTGGTCGAACTCCGTGGTTTCGTTCACGATTTGCATAGGTTCTAGCCACCGATTCGCCTCGGTGTTCACTATGTGGTAGACGCCATCCCGAGGAAATGTCGTCTTTCTTACTAATGCTTGTTTTACCGGCCGTCGTGGCCATGTGAGAGAGAATGTCCTAGTAGGAGGATACAGTGGGATGACTTAGCCTACCAGTCGGGCCATGATTCGGTGGATCGGAGAGGGCGGTGTTAGCTGAGAGGCCACCCCACCCTGTATGGTCGTTGTGGTAGGGTTCTTTGGGGAGTGTCGTACTACTTAAATAGCTTGTTAGGCTTTATGACGCAGGCCATTTGCAGAAATTGTCCGAACAGAGTGGCGCGGATGTTACGACTCACCTTCGGATCGATGTTGGTTCATCACCTTCAGTAGTTATCGCCCAACAGAGCAAGATTTGATTAGAGCTGCAAAGGAAAGTGAGGCAAGAGTTACAGGAGATCTTCACCTTAAGAGACTTGTTTAGTCGTTATGGTAGATTCACGTGGAGTTCTATGTTCGGTTAGCATGGTGTAAGTTGTGATAAATCCATGGGTAGTGTGAGATGGAAGTAGTAGCTTTCATGACGTGAATCGGTAAGATTGTTCGGACGGGAACGAGTTTAGTACGGCTGGTCGGGTTGAAGCCATTTCGCGAGTCAACCCGCAGCCCGGAATGTGGTGCGGGCGTTTGAGGTGGTCCCGCTAGATGATAGGGTCACGAGTGTGTTAAGCCCAAGTTTAGGTAATCAGAGTACGAGTTCGTGGACGTTGCTCGACCAGAATCGGATCGTGAAGGCCGGAAGGGCCTTAAAGGAATTTGAGGCTAGCAAAATGACCAAGTTTGAGGTAGTGACTCCAAGGTTTTGGAACCGGCGATGAGATCGAGTACGCGTGTACTAGAGAGTTCGGGTGTACGAGAAGGGTATGACGAGTAAGGAAAGGAGTGAACGTGTGTTAACAGAATAAAAGAGATCATTTTGTTGTGAAGTGAAGATGCGAAGGGAGTATCCTTTAGACCATAGGTGGAAGCTTTTGTAATGTTAGAGGTGATTTCTCGTTGGCTTGGATTTGAGTTGTTGCGCGTGTGTTGTATTATGGCAATATGGGGCATAGTTGGTTTCGTAAGTATAGTAGTGAAGACTATACCGGCGCATGTACGATTGGAGACTTAGAAGGAACATTCGGGACGAATGTTTCTAAGGGGGGAAGAATGTTACACCCCGTAGTTCCAGGGTATGTATACGAGGACGTACGTACGAGAATACGACAGTAAAATTGGAAATGAAGAAATATGTGATTTTTTCGACGGAAAAGTTTCCGGATTTTGTGAAGGAAAAATGTTCGTTAAAGGGAATTGGATTCCCAGATTTGGTATTTGGACTTTTTGGAATATTTGAGAATTATGAAATTTTATTTCCGAAATTGGTCACGTGGGCCCACGAAAATTTACTGCTTTGTAGGGCCCACTTTATTTTCGGATTTTGGCATTACGGATATTTTCGGAAGATGAAATATTTTGACGAGTAGGGGCGACACGTGTCACCCCGTGTGGCCATGTTGGCCGAATGGAGAAGGACAAGTGGACGCGTTTTTGGTGGACAAGTGGCCCATTTTCGCATGCCACTTGTCCCATTTTTGTGGTAGCCAAATGGTTGGCCAACTACCCACACACATGTACCCCATCCTCACCATCCACTTGCCTAGATCTTGGCCATTGATTTCCCTATAAATACCCCTTGTGTGCAAGACTTTATTTCATCCACATTAGAAAGTTTCCAAGGCAAAAAATTCCCCTCCCTCCCTTAGTGAGTTCTCGTCCAAACACCCCCCCACCTTGAGTAGTATTCTTCAAGTATTGTTGTTATTCCAAATGATTTGGTTTAAAAAGAAAGTATGAAAATTGTTTTGGTTTACTTACAAAGACAGTTACTCTATTTTGATACTACGGGTATCGTGTGACTTTGTGTGAAAGAAATGGATCTTTTAAAGAGTTAAAATACGTAGTACCTTAGGGTTAAAAACCGGATTTGTGTTCATAAAAAGAATGTCTAAAAGTATGTTGAACTTGCCTATGCTTGTGGTGATAGCTTTTGTTGTGCAAGTGTTTCGTGCTACCGCGCTCTCGCCGAGGGCCGACTATCTGGTTGATTGATGGACATACTGACACGATGGGTGGCCCACGGGTATGCTTCCACTATATCGATCCTTTTGGACATACTGACACGATGGGTGGCCCACGGGTATGCTTCCATTAGGAGTGTTATTCTGTTTTTTGCTTTGGACATACTGACACGATAGGTGGCCCACGAGTATGCTTACACTATGATTGTTATCTTGTTATTTCCTTTTGGACATACTGACACGATGGGTGGCCCATGGGTATGCTTCCATTAGGAGTGTTATTCTATTATTTGCTTTGGACATACTGACACGATGGGTGGCCCACGAGTATGCTTCCACTATGATTGTTATCTTGTTATTTCCTTTTGGACATACTGACAAGATGGGTGGCCCACGGGTATGCTTCCATTAGGAGTGTTATTCTGTTATTTGCTTTGGACATACTGACACGATGGGTGGCCCACGAGTATGCTTCTATTATGATTGTTATCTTGTTATTTCTTCGACATACCGACACGATGGGTGGCCCACGTATGCTTCCATTAGACGGGTTCCATGGCCATGCTTATACCGAGGTAAGATGCCGGCACGCGTTGTCATGCGTTAAATTCGGGTTATATTTGAGTGATGACTTTACGCGCGAGTCCTCGACTTGACACGATCGCTAATATATATTGTGAATCGTAGTTTGTTATCATACATGTCTCCTATTTTATATAGACTATTATGATTTCATTTACAATATTTTCGGGCCACATACTGTAATTGCCAGATCGACTCCTTTCGGCCGCTCACGCCGCAGGTAGAGGTACACCGGTTGTTGATTCTCGCCATGATCACAACAAAGATTTTGGGAAGCCCGCTTTCTCCGAGGCTTATCTTTTGGTATGATTCCACAGTTTGTAGGTTCTTGTACATTCGTGGGCGGCCCCGTCCCGTCATAGTTGTTATAAAATTGCAGAAGTGCGTAGAAATCTTTGTGGGTAAGGTTTGTAAGGGATTTAACTGTTCAATTTTGATTTATATATACAGAAAGGTAATCATTTTGGTTAGCCTATTGCTTATTTTATGTCTTGTTCATGTTTAAGTTTTTATTTTCGCTGATTTTCTCTGATGTTATATCACTAGGGTGCCCGGGGTAAGGCACCAGTCGCGGGCCCGATGTCGGGTCGTGACAGCAATGAAGCTCAAGTAAAAAATTCTGAATCCAAAGAAAAGTCGATTACATCGACAACCGCATCAGATTCAGCCTTCAAAGACTCGAGCGTGATAATGTGGGTTGTCTTTTAGAAGACCAGGAGATCAAATTATCACCAAGAAAGACGCAATAGTCGGAGGTGGAGCGTCTGGTCTCCGGACACCCTGCCCAGTCTGCATCGGTGTAAGTGACAATTTTGGTGATGGAAGAAGGATATAGATGTAATCCATACTCAAGAGTGCCCTGAATATACCGCACAATGCGTTTGAGGGCATGCATATGTTCTTCCATCGGATTATGCATGAATAGACACACTTGTTGTAATGCATAAGTAATATCCGGCCTGGTGAATGTGAGGTACTGCAATGCTCCAGCCAGACTGTTATATAATGTAGGATCAGCAAAGGGTTTGCTAGATACAACGCTCAACTTCGACTTTGTGTCTACCGGAGTTCCCAAAGGTTTGCATGAGGACATACCCACTCGTTCCACAATCTCAGATGCATACTTCTTTTGAGAGAGAAATAACCCGCCTGCATGTCGTGTCACCGCAATGCCTAGAAAATAGTGCAGTGGACCAAGATCTTTCATAGCAAATTCGGAACCACGCTGAGACATGATATTCTTGCTTAGGGAATCTGAAGATGCTGTAAGAATGATGTCATCCACATATAAAAGAAGATAAGCAGTGTTATTACCCTGACGATAAATAAACAGAGAATTGTCAGAATGGCTGTGAGTAAAGCCCATGTGGGACACAAAATCTGCAAACCGCTTATACCAAGCCCTGAGGGCTTGTTTGAGGCCATATAATGATTTATTCAGCAAACACACATGATTGGGATAGGATCTCTGTACCCCAAGGGTTGGTGCATGTAAACTGTCTCATTCAGATGACCGTGAAGAAAGACATTTTTGACATCCAGTTGATGAAGAAACCATCCTTTTGAGAGTGACAGACTTAGAACTGTTCGGATGGTAACTGGTTTGACCACTGGACTGAACGTCTCCCCACAATCGATGCCAACCTGCTGGGTCTTCCCATTACTTATAAGACGGGCCTTATGCCGCTCAAAAGAACCATCAAATTTTTCTTTATGGCTAAAAATCCACATAGACCGAATAATATTAGCATTAGATGGACGAGGTACTAAATCCCATGTCATATTTTTAATTAGAGCATGATATTCATCATCCATGACCATTTTCTAATTCGGGTCTTTGAGAGCAGACACTGGGTTACGAGGCAAATGTGATTTGGAAACCTGTATGTGGAGGCTATATTTGGTATTTGGTTTAACAGTACCATGTTGACTACGGGTGACCGGACGGGAGGCATGGACAGTGAACTGGACTCCACTTGCCGAGATAGAATAAGTGGGCTGGACGCCACTGTTTTGTACAGGGGTGTGACTGGGTCGAGAGGGTGATATACTGGGCAGTGGGCCTAGAGAAGCTGGAGGCTGGCCCAGCTGCTGGAGCAGTGCTCCTGTTACACCTCATAAGTTTAGGACGGGGATTAAGAACGTCATTAAGATTAAGATTCGGATAATGGATGTAAGAATATTTACACAAGCTACGAACATGTCAATGAGAATTTAAAATGATAAGTTATATATTTCCATTAATGATTAGTATCATATTATAAGAATTATCACATGAGGAATACGAGGTCTTATGGAATTTCCGAGAATTAAAGGAAATGAGAGTTAAGATTAATAGAAATGGGATTAAGATTTATTACTTGGGGGATTGATTTAAATCAAGAGGACACTTTGGGGACCAAATAGTAAGTGTAATTTTCAGATTTTCAAATTGCCCCTTAAAACTTATGAACCCTTACCTTTCCATTTCATTTCAAGAAAAAACATTGCCTTCTCATCTTCTTCTCTTCTACACTAACAAATTAAAAATACACCTCCCCATAGTCAAATTTGAGCTTTATTTCCTCCTCTTAGACTAGAATTCTTCACCTAAATTAGAGTCAAACAACACCCAAAAAGCTGGCATCGGCCCAAATTGCATCAAAGTGAGGCTCCAATTTTCCAAATTTTTAAGACAATTTTTGGAAGAAAAGCATGTATAAATGATGTGTTAGCATTGTGGGATTGTTGCATGGCAACTTGGAGTTGAAAAGGGGAAAGATTAGTGAAGAAAAATCGAATAAACGACGAGAAAAGTGGGCTGGACAGTGAGCAGATTTTTCGGGACTGTTTTGGACGAATTCGAGGTATAAAATTCTTCTTTTATAGTTTAAATGAAATTGCATGTTGTTGTAATTGAAGATATGAATTGGTGTTAAGATGAAATTGGAAATATGAAATGCATGTGATTGTATTGGGATATATACGTCGATTGGAACTGTTTTGTATACACTAAGTTTGATTGTTGTATTATAATATGGTTACCGATTGCATGATGAACTTGTAAGGGAATCTTTATAGTTTAAAGTTGTAATTGTTATATGGAATTAGTGAAATACGAATTGGGTATAAAGAGTTAAAAGAAGAGCCAAGACAATGTATTTTTGAACCATAACATTTAAGGAATTGTCGGACCTCGTCGTCGCGACTTAGGGGCTGTTTAGGGGCTGATTTGGTGATGTAATAATGCTGGGAATTTCATCAAGAATATGCATAAACAATGTGGTAATTGCTTACGCAAGTCCTAAAGGAATCAAAGTATAGGAAAGTGTAGAAAAGCTTCGCATTTTCCTCTCATTGTTATCTAAAGTGTGAGTTGTTCTCATGGACTATTCTTCAATACGGATTAAGGGTTGGAATGACATGAAATAAGTATATAGATTCCCTTGGTTATTGAAGTTGATAAATTGAATGTTTAGATAATTTTGACTACATATGGAAATGGTAGTGGTTATTAGTTTAATTTTGATCATTGGGTTGATTTGGATTATTGGTAAAATTGTGGATACGCACATAAACAAAGAAAATGCTGCCCAATTTTTTATAGGAATAAGGGAGTCATTATTCATATAACTTACATTAGAAATCATAGAATTAATGAGCGTATCATTCCTTATTATAGGTTGAAGTACTAGACGAGGCATACCTTAGTATTGAGTTGAGTAGTTCGCCTAAGAGGTATGTAAAACTCTTCCTTCCTTCTTCTTGGCATGATTTTAATGAAAGTACGGCGGACGTACGTAATTCCTATAAGTTCAGTTTTAAAGGATAATTGTTGATTAGTGTCTATGATTTTCAGTAAAAGAGTTTATTATGATGATATTATCGAGAGTCAAAGATGATTTTTAATTGCATATGGTTGTTCATGATATCTACTCGTGCTAAGTATTATTGTTTCACTCCACCGAGTCCCGGACCGGATCATGTTCATGCGCAGCTTTACAGAATTCACCGAGTCCCTCACTAGAGGGCCGAGACACGTTATATACATATATACAGATTTTATTGAGTCCCTCCATAGAGGGACGAGACATGATATGCGCACATATACAAACTTCCATCGAGTCCCTCACTAGAGGGCCGAGACATGTTATACAGATTGATATACAGACATAGACATAGTGACAGTATGAGCAAGCATTCATGATTTCTGATATGACTCTCATTTTGTTAAGCTTGATGACTCTCTATCTTTACTTGACACAGTTGTAATTTCATTTTCAGTATTTCATGTTTATATACTCAGTACATTGTTTCGTACTAACCCCTCATTTCCTTGGGGGGCTGCGTTCATGCCCGCAGGTCCAGGTGTTCATATAGGTGACCCTCCAGTTTAGGGCTTCTGTACAGCAGTTGGAGAGCTCCTTTGTTCCGTAGCCAGCTATTTTGGTACAGATCTTCATCTTTCAGACTTATGCATATTTTGGGCACGACGGGGCCTTGTTCCGTCATATGTCAGTATCGTACTCTTAGAGATCTGTAGACAGTTGTGGATTGGACGTTTGTACCTTGGTTGGGGTTGTAATGTTGTTATACTCTGTGTTGGGGCATTCCCGATTATATTTGTTGTTATCTAGTGGCAGCCTTCCCGGCTTGCTTATGTTGATTATTCCTTTGTGTACATAATGTTGGTTGGTGGCAGCCTAGTCGGCTAGCATATTATGATTGTTGTGTTGTTGTTGATTTGGCAGCCTTGTCGGCTCGCCCATTATAGGGAGATGTTGTAAAAGCAGCGTTGTGCTGCCGAAATTTCTATAGATCTCTGTATTAGATGGATTAAGAGTGACAAGTCAGTAATGACGTCCAATTTGGACGTTTAGTCGCGGCCCATCGGGTCGGGTCGTGACAAAAGTGGTATTAGAGCAGTTAGTCCTCGAAATGTCTACAGATCGTGTCTAGTAGAGTCTTGTGTATGAGTATGTTGTGCACCATACTTATACACAAGAGGCTGCCGGGCATTTAGGATTGTTTCTATTCCTTCACCTCTTAGATCGTGCTATAGACCTGTGTTATTAGAATAATCCATTTTCTGATAGTTTACTATATTTACAGCTATGCCTCCGAGGAAGGCGCCAGTGGCCCGGAAGGGCAAATCTACAGTAGGGGACACTAGTCGGGTACAGAGAGCTACTAGGTCCCGCACGCGGTCTACTCCTGAGAGTGTGCCCCCGACGACGAGTTCTGCCTCGTCACCAGTTCTAGAGGCTCCCTCTCAGGGGGCAACATCACCCGTATCCGAGGCTCCAGTACCTGAGACTTTAGTTCCCCAGCCAGGGGCACATGATGGAGATTTGAGAGAGACGACCCAAATTATTGACAAAGATAGTAGCGAGGCGGACTTGCTGCACGAAATGGCCAGCGATTAACCCTAGGGCAGATAGTTTGAGGGTTAGAGACTTTCTAAGTTGCAGTCCGCCAGAGTTCTATGGGTCAAGGCCCGAGGATGATCCTTATGAGTTCATTCTCCAGATACAGAGGACGTTGAGAGTGATCAGGGCCTCAGAGATTGAGTCAGTTATTTTGGCCTCATACCGGTTGCGCGATATAGCAGTTAACTGGTTTGAGTCATGGGAGTTGTCCAGGGGCGGGGGTGCTCCTCCTGCAGTATGGGACGAGTTTTCAGAGGCATTTCTTGGCCACTTTCTGCCTCCAGAGATGAGACGGGCCAGGGTCGATAGATTTCTACAGTTACGGCAGAATGAGAGGACGGTTACCTGGAGTTTGACTCCTTGGCTCGGTATGCACCTACCATGGTAGCAGACATGGCAGATAGGGTACACCGTTACGTGATGGGGTTAGACCACTATCTTATTGATGGGTGCATGACAAAAACGCTTCAGCCGAGCATGGATATTGCTCGTATTCAGGCATTTGCGCAGGGAATCGAAGAGCGACACAAAGGGAGACGGTTGGATAGAGACCAGGGTAGGAGCCAACATAAGAGGGCTAGATCAGCTGGGTTTTTGGGTGATTTCCGAGGCGGGCAGCCTCAACAGATGATCGGTGTATTTTATATACACCTTTTGAGTCATTTTTAGTTAGTCTTTTGCCCATTTTTGTATAAATATGTGTCATGTTAGGATATATTTTCTTTCTTTTGAGTCACAATGGTTTAAAGTGGCACATTGGTGAGAAGAAGCGAAAAGAGGGCAGAAACAGAGGTTCCAGAGCTCAAAAAGGTGAAACGTTGCCAAACCGGGCGAGAAACAGGGCGGCGCCGCGGCGCCAACCAACCAGCAGTAGCAGAGCCACGACGCCCAAGAAGCAGAGAGCCGCAGAAGTTGCGGCGCCGGTTGCAGGGCCGCGGCGCCGACGCGGGAAAATTGTCAAATCCGAATAGGAATGGGCCAAGGCCAAGAAGGAAAAGGTTTGAGACGTTTTTGGTGATATAAAAAGGACATTTAGGTCAGATTTTGAGAGGAGAACACCTTACCATTCATCACAACTTGAAGATCAATATTGGAGACTTACTTTTAAGTAATTTCTTGTTCTTTACTTTATTTCTTTCTAAGTATATGTTGGATAATAGTTTAGTTCTTGGCATGTCTATGGCTAGAAACTAACTTAATTTAGGGCTTTCCATGTCGAATCGCTTGAACCTTGTTCTTATGAATTAATGCATGTTTTGGTTTCTTCTTATTATTGTTGAGATTTATTCAATAATTGTTTTGATTGCTTGATAATTAATTGATCACTAATTATCATAAATTATATGATTTCTAATCGAAATCCGAAAGGGGAGATTGTGAATATGCTATAGTTGAATAAACATAGGTTTAAATCGTGGACGAAAGTACCCCGATACTTGTGTAGCTTAATAGGTTATTGCTCTTAATCCTCCTTTGTAGTCAATCTTGTCATCGAAAGATAGAAGGGTTCTACATTGGGGTTGAGTGTTTATATTACCTTAACAGGAGTATAAAACAACTTAGTTAACCTGCTATCTCAACATAGAATAAGAACCTTAATTATTTGCATTAACGAATAAGCGAGTGGATGAGGAGATTTGAAAGCCCTATTTCCACCATATCTGAAGTAAAGTAAAGTAATTTAGTTAGCATCTATAATCATAACTATAAACAATTCATCAAATTATCGGTTACCAAATAGATACTACAGAATAGAGGTTGGTAATTGGACACTAATCCCTAAGGACGATAACTCGGTCTTCTAGACTATATTACTTGTCACGACACGTGCACTTGCGTTTAGCGTATGCATAAATCGCGCATCAAGTTTTTGGTGCCGTTGCCGGGGATTGGCGTAGTTCAATATCATTCTATCTATTCTTAATTTCTAATTTGGTTTTTATTTTTCTTTTTATTATTTTCTTTTTTGGTAAAACCGTGCGCCGTGATCCGTTTGTTGATTTTGATCTGTTGCAGGCATCTAGTTTATGCGAAGGAGAAGAAGAGCAGATACACTTGTTCCCTTCAACCCGGAGATTGAAAAGACTTGCAAGCAGAACCGGAGAAACAAACGAATCTTGGCCTTAATAGCAATGGGAGGCTTGCAGAATAACAATGAAATGAACGAAAGGTTAGGTGATAATCAACCTAACCAGAGGATGCCCCAGAGGTTACCAATGGATGTGGAAGAAAGGGTCCAGGTCCAAGCTGAGAGAAGCTTGGGAGATTATGTCTTTGCCAGGGTGAATGAAGCTAGACTTGCATCGAGCTCCCAAAGAATAGAAGCAAATAATTTCGAAATCAAGCCTGCGATCCTAAGTATGGTGCATTATACAGTTCAATTTGGAGGGTTGCCATCTGAAGACCCTCATATGCACATAGCAAATTTCTTGGAGCTGTGTGCAACATTCAAGTATAATAGCGTTACTGACGCCGCCATCCGATTGAGGCTCTTTCCCTTCTCACTCAGGGAAAGAGCAAAGGTTTGGTTGAATTCCCTGCCTACAGATTCTATATTCACATGACAGGAGTTGGCACAGAAGTTCTTGGCAAAGTTCTTTCCACCGTCCAAAACAGCTAAGCTGAGAGGAGAGCTGAACAATTTTTACCAGGCTGATAGAGAGTCACTCTATGAGGTTTGGGAGAGATTTAAAGATCTGCAGAGAAAGTGTCCACATCATAGCACTGAGCTGTGGAATTTTGTCCATATTTTCTACAATGGGCTAAGAGGGACCACAAGAACTATCATTGACGCAGCTGCAGGTGGAACCTTCATAAAGAAGACAGCACATGAGGCCCATGATTTGCTAGAAGACATGGCCACCAATAACCATGTGGCAGATGATAGAGAGGTAACTGGAAGGAGAGCGATAGGAGTTCATGAGATCGATGCCATTACATCGTTAAATGCACAAGTTGCTTTCTTGACCAAGCAACTGCAGCAGAACACAATGTCAGTAAATGTAGTTCGGATGCCATTGAGTTATGAGATGTGTGGGGGTACTCATACCTTTGATAGGTGCCCATCAGCAGACCCCAACAACATCCCTATTGAGCAAGCAGAATGTCAAGCAGTGGGGAATTACCAAAGGCCCCAGAACAACCCATATTCAAATACCTACAATCGAGGGTGGAGGAATCACCCTAACTTTTCATGGAGGGTGATCAAGGGCAACAGAACCAGTTCCGAGGCCAATACCAGAATCAACAACCATTTAACCAGGCCTCACCTTCCCAACAGTTCAGTACACCTGCTCCACAAGAAAAGCCAGACGAATTGCGAGCAGCCTTGTTGACACTTACGAATTCACAAACCCAGTTCATGGCAGAGACAAGATCCTCTATCAGGAACTTGGAGACGCAGGTGGGACAACTAGCAAAGATGGCAAATTACAGGCCACAGGGAACTATTTCTAGTAATACAGATATGAATCCCAGAGAGCAGTGTCAGGCGGTGCAACTGAGAAGTGGGAAACAGCTAGAACAGCCTACACCTCAACCCATGATAGAACAGAGAGTTGAGTAGAGAGTAGATGAAGAGAATGAAGGGGTTACTGAGGACCGTCCTATTTTAGAGAAGGCTCCAACAGTTCTAGTGAGGGAATACACAGAGAAGATTCCTTACCCTCAGAGGTTGCAAAGGAAATCAGTTGATAAGCAATTCTTCAAGTTCTTGGAGATATTTATAAAGCTGCACATTAACATCCCTTTCATTGAGGCGTTGGAGCAAATGCCTACTTATTTAAAATTTATGAAGGAAATTCTTGGGAAGAAGAAGAAGCTAGCTGAGTATGAGACAGTGGCATTGAGAGAGGAATGCAGTGTCATCTTGCAGAAGAAACTGCCCCCCAAGCTTAAGGATCCAGAGAGCTTCACATTGCCTTGCACAATTGGTAGGGTGACATGTAACAGGGCCCTGTGTGATTTGGGGGCCAACATAAATCTCATGCCCTTGTCCGTTTTCAAGAGGTTGGGTTTGGGTGAAGCCAAACCAACCACAGTGAACTTGCAGTTGGCGGATAGGAGAGTGGTGCACCCCAGGGGAATAATTGAAGACGTATTGGTTAAGGTGAGAAAATTCTTCTTTCCTACAGACTTCCTCATCCTTGATATGGAGGAAGATGATGAAATCCCTATCATCTTGGGAAGACCATTCTTGGCAACTGGGAGAGCCTTGATTGATGTGGAAAAAGGTGAGCTGAAACTCAGAGTTGAGGAAGAAGAGATGGTGTTCAAGGTGTTTAAACACACCGTTGAACCCCCAGTCATAAGCAAATATTTTGCAGTCAGCACCGTTAGCACATCAGTTGAGCCAGCACAGGCCAAAGCAAGGGAAATCAGTCTGCCAGTACAGGTGAGCAACGCTAAACCTTCTCTTGAGAAAAAGGAGAAAAAGAAAAACAGAAGGCGAAAGAGAAAAATGATTATGAAATGGGTAGACTGTGGGGTTAAGTTACCCCATGCCTCTTGATAAGGAACATGCGTCCGACTAAAAGACGTTAAAGATAGCGCTACTTGGGAGGCAACCCAAGGTTTTTAAATTTATGCAATTTAGTTTTAGTTAGAACAGTCTCACGAAAGGTATTGTTTACATATTGTGATGACAGGTACAGGGCTAAAAAGTGGAGGACGAAAAACGTGAGAGAGGAGAAAAATCGGCTCAGCGCCACGGCGCCCAGCAGGAGCGATGGCGCCGAGAATGCAGAAAGGCGCAGAAAGTTGGGCGCCACGGCACCGAATCAGAGAGCCGCGACGCCGAAAGTCCAGAAGGCTTCTGAAATTTGGGCGCCAAATCAGAGCGCCACGGCGCCGGAAGTTCAGAGGGTCGCAAATGTTTGGGCTCCACGGCGACGATCTCAGGGCCGTGGCGCCGCGACGGAAAAACTGAAATTAAAAGAGCCCTAATTCGATTTTCCCCTCTCCAAATCAAAAACCCAAAACCTTTCCTCTCTCAAAAACCCACGAAATCAGCCTCTATTACTCAAAAATCTTCCACAAACTAAACTCAATCACAACCAAAGTACTCAAACAACAACCCTCATTCCTTTTCCTCAATCCATCACTAAGAACAAGAAATTTTTGAAAAACACCGTCCAAGGTAACTTTCATCACCTTTCTTGAAATTTTCAAGGCAATTAGGGGATGTAAATCATAGGTTTGGGGATGTGCATTATGGGTGGATATTGTGGGGTGTGTTGAAGTTTGGTGTTGGAAATTTTGCGGTAAGATTGTACGGAGTGATGTGGGGTGTTGTAATTGTGATTTGAGTGAAGTTTGGGGGTTGAATGGTGTTGTATTCTGCTGATTGTGTTGTGTGTTGATTGGTGTGATTGAAAGTTGCTGGGTAATCTAATTAAAACAGAGGAAACACTGCTGAAATTTTCCAAAATGTCTACCAGAAAAAAAAGAGCTTCCACATCCGCCTCCGTTCCACAATATGACACTACTAGGTTTGTTAGTCAAAAAACATGAGGACGACGATGTCTATGAGCCTATTCGGGCAATGATAGAGGCCATCGGGTGGAAGAGATTTGTTAATCCGGAGAGAATAGTACCACATAACAATGTAATGGTAAAAGAATTCTATGCTAACTTTCCGGAAAGGGTAAATGGTAGATGTTTTGTGAGAGGACAGTATGTGCCTGTGACGACTGGGGTGGTGAATGAACTATTAAGAACAGCCGATGTTGAAGAAAGAGGCGATGATCGAAGTTATTTCAGAACTTGGTCTAGAGATGCCTACAACATCGATTGGGATATCGTCGCAAGCACATTATGCTACCCTAGGGATGAGTATGATATTGCACGAAATGGATCAAGAGGATCGGTGTGTCGGTCAACAAAGCGACCAAGGTTGGTTATATTTCGTCAGTGCCCGCCTGATTCCATCAACGCACTTCACCAGAGTGTCAGCGGATAGAATAAAGATGATATATGGAATTATGGAAGGGAAGACGATTGATGTTGGGAAGGAGATATTGCAAAACATTGGAGAAACCAGTAGGTTGGTCACTACAGGTGGGTTGGGACACATATCACTTATTTGCAGTTTATGTTCTAGACATGGAGTCCCAACCCTAGCTACTGATACATATGAGAAGGGTCAACCTCCTGTGACATATGGGATAGTGCATGCCTTCCCAGAACCAGTCCCTCCAGCAGCAGCAAGAAGGAGACCAGCACCAGCACCAGCACCAGCAGCAGCAACAGCAGCAGCAGCAGAGGCTGCCATAGATGAGGATGAGCCTGAGACAAAGGCTCAACATGAGGCAGGTAGCAGCCGCCAGCAGCCCCTGAAATTGGAACCCCCGGTGCCTATGATGGAGAAGTTGCTCATGAACCAGCGGAGGATGATGCAGAGTTTTGACACAATGATACAAGGTCAACAGGACCTGAGGCAAGGACATCAAGAAATAAGGCTGGAGCAACAACAGTTGAACCAGAGATTTGATGAGATGAGTTCCTTGTTCAACCAGTGGTCCATGTATTATCCGCCGCCACCGCCACCATTTTAAACCAAGTTTGTAAATTGTCCTCTTTTTCTTTTATTTTTGAGTCTTACACACATTAGGGACAATGTGTGATTTAAGTTTGGGGGGAGTTTTTAGTTATTTTTGATGTGTTTTTTTTAGTCTTTTTGTGTTATTTTCTATGTTTATTTGAGTCTAATTTTTTTTATGATCATGCATGCTGTAGTTACTTGAAACGCCTAGTGAAGTAAAGTTGAATAATGTAATGGAATTAGAAGCAATCATCTGAACACTTAGGTTAGATATGCCAAAATTTCATGAAATCGAACTATTTGGGGTATCTTGCTTGATTTATGCATTGTTAGTGATTAAACCTATGTGTCTGCTTGCTTGCTATTTGAGGCGAAATAGTTAGGATATGCATGTTAGGGAGATGATTCAGACATTTCTTTGTTAGCCCTTTCTTACCATTCTTTGCCTATCCCTGACATTAAAATTGTATCCCTAGTCAGCCCCTTTGAGCCTAAAAATAAGATCTTTCTTTGACACCCTATAATTCCATACTTGTGCCATAAGTGAAGCAATTGATGTGTTTGGAATATAAAGTGTTGAAAAGAGACAAAAAGAGAGAACAATTTTGATGCACCCCAATGAAAAAATAATAATAAATAGGCAAAAGCCTAAGTTTGGGGGTGCCTGCTATTCATAATACACATCATTCTCTCAAAACAAAAGAGGGGAAAGATAGGTATGAGGTGAAAAAGAGAATCAAAAGAAAACGGAAGAATCAAAAGCAAAAAGAGCTTATGGTACGTAAGTTGAGCCTAAATGCCTATTTTTACCTACCCCTGCCTAAGCCTACATTACAACCCTGAAAAGCCCTGAAGATCTCTAATGTGTGTATCCATGATTAGTGGAGAGTAGCAAGTGAACAGGTCATAGGATTTTGAAATTAACATGCATAGTTAGGTATTTTTACTTTCATTGAGCATGATTAAATTGAATTTGCGGAATATCTGACTTGATGTGTTTAGAATGCTAAAAAATACATGCTATATGTTCCTGCATATTATTCTACTAACCTTCATGCTTTTCTAAGTAATAATGATGCAGCAAATTGATCAATGTATTTGAGTCATTTTATTTTCTTTTCTTTCGTGTCTTTATTTCTATTTTTGATCTTTACTCGAGGGCGAACAAATGTTAAGTTTGGGGGTGTTTGATCGATGTATTTTATATACACCTTTTGAATCATTTTTAGTTAGTCTTTTGCCCATTTTTGTACAAATATGTGTCATGTTAGGATAAATTTACTTTCTTTTGAGTCACAATGGTTTAAAGTGGCACATTGGTGAGAATGAGCAAAAAGAGGGCAGAAACAGAGGTTCTAGAGCTCAAAAAGCTGAAAAGTTGGCAAACCGGGCGAGAAACAGGACGGCGCCGCGACGCCAACCAACCAGCAGCAGCAGAGCCACGACGCCCAAGAAGCAGAGAGTCGCAGAAGTTGCGGCGCCGGTTGCAGGGCCGCGGCGCCGACGCGGGAAAATTGCCAAATCCGAATAGGAATGGGCCAAGGCCAAGAAGGAAAAGGTTTGAGACGTTTTTGGTTATATAAAAAGGACCTTTAAGTCAGATTTTGAGAGGAGAACACCTTACCATTCATCACAACTTGGAGATCAAGATTGGAGACTTACTTTTAAGTAATTTCTTGTTCTTTACTTTATTTCTTTCTAGTATATGTTGGATAATAGTTTAGTTCTTGGCATGTCTATGACTAGAAACTAACTTAATTTAGGGCTTTCCATGTCGAATCACTCGAACCTCGTTCGTATGAATTAATAAATGTTTTGGTTTCTTCTTATTATTGTTGAGATTTATTCAATAATTGTTTTGATTGCTTGGTAATTAATTGATCACTAATTATCATAACTTATATGATTTCTAATCGAAATCCGAAAGGGGAGATTGTGAATATGCTATAGTTGAATAAACATAGGTTTAAATCGTGGACGAAAGTACCCCGATATTTGTGTAGCTTAATAAGTTATTGCTCTTAATCCTCCTTTGTAGTCAATCTTGTCATCGAAAGATAGAAGGGTTCTACATTGGGGTTGAGTGTTTATATTACCTTAACATGAGTATAAAACGGCTTAGTTAACCTGTTATCTCAATATAGAATAAGAACCTTAATTATTTGCATTAACGAATAAGCGAGCAGATAGTTGAGGAGATTTGAAAACCCTATTTCCACCATATCTGAAGTAAAGTAAAGTAATTTAGTTAGCATCTATAATCATAGCTATAAACAATTCATCAAATTATCGGTTACCAAATAGATACTACAAAATAGAGGTTGGTAATTGGACACTAATCCCTGAGGATGATAACTCGGTCTTCTAGACTATATTACTTGTCAAGACACGTGCACTTGCGTTTAGCGTATGCATAAATCGTGCATCAGCAGCATACCAGGTATTCCTCCCAGCCAGCTCAGAGTGCTCCCTCACAGTCTTCTGGTAGGCGATTTGACCGCACGGGGTATTCAGGAGCTGGTCAGGGCTCCCGGGCGACAGGATCACAGATGCACAGGGGTTCTGGTCAGTGGAGGCCATCTTTGCCTCAGTGTTCGCAGTGCGACAGACGTCATCCAGGGGAGTGTCATATTGATACTGGTACTTGTTTTTCCTGCGGTCGCCAGTGCCTTCTGATGAGAGAATGTCCCTTTAGAGTTGGTTCGGGAGGTATGGCTCAGCCTACGGGTTCTGTTGCGGGTTCGTCGTCCACAGCTATGCGCCCCATCGGGCAGGGTACTCAGGCACCAGCTGGCCGGGGTAGAGGTCGTGGCAGAGGTTCTAGTTCTAGCGGTCCTTCGAACCGCATTTATGCCATGGCCAGTAGACGCAATCAGGAGGCGTCACCAGATGTTGTCACAGGTATATTATCGGTCTTTTTATATGATGTGTATGCTTTGATTGATCCAGGTTCCACCTTTTCCTATATATCCCCTCTTATTGCTAGTAAAATAGGGATAGAACCTGAGCCGATAGAACCATTCGAGGTAGCTACACCGGTAGGAGATTCGGTTATAGCTAAACGTGTGTACAAGAATTGCTCGGTGGTGATATATAGCCGTCGTACCTTAGCAAGTTTGATACGATTGGATATGACCGAATTCGACGTTATAATGGGTATGGATTGGTTGGCTTCTTGTTTTGCCAGCGTTGATTGTCGAGAGAAGTTAGTTCGATTCCAGTTTTCAGACGAGCCGGTTATAGAATGGAAAGGGAATACCGCATCGCCGAGGGGTAAGTTTATTTCATACCTCAAGGCAAGAAAGATGGTTCGAAAAGGGTGTATTTATCACTTAGTTCGGGTGCATGATACGGAGGCCGAGGTACCGGCTCTTCAGTCAGTTCCAATAGTCAGTGAGTTTTCGGATGTGTTCCCAGATGATCTACCAGGTCTTTCTCCAGAGCGGGAGATAGATTTCATCATAGATGTATTGCCAGGTACCCAACCTATATCCATTCCTCCTTATAGAATGGCACCTGCAGAGTTGAAATAGTTAAAGGAGCAACTGAGGGATCTATTAGAAAAAGGCTTCATTAGGCCTAGTACGTCCCCCTGGGGTGCGCCGGTATTATTTGTAAAGAAGAAGGATGGTTCGCTGCGGATGTGCATTGAAGACAGCTGAATAAGGTGACCATCAAGAATATGTACCCCATTCCCAGGATTGACGACTTGTTCGATCAGTTGCAGGGTGCTAAGTATTTCTCAAAGATAGATCTGCGATCCGGTTATCATCAGGTACGGGTTAGAGAGGCAGATGTCCCAAAGACTGCGTTCAGGACCTGATACGGGCATTATGAGTTCAGGGTGATGTCGTTTAGGTTGACTAATGCTCCAGCAGTGTTCATGGATCTAATGAACTGGGTGTTCAAACCATTTTTGGATACATTTGTTATAGTATTCATTGATGACATCCTGGTATATTCTCGCTCAGAGCAGGAGCACGCAGACCATTTGAAGACAGTACTTGGAGTCCTCCGGCACCGGCAGTTGTATGCCAAATTTTCGAAATGTGAGTTCTAGTTGGCCTCAGTGGCATTATTGGGGCATATTGTCGGGGCAGATGGTATTCAGGTGGATACTCAGAAGATTGAGGCGGTGAAGACATGGCCCAGGCCCACTACACCTACTGAGGTACGCAGTTTTCTGGGTCTAGCATGGTATTATAAGAGGTTTGTGGAAAATTTTGCCTCGATCTCAGCGCCTTTGACTAGACTGACCCAGAAGGCAGCTAAGCTCCAGTGACCGATACTTGTGAGCACAGTTTTCAGTTATTGAAGGATAAGTTGACTACGGCTCCAATTTTGACTCTTCCTGAGGGGCTAGATAGGTATGTGGTTTATTGTGACGCTTCAGGTGTCGGGTTAGGTTGTGTGTTGATGCAGCATGGCAAAGTTATAACTTATGTCTCCCGACAACTCAGAAAACATGAAAAGAATTATCTCACTCATGATTTAGAGCTGGCAGCGGTGATTCATGCTTTGAAGATATGGAGACATTACTTGTATGGTGTTCATGCGGATATTTACACGGATCATAAGAGCCTTCAATACATCTTTAAGCAGAAAGAACTGAATTTGAGGCAAAGGCGGTGGCTTGAGTTGTTGAAGGATTATGACGTTGATATCTTGTATCACCCAGGGAAGACCAATGTTGTGGCAGATGCTCTTAGCCGAAGATCTATGGGTAGCTTGTCAGATGTGCAGCCGGACAGAAAAGAGATGGTCCGAGAGATTCACAGGCTAGCTAGTCTTGGAGTCCGGTTGACGAATTCTGAAGATAGTGGTATTCTTGTTCGAGGAGTTGCTGAGTCCTCTATCATAGAAGAGGTAAAGAGATACCAGTATGATGATCATGTTTTGGCACGGTATAGAGATGCAGCTCTCCGAAAGGAGAAGGCTTTATTTGAGGTGACCTCTGATGGTGTGCTACGGTATGAGGGTAGGTTATGTGTATCGAATGTTGCAGGACTGCGGCAGCAGGTTATGGGTGAAGCACATAATTCCCGTTATTCCATTCATCCAGGGTCGACGAAAATGTATCATGACCTTAGGTGCTTGTATTGGTGGGATGGCATGAAGAGAGACGTAGCAGAATTTGTTGCACAGTGCCCGAATTGCCAGCAGGTTAAAATCGAGCATTAGAAGCCTGGCGGGTTAATGCAGGCGATAGAGATCCCGACTTGGAAGTGGGAGGTTATTAATATGGATTTTATTACAGGTTTGCCTCGTACTCAGCGGAAGCGTGATTCCATCTGGGTTATTGTAGATAGGCTGACAAAATCAGCCCATTTTCTTCCAGTCCGGACTACTTATTCAGCTGAGGACTATGCTAGATTATACATCAGGGAGATAGTGAGACTACATGGGGTTCCCGTATCTATCATATCTGACCGAGGGCCCCAGTTCACGACAAACTTCTGGAGATCATTTCAGAAAGGATTGGGAACACAGGTGAGTCTCAGCACGACATTTCATCCTCAGACGGATGGGCAGGCAGAGCGTACCATAAAAATTATTTCATCAAAAATAACGTGGCAACTTATAAACATTCTTTTTGAAGAAATATCATAACATAGGTAACCACGATGATTAGTAGGGTATCCCAAGAAAACGCATGGAGTGGACCGAGCTTGAAGTTTTGTGATTGTGGTGGATGGAAAAAATGGGTAGCAAAGACAACCAAACAATCTTAGATGATGATATGAAGACTCTCGTAAGTAAAGCATTTTTAGTGGAGCTTGGTAAGACATGTGTTTATGAGGAAGAATATTCAACATATATGTAGCCATTTGAAGTGCATAATGTCAAAAGATGGGGGTATGGATGCATGAGAAAAAGATGTTCTAACAATATTATTGATGATTTTAATTTTGCGTTCTGCCTTCCCATTTTGTGAAGAGGTATGAGGACAAGATAGACGAAAATTTAAACCATTTAGTTTGAAAAAATCCCAAAACTGATTATTGTCAAATTCCCCCCTTGTCACATTGAATACTATTTATCTCCCGTTCAAATTGAGTTTTGATGAATGTTCTAAAAGTGAGAAATGTGAAAAACACTTGTGATTTCTTTGATAGAGGAAATGTCCACAGATAATTAGAATAATCATCAAGGATAAGCAAATAATGTCTATGACCAGAAGAACTCAAAATGGGAGAAGTTCAAATATCACAATGCATAATATCGAAAGGCATAAGAGTGCAAGAATTAGAAGCAATAAATGGCAATTTCACATGTTTACTGTTACACCCCGTAATTCCAGGATATGTTTAAGAGAAGGTACGTAAGGAAACAAGACTTAAAAAAATTTGAACGAAAGAAAGAATTGTTTTCCAAGGAAAAATCTTCCGAACCTCGGGAAGGAAAAAAATTGTTCGTTAATGAGAATTGGGTTCTCAGAACTTTTTATTTGAGACTGTTGGAATTTATCGGAATTATGGAATTCTATTTTCAGAGTTGGATATGTGGGGCCCACCCGAGGAATTTTACGTTTTTGTGGGGCCCACGAGGTTTCTGATATTTTGACCAATTATGGAAATTTTGGGAAACGAAATATTTTAGACCAATGGGAGGGTGACACGTGTCACCCTCCACATGGGCTTGTTGGATGAATAAAAATGGACCAAGTCAACTAGAAAAGTGGAGCTTGACATAATTGACCTAATCCTAGCCATCCATTTGTTTTGATCTCACCCCTTGGTCTCTTTATTTATTACTACTACTAGTGCAAGACTAGACAAAATCCAACACTTAGAAAAAATTCATTTCCTTATTCTTGAAGAAGAGGCTCTCGGTTTTGTGCCCATTTCCACACAAATGTTTTAGTTTGTGGTACATTATTCACAATACTTTAACCCAAGGTTGCTAGGGGTATTGTAAATGTTACACCTCGTAGTTCCAGGGTATGTATGTGAGGACGTACGTACGAGAATACGACACAAAAATTGGAAAGGAAGAAAGATGTGATTTTTTCGACGGAAAAGTTTTCGGATTTTGTGAAGGAAAAATGTTCGTTAAAGGGAATTTGATTCCCAGATTTGGTATTCGGACTTTTTGGAATATTTGAGAATTATGGAATTTTATTTCCGGAATTGGTCACGTGGGGCCCACGGGAGGAATTTACGGTTTTGTGGGGCCCACTTTATTTTCGGATTTTTGGCATTACAGATATTTTCGGAAGACGAAATATTTTGGACGAGTAGGGGGGCGACACGTGTCACCCCCATGTGGCCCTATGGCCGAAAGTGAGGGACACTTGGACGTTTTTTTTTGGGGGACAAGTGGCAAGCCACTTGTCCCATTTTTGTGGTGAACACTTGGTTGGTAGTTTACCCTCACACATGTACCCAATCCTCACCTTACACTTGCTTTAATCCTTGCCATTGATTTCTCTATAAATAGACCCTTAATCTTGCAAGACTTCTTCATCCATTCTTGAGATAATTTCCAAGGCAAAATACTCCCTCCCTCTTGAGTGTAGCTCTCGGCCGTGGGCTGATTTTTGGAGCTAGTGTTGTCCAAAAATTCTTTAAGTTTTAAGTGTTCTTCCTTAGGGTGTTAGGAAGATTGTGTACCAAGAGTTGGAAAAGATTTCACACCCCTAGCCTAGAAACCTTGCCTTGGCCGAAACTTGCCATAGTTTGAGCCTAAGTGTTCTTCACTTTTTGGAGTTGGATCTTGAAGAGAAGTTGTTTAGAAACTTCTAAGGGTTGCTTGGAGCGGGTTGGAGCGTAAGGAAGTGGAGCTAAACGTTGCTCAGGATCGACTTATAATCTTGGATAATTTTGGGCTTATCGAGGTAATGATCTATGTCCCCCTATTGTAATTGGATATTACATGTTGTAGTAATGTATAGTTGAGTATACTATATGTAGAATGAATATGGATAAGAATTGAACTGTATTTACATTGGACTGTATTTACAGTAGACTTGTAGTATTATTGTGGCGATGTTATACACGTCGGTTAGGCGATGTAACCCCCTCGAGTTGTTGGTTTGGTAGAAGGCCTTGATAGAGGAGGAGATTTATGCGGTTGGGGGGAGGTGCTGCCGAATTTTCCGTAGAAATATTCTACGAAGAGAACTAGAAGTTAATATGCGTTTTATGGCCATTATAGGTGGAAGTACTACGAGTAGAGTATTCTACTTGAAGGGTGGAAAAGGCTAGCAAGGTTGTAGTACTTGGAGCATTTTGCTAATTGTCGATAATCGTCGCGAGGTATGTGAACCTCTTCCTATCTTTTCTAGCATGATATGTTGTGAACTATGTAGTACGGTAGACGTACATGTGTTAAATGAATTTGGTTGATTTAAAACATAAAGTGTTATAACGGCTTTATGGAAAGTTTGTTATAACAACTTTATGTGGGCAAAGAAATGGTTTGTGGTTTTTAAAAGATAAAAGACTTGATGTGAAATAATAAGGACTTGGGTTGTGTTAAAAAGTTGTGAAACCGCTTTAATGAGAAATGGGTAATTGGGTTTTAAAAGGAATAATGTTATATTGATTTCGGAAATGAGAACAAGTATCGAACAAACCATCGCAGCGTTAATAAAGGAAAATGTATTGACTAAGTAATTATTATTAAAACCAGTAGAAACCTCCATCTGCATAGAAGCTAAGATAAGACAAAATTGTATTACATTTTCTAGATCATGGTTGCTTTAATAAGATTGATATAAACAAGAATAACCTACTCACACATAAGGCATATGTTACTCAAATTGTTTTAAAAGAGAATTATGTTATTAAGTGATTAAGACTATGAACTACGAAACCTTTCAAAAATAAGAGACTTGAGTATTTGAAATTAGGCAAACTTGAACTTTTGGAAAAGAAGGTTGTTACTTGTCTTTAAAAAGGGAAATTATTTTGGCTTACTTAAAATAATAGTTACTCTGTTTTGGATACTACGAGTGTTGGTATCAGGTGACTTCTTGTGAAAGAATGGATATTTGTAAGAGAATTGAAGTATGGTAATTTGCTTGTGCTTGCTTGTGATAGCCTTGTTGTGTAAAAGTTGTATTCCTATGCTACCGCGTCTCTCAATGGAGGGCCAGTATATTGTTATTGTTGTTACATGGACATGTCTGCACCGATGAAGAATTCTCGCATGCGTTACGCGGCGGTTAATCACCCAGATATTGTTATTGTTGTTACATGGACATGTCCGCACCGATGAAGAATTAGGGGCATGAGGCCACGCGCGGAGTTAATCACGGTATATTGTTATCGTTGTTACATGGACATATCGCACCGATGAAGAATTCCGGGGCATGCGTACGCGCGTGGGTTGATTACCCGATATATTGTTATTGTTGTTACATGGACATGTCTCCACCGATGAAGAATTCAGGGGCATGTGGCCATGCGGCAGGGTTGATTACCCGGTATACTGTTATTGCATCCTGGACATGTCTACACCGATGGAGAATTCCGGGGCATGCGCGATGCGGGCATGATTGATATTGTGGGCGTGAGACCTGGTTATATTTGAGTGATGACTTTGAGGCGTGAGTCCTCGCTTGACATGATCGCTTATGTCGTGAATCGTAGTTTGGTTATCATACATGTCTCTGCTTTATTTAGATCGTTATGATTTCGTTCTGATTTTCGATTTCCACATACTTGGTACTGTTATCGACCTCCTTCGGGGGGCTGCATTCATGCCGCAGGTAGAGGTACATCGGTTGTTGATCCTCGTTCTTAGGATCACAGCCAACAGATTGGAAGCTCCGTTTCTCGGAGGCTTATCTTTTGGTATGTTTCCGAGTTTGTAAGTTTTTGTACATTCGTGGTATGGCGGGGCCTGTCCGTCATAGTTGTTGTAAAAATCTTAGAGGTCCGTAGATCTTGTTGTGGCGGGGTTTGTAAAGGATTGTCGTTCGGTTGTATGTATATACATGAAGGTGACCGTTTTGGTTAGCCTGTTTTCTTATGTTGTATCTTGTTTCCTGTTTAAGTTTTTATTTCCGCTGATTTTCTCTGATGTAGTATCACTAGGGTACCCAAGGTAAGCCACCAGTCGCGGGCCCGAGGTCGGGTCGTGACAGTAAAGATACCTCAATAGAAAGATCCCGGAAAAACGACGTTTTCACGTTAGTCGCAAGGCGAAAACCTAAGGTGTTCTTCAACTTTGAAGTTGGAACTTGAAGAGGAGTTCTTCACAAGCTTCTAAGGGTTGCTTGGAGTGGATTGGAACGTCAATAAGAGGAGCTAAAGTTGCTAAGGATCGACTTTAAATCTTGGATTGGATTTGGGCTTATTGAGGTATAAATCTTCGTCTTACTATTGTGATTGAAGATTTCATGTTATGATAAGTTAGAAGTGATCATGTGATATATATTATGAATATTGATAAGTGTTATGGAATTATGGAAGCCAAAATCCGAAACTAGCATGTTTAGCGATAAGATTGTAATTCAATTTAATTGTTAGTTTTAGTCGTCGCATGTTATGTAAAGAAGTGATTATAGTTGTTAATATTAGTTGCGACTATATAACATGTTTGAATAACAACTTGGATTGAAAAGGAATTGGAAAAGGAAATGGTAAATGACTACTTGTTGTTATATTGTAAAATTGCCGAAATGGTCTAGAATTTTGGAATATTTTGGCGCAGTTTTGTGGCAGTTTTACGGGCTGTTTTAGAGTAGTATATATCATAAATTGGGTGGTTATATATATGATTAATGTGGTAGAATTGGCTAGTGAAAATCCTAAGGTATAAAGGTGAAAAAGGGTGCAGAGAGGCTTCATATCTTATCCTAAATATTGATGAAATTATGGACTGGTTTGTATATATGGTGGGGCAGAATTTTACACGTCCTGTTAATGCGTGTAATCCCCTTTGGTTAGCTGAATTGTTGAGCCTTAAATGTGGCGTTTGGTTATTGATTTTCGGGCCTTGAAAAAGGTGGAAAAGTATGTAGAAACAAAGGAAGTGCTGCCCGATGTTCCGTAGAATAAGAGACCTTACACTTAGTATGATTCTACGTTAAAAAGCTAGGAGTTGATAGACATGTTATGATTAATATAGGTTGAAGTACTACGAGTAGCGTATTCTACTTGAAGGGTGGAAAAGCTAGCAAAGTTAAAGTACTTGAGAGCATTTTGCTACTTGTCGATAATCGTCGCGATGTATGTGAACCTCTTCCTTCTTTTGGCATGATCCTACGTATGAAATAGCCATGTGATATTATTTCATGATTCCTTCTACTCTTAGAAGTTAAGAGGTATTCACGTTGTTGATTCTAAGTTAAAGGTATGTCTAAGTTATCCTAAGTCCTTACCAAGTCTTATGGGGGATGTTGGTAAGAAGTGTTAGGAAGTTATGAAGTGTGAATTAAAGCTTTGTGCCTTGATTTAATTGAAGTAAGTAAGTTGATTTTATGTTTGAAAATGACTTGAATTTATATGTGAAAAGGGGATTGATTTTAATAGTGGAAGTTATATGATTTTAAAGAGAATAAGCTACTTGTTTTGAAAGTGTATGAAACTTTATTTTTCAAGATTATGGGACTTGATTTCTAAAGTGTAGATGACATGATTTTATAAGTATAAGTAAATGGACTTTAAAGAATGTATGTCATGAAGTTTTAAGACTATGAACTTTGATTTTCTTTAAAGGATTATGAAACTTTATTTTTCAAGTTATGGGACTTGATTTCTAAAGTATAAGTGACATGATTTAAAGAGTATATGATACGAGGTTTTAAGACTATAAGCCTTGATTTTATAAGTGGAAATGACTTGATTTAAAAATTATGGCTTCTTGATCTATTTCAAAAGTTAAGAAGATTGATTTCAAAAGAGTATGTAATTTGAGTTTTAAAAAGAAGAATTTATTGATTTAAAGGAGAGGGAGTGGCATGATTCTTTTATAAGTATGTATGTATATAGTATTTTTGGGTTTAGTTTCCCTAATTTTGCAAGAATAAAAGTGTCTTAAGTTCTCTAAAATGAAAGGTTGTTATAATAGCTTTATGGGAAGTTGTTATAACGACTTAGGAAGAAGTGAAAAGATGGTTTAAAAATGTTATGTAAGGAAAATCACACCGAGCCAATAAATAGGTCGGATTATGTTATGAGATACACCTAGCCTACAAATAGGCCGGATTATGTTATGAAATACACCGAGCCTACACATAGGCCGGATTACGTCATATTACCCCGAGCCTACACATATGCCGGGTTACGTCATCTTACACCGAGCCCCACAGGCGGGCCAGATTATGCTACATGATTCCACAGTACACCGAGCCTCACAGGCGGGCCGGATTATGCTACACGATTCCACAGTACACCGAGCCCCACAGGCGGGCCAGATTATGCTACATGATTCCACAGTACACTGAGCCCCACAGGCGGGCCGGATTATGCTACACGATTCCACAGTACACCGAGCCCCACAGGCAGGCCGGATTATGCTACATGATTCCACAGTACTGTTATACCCCGTATTTCCAGAGTATGTACGTGAGGGCGTACGTATTAAATTTTTTTGCCTTAAGAATTGGCTTTGGTTCGAAATTTGGGCACAAGTGCCGAATAGAGTCGTTTTCTGACGAAAACTTTCCACAGCTTACGTTGGGAAAATTCCGGCTATGTCATTTAGTATTTTTGCGGATTTTTCCGAGCGACGGAACATTTTTGGACCAACGGGAGGGTGACACTTGTCACCCTCATTGGACGGCAAAGAGGAGGCTTGGCCTTGGCCGATTGGTTCATGGTTTTGTGCCTTGTTTTGTGGCTTGTTTTGTGCCATGTTTTGTGGAGTAGGGGTTAGGGTGCACTTGGCTTGATCTTGGCCTTACACTTGCTATACACTTGGAAGGATCTTGGCCATTGGTTGGCTTTTGGTTTTGCTATAAATACCCCCCTCTCTTTGAAGACTTCATTCATCCAAAAATCTTCCAAGTCTTGGAAACCCCTCCCCTCCCTCTTGTTGACTCTCGTCCAAGAGCCCCTCTCCCCCTTAAAATTTGGCTTTGGCCGAGAGGCCACCCCTCCCCCCTTTGTGGTGCCTTGGCCGTGGGGTACCCCCCCCCCTAGCCTAGTTGTTTTCGTATAATACCCCTTGTTGTGGTATAGAAATACTCTCCTAATATTGTTATAATGTCCAAATACCTTGGCCCAAATACCTTGTAGTATTCCCAAGGTTACACTTATACAAAGCCCAGAAAATACGATTATACTTCCTTTAGCCACAAAAACGAAACCCTAAGGAAATCTTCACCCGTTGTTGAAGTTGTAAGTAGAAGTTGGTTAGAACTTCTAAGGGTTGTTCGAGCGCTGAGTAGAGCTAAGCGTTGCTCAGGTCGACTTTATACTTGGATAATTTTGGGCTTATCGAGGTAAACACTACTGTCCTTCTATTGTAATTGGAAATTACATGTTTGAATATATAGTTGAAGTATACTATATATAGAACTATACTTAGTACTGTGGCAATGTCTTTTGACTTAAGCCTGAAGAATTAAGAATCGAATCGAATCAGTAATTACATAGATCAGACATGAGACTTGTGTAGTATTATCGTAGTAGAATTGTACACGCCAGGTTAGGCGTAAACCCCCGGTTGGCTTGGTAGCCACCGATAGAGGCGAGATTTGCGTGCGCGGGGAGGTGCCGAATTTTCCGTAGATTATGGAACGTTGAGATCTAGATGTTAATAAGCGCCTTGTGGCCTTATAGGTCAAGTACTACGTGTGGAGTGATCCACTTGGCAAGGAGTAGCCGGCGGTTTGAGGTACTGAGCGTTTTGCTATTAGTCGACAATCGTCGCGAGGTATGTGAACCTCTTCCTATCTCTTCTAGCATGATATGTGTGAACTATGTAGTACGGTAGACGCATACGTGTTAATCGTGTTTGATTGTTCTTAAAACATAAAGTGTTATAACGGCTTTATGGGAAGTTGGTTATAACAGCTTTATGTAGGTAAGAAAATTCTTTGTGGTTTTAAAAAGGTAACTGATGTGAATTATAACTGGCTAGTTATAATAAAGAACTTGATGTATTTCAAAAGATTTATAAATCGTTTTGGAAGAGAGTAACACTTGGTTTTAAAGGTTTTAAAAAGAGTTATACTAGCTTTATGGGAGTTAGGTATAATGTCTTAAGAGAGGTAAAGAAAATGGTTTATCGATGTTAGAAGTTAAGAGACTTGATCTTATGAGATAAGAGACTTAACTTATTTGTTTTAATGTGAATGTTTGTGAAACCTCATTCGTGAGTAATGAGTACTTGGTTTTATTTAAAGGGATAATGTTTTACTGATTTCGGAAATCAGAATGTGTATCGACAGACCACTGCAGCGTTAATAAAGGAAAATGTATTGAAAAATGATGAATTGTATTAAAACCAAGAGAAACCTCCATCTGCATAGAAACTAAGATGAGACAAAATGATATACATTTTCTAGATCATGGTCATTGTAATGAGAATGTTGTAAAGAAGAATAATCTACTCACGTGAGACATATATTACTCAATTGTTCTAAAAAGGAATCAAGTGATTAAGTTTGGGAACTATGAAACCATTTGAAAATGAGAAGCTTGAGTAATCAAACTAGGCAAACCGAACTTAGGAAAAGAATGTTGTTACTTGATTTTTAAAAGGGAATGTGGGTTGGTCATTCTAATACTACGTATCGGGTGACTTTTATAAGTAATGGATCTCTTTTAAAGAACTTAACGATGTAGTACTTTGGGGTTAAAACCCGGACTTTGGCATAAAATGAAAGTACTTTGAGTTGTGTGAAACTTGCCTATGCTTGTTGTTGTGAAACTTACTGCGGCTTGTTGTTGTGAAACTTGCCTATGCTTGTGATGATAGCCTTTGCTGTGCAAGTGTGGTATTTCTGTGTTACCGCGTCTCTCGATAGAGGGCCGGTTGACTTGTTGATAACTTACTTGGACGTCTTTGGCGGATGGAGAATTCCACGGGTATGTTTCCATTTTGATTACTGTCTTGTTGTTGATATCACATGGACATGTCTACACCGATGCAGTATTCCGGGGGCATGCGGCCATGCGGCCGGGTTGATTACCCGATAGATGGTTATTACTGCAACATGGACGCGTTCTACACCGACGCAAGATTCCGGCACGTGGCCACGCGCAGGTTGACCACCCAAAGATATTGTTATTGAGGTTACATGGGCATGTCTACACCGATGCAGATTCGGTACGGCCACGCGCCTTGTTATTATTGTTGCATCATGGACATGTCTACACCGAGGCAGTATTCCGGGGGCATGCGGCCATGATGCGAACATGATGGATGTTATGGGCGTGAGACCCATAGTTATATTTGAGTGGTGACTTTGAGGGCGTGAGTCCCTGACTTGACTGTTTTTATGTTGCGTACTGTATTTTGGTTATCATACATGTCTCCCGCTTTTAAGCTATTATGATTTCATTTACTGATGTTGTGATTTCCACATACTTGGTACATGTTATCGACCTCCTTCGGGGCCGCGTCATGCCGCAGTAGAGGTACATCGGCCGTGGATCCTCGCTCTTAGGATCTCGGGCCGTTTTGGGAAGCTCCGTTTCTCGAGGCTTATCTTTTGGTATGTGTTCCTCGAGTTGTAGGTTCTTGTACATTCGTGGTATGGCGGCCCTGTCCCGTCCATAGTCGTGTAAATCTTAGAGGTCTGTAGAATCAAGGCAAGTGGTTGTAAAATGATTAAACTGCTCGGGTTTTATGTATATCTTGAAGGCAAATTTTGGTTGGCTGCTTATTTATTATATCTCTTGTTTCATGATTCATGTTTTATTTTCCTGGTTTTCTCGATGTTGTATCACTAGGGTGCCCGGTAAGGCACGATGAACGCCCGGTTCGGGCGTTACAAAGTGGTATCGAGCGATTAGTCTCGGAAAGTGTCTACGCATCGTGTCTAGAGTCTTGATTATCGGTGTGTTGTGCACCACATCTATAATCGAGGCTATAGGACATTTAGGATTGGTTTCCATTCTTCTCATTACGAGATCGTGCCTTAGAGCCGTGTTGTAAGTTGGACCCTCCGACGTGTTTCGTTTTACCGATTATGCCTCGCGAAGGCAACCAGGCCCGAGAAGGCAAGGCAGCCGAGGAGTCGCTAGTGGGATTCGAGGAGTACGAGGCGCAGCCTGGCCAAGACTGAGTAGTGCTTCAGACGGCGAGTTTTGCGACGCCGCCAAAGACCAAAGAGTTTAGAGCGCAGCGATGGGCTGCCGAGACTACAAGACTGAGCCTCCACCCCATGCAGAGCGGGAGATGGGTCACGAGAGATGGCCCGATTATTGGCGTGGTTGTGGCCGATATGAGATAGGGACGCAGCAGCCTGGGGCCCAAAGAAGACTGTAGTACACCCGAGGCGCGGTTTGAGGCTACGGGATTTCCTTAGTTGTAGCCCGCTGAGTTTTACTGGTCGAGGCGAGGATGATCCGCAGGAGTTCATCCGTCGATTCTGCAGAGGATCACGCGGTGATCAAGGCTTGAGACCGAGTCCGTGACATTTAGTTCGCATCGGTGCGTGATACCGCGATCGATTGGTTTGACTCGTGGGAGCTTTCCGGGAGAGCATGCACTTCCACCGTTTGGGGACGAGTTTTCGGGGCCTTCGGCACATTTCTTGCCTCCACAAATGAGGAGGGCTCGGTAGATTTTTGATGTTGAGGCGCAGCGTCTGATTCGGGAGTACAATGTGAGTTCGACTCATTGGCGGTATGTTCCGCATTAGTAGCTAGTATGGAGGATCGAGTGCACCGATATGTTACAGGGCTCGATGATTACCTAGCAGAGAGTTGTTCGGGTGATTCTCTTCAGCCGGGCATGGACATTGCCCGCATTCAGGCTCATGCACTGGGTGCGGCGAGCGCAGAGATCGACAGGTGGACCGCCACAGGAAGGCCAAGACGGCCGGATATTTTAGCGACTTTCGAGGCGGACCGCCAAGAAGAGACTAGTTATGTACCTCCGACATTGCAGAGTTGTCCTCCGCAGCCGCCGGGACCCTTAGGATATTCGAGGAGCAGTCGTGGCTCCGTGTTTGGATGTTCGAGGAGTAGGGTGTGTTGGCGACGATCACCCCTACACGGTGTGGTCGATGTGGTAGACCGCATTTCGGAGAGTGTCGTAGTACCAAGGGAGCTTGTTATTCTTGCACCAACGGGGCCATATGACGAGACTGTCGGCCGAGGTAGCCTGGTAGGATAGCACAGCTACTAGAGCGATTGCGGGCCACGGTAGAGGTCGCGGTGGAAGTTCGATTTAGCGGTCCTTGAACCGCCTAGTTTCGTATATCCTTAACCTCAGAGTTTTGTGTGTATTGATGTTGTTGATGTGTTTAATGATATGTTTGGATAGCTTTGTGCTAAAATGTGATTTAGAAACACAGTTAGTGAAAAGGGTAAGTCCTCGGGTGGTGTGAAATGGAAGTGGTAGCTTTCATGAACTGTATAGGTAAGATTGTTCGGATCAATAAATTAGAGAGTTGGCGCTACTGTGGGTCGGGTTGGGGCCATGTTGCGGGCCAACCCGCGTGCCGTTTTGAGGAAGGGTCAGCTGGGTGGTCCCGCCGGGTGGCAGAGTCACGAGGGTGCTAGGCCCAAGTTTAGATGACCATCGTATGAGTTCGTGGATACGTTCGATCGAGAATCAGTTCGTGAAGGCCGGAATGGCCTTAGGGAAATCGAGGTTAGTGAGATGACCAAGTTCGAGGTAGTGACTCGAGGTTGGGAAACGAGCGACGGAAGTGTGGTACGGACACTAGAACGAGTTCGAGTGTTCGACGCAATCGCGAGCGAGAAGGAGAAGTGGCGTGTGTTTTGTGACCAGTGTGGCATGATTGTTTTCGTGACGTATAGCGGTGAAGACTATCTCGGCGCTGTTGTTTGAGACCTTGAAGGAACATTCGACGAATGTTTCTAAGGAAGAATGTTATACCGTATTTCGCAGTATGACGTGAGGCGTGCGTATTAAATTTTTGCCTTAAGAATTGGATTTGGTTGAAATTTGGGCACAAGTGCGAATAAGTCGTTTCGACGAAACGCGTTTTCACGACTACGTTGGGAAAATTCCGGCTATGTCATTTAGTATTTTTGCGGATTTTTCCGAGCGGAACATTTTGGATCAACGGAGGTGACACTTGTCACCTCGTTGACGGCAAGAAAGGAGGCTTGGCCTTGGCCGATTGGTTCATGGTTTTGTGCCTTGTTTTGTGGCTTGTTTTGTGCCATGTTTTGTGGAGTAGGGGTTAGGGTGCACTTGGCTTGATCTTGGCCTTACACTTGCTATACACTTGGAAGGATCTTGGCCATTGGTTGGCTTTTGGTTTTGCTATAAATACCCCCCTCTCTTTGAAGACTTCATTCATCCAAAAATCTTCCAAGTCTTGGAACCCCCTCCTCTTGTTGACTCGTCCAAGAGCCCCTCTCCCCCTTAAAATTTGGCTTTGGCCGAGAGGCCACCCCTCCCCCCCTTTGTGGTGCCTTGGCCGTGGGGTACCCCCCCCCCCTAGCCTAGTTGTTTTCGTATAATACCCCTTGTTGTGGTATAGAAATACTCTCCTAATATTGTTATAATGTCCAAATACCTTGGCCCAAATACCTTGTAGTATTCCCAAGGTTACACTTATACAAAGCCCAGAAAATACGATTATACTTCCTTTAGCCACAAAACGAAACCCTAAGGAAATCTTCCCCGTTGTTGAAGTTGTAAGTAGAAGTTGGTTAGAACTTCTAAGGGTTGTTTGGAGCGCTCGGAGTAGGAGCTAAGCGTTGCTCAGGATCGACTTTATACTTGGATAATTTTGGGCTTATCGAGGTAAACACTACTGTCCTTCTATTGTAATTAGAAATTACATGTTTGAATATATAGTCGAAGTATACTATATATAGAACTATACTTAATCTTGTGGCAATGTCTTTTGACTTAAGCCCAAGAATTAAGAATCGAATCGAACTGTAATTACATAGATCGTATTCAGTAGACTTGTGTAGTATTCTTGTAGTAGAATTGTACACGTCAGGTTAGGCGTGTAAACCCCACGGTTGGCTTGTGGTAGCCTCGATAGAGAAGGAGATTTGCTTGCTGTGGCGGGGAGAGTCGCCGAATTTTCGTAGATTATGGAACGCGTTGAGATCTAGCTGTTAATAAGCGCCGTGGCCTTATAGGTTGAAGTACTACGTGGAGTGATCCACTTGGCAAGGAGTAGCCGCGGTTTGAGGTACTTGAGCGTTTTGCTATTAGTCGACAATCGTCGCGAGGTATGTGAACCTCTTCCTATCTCTTCTAGCATGATATGTGTGAACTATGTAGTGCGGTAGACGATACGTGTTAAGCGTGTTTGATTGTTCTTAAAACATAAAGTGTTATAACGGCTTTATGGGAAGTTGGTTATAATGACTTTATGTAGGTAAGAAAATTCTTTGTGGTTTTAAAAGGTAATCGATGTGAATTATAAGCGGCTAGTTATAATAAAGAACTTGATGTATTTCAAAAGATTTATAAATCGTTTTGGAAGGAGAGTAACACTTGGTTTTAAAGGTTTTAAAAAGAGTTATACTAGCTTTATGGGAGTTAGGTATAATGTCTTAAGAGAGGTAAAGAAAATGGTTTCTTGATGTTAGAAGTTAAGAGACTTGATCTTATGAGATAAGAGACTTAACTTATTTGTTTTAATGTGAATGTTTGTGTGAAACCTCATTCGTGAGTAATGAGTACTTGGTTTTATTTAAAGGGATAATGTTTTACGATTTGGAAATCAAAATGTGTATCGACAGGACCACCGCGTTAATAAAGGAAAATGTATTGAAAAATGATGAATTGTATTAAAACCGAGAAACCTCCATCCGCATAGAAACTAAGATGAGACAAAATGATATACATTTTCTAGATCATGGTCTGTAATGAGAATGTTGTAAAGAAGAATAATCTACTCACGTGAGACATATATTACTCAATTGTTCTAAAAAGGAATCAAGTTATAAAGTTTGGGAACTATGAAACAATTTGAAAATGAGAAGCTTGAGAAATTCAAACTAGGCAAACTGGAACTTAGGAAAACACTGTTGTAACTTGGTTTTTAAAAGGAATGTGGGTTGGTCATTCTAATACTACGTATCGGGTGACTTTTATAAGTAATGGATCTCTTTTAAAAGAACTTAACGTATGTAGTACTTTGGGGTTAAAAACCGGACTTTGGCATAAAATGAAAGTACTTTGAGTTGTGTGAAACTTGCCTATGCTTGTTGTTGTGAAACTTGCCTGCTTGTTGTTGTGAAACTTGCCTATGCTTGTGATGATAGCCTTTCTTTGTGCAGTGTGGTATTTACGTGTTACCGCGTCTCGATAGAGTAGGTTGACTTGTTGATAACTTACTTGACGCGTCTTGGCGGTGATGGAGAATTCCACGCATGTTTCCATTTTGATTACTGTCTTGTTGTTGATATCACATGGACATGTCTACACCGATGCAGTATTCCGGGGGCATGCGGCCATGCGGCCGGGTTGATTACGCGAAAGATGGTTATTACTGAAACATGGACGGTTCTACACCGACGCAAGATTCGGGCATGTGGCCACGCGGCGGGTTGACCACCCAAGATATTGTTATTGAGGTTACATGGGCATGTCTACACCACGCAGATTCGGGGCATGTGGCCATGCGGCCTTGTTTTTATTGTTGCATCATGGACATGTCTACACCGAGGCAGTATTCCGGGGGCATGCGGCCATGATGCGAACATGATGGATGTTATGGGCGTGAGACCCATAGTTATATTTGAGTGGTGACTTTGAGGGCGTGAGTCACCGACTTGATCGCTTTTTATGTTGCGCATTGTATTTTGTTTATCATACATGTATCAAGCTTTTTAATCTATTATGATTTCATTCTGATTTGTGATTTCACATACTTGGTACTGTTATCGACCTCCTTCGGCTGCGATCATGCCGCAGGTAGAGGTACATAGGTCGAGGATCCTCGCTATTAGGATCTCGCCACGTTTTGGGAAGCTCCGTTTCTCCGGAGGCTTATCTTTTGGTATGTGTTCCCTGAGTTGTAGGTTCTTGTACATTCAGGGGTATGGCGGGGCCCTGTCCCGTCACAGTCGCTGTAAATCTTAGAGGTCTGTAGAACTGTTGTGGGCAGGGTTGTAAAATGATTAAACTGTTCGGGTTTTATGTATATACTGAAGGCAACTGTTTTGGTTGGCCTGTTTATTTATTATATCTCTTGTTTCATGATTCATGTTTTATTTTCCGCTGGTTTTCTCTGATGTTGTATCACTAGGGTGCCCGGGGTAAGGCACCAGTAACGGGCCCGGGTTCGGGGCGTTACAAGTACACCGAACCCCACAGGCGGGCCGGATTATACTACATGATTCCACAGTACACCGAGCCCCACAGGCGGTCCGGATTATGCTACATGATTCCACAGTACACCGAGCCCCACAGGCGGGCCGAATTATGCCACATGATTCATCAGTACACCGTGTCCCGCAAATGGGCTGGATTACGTTATCACGTATGGATAATCAAAGTAAGCTCCCAAATAAGAAGTTCCTCCATAAAGGGCCGAATTATGTTATGTAAGATATGTAAGTTATGTGGAAAAACTTGATTAAATTCTTAAGTATGTATGTAAGAATATGATGTTAACTCTTATTGAAAGAAGGAAAAGAACAGTTAATATACGATTGATTTCAGGAGTTAAAATGGCACGGTAGGATCTGGTATTTTATTTTTATACTTGCCCCTGTCATTCTTTTATACAGTTATGATGTGGTTACTGTACCTTATTTATGTTCCATACTTTGCACTGTTATGCGATTTCTTCGGCTGCGTTCATGCTCATGCGGTGTTAGGTACACAGGTTGGTGATTGATCATTGTATTTTATATACACCTTTTGAGTCATTTTTAGTTAGTATTTTACTCATTTCATTTATGTTTAGTATAATATTAGAGTTGTTTTCCTTTCTTTTGTGTCACAACGGTCAGAAATGGAGAAATGGCGAAAAGGAGATGAAATGAGCATAAATGAGATGGAATTACGCACAAAAGGGCCAAGAAAGGAAGTCTAAGAAGTTTCGGGAATTATAGAGGATATCAGACGAAGTCCGGACGAAAAAAGGACGACGAGACGAAATCCGCCAGAAAAACGTCACCGGCGCCGCGGCCGCAGCAGCGCGGCGCCAATGTGTCGCGAAGTCCGAAAGTTGCGAGTTTTAGCGCCGTGGCGCCCGATAGCGTGCCGCGCGCCGACGCTGATTTCGAAGTTTTGGGCGAATTTGACACATTTTCAGAGTCCAAAAGGGATAAATTTTCCTACTTACATATTCCTTAACCCTTTTCCATAACTTTTCCTAAAACATTTACCTAAAAGGATTCCATAACCTTTCCTACCTACATAATCCCTAACCCTTTACCTAAATGATTCTTGGTCTATAAATAATCTCTACATCATTAGAAGAATTCATTGTAGATTCTACATCCTACATCTCATTCTCCATCCATCATTCCATTCCATTCCAACTTGTAAATATTCCACAACACAATCCTTGGATGCTAGAAGGCTTGGAGACTCGTTCTTGAGTATTTTCTTTTCTTTCTTTTTGCTTTCTTTATTTCAGTTCATGTATGGAGATTATATTAGTTCTTAGCGTGACTATGGCTAGGAGCTAATTACTTTATTAGGGATTTCCTTGTGATTCACTTGAAACTTTATTCATGAATTAATATATTAGTTTGGTTTCTTCTTCACTTATTTAAGATTTATTCAATAGTTGTTTTGATTGTTTGGTAATTAATTGATCACTAATTATCATAACTTATATGATTTCTAATCGAAAGCCGAAAGGGGAGATTATGAATATGCTATAGTTGAATAAACATAGGTTAAATCGTGGACGAAAGTACCCCGATACTTGTGTAGCTTAATAGGTTACTGCTCTTAATCCTCCTTTGTAGTCAATCTTGTCACCGAAAGGTAGAAAGGTTCTATATTGGGGTTGAGTGTTTATATAACCTTAACAGGAGTATAAAACGGTCTAGTTAACCTGCTATCTTAACGTAGTAGAAGAAGTCAGTCTAATTGTATTAAAGATTGAATAGAGTGGATAGTTGATGATCTTGGAAGCCCTAATTCTCCATCATAACTGATTTAAATCAAAGTATTTTCATAATTAGTTTATTTCCTGCATTATTAGTTTAGAATTCCAATTCAATTGACGTTAACCAAATAGATACCATAGGATAGATAATCGGTACTTGAAAACCAGTCCTTGAGGACGATATTCGGTCTTACCTAGACTATATTACTTGTCACGATACGTGCACTTGCGTAAGTATGTGCATAAATCGCGCATCAAGTTTTTGGCGCCGTTGCCGGGGATTGACGTACTTTCAATATCGATTTATCTATTTTTATTTCTAATTTGGTTGCTCCAAGAACAAGTTAGATCTGAGAGCATCTTTTTATCATCTTTTGTTATTTTTCTTATTTTGCAGGTAAAGTTCGTGTGTTTTATCAAAAAAAAAAAAAAACAAATCAGGACACATGGACTACTACTACTATCAGAGACAGTGGAGTCATCAACAACAGCTTAACCCACAGGTTCTAGAGGAGGATCTAGATGAGTTGCAGGCAGGCATACTCAAGCTCACCAAGTGCGGACTCGGTTTATGGTCGATACAAGAGTCCTCAAAAATTTGGAGACCCACATAGGGCAACTGATGGATAGGATGAGCAATACACTGCAAGAAAATCTGCCTAGCGACATCATTATGGGAGGTGGTAAGCAAATTGAGGAGCCTGAACCACACCCAGCTGTTGAGGAATCTGGCGGGATAATTGGTGTAGAGAAGGAAAAGGTTACTGAGATCCAATCATTCATCTTTTTGGATTCCTTGGAAAATCTTTTTCTTGTACCTATTGCAGAAGAAACACCACCAGCTGTCACTGTTGATCCCCAAATAGAAAGTCCATACCTTCAAGGGCACCCCCTAGAGTTGAGAGATGTAGGGAATTTCACTGATCCCTACATTATAGAGAGCCTAAAAGACAAGTCTATCTTGTGTACTTGAGGGATAATTTTATGTTTGAGGCCCTTGTTTGAACAGATGGTTGTAGGAAAAGTGAGACCTGCAACAATAACTCTGCGAATTGCAAGCAGTTCGCAGAAGGATCCAATGGGCACTCGTAAAGGTTAATTGTGTCCGGCTAAAAGACGTTAAAGACAGCGCTTGTTGGGAGGCAACCCAATGTTTTTAATTATGTTATTTTAATTTTTTAGTTTTTATTTTGTCTTGAACAGTCTCACGGTCTTGGGTTCTTGTTTTGTGTTGTTGGATGACAGGTGGACTGAAAGGTAAATCTGAGGGAAAGAGAGCAAAAACGCGAAAAAAAAGAAGGGAAAAGCCGTCGTCAGCGCCGCGGCGCCCAGAATCAGCGCCGCGGCGCCGGAACTTCAGAGAGCCGCAGTACTTGCGGCGCCGCGGCGTCGGAACTTCAGAGGCCCAGACGCGTGCAAATTCCAGAATTTTTCCTCCCAGACCTCCGTAATGACCGCTGTGTTGTGTCAGTAAGTTGTCCCTATTTTTTGAGTCTTGCACACATTGGGGACAATGTGTGATTTAAGTTTGGGGGATGTTTTATTATTTTTGAGTCTTTTTTGTTTTTTGGTATTTTTGAGTGTTTTTTTAGTCTAATTTTTTTTTATGATCATGCATGCTGTAGTTACTTGAAACGCCTAATGAAGTAAAGTAGAATAATGTAATGGAATTAGAAGCAACCATCTAAACACTTAGGTTAGATATGCCAAAAATTCATGAAATCGGACTATTTGGGGTATCTTGCTTGATTTGTGCATTGTTAATGATTAAAAACTATGTGTATGATTGCTTGCTATTTGAGGCGAAATAGTTAGGATATGCATGTTAGGGAGATGACTCAGACATTTCTTTGTTAGCCTTTCTTACCACTTTTACCTATCCCTGACATTCAAAATATCCCTAGTCAGCCCCTTTGAGCCTAAAAATTAAACTTTTTTCTTTGACACCCTATAATTCCACACTTGTGCCATAAGTGAAAATGTGAAATGATTGGAATAGAAAGTGTTAAAAAAAGAGACAAAAAGAGTGAACAATTTTGATGCACCCCAATGAAAAAGTAATAATAAATAGGCAAAAGCCTAAGTTTGGGGGTGTCTATTATTCATAATACACTTCACTCTCTAAAAAAAAAAGAGGGGAAAGATAGGTATGAAGTGAAAAAAAAAGAATCAAAATAAAAGGGAAGAATTTAAAGCAAAAGAGCTTATGGTACGTAAATTGAGCCTAAATGCCTATTTTTACCTACCCCTGCCTAAGCCTACATTACAACCCTGAAATGTCCTGAAGATCTCTAATATGTGTATCCATGATTAGTGGAGAATAGCAAGTAAACATGCCATAGGATTTTGAAATTGACATGCATAGTTAGGTATTCTTACTTCCATTGAGCATGATTAAATTGAATTTGCGAAATATCTGACTTGATTGTTTAGAATGCTAAAAATCCATGCTATATGTTCCTGTATATTATTCTACTAACCTTCATGCTTTTCTAAGTAACAATGATGCAACAATTTGATCAGTGTCTTTGAGTCATTTTATTTTCTTTCGTGTCTTTATTTATATTTTTGATCTTTGCTCGAGGGAGAGCAAAGGTTAAGTTTGGGGGTGTTTGATCGTTGTATTTTATATACATCTTTTGAGTCATTTTTAGTTAGTATTTTACTCATTTCATTTATGTTTAGTATAGTATTAGGGTTGTTTTCCTTTCTTTTGTGTCACAGCGGTCAGAAATGGAGAAATGAGGAAAAGGATATGAAATGAGCATAAATGAGATGGAATTACGCACAAAAGGGCCAAGAAAGGAAGTCTAAGAAGTTTTGGGAATTATAGAGGAGATCAGACGAAGTCCGGACGAAAAAAGGATGACGAGACGGAATCCGCCAGAAAAACGTCACCGCGCGCGGCTGCAGCAGCCGTGGCTGATGTCTTCTTGAAGTCGCCGTGGCACCGATAGCGGGCAGCAGCGCGGCGCTGGATTTCTGAGTTTTTGGGCCGAATTTGACACATTTTCAGAGTCCAAAAGGGATAACTTTTCCTACTTACATATTCCTTAACCCTTTTCCATAACTTTTCCTAAAACCTTTACCTAAAAGGATTCCATAATCTTTCCTACCTACATAATCCCTAACCCTTTAACTAAAAGATTCTTGGTCTATAAATAGTCTCTACATCATTAGAAGAATTCATTCTAGATTCTACATCCTACATCTCATTCTCCATCCATCATTCCATTCCATTCCATCTTGTAAATATTCCACAACACAATCCTTGGATGCTAGAAGGCTTGGAGACTCGTTCTTGAGTATTTTCTTTTCTTTCTTTTTGCTTTGTTTATTTCAGTTCATGTATGGAGATTATATTAGTTCTTAGCGTGACTATGGCTAGGAGCTAATTACTTTATTAGGGATTTTCTTGTGATTCACTTGAAACTCTATTCATGAATTAATATATTAGTTTGGTTTCTTCTTCACTTATTTAAGATTTATTCAATAGTTGTTTTGATTGTTTGGTAATTAATTGATCACTAATTATCATAACTTATATGATTTCTAATCGAAATCCAAAAGGGGAGATTGTGAATATGCTATAGTTGAATAAACATAGGTTAAATCGTGGACGAAAGTACCCCGATACTTGTGTAGCTTAATAGGTTACTGCTCTTAATCCTCCTTTGTAGTCAATCTTGTCACCGAAAGATAGAAAGGTTCTATATTGGGGTTGAGTGTTTATATAACCTTAACAGGAGTATAAAATGGTCTAGTTAACCTGTTATCTTAACGTAGAAGAAGAAGTCAGTCTAATTGTATTAAAGATTGAATAGAGTGGATAGTTGATGATCTTGGAAGCCCTAATTCTCCATCATAACTGATTTAAATCAAAGTATTTTCATAATTAGTTTATTTCCTGCATTATTAGTTTAGAATTCCAATTCAATTGACGTTAACCAAATAGATACCATAGGATAGATAATCGGTACTTGAAAACCAGTCCTTGAGGACGATATTCGGTCTTACCTAGACAATATTACTTGTCACGATACGTGCACTTGCGTAAGTATGTGCATAAATCGCGCATCAAGTTTTTGGCGCCGTTGCCGGGGATTGACGTACTTTCAATATCGATTTATCTATTTTTATTTCTAATTTGGTTGCTCCAAGAACAAGTTAGATCTGAGAGCATCTTTTTATCATCTTTTGTTGTTTTTCTTATTTTGCAGGTAAAGTTCGTGTGTTTTATCAAAAAAAAAAAAACATCAGGACACATGGACTACTACTACTATCAGAGACAGTGGAGTCATCAACAACAGCTTAACCCACAGGTTCTAGAGGAGGATCTAGATGAGTTGCAGGCAGGCATACTCAAGCTCACCAAGTGCCAGACTCAGTTTATGGCTGATACAAGGGAGTCCCTCAAAAATTTGGAGACCCACATAGGGCAACTGATGGATAGGATGAGCAATACACTGCAAGAAAATCTGCCTAGCGACATCATTATGGGAGGTGGTAAGCAAATTGAGGAGCCTGAACCACACCCAGTTGTTGAGGAATCTGGCGGGATAATTGGTGTAGAGAAGGAAAAGGTTACTGAGATCCAATCATTCATCTTTTTTGTTATACCCCGTATTTCCAGAGTATGTACGTGAGGGCGTACGTATTATAATTTGATCCTTAAAGTTGGCTAGTTTCGAAATTTGTACACAAGTGCCGAAAAGAGTCGTTTTCCGATGAAACGTTTCCACAGCTTACGTAGGGAAAATTCCGGCTATGTCATTTATATTTTTTTGCGGATTTTTCCGAGAGACGAAACATTTTGGACCAACGGGAGGGTGACATGTGTCACCCTCACATTGGGCGTGAAAGTGCACGGCAAAGGCAAGACTTGGCACGTTTTTTGTGCCTTGGTTAGGTAGGATATTTTTGTGCAAGTGGTTGTGGTAGATGGATAAGGTCCACATGGTTGAAATCTAGCCCTACACTTGCACCACACTTGTCTTCATCTTGGCCATTGGTTGGCCTTCACTTGACCTATAAATACCCCTCTAAGTTGAAGACTTTCTTCATCCTCACTTGAGCAATCTACCTAAGTCTCAAAATACTCCCTCCCTCTTGAGTTTCGTCCACCACACCCCCTCCCCCCTTGGCCGAAAGTACCCTCCCCCTTTGAGAGCCTAGCCGAGACAAACCCCTCGAGTGAGGCTTGGTGGTGGGTACCTAGCTTAGTTGTTTCGTATAATACCCCTTGTTGTGGTATAGAAATACTCTCCTAGTATTGTTATAATGTCCAAATACCTTGGCCCAAATACCTTGTAGTATTCCCAAGGTTACACTTATACAAAAGCCCAGAAAATACTATTATACTTCCTCACCACAAAACGAAACCCTAAGTAAATCTTCACCCGTAGTTGAAGTTATAAGTAGAAGTTGGTTAGAACTTCTAAGGGTTGTTTGGAGCGGGTTGAGCGCACGAGTAGAGCTAAACCTTGCTCGGGATCGACATTTATACTCGGATAATTTTGGGCTTATCGAGGTTGAAGTACTACGTATGGCGTGATCTACTTGGCCGGGAGTAGCGGCGGTTTGAGGTACTTGGAGCACTTTGCTATTAGTCGATAATCGTCGCGAGGTATGTGAACCTCTTCCTATCTGTTCTAGCATGATATGTGTATTACTATGTAGTACGGTGACGCATACGTGTTTAATGTACTTGATTGGTTTGAAACATAAAGTGTTATAACGGCTTTATGGGAAGTTGGTTATAACAGCTTTATGTAGGTAAGAAAATGCTTTGTGGTTTCAAAGGATAACTGATTTGACTTATAACGGATTTGATGTGTAGTAACAAAGAACTTGAAGTGTTTCAAAAAAAGACCCTTTTGAAAGAAGAGTAATACTTGGCTTTGAAAACATAAGAGTTGTACTAGCTTTATGGGAAGTTAGGTATAACGTCTTAAGAGTGATAAAAAGAATGGTTTACTGATTTTTAGAAGATAAGAGTCTTGACTTAATGGTATTAATATGAATTTTGTTAAAAGTGCGAAACCTCATTCGTGAGTAATGAGTACTTGGTTTTAAAAGGAATAATGTTTTACTGATTTCGGAAATCAGAATGAGTATCGACAAACCACTGCAGCGTTAATAAAGGAAAATGTATTGAATAATGAAGTATGGTATTAAAACCAGTAGAAACCTCCATCTGCATAGAAGCTAAGATGAGACAAAATGATATTACATTTCCTAGATCATGGCTGCTTAATAAGATTGATTATAAACAAGAATAACCTACTCACATATAAGACATATGTTTCTCAAAACGTTTAAAGGATAATTATGTTTTAAAGGATTAAAACTATAAACTACGAAACCTTTTCTAAAATGAGAAACTTGAGCATTTGAAATTAGGCAAACTTGAACGTTTGGAAAATAAGGTTGTTACTTGATTTTACAAAGGAAAGCATTTTGGTTTACTTAACAATGTTAGTCACTCTATTTTTATACTACTGCGGGTGACCTTTGTAAAATAAATGGATCTTTAAAAGGAAATTAACGTACGTAGTACTTTAGGGTTAAAACCCGGACTTTGGCATAAAATGAAAGTACTTTGAGTTGTGTATAACTTGCCTATGCTTGTTGTTGTGAAGCTTGCCTATGCTTGTTGTTGTGAAACTTGCCTATGTTTGTTGTGATAGCCTTTGTTGTATTTCTGTACCCCCGCGTCTCGATGGGCGGTTGATTTGTTATGAGCGATTCTACACCGAGTCCCACGAGATGGCGAGGACACGATTTCATCCGATTATACACCGAGTCCCACGAGATGGCGGGACACGTATTTCATCTGATTATACACCGAGTCCCACGAGATGGGCAGGGACACGTATTTCATCCGATTTTACACCGAGTCCCACGAGATGGGCAGGGACACGTATTTTATCTGATTATACACCGAGTGCCACGGGATGGGCCGGGACACGTATTTCATCTGGTTATCATACATGTCTCCGCTTTATATAGACTATTATGATTTCATTCTGATCTTTTCTGATTTCATACTTGGTACTGTTGTTATCGACCTCCTTGGCTGCGTTCACGCCGCAGGTGGAAGTACATCGGTTGTGGATCTCGCTCATAGGATCACGATTCGTGTCGTGAAGCCCCATTTCTTGGAGGCTTATCTTTTGGTATGTTACCACGAGTGCGTAGATTCTTATACATTCGAGGTATGGCGGGGCCCCGTCCCGTCATAGCCATTGTAAAAATCTTGGAGGTGCAGAGTACACTATTGTGGCGGGGTTTGTAAAAAGGATAAGCGTCGGGTATTTATGTATATATGATGAAGGCAACCGTTTTGGTTGCTTTGTTTATTTATCTTGTCTCTTAATTCATATTCATGTTTTTTCCGTGATTTTCTCGATGTTGTATCACTAGGGTGCAGGGTAAGGCACGATCCACGCCCGGTTCGGTCGTGACAAAAGTGGTATCGAGCGATTAGTCCTCGGAAAGTGTCTACGCATCCGTGTCTAGTAGAGTCTTGATTATCGATGTGTTGTGCACCACATCTATAATCGTGAGGCTATAGGACATTTAGGATTGGTTTCCATTCTTCTCATTACGAGATCGTGCCTTAGAGTGTGTGATAAGTTGGACCCTCCGACGTATTCCTTTCTTTTACGATTATGCCTCGCGTAGTGCAACCTGAGCCCGATGGGCAAGGCGATCGAGGAGCGTTAGTGAGATCTGAGGAGCACGAGCGCAGCGCCAAGACTGAGACGATGCTTCCGGCGGGTTTCGTGACGCCGCCAAAGACCAAAGAGAGTTTAGAGCGCGGCGATGGTGCTGAGACTACGATACTGAGCCTCCACCCCACACTGGAGCAGATGAGATGGGGTACAAGGAGATGGCGATTCTTGGCGAGTCGTGGCAGATATGAGGATAGGTTGGACGCAGCAGTTCCGGCCCGAAGCACCCGTAGTTCACCCCGAGCGGATTTGAGGCTACGTGACTTTACGAGTTGTAGCCCGCCGGTGTTACATGGATCGAGCCGAGGATGACCTCGGAGTTTATCCGACAGCTACGGATCGCGAGAGTGATCGAGTCTCGAGGCAGTCGGTGGTATTGGGTTCGCATCACCGCGTGATCTGCGATTGGTAGTTTGATTCGTGGAGTTGTCGGGAAGAGCATGCACTTCCACCGTATGGGACGAAGTTCTCGGGCTTTTCTTGCACATTTCTTGCCCCGGATGAGGAGGGCTCGGCATGATTTTTGACGTTGAGGCGGGGCGCGACGGTTAGAGAGTACAATGTGGAGTTGACTCATTAGCTTCGGTATGTTCCGTGTGGTAGCCGATATGGAGGGCGAGTACACCGCCACGTCACCGGGGACGATTACTTGGCGAGGCTTGCGGTGTAGCTCTTCACCGGGCATGGACATTGCCCGCACGCAAGCTCATGCACTAGGATGTGAGGCACGGAGAGGTCGGCGGAATGGCCGAGATCGTGAAGAGGGCGAGCAGCCAGGTCCTTTGGTAACTTTCGAGGCGGACCGCCTCGCCCGATCCTAGTTATGTACCTCCACGATGCAGTGGTCCCCACGATCGTCGGACGTTCAGGGTATTCGAGCTGGTCGAGCTCCGGGCTTAGTTCACGAGATATACATGGGTTCTAGCGATCGGGTTGAGTTTTCTCGGTGCACGATGTGGCGCACGTCATCCCGGGAATGTCGTCTTTTATCGGGTGCTTGTTTTTCTGCGCCGTCGAGGCCATATGTGCGTCCTAGTAGGAAGGATGCAAACAGAATGACTCAGCCTACTGGGTCAGTGGCAGGTTCATCGCCTTCTACAGCTATGCGCCCTACAGGGCAGACTTATGATTAGAATGGAGCGGTAGCTTCAGGTATATCCTTAACCTACAGAGGCTTGTATGTTTTGATGTTATGTTAATGTGTTAAGTGTTATGTTCGGATAGCTTTGTGCTAAAATGTGATTTAGGAACACGTTGGTGAAAAAGGGTAAGCACAGGGTGAGAAAATGATGAACCCTAGAATATTACAGTTGAGACCTTAGATGTAAGGCCGTCTTGAGTACAAGATTTTGCGAGTGATCCTTGTCAGAGTGCATTTTATGCCTAGAATGTATTGTGTGATAAGTCCCTGGGTTGGGTAAATGGAAGTGGTAGCTTTCATGACCTGTATAGGTAAGATTGTTCCGGATCGGGAAACAAGAGCGTGATGCGTTAAGTGGGTCGGGTTGGGGCCATGTTGCGGGCCAACCCGCAGCCTGTTTCGAGGTGGGGTCAGCTCTGGGTGGTCACGCCAGGTGGTAGGGTCACGAGGGTGCTAGGCCCAAGTTTAGTTGACCATCGTATGAGTTCGTGGGTGTGTTCGACCAGAAGCAGATCGTGAAGGCCGGGAATGGCCTTAAGGAAGATTGAGGCTAGTAAGATAACCAAGTTGGAGGTGGTGACTCCAAGGTTTGGAGAACTGAAGCGATGACTGAAGTGTGGTACGTATACTAGAAGAGTTCAAGTGTTCGAGGAGAGTACGACGAGTAAGGGTAGAGGCGAGCATGTATTGCGAGCATAGATATGATCATTTCTTGTAAAGGGAGAAGGTGCGAAGGATGTATATTTTAGACCTCAGGGATCGCATGCAGTCCGGTACCATTTGTTGGGTCACCGGAGTGACACTAGAACCTCGCGGCAAAGTGACAAAAGTTTGTGATGTTAGAGGTGTTTCCTCGTGGACTTGGATGTAAGTATTTGCGCGGTTGTTTCTGTGGCCAGGTGTGGCAGGATTTGTTCTCGTAAATATAGTAGTGAAGACTATACTGGCGCATGTTTGTTTTGAGGCTTAGAAGGAACATTCGGGACGAATGTTTCTAAGGAGGAGAATGTTATACCGTATTTCCAGTATGTACGTGAGGCGTCATTATTATAATTTGAGCCTTAAAGTTGGCTAGTTTCGAAATTTGTACACAAGTGCCGAAAAGAGTCGTTTTCCGACGAAACGTTTCCACAGCTTACGTAGGGAAAATTCCGGCTATGTCATTTATATTTTTTTGCGGATTTTTCCGAGAGACGAAACATTTTGGACCAACGGGAGGGTGACATGTGTCACCTCGCATTGGCGTGAAAGCACGGCAAAGGCAAGACTTAGCACGTTTTTGTGCCTTGGTTAGGTAGGATATTTTTGTGCAAGTGGTTGTGGTAGATGGATAAGGTCCACATGGTTGAAATCTAGCCCTACACTTGCACCACACTTTTCTTCATCTTGGCAATTGGTAGGCCTTCACTTGACCTATAAATAGCGATCTAAGTTGAAGACTTTCTTCTTCCTCACTTGATCAATCTACCTAAGTCTCAAAATACTCCCTCCTCTTGAGTTTAGTCCACCACACCTCCCCTTGGCCGAAAGTACCCTCCCCCTTTGAGAGCCTAGCCGAGACAAACCCCCCCCCTTGAGTGAGGCTTGGCCGTGGGGTACCCCCCCCAGCCTAGTTGTTTTCGTATAATACCCCTTGTTGTGGTATAGAAATACTCTCCTAGTATTGTTATAATGTCCAAATACCTTGGCCCAAATACCTTGTAGTATTCCCAAGGTTACACTTATACAAAAGCCCAGAAAATACTATTATACTTCCCTCAGTCACAAAAACGAAACCCTAAGTAAATCTTCACCCGTAGTTGAAGTTATAAGTAGAAGTTGGTTAGAACTTCTAAGGGTTGTTTGGAGCGGGTTGGAGCGCACGGAGTAGGAGCTAAACCTTGCTCAGGATCGACATTTATACTCGGATAATTTTGGGCTTATCGAGGTTGAAGTACTACGTATGGCGTGATCTACTTGGCTTCAGGAGTAGCCGACGGTTTGAGGTACTTGGAGCACTTTGCTATTAGTCGATAATCGTCGCGAGGTATGTGAACCTCTTCCTATCTGTTCTAGCATGATATGTGTATTACTATGTAGTACGGTAGACGTACATGTGTTTAATGTACTTGATTGGTTTGAAACATAAAGTGTTATAACGGCTTTATGGGAAGTTGGTTATAACAGCTTTATGTAGGTAAGAAAATGCTTTGTGGTTTCAAAGGATAACTGATTTGACTTATAACGGATTTGATGTGTAGTAACAAAGAACTTGAAGTGTTTCAAAAAGACCTTTTTGAAAGAAGAGTAATACTTGGCTTTGAAAACATAAGAGTTGTACTAGCTTTATGGGAAGTTAGGTATAACGTCTTAAGAGTGATAAAAAGAATGGTTTACTGATTTTTAGAAGATAAGAGACTTGGCTTAATGGTATTAATATGAATTTTGTTAAAAGTGCGAAACCTCATTCGTGAGTAATGAGTACTTGGTTTTAAAAGGAATAATGTTTTACTGATTTCGGAAATCAGAATGAGTATCGACAAACCACTGCAGCGTTAATAAAGGAAAATGTATTGAATAATGAAGTATGGTATTAAAACCAGTAGAAACCTCCATCTGCATAGAAGCTAAGATGAGACAAAATGATATTACATTTCCTAGATCATGGCTGCTTAATAAGATTGATTATAAACAAGAATAACCTACTCACATATAAGACATATGTTTCTCAAAACGTTTAAAGGAGAATTATGTTTTAAAGGATTAAAACTATAAACTACGAAACCTTTTCTAAAATGAGAAACTTGAGCATTTGAAATTAGGCAAACTTGAACGTTTGGAAAATAAGGTTGTTACTTGATTTTACAAAGGAAAGCATTTTGGTTACTTAACAATGTTAGTCACTCTATTTTTATACTACGGGTAGCGTGACCTTTGTAAAATAAATGGATCTTTAAAGAAATTAACGACGTAGTACTTTTAGGAGTTAAAACCGGACTTTGGCATAAAATGAAAGTACTTTGAGTTGTGTATAACTTGCCTATGCTTGTTGTTGTGAAGCTTGCCTATGCTTGTTGTTGTGAAACTTGCCTATGTTTGTTGTGATAGCCTTTGTTGTATTTCTGTACCCCCGCGTCTCTCGATGGAGGGCCGGTTGATTTGTTATGAACGATTCTACACCGAGTCCCGAGATGGGCAGGACACGTGCGTCCGATTATACACCGAGTCCCACGAGATGGGCAGGGACACGTATTCCATCTGATTATACACCGAGTCCCACGAGATGGGCAGGGACACGTATTTCATCCGATTTTACACCGAGTCCCACGAGATGGGCAGGGACACGTATTTTATCTGATTATACACCGAGTGCCACAGGATGGGCCGGGACACGTATTTCATCTGGTTATCATACATGTCTCCTGCTTTATATAGACTATTATGATTTCATTCTGATCTTTTCTGATTCATACTTGGTACTGTTATCGACCTCCTGGGCTGCGTTCATGCCGCAGGTGGAAGTACATCGGTTGTGGATCCTCGCTCATAGGATCACAGTTCAGCGTGTCGGGAAGCCCCATTTCTTCGGAGGCTTATCTTTTGGTATGTTACCCTGAGTCTGTAGATTCTTATACATTCAGGGGTATGGCGGGGCCCTGTCCCATCATAGCTGTTGTAAAAATCTTGGAGGTCTGTAGCACTGTTGTGGGCAGGGTTTGTAAAAAGGATAACTGTTCGGGTATTTATGTATATATGATGAAGGCAACTGTTTTGGTTGGCCTGTTTATTTATCTTGTCTCTTAATTCATATTCATGTTTTTTCCGCTGATTTTCTCTGATGTTGTATCACTAGGGTGCCCGGGGTAAGGCACCAGTCACGGGCCCGGGTTCGGGTCGTGACATTTTTAGATTCCTTGGAAAATCTTTTTCTTGTACCTATTGCAGAAGAAACACCACCAGCTGTCACTGTTGATCCCCAAATAGAAAGTCCATACCTTCAAGGGCATCCCCTAGAGTTGAGAGATGTAGGGAATTTCACTGATCCCTACATTATAGAGAGCCTAAAAGACAAGTCTATCTTGTGTACTTGGGGGATAATTTTATGTTTGAGGCCCTTGTGTTATACCCCGTATTTCCAGAGTATGTACGTGAGCGCGTACGTATTGTAATTTAAGCCTTAAAGTTGGCTAGTTTCGAAAATTGTACACAACACCCGATTGGAGTCGTTTTTCGACGAAACGTTTCCACAGCTTTCGTAGGGAAAATTCCGGCTATGTCATTTTTAATTTTTGCGGATTTTTCCGAGAGATGAAACATTTTGGACCAACGGGAGGGTGACATGTGTCACCCTCACATTGGAAGGCTTGGACGGCAACTTGGCCTTGCCTTGGACGATTTGCCTTGGCTTTTTGTCAAGGATTAGGTAGGATATTTTGGGTAGATGGATAAGGTAGCACATGGCTAAATCTTGACCTTACACTTGCTATACACTTGGAAGAATCTTGGCCATTGGTTGGCCATGGCTTGACCTATAAATACCCTCTAAGTGAAGGCTTTCATCCACAAATTGTTCTAAGTGATAAATCCCTTCCTCCCTCTTGTTGACTCTCGTCAAGAGCCCCTCTCCCCTCTCTTGTGAGCTAGCGAGAGCCTCCCCTTCCCCTGTGGTGCCCTGTGAGGGTACCCCTAGCCTAGTTATTTCGTCTAATACCCCTTGTTGTGGTTTATAAATTCCCTTCTAGTGTTGTTCTAATGCCCAAATACCTTGGCCCATATACCTTGTAGTATTCCCGAGTTACACTTATACAAAAGCCAGAAAATACTATTATACTTCCTCACCACAAAAGCGAAACCCTAAGTAAATCTTCACCGTAGTTGAAGTTATAAGTAGAAGTTGGTTAGAACTTCTAAGGGTTGTTTGGAGCGGGTTGGAGCGCACGGAGTAGAGCTAAACCTTGCTCGGATCGACATATAACTCGGATAATTTTGGGCTTATCGAGGTAAACACTCTTGACCTTCATTGTAATTGGAAATTACATGTTGTAGGAATATATAGTTGAAGTATACTATATATAGAATTGAACATAGTTGTGCGGCAATGTCTTTTGACTTAAGCTGAATAATACTTACAGCAATGTCTTGCGACTTAAGCTGAAGTTAAATAAGAGAATGAATGTAATTACATGGGGTGTATTACAGACTTGTGTAGTATTGATGTGTAGAATTGTACACGTCGGTTAGGCGTGCAAACCCCTCGGTTGGCTTGGTAGCGGCCTCGATAAAGGAGGAGATTAACGCATGTGGGGGGGAGGTGCCGAATTTTACGTAGAATATTCTACGTGGAGACCTTGATGTTAATAGGCGCCTTGTGGCCTCTATAGGTTGAAGTACTCGTGTGGCGTGATCTACTTGGCTTAAGGAGTAGCCAAGCGGTTTGAGGTACTTGGGCGTTTTGCTATTAGTCGATAATCGTCGCGGTATGTGAACCTCTTCCTATCTGTTCTAGCATGATATGTGTATAACTATGTGACGGTAGGCGTCATACGTGTTAAGCGTATTTGATTGGTTTGAAACATAAGGTGTTATAACGGCTTTATGGGAAGTTGGTTATAACGACCTTATGTAGGTAAGAAAATTCTTTGTGGTTTTAAAAGGTAAGCGACTTGATGTGTGATAATAAAGAACTTGAAGTATTTCAAAAGACACATTTGAAAGAAGAGTAATACTTGGTTTTGAAAACATAAGAGTTATACTAGCTTTATGGGAAGTTAGGTATAACGTCTTAAGGAAGGTAAAATGAATAGGTTTATTGATCTTAAAAGATAAGAGACTTGACTTGAATGAATTAATATGAATTTTGTGTGAAGCCTCATTCGTGAGTAATGAGTACTTGGTTTGTGAAAGGAATAATGTTTCTTGATTTGGAAATCGAATGTGTATCGACAAACCACTGCAGCGTTAATAAAGGAAAATGTATTGAATAATTAAGTATTATTAAAACAAGTAGAAACCTCAATCTGCATAGAAGCTAAGATGAGACAACATGATATTACATTTTATAGATCATTACTGATTAATAAAATTGATTATGAACAAGAATAACCTACTCGCCTATGGAATGTGTTACTCAAATGTTTTAAAAAGAGATTAAGACAATTGAACTATGAAACTTTTCTAAAAAGAGACTTGTGTAATTGAAATTAGGCAAACTGGAACGTTAGGGAAAAGAAAGGCATTGGGTTGTCTTAAAATGGTTTAAAACATAAAGTGTTATAACGACTTTATGGGAAGTTAGTTATAACGACTTTATGAAAACAAAGAGAAGGTTTTATCATTGGTTTTAATGTGGTAACTTGACTTTAAAAGAGAAGTGTTTTGGTCTAAAAGAAGGCATGGTATTGCCTTAATTTGGTTTTAAAAAGGAAAGTATGGAGGTTGTTTTGGTTTACTTAAAAGATATAAGTCACTCTATTTTTATACTACGGGTATCGGGTGACTTTTATAAAAGGGAATGGATCTTTAAAAAGGAATTTAACGAACGTAGTACTGTAGGGTTAAAAACCCGGACTTTGGCATAAAATGAAAGTAGCTTGAGTTGTGTAACTTGCCTATGCTTGTTGGTTTGTAACTTGCTTATGCTTGTGGTGATAGCCTTTGTTGTGCAAATGGTGTTCTATATAACCGCGTCTCTCAATGGAGTCGGGTTGACTTGTTGAGACTTACTTGGGCGTCTGGCGTGTGGAAAATTCCGCGGTATGCTCGCATTGATAGTGCTATTCCATGGACTAGCTCTCCGAGGTTTCTTCTTGTTCGGCCTTGGTACGGTGGTGGCTTTACTTGCCCCGTCTCGTGGCTGATTCGGCCTTGGTACACAGTAGTTAGCCCTCGCGACTTGCCCGTTCGGTGTAGTGACGAAGTCTCGTGTCTGACCTTGTACGGTGGTCACCACCGTACTTGCCGGCCGCCACGTGGCCGCCTTGGTATCTGGTAGTCGGCTCGCACTTGCCCCGTGTCGACCGTGTTTGTGGTTGCATTGTATTATTGAGTACGGTCGGATCGGTAGTTGTACTTGTCTGTCACGGTTTTATGACACGTGGGACACGTGTTCATGTATACTCCTTGGTATTGTTATATCATAAAGCTGGCGGTGAGGAAGAAATTCCACGCACGAGTGATAATTTGGAGGCGTGAGTCCACGACTTGATGAATCGGTTATATGTTATGTATCGTAGTTTGGTCATCATACATGTCTCCGCTTTTTATAGACTATTATGATTTCATTTCTGATTTATAGTTTCACATACTTGGTACTGTTGTCGACCTCCTTGCTTGCGTTCACGCCGCAGTAAGTACATCACCGTCGATCCGCGTTTAGGATCTCATTTCAGCGTTTTGGGAAGCTCCGTTCCGTCGGAGGCTTATCTTTGGTATGTTACCACAGTGCATGTAAGTTCTTGTGCGTTCGGGGTATGGCGGGGCCTGTCCGTCATAGTTGTTGTATAAATCTTAAGTGCATGCTTTGTTGTGGGCGGGGTTGTAAGGATTATGCTATTCAAATGTCTTTATATATATATGTTGAAAGGCAATTTGTTTTGGTTGGCTTTGTTTATTTATAATATCTCTCATTTCATGTTCATGTTTTATTTTCCGCTGATTTTCTCTGATGATTGTATCACTAGGGTGCCCGGGGTAAGGCACCAGTCACGGGCCCGGATTCGGGTCGTGACACCTTGTTTGAACAGATGGTTGTAGGAAAAGTGAGACCTGCAACAATAACTCTGCGGATTGCAAGTAGTTCGCAGAAGGATCCAATGGGCACTCGTAAAGGTTAATTGTGTCCGGCTAAAAAGGCGTTAAAAACGGCGCTTGTTGGGAGGCAACCCAATGTTTTTAATTATGTTATTTTAATTTTTAGTTTTATTTTGTCTTGAAACAGTCTCTCACGGTCTTGGGTTCTTGTTTTGTGTTGTTGGATGTGAGTGGGTGAAAAGGTAAATCGAGGAAAGAGAGCAAAAACGCGAAAAAAAAGAAGGGAAAAGCCGTCGTCGTCGGCCATGCGAGAATCAGTAGCGCGGCTCGGAACTCCAGAGTCGCGATTTGCGGCGCGGCGCTCCAGAACGAGAGCCAGGCGTGTGCAAATTCGAATTTTCCTCGGTCCTCCGTAATGACCGCTGTGTTGTGTCAGTAAGTTGTCCCTATTTTTTGAGTCTTGCACACATTGGGGACAATGTGTGATTTAAGTTTGGGGGATGTTTTATTATTTTTGAGTCTTTTTTGTTTTTTGGTATTTTTGAGTATTTTTTTAGTCTAATTTTTTTTTTATGATCATGCATGCTGTAGTTACTTGAAACGCCTAATGAAGTAAAGTGGAATAATGTAATGGAATTAGAAGTAACCATCTAAACACTTAGGTTAGATATGCCAAAAATTCATGAAATCAGACTATTTGGGGTATCTTGCTTGATTTGTGCATTGTTAATGATTAAAAACTATGTGTATGATTGCTTACTATTTGAGGCGAAATAGTTAGGATATGCATGTTAGGGAGATGACTCAGGCATTTCTTTGTTAGCCTTTCTTACCACTTTTACCTATCCCTGACATTCAAAATATCCCTAGTCAGCCCCTTTGAGCCTAAAAATTAAACTTTTTTCTTTGACACCCTATAATTCCACACTTGTGCCATAAGTGAAAATGTGAAATGATTGGAATAGAAAGTGTTAAAAAAAGAGACAAAAAGAGTGAACAATTTTGATGCACCCCAATGAAAAAGTAATAATAAATAGGCAAAAGCCTAAGTTTGGGGGTGTCTGTTATTCATAATACACTTCACTCTCTCAAAACAAAAGAGGGGAAAGATAGGTATGAAGTGAAAAAAAAAAGAATCAAAATAAAAGGGAAGAATTTAAAGCAAAAGAGCTTATGGTACGTAAATTGAGCCTAAATGCCTATTTTTACCTACCCCTGCCTAAGCCTACATTACAACCCTGAAAAGCCCTGAAGATCTCTAATATGTGTATCCATGATTAGTGGAGAATGGCAAGTAAACATGCCATAGGATTTTGAAATTGACATGCATAGTTAGGTATTCTTACTTCCATTGAGCATGATTAAATTGAATTTGCGAAATATCTGACTTGATTGTTTAGAATGCTAAAAATTCATGCTATATGTTCCTGTATATTATTCTACTAACCTTCATGCTTTTCTAAGTAACAATGATGCAACAATTTGATCAGTGTCTTTGAGTCATTTTATTTTCTTTCGTGTCTTTATTTATATTTTTGATCTTTGCTCGAGGGAGAGCAAAGGTTAAGTTTGGGGGTGTTTGATCGTTGTATTTTATATACATCTTTTGAGTCATTTTTAGTTAGTATTTTACTCATTTCATTTATGTTTAGTATAGTGTCGCGCCCGATTTCGACCGCGACTTTTTAAGAGCGAGCCCTGCTCAAGTAAAAATGTTAGGAAATAAATAATAAAAATGTTAAAATGTTTAAAAGGAATGTTAAAGTGTTAAAGAAGTGTTTAAAAAATAAAAAAATGCTAAAGGGGTTCGCGGAGTCGCCACCTAATTAATTTGGGTGAATTAGGACACCTAAATGTTTAACTAGTTTAAAGTAAAACATTAACTCCATTTTAATGGTCTGCTAAACTTAATGAGATTCTGGGTAAGGGTTCTTTATTATCCTAAAGGGAAGGGGTCAGGCACCCTAAAGGATCCGCTAACTTGCAGTTGTCAATTCAAACCTAGGGTTAATTATTATTGCTAAAAAAGGGCATATTTTGAAGAGTATTTGAGAACAGAATGTGTTTTTTATGAAAGGTCCACAAGGTTGATACTATAAAATATGCGCAAAGTTCAAAAGTATGTATGTATATTATTTACAATGAAATGAACGATGAAAATTTATTTTTTATAGACTAAAAAGGGCATTTACCTATTAAATGACTCTCAATTAGTATAGCATGATATGCAAAGAAAAAAAAAGATTTCTGTAAGGTTGTTGAAAGATTTTATAGAAAATTGATTAGGCATCCCGCAACAACTAATATACTAACTGCTTGAGTAATTATGTGGGCGAAGATTATTAGATGTTTTAATATAGCTAGGCATGACAAGCCTAAGTTAATTAATCCTAAAGGAAAATAAATTTTAGTGTCAGATTGTCTCTTAATCCGTAGTCTCAAGATTCAGATAATGTTAGTAGTGCAATGCTAAGAAATTAAATTACAACACATAAATGGGCGGGATAGGAAAGCAGTAAAGGTGACTCGAAGAGTGGCGACGTGATTTCGCCTGAGGCTTGGAATTTCTGGCGCAAACATAGATGCACATATATGTGGGTTTTCCCGTTTACTACGATGAGTCTCGCCATGAGACTCTTTGTTGCTCCGGTGCGTTTCATGCAAAATAAAGAAAAGGAGAAGGATTAGTACATATTTTATTCTTTCAAAAATAAGATAGTCACATATTCAAATAATGCATTATGATTTACTTATTAAAGCTAAACAGATCCAAAACAATGAAAAGCTCAAAACTATTGTCCAAACCAGGTATTGGGTCTTGGTACGGGCTGCTGGATGCAGGACGAGACTCAAAACATACATTTCCGATATGAACATATACTACTTCAAATATGCAATTTTCAGATTTTTTCTTCGTTAAAACGAGATGACGGGGAAAGTAAAATCAGGACAACCCTAAGACCTCTGCAACATGACGTACACACATCTAATTTATATGATGCAGTTGAATGGTTAAAAAAACAATATTAGAAAATAAATGCTAAGATGCTAAATGATTAAAAGATCATGTAAACATATTAGGGGAACTAACAGGATATGCCTATAACTATTTACTATGGATATTTCACAAAGGTCGCAAGATGAAGGTGGTCGACTTTTCCATGCCCAGAATATCATTTTATTACTTCAAAACAAAATAACAAACTTTTATCTAAACACATAAATGGGTAACCCAACCCCTGCACATCTTCAGAAATATTGTATAAAAATCAAAGAAGACCGGATTTCAATCGACTACAACATTTTAATAAGATATCGAAGTGAGGCTGGGCAGTAGCCGTATGAAATGGATAAGAAACCAGAATACTAACATTCCTTATGTTCAGTTATTCTAAAAAAAAGAGAACGTCTTAACACATTTTACTGTATTTTAACTCAGGACGAGAGACAACCATGCCAACATCGAACGAATACTAATTAAAATTGGGCCTCAAGATGTATGCAAGGTTCAATTTCAGATTTATGCTTAAACATACTAAGCTGGACAGTTCTAGTACAAGACAAGGGTCCTACATGATTAGATTACATATCAAGATTGAATACAGACATCACCTAGGATCTAAACTCAACAAAATGTACCCAAGCAAATGCGTATAAGCTACATGATCTGTGACACAATGCCAAAGCAGCCTTAAGAAACATGAATCAGTCATTATGCCAACTAAAACTAACAGAATGGATACAAAGGCACATGGCGGCAAAACATAATAATACGGACACACACAACTTCATATTAGGCCTAACATATGGTAATATGTTGCAATCTCTTAAAGCAGTGCGTAAATTAACTTACTTTACTAGTATGCGACGAGTGTCTGGATTAATATTAAGGCATCGAAATAGTGAGGGTACATTTAAGCCTAGGTAAGTTATCTATCCCCCAATGATCATCAATCAACTATTTCTTTGAATTATTTTTAACCTCAGGCAAGCTTTTAGACACGTCTTGAACAAATTTTAGGCACCCGTGATATTCTCAGATTTATATAACCAGTCAGTATTTCCAACTAAACATCGTCATATTGATGAACATGATAATCCAAACTAACGCATATTTAATCACACAAACACACAACAATACAGAAAATGAAACCGAGAGGAATTTGGATTTACCTTCTCCGGACAGCGAACCGAGGCAACGTATCAAGTCGTCGGTCCACTCGACGGGTTATTGCGATGCGATTGAAAGCGACGCGGTTTATGGTCGACTTTAAGTGCGAATTTTCGACATGTTGTTCTAGTATTTCCTATTCTCGCTGGTTGCATGCACTGGTTTTTTGCCCTCCAAGCTCGATGTTCTGCCCTACTTTCTTCCTAAAACAAACTCATTTTTCATCGATATTCAAAGAAAGAAAAAGGGTTTGAGGATTTCCCTTCTGGCCCCCCCTTTGCATGCGAAGACCGACTAGTATTTATTAGCCATGATTTGAGTTCCCTGTTTGGTAAGTTATTGGTACCGTTTTAGACAGATTTGCGCGATTTGGGTACTGATTTCGTGTGATTTTTGGACGAGATTTGTGCTTATCCTGGGTGCGATTTGGTTAAAGCTTCTTACCATAAAAAGGGCAATTTTGTGTGATTTGCGGATGATTCTCGCTATTAAGAAGAATGGTAAGTTTGTACTCGGTTTGCTATGGTAAGACATGATGATTTGGTGGGTGACTCGCCGGATTCCCCGGCGAGAATCTTGGCTGGGATAAGGGCGACGATGGAGTGCGGGGTAAGGGGTGCGGCAGATCTTTTAGGTTTTAGATTTCTCTTTTCGTTTAGGTTAGGAAAGGGACGATGGGGGATGAAGTAAAAAGGCTGGTGGCTGGGCGGGTGTTGGGCAGGGGTTTGTTGAAATTTGCGAATTCAGGAAATAAGGAAAAGGTTTGAAATTTGGGTAGTTAAATTAGGGTATTAGTTTTAAGTAGGTATTTAATTAGGAGTTAATTAATTAATTAGTGATTAATTTAATAAATTGTGCTTAAATTATTTAGGTGTTCTATTAGCCTAAGTTTAAAATTTAAATAATAAATGCGGGTGTGCTATTTAGTTAATGCTTAATTTTTTAGAATGCGGCGCTATTATTTAAAAATCTTATTATTGTTGTATTTTATTATTATAAAATTGTTTTAAAATTAGTGTAATTTTATAGTTAATGACTGGACGGGAGGGTCAAAATTGGGTGTCAACATATAGTATTAGGGTTGTTTTCCTTTCTTTTGTGTCACAGCGGTCAGAAATGGAGAAATGACGAAAAGGATATGAATTGAGCATAAATGAGATGGAATTACGCACAAAAGGGCCAAGAAAGGAAGTCTAAGAAGTTTTGGGAATTATAGAGGAGATCAGACGAAGTCCGGACGAAAAAAGGATAGAGGCGGAATCGCGAGAAAAATATCACCAGCGCCGTATTTGGCAATGCGCCGTGGCGCTGATGTCTTCTGAAGTCCGAAAGTTGCAGTTTTTAGTGCCGTGGCGCCCGATAGCATGGCGCCGGCGGGATTTCGAGTTTTGGGCGAATTTGACACATTTTCAGAGTCCAAAAGGGATAACTTTTCCTACTTACATATTCCTTAATCCTTTTCCATAACTTTTCCTAAAACCTTTACCTAAAAGGATTCCATAACCTTTCCTACCTACATAATCCCTAACCCTTTAACTAAAAGATTCTTGGTCTATAAATAGTCTCTACATCATTAGAAGAATTCATTCTAGATTCTACATCCTACATCTCATTCTCCATCCATCATTCCATTTCATTCCATCTTGTAAATATTCCACAACACAATCCTTGGATGCTAGAAGGCTTGGAGACTCGTTCTTGAGTATTTTCTTTTCTTTCTTTTTGCTTTGTTTATTTCAGTTCATGTATGGAGATTATATTAGTTCTTAGCGTGACTATGGCTAGGAGCTAATTACTTTATTAGGGATTTTCTTGTGATTCACTTGAAACTCTATTCATGAATTAATATATTAGTTTGGTTTCTTCACTTATTTAAGATTTATTCAATAGTTGTTTTGATTGCTTGGTAATTAATTGATCACTAATTATCATAACTTATATGATTTCTAATCGAAATCCAAAAGGGGAGATTGTGAATATGCTATAGTTGAATAAACATAGGTTAAATCGTGGACGAAAGTACCCCGATACTTGTGTAGCTTAATAGGTTACTGCTCTTAATCCTCCTTTGTAGTCAATCTTGTCACCGAAAGATAGAAAGGTTCTATATTGGGGTTGAGTGTTTATATAACCTTAACAAGAGTATAAAACGGTCTAGTTAACCTGTTATCTTAACGTAGAAGAAGAAGTCAGTCTAATTGTATTAAAGATTGAATAGAGTGGATAGTTGATGATCTTGGAAGCCCTAATTCTCCATCATAACTGATTTAAATCAAAGTATTTTCATAATTAGTTTATTTCCTGCATTATTAGTTTGAATTCCAATTCAATTGACGTTAACCAAATAGATACCATATGATAGATAATCAGTACTTGAAAATCAGTCCTTGAGGACGATATTCGGTATTACCTAGACTATATTACTTGTCACGATACGTGCACTTGCGTAAGTGAGTGCATAAATCGCGCATCAGTGATCCTTGCTCTTAGGATCTGTTATACCCCGTAGTTGCAGGGTATGTATGTGAGGACGTACGTACGAGAGTACGGCAGAAATTTTGAAAAGAAAGAAAGATGTGAGTTTTCGACGGAAAAGTTTCCGGTAATTTGTGAAGAAAAAGGTTCGTTAATGAGAATTGGTTTCCCAGATTTGGTATATGGGCTTCTTAAATTATATTAGAATTTTGAGATTTTATTTTCGGAAATGGTCACGTGGGGCCCACGGGAGAAATTCTGATTTTGTAGGGCCGCTTTGTTTTGAGATTTCGGTATTGTGGATATTTTTGAAGACGCGTTTTATGAGGGCCAATAGGAGGGTGACACGTGTCACCCCGCTAGGTGGCTTAGCCGAGGTTACCTTTGCCTGACACGGTTAGAGTCGTTTTGACGAAGCGTTTTCGTAACTTGCGAAGGAAAATTTCGGCTATGTCGTTTTGTATTTTTGCGGATTTTTCAGGCGGCGGAACATTTTGGGCCAACAAGAGGGTGACACTTGTCACCTCAGTGACGCCTAGAAGTCGGTTTGGCACTTGGCCGATTGGTGCCTTGTTGTGGCATTGTTTTGTGCAATGTTTTGTGCAATGTTTTGTGGCTTGTTTTGTGGAGTAGGGTCTAGGGTGCACTTGGCTTGATCTTGGCCTTACACTTGCCTTGCACATGGCTTGATCTTGGCCATTGGTTGGCCTTTGGTTTCTTATAAATACCCTTAGCTTGAAGACTTCATTCATCCAAAACTTCCAGTCTTGAAACCCTCTCCTCCCCTGTGAGCTCTTGGCGAGAGCCTTCCCTCCCCTTTTGTGTGGCCTTTGGCAGGGTTCCCTTCCCCTGTGGTGCTAGCCAGTGGGTACCACACACTGCTAGTTGTTTCGTATAATACCCTCCTTGGTATTGAAATACTTCTCTAGTATTGTTATAATGCCCAAAATACCTTAGCCTTTACCTTGTTGTATTCCAAAAGTTACCTCTATCGTAGAGCAGGAAATACTACCTTTTGTCCTTTTAGTCTCAAACCAAACCACTAAGAAATCTTCATAGTTGGTTGAAGTATTTTGAGTAGAAGTTAGTTAGAACTTCTAAGGGTTGTTTGGAGCGGATTGGAGTGCAGAGTAGGAGCTAAACCTTGCTCGGGATCGACATTATAACTTGGATAATTTTGGGCTTGTCGAGGTAAATATTCTTGTCCCTTATTGTAATTGGAGATTACATGTTGTAGGATTATATAGTAGAAGTATACTATATATAGAATGAACCTAGCTTGCGTGATGTCTTTTGACTTAAGCTGAATTTAAAGAAGAAAAGCTGACTGTAATTACATAGGGTGTATTCTGATGAGACTTGTGTAGCATTCTTGTATAGTAGAATTGTACACGTCAGGTTAGACATGTAAACCCCACTTGGCTTGGTAGTGGCCTCGATAGAGGAGGAGATTTCTGTTGTGGCGGGAGAGTCTTGCGAATTTTACGTAGAAAGATGGAAACTTGTGTTTAAGATTTAATAGGCGTTTGTGGCCTTATAGGTGGAAGTACTACGAGTAGCGTATTCTACTTGAAGAGTGGAAAAGGCTAGCCAGATTCTGATCTTGTGGGCGTTTTGCTTAGCATCGATAATCGTCGCGAGGTATGTGAACCTCTTCCTATCTTTTCTAGCATGATTGTTGTGAACTATGTAGTACGGTAGACGTACATGTGCTAAGTGATTTGGTTGGTTTAAAACATAGGGTGTTATAATAGCTTTATGGGAAGTTAGTTATAACGACCTTATGTAGGTGAAAATGGTTTACTGATGCTAGAAGTTAAGAGACTTGATCTTATAAGATAAGAGACTTAACTTATTTGTTAATGTGGATGTTGTGTGAAACCTCATTCGTGAGTAATGAGTACTTGGTTTTTAAAGGGATAATGTTTCTTGATTTGAAATCAGAATGTGTATCGACAGGACCACCTGCGGCGTTAATAAAGGAAAATGTATTGAATAATGATGTGTTGTATTAAAACGATGAAACCTCCATCTGCATAGAAGCTAAGATGAGACAAAATGATATTACATTTTCTAGATCATGGCTGCTGTAATAAGATCGTTATAAACAAGAATAAACTACTCATATATATGACATATGTTACTCAATTGTTTTAAAAGAGATTAAGACTATGAGTTATGAAACCTTTCTAAAATAAGTGACTTGAGCATTTGAAATTAGGCAAATTTGAGCGTTTGGAAAATAATGTTGTTACTTGATTTTACAAAAGGGAAGTGTCTTGTTTACTTAAAAAGATAGTCACGATTTTTATACTACGGGTATTGTGTGGCTTATGTGAAAGTACTTTGAGTTGTGTGAAACTTGCCTATGCTTGTGATGATAGCCTTTGTTGTACAAGTGTTGTATTTACGTATTCTGGCGTCTCTCGATAGAGGGTCGGTTGGTAGTTGAGAACTTACTTGGGCGACAGGCGGTGATGGAGAAATTCCGCAGTGCGTTCGCTTGATTGTGTTACTTTTGCTAATCGCTTTGGACATCCGACACGATCGTGCGCGCGGGTATGCTTCCGTGTTGATCTCGCTTTATTGTTTCCCTTTGGGCATCTCGACCACGATCGTAAGCGCGCGGGTATGTTTCCATTTGGAAAGTTGTCTTATGGTTCCCTTTTGGACATCTCGACACGATCGTAAGCGCGGGTATGCTTCCATTTTGATTCTTTGTCTTGTGGTTCCCTTTTTGGACATCTCGACACGATCGTAGCGCGGGTATGCTTCCATTTGAATTGTTATCTGACTTTGGCATCGGTAGGACTTGGTGTCTGGTGTACTTCTTGGTGTTATCATATCATGGCTGCCGTGATGAGAAGGCATTCCACGGGCATGAATGATGTGGAGGCGTGAGACCACGACTTGATATAAGCGATATATGTGTGTCTTGTAGTTTGGTTATCATTCATGTCTCACCTTATATAGCTGCTATGATTTCATTTACGATATTTCTGATTTCACATACTTGGTACTGTTATCGACCTCGCCGGAGGCTGCGTTCATCTGCAGTAGAGGTACATCGATCGTGGATCCTCGCTCTTAGGATCTCGATTCAGCGTTTTGGGAAGCTCCGTTTCTCAGGAGGCTTATCTTTTGGTATGTGTTCCACGAGTTGTAGGTTCTTGTACATTCGGGGTATGGCGGGGCCACTGTCCGTCATAGTTATTGTAAATCTTAGAGTGCATGCAATTGTTGTGGCGGGGTTTGTAAAAAGGATTAAACTATTCGTTTTGTAAGAGTTGTATTTATATATGTTATTGGAAGGTAGCAGTTGGGTTGCTTTGTTTATGATCATATATCTTGTTTCTTGTTTAAAGTTTTATTTTCCATTTGGTTTTCTACGATGTTGTGTCACTAGGGTGCGGGATAAGGCACGATGCTTGAACCGGGGCGAGTCGTTACAAAAGTGGTATCGAGCGATTAATCCTCGGAAAGTGTCTGCACCGTGTCTAGTAGAGTCTTGATTATCGGTGTGTTGTGCACCATCTATGTCGAGGCTATAGGACATTTAGGATTGGTTTCCATTCTTCTCATTACGAGATCGTGCCTTAGAGTGTGTTGTAAGTTGGACCCTTTGGCGTATCTCATTTTACGATTATGCCTCGCGCGCAAAGCAACGAGCCCGAAGGGCAAGGCATCGAGGAGCGCTAGTGAGATCTGAGAATGCGAGCGCGAGCGATGCAGCACCTAAGATTGTGCTTGACGGCGAGTTTTGCGGCCGCCCGGCCCAGCGATTTAGATCCAGGTGGGCTGCTGAGACCACGATACTGAGCCTCGTCTCACGGCTGGAAGCGAGATGAGATGGGTACAAGAGATGGCCCGATTCTGGTCGAAGTCGTGGCGAGCATGAGGATAAATGGATCTGGCGGTTCAATTCGATGCACGATGGTTCACCCCGGCAGATAGTTTGAGGCTACGGGACTTTACGAGTTGTAGCCGCGAGTTTTATGGGTCGAGGCACGAGGATGATCGCGAGGAGTTCATCCGGCGATTCTGGTCGTGAGTGATCAAGGCGGAGACCGAGTCGGTGGTCTTAGGTTCGCATCGTGCGTGATACGCACGATCGTGGTTTTGGTCGTGGGAGTTGTCGGGAGATCATGCGGCTTCCAGATATGGGGCGAGTTCTGAGGCATTCTCACTCACTTCTTGCCTCCGCGGATGAGGAGAACGCGGGCGACAATTTTTGATGCTTAAACGAGGCGGGCGTGCGGTTCGGGAGTACAATGTGAGTTCGACTCATTGGCGTGCGTCCAGCGTTGGTAGCTAGTATGGAGGATCGAGTGCACGATATATTCTGAGGGCTCGATGATTACTTCAGCGAGCTTGTTGGTGTAGCTCTTCAGGGCATGGACATTGCCGCATGCGAGCTCATGCTGCAGGATGTGAGGCGGAGAGATCGGCGGAATGACGAGTCGCAAAAGAGGCGAGCAGCGAGTCCTTTGGTGACTTTCGAGCGAACCACCTCGGCCAGACTAGTTATGCGCCTCCGCCCGATGCATAGTGGTCCTCCACAATCTTCAAGGCATCGAGTATTCGGGAAGCGGTCGGGGCTCGAGGTTCGATTTTGGGAGAAGCGGTGTTAGCCAAGCCACCACCTACCTCGTTGTGGCCGTGGTAGACTCGCGGTGGGAGTGTCGTGCTAGTCAGAGTTTGTTTTACATGCGGCCAGCGAGGCCATTTTGGGAGAAACTGTCAGACCGAGTAGCTTGGTAGGATAGCACAGCTCTGAGATCGATTCGGGTTCTTCACCTTCCACGGCTAGGCGGGATGTTCATACCGGCGGGCCACGGTAGAGGTCGCGGTGGAAGTTCGATCTTAGCGGTCCTTTGAACCGCCTATTTTCAGGTATATCTTTAACCCTCTAGAGACTTGTATGTATTGATGTTAAGATAATGTGTTAAGTGTTATGTTCGGATAGCTTTGTGATAATATGTGATTGAGAAAGCTGGTGAGTGTAGAAGGGTAAGCTGGGGGCATGGAAGTGTGAACCTTAGACTATTTCACGATTGAGACCTTAGAGGTAGGGTCGTCATGAGTAAAAGATTTATTTTATGTTTGACCTTTATCGAGTCGTAGTATCGTGGGATTTATTTGTGTGATAAGTCCATGGGTAGTGCGAGATGGAAGTGTTAGCTTTCATGGCGTGTGTTAGTTAGATTGTTCGTATCGGGAACAAGAATGTGGCTTGATTGTGGGGTCGGGTTGAGGACCATTTGAGGTCAACCCGCGGCCCGGTTGTAGTAAGTCAGTTCGAGGTGGTTCCGCGGTGGTAGGGTCACGAGGATGCTAGGCCCGGTTTAGGTGACCATCGTATGAGTTCGTGGATCGGTCTGCGAGAATCGGTTCGTGAAGGCGGGAATGGCCTTAAGGGAGATTGAAGTTAGTAAGATGACCAAGTTTGAGGTAGTAACTCCAAAGGTTGGAAACGAAGCATTGACGGAAGTGTGGTACGGATACTAGAAAGAGTTCGAGTGTTCGAGAAAGTACAACGAGTTAGGGAGAAGAGAGCGTGTGTTAGTTCGTGGCGGCGTGGCGTCGGCAACTTGTTAGAGGAACTTTATCGTTATTCGACTTGAGAAGGAACATTCGGGACGAATGTTTCTAAGGAGAGAGAATGTTATACCCGTAGTTGCGGGGTATGTATGTGAGGGCGTGCGTGCGAGTGCAGCGAAATTTTGAAAAGAAAGAAAGATGTGAGTTTTAAAGGAAAAGTTTAGGTAATTTGTGAAGAAAAGGTTCGTTAATGAGAATTGGTTTCCCAGTTTGGTATATGGGCTTCTTAAATTATATTAGAATTTTGAGATTTTATTTTGGAAATGGTCACGTGGGGCCCAGGAGAAATTTACTGTTTTGTGGGGCTTTGTTTTGAGATTTCGGTATTGTGGATATTTTTGAAGAGCGTTTTATGAGGGCCAATAGGAGGGTGACACGTGTCACCCCGCCTAGGTAACTTGGCCGAGGTTACCTTTGTGCACAACACGGTTAGAGTCGTTTCGGCGAAGCGTTTTCGTAACTTGCGAAGGAAAATTTTGGCTATGTCGTTTTGTATTTTTGCGGATTTTTGGCGGCGGAACATTTTGGGCCAAGAGGGTGACACTTGTCACCGCCAGTGGACGCTTAAGTCGGTTTGGCGCTTGGCCGATTGGTGCCTTGTTGTGGCATTGTTTTGTGCAATGTATTGTGCAATGTTTTGTGGATTGTTTTGTGGAGTAGGGTCTAGGGTGCACTTGGCTTGATCTTGGCCTTACACTTGCCTTGCCACGTGGCTTGATCTTGGCCGTTGGTTGGCCTTTGGTTTTGCTATAAATACCATGGCAGAGACTTCATTCATCAAAACTTCCAGTCTTGAAACCCTCTCCTCCCCTTTGTGAGCTCTTAGCAGAGCCTTCCCTCCCGCACCGTGTGGCCTTTGGCGAGGGTTCCCTTCCCCGCTGTGGTGCTAGTAGTGGGGTACCACTGCCTAGTTTTTTCATATAATACCCTCCTTGTGGTATTGAAATACTTCTCCTAGTATTGTTATAATGCCCAAAATACCTTAGCCTTTACCTTGTTGTATTCCAAAAGTTACCTCTATCGTAGAGCAGGAAATACTACCTTTTGTCCTTTTAGTCTCAAACCGAAACCCTAAGGAAATCTTCATAGTTGGTTGAAGTATTTTGAGTAGAAGTTGGTTAGAACTTCTAAGGGTTGTTTGGAGCGGATTGGAGCGCACGGAGTAGGAGCTAAACCTTGCTCAGGATCGACATTATAACTTGGATAATTTTGGGCTTGTCGAGGTAAATATTCTTGTCCCCTTATTGTAATTGGAGATTACATGTTGTAGGATTATATAGTAGAAGTATACTATATATAGAACTGAACCTAGCTTGCGGCAATATCTTTTGACTTAAGCCTGAATTTAAAGAAGAAAACTGAACTGTAATTACATAGGACTGTATTACAGTAGACTTGTGTAGCATTACTGTGTAGTAGAATTGTACACGTCCGGTTAGACGTGTAAACCCCATGGTTGGCTTGGTGGCGGCCTCGATAGAGGAGGAGATTTCTGTTGTGGCGGGAGAATCTTCTGAATTTTACGTAGAAAGATGGAAACTTGTGTTTAAGATTTAATGAGCGTTTGTGGCCTTATAGGTGGAAGTACTACGAGTAGCGTATTCTACTTGAAGAGTGGAAAAGGCTAGCGGGTTCTGATCTTGTGGGCGTTTTGTGCATCGATAATCGTCGCGAGGTATGTGAACCTCTTCCTATCTTTTCTAGCATGATTGTTGTGAACTATGTAGTGCGGTGAGCGTCATGTGCTAAGTGATTTGGTTGGTTTAAAACAGGGTGTTATAATAGCTTTATGGGAAGTTAGTTATAACGACCTTATGTAGTGAAAATGGTTTCTCGATGCTAGAAGTTAAGAGACTTGATCTTATAAGATAAGAGACTTAACTTATTTGTTAATGTGGATGTTGTGTGAAACCTCATTCGTGAGTAATGAGTACTTGGTTTTAAAGGGATAATGTTTCTTGATTTGAAATCGAATGTGTATCGACAGGACCAACTGCAGCGTTAATAAAGGAAAATGTATTGAATAATGATGTGTTGTATTAAAACGGTAGAAACCTCCATCTGCATAGAAAGCTAAGATGAGACAAAATGATATTACATTTTCTAGATCATGGTTCTTTGTAATAAGATCGTTATAAACAAGAATAAACTACTCATATATATGACATATGTTACTCAATTGTTTTAAAAGAGATTAAGACTATGAGTTATGAAACCTTTCTAAAATAAGTGACTTGAGCATTTGAAATTAGGCAAATTTGAGCGTTTGGAAAATAATGTTGTTACTTGATTTTACAAAGGGAAGTGTCTTGTTTACTTAAAAAGATAGTCACGATTTTTATACTACGGTATTGTGTGGCTTATGTGAAAGTACTTTGAGTTGTGTGAAACTTTCCTATGCTTGTGATGATAGCCTTTGTTGTACAAGTGTTGTATTTACGTATTCTGGCGTCTCTCGATAGAAGTCGGTTGGTAGTTGAGAACTTACTTGGACATGCGGCGGTGATGGAGAAATTCCGCAGTGCGTTCGCTGATTGTGTTACTTTTGCTAATCGCTTTGGACATCACGACACGACGCGTAGCGCGCGGGTATGCTTCCGTGTTGATCTCGCTTATTGTTTCCCTTTGGGCATCGACCACGATCGTAGCGCCGCGGGTATGTTTCCATTTGGAAAGTTGTCTTATGGTTCCCTTTTGGACATCACGACACGATCGTAGCGCGCGGGTATGCTTCCATTTTGATTCTTTGTCTTGTGGTTCCCTTTTTGGACATCACGACACGATCGTAGCGCGCGGGTATGCTTCCATTTGAATTGTTATCTGACTTTGGCATCGGTAGGACTTGGTGTCTTTGGTGTACTTCTTGGTGTTATCATATCATGAAGGCTGGCGATGAGGAAGGCATTCCACGGCGCATGAATGATGTGGAGGCGTGAGACCACGACTTGATATAAGCGATATATGTGTGTCTTGTAGTTTGGTTATCATTCATGTCTCCCGCTTATATAGATCGCTATGATTTCATTCTGATATTTCTGATTTCACATACTTGGTACTGTTATGCGACCTCGCCGAGGCTGCGTTCATGCCGCAGTAGAGAATGCATCGATCGTGGATCCTCGCTCTTAGGATCTCGATTGGCGTTTTAGGAAGCTCCGTTTCTCGGAGGCTTATCTTTTGGTATGTGTTCCACGAGTTGTAGGTTCTTGTACATTCGGGGTATGGCCGGCCTGTCCGTCATAGTTGTTGTAAATCTTAAGTGCATGTAATCTTGTTGTGGCGGGGTTTGTAAAAAAAGATTAAGCATTCGTTTTGTAAGAGTTGTATTTATATATGTTATTGGAAGGTAGTTGGGTTGACTGTTTATGATCATATATCTTGTTTCTTGTTTAAAGTTTTATTTTCATTTGGTTTTCTCGATGTTGTGTCACTAGGGTGCAGGATAAGGCACGATGCAACCGGGGCCAGTCGTTCTGAGATCTCTGTTAAGTTTAGGAAGAAGCTCCATTCACTCGGAGGCTTATCTTTTAGATGCAGTTTCCACGATGTTGTAGATTTATGTACATTCAACGGTATGGCGGGGCCCCTGTCACTTATGATTGTAATTCTTAAGTGCGTGAGTCATATCTTGTGGGTCGGTTTGAAAAAAAAAGATGTAACTGCGTTTGGTTAAGTATATGTATATGTGTCCAGGGAGGTAGCCTTATCGGCTAACTTGTTGTTTATTTCTTGTTGATTTTTTTTATAAGTTTCATGTATGTTCATTGATTATCTCGATGTATACTGTAAGGGTGCCCAGTAGGGCACGATCGCGAGCCGAGGTCAGGTCGTGACAAAAGTGGTATCAGAGCAGTTAGTCCTCGGAAAGTGTCTACAGACCGTGTCTAGTAGAGTCTTGATTATCAGTGTGTTGTGCACCACATCTATAATCAGGAAACTGCAGGACATTTAGGATTGGTTTCCATTCTTCTCACTCTGAGATCGTGCGATAGAGCTGTGTTGTTAGGGTCGTCTCTCCCTAACGAGTTATGTTGATTACAGCTATGAGAAAGGCAACAGTGACCCATGAAGGGCTATGTGGATTGCGTATCCAGGTTGGTAATGATTGTAGTATAGTTGGTATTATGACATACGACTATACGGAGTTATGTATGAGGGTCAGAAGAGTTGTTGCCTAGAATGATTATAGATTACCCGAATTGGTAAGGACTAATTAAATATCGGGAAGGTATGTAACAGTTTAATAAGTTCTCATCAAGGTTTTACGTACAAATTTGAGATAATTAGGAGAGGATGAGCGGTCTGAAAAGGTAATGAACCCTTAATAAATCATGATAAGAGACTTAATGGAAGACTATGTAATAGATTAAGCTATGTAGTATGCTCAGGTGTTATGTACGGATAATATTGGGTTGTTGTGATTAAGACAGTACGATTATGAGGTAATGTAAGTTTGGGGGACATGGAATATTGGAGACCTTAGAAAATTGATAACCGCTGAGACCTTAGAGGTATAAGGCCTTCTCGGGTAGTAAGATTTATTTCAGACCAAGAATGAAAATTAAGCGCGACAATAGATCAGGTTGTGGGCTGATTACGGGTCAACCCGTAGCCCGGAATAGAATGAGGTCGGTTGGAGGTTGTCCCGCTAGGTGATAGGGTCACGAGGGTGTAAGGCCCCATTCTAGTTAATCGTTGTACGAGTTCGTGGACGCGTTCCACCAGAACCGGGTCGTGAGGGCCGAGAAGTGCATTAACGGAAATTGAATCTAAGTATAATGACCAAGTTTTGATGTAGTAACTCCAAGGAATTGAAAACAGAAGCAATGATTGAGATTATGTACGTGTACGAGAATAAGTTTGGAAGTACGAGAAGAATACGATAAGTAAGAAAAGAAAAGAACAAGGGTTGAAAGAATTGGAGTGTTTATAGTTATGCCTAAGGAAATGTACGAAAAGAGAATCCTTTTTGGCCATGAATGGGAGTAAATAGTGGTGATGCACACTTTGGATTTGATTCCTCGTTTGGCTTATGATGGATGGATATGCATGTGCGATGTATTAGGGCCATATGTGGCATAATTAGGTTTCATTAAGTGTAGATTTATGAGACTATCAGAAATGTTTAGATGAAGCTCTGAAAGAACATTCGGGCACGAATGTTTCAAAGTGGGTAACAATTTTACACCCCGTAATTCCAGGATATGTTTAAGAGAAGGTACGTAAGGAAACAAGACTTAAAAAAATTTGAACGAAAGAAAGAATTGTTTTCCAAGGAAAAATCTTCCGAACCTCGGGAAGGAAAAAGATTGTTCGTTAATGAGAATTGGGTTCTCAGAACTTTTTATTTGAGACTGTTGGAATTTATCGGAATTATTGAATTCTATTTTCAGAGTTGGATACGTGGGGTCCACCCGAGAAATTTTACGTTTTTGTGGGGCCCACGAGGTTTCCGATATTTTGACCAATTATGAAAATTTCAGGAAACGAAATATTTTAGACCAATGGGAGGGCGACACATATCACCCTCCACATGGGCTTGTTGGATGAATAAAAATGGACCAAGTCAACTAGAAAAGTGGAGCTTGACATAATTGATCCAATCCTAGCCATCCATTTGTTTTGATCTCACCCCTTGGTCTCTTTATATATTACTACTACTAGTGCAAGACTAGACAAAATCCAACACTTAGAAAAAATTCATTTCCTTGTTCTTGAAGAAGAGGCTCTCGGTTTTGTGCCCATTCCCACACAAAAAAATTTAGTTTGTTGTACATTATTCACAATACTTTAACCCAAGGTTGATAGGGGTATTGTAAGGATACCTCAATAGAAAGATCCCGGAAAAACGGCGTTTTCACATTAGTCGCAAGGCGAAAACCTAAGGTGTTCTTCAACTTTGAAGTTGGAACTTGAAGAGGAGTTCTTCACAAGCTTCTAAGGGTTGCTTGGAGTGGATTGGAACGTCAAAAAGAGGAGCTAAAGTTGCTAAGGATCGACTTTAAATCTTGGATTGGATTTGGGCTTATTGAGGTATAAATCTTCGTCTTACTATTGTGATTGAAGATTCCATGTCATGATAGGTTATAAGTGATCATGTGATATATATTATGAAGATTGATAAGTGTTATGGAATTATGGAAGCCAAAATCCGAAACTAGCATGGTTAGCGATAAGATTGTAATTCAATTTAATTGTTAGTTTTAGTCGTCGCATGTTATGTAAAGAAGTGAATATAGTTGTTAAGATTGGTTGCGACTATATAACATGTTTGAATAACAACTTGGATTGAAAAGGAATTGGAAAAGGACTACTTGTTGTTACATTGTAAAATTGTCGAAATGGTCTAGAATTTTGGAATATTTTGGCGCAGTTTTGTGGCAGTTTTACGGGCTGTTTTAGACTAGTATATATGCATAAATTGGGTGGTTATATATATTATTAATGTGGTAGAATTGTCTAGTGAAATTCCTAAGGTATAAAGGTGAAAAAGGGTGCAAAGAGGCTTCATATCTTATCCTAAATATGATGAAATTATGGATTGTTTTGTATATATGGTGGGGCAGAATTTTACACGTCCTGTTAATGCGTGTAATCCCCTTTGGTTAGCTGAATTGTTGAGCCTTAAATGTGGCGTTTGGTTATTGATTTTCGGGCCTTGAAAAAGGTGGAAAAGTATGTAGAAACAAAGGAAGTGTTGCCCGATGTTCCGTAGAATAAGAGACCTTACACTTAGTATGATTCTACGTTAAAAAGCTAGGAGTTGATAGACATGTTATGATTAATATAGGTTGAAGTACTACGAGTAGCGTATTCTACTTGAAGGGTGGAAAAGCTAGCAAGGTTAAAGTACTTGAGAGCATTTTGCTACTTGTCGATAATCGTCGCGAGGTATGTGAACCTCTTCCTTCTTTTGGCATGATCCTACGTATGAAATAGCCATGTGATATTATTTCATGATTCCTTCTACTCTTAGACGTTAAGAGGTATTCACGTTGTTGATTCTAAGTTAAAGGTATGTCTAAGTTATCCTAAGTCCTTACCAAGTCTTATGGGGGATGTTGGTAAGAAGTGTTAGAAAGTTATGAAGTGTGAATTAAAGCTTTGTGCCTTGATTTAATTGAAGTAAGTAAGTTGATTTTATGTTTGAAAATGACTTGAATTTATATGTGAAAAGGGGATTGATTTTAAAAGTGGAAGTTATATGATTTTAAAGAGAATAAGCTACTTGGTTTTGGAAGTGTATGAAACTTTATTTTTCAAGATTATGGGACTTGATTTCTAAAGTGTAGATGACATGATTTTATAAGTATAAGTAAATGTACTTTAAAGAATGTATGTTATGAAGTTTTAAGACTATGAACTTTGATTTTCTTTAAAGAATTATGAAACTTTATTTTTCAAGTTATGGGACTTGATTTCTAAAGTATAAGCGATATGATTTAAAGAGTATATGATACGAGGTTTTAAGACTATAAGCCTTGATTTTATAAGTGGAAATGACTTGATTTAAAAAGTATGGCTTTTTGATCTATTTCAAAAGTTAAGAAGATTGATTTCAAAAGAGTATGTAGCTTGAGTTTTAAAAAGAATAATTTATTGATTTAAAGGAGAGGGAGTGGCATGATTCTTTTATAAGTATGTATGTATGTATGTAGTATTTTTGGGTTTAGTTTCCCTAATTTTGCAAGAATAAAAGTGTCTTAAGTTCTCTAAAATGAAAGGTTGTTATAATAGCTTTATGAAAAGTTGTTATAACGACTTAGGAAGAAGTGAAAAGATGGTTTAAAAATGTTATGTAAGGAAAATCACACCGAGCCTACAAGTAGGTCGGATTATGTTATGAGATACACCGAGCCTATAAATAGGTCGGATTATGTTATGAAATACACCGAGCCTACACATAGGCCGGATTACGCCATATTACCCCGAGTCTACACATAGGCCGGGTTACGTCATCTTACAAGGCCCACAGCGGGCGGATTATGCTACGATTCCACAAGACACCGAGCCCGGCAAAGGGCCATATTATGCTACATGATTCCATAGACCTGAGCCCCAGGCAGGCGGATTATGCTACATGATTCCACGATGCAGAGCCCGAGCGGACGAATTATGCTACATGATTTCACGATGCAAGGCCCGGGCGGGCGTATTATGCTACATGATTCCACGATATCACGAGCCCGCGGCGGGCGGATTATGCTACATGATTCCACAAGATGCAAGGCCCAGCGGGCGAATTATGCCACATGATTCATCGATGCACCGTGTCCCAAATGGGCGGATGCGTTATCACGTATGGATAATCAAAGTAAGCTCCCAAATAAGAAGTCCCTCCATAAAGGGTCGGATTATGTTATGTAACATATGTAAGTTATGTGGAAAAACTTGATTAAATTCTTAAGTATGTATGTAAGAATATGATGTTAACTCTTATTGAAAGAAGGAAAAGAACGGTTAATATACGATTGATTTCAGGAGTTAAAATGGCAAGGTAGGATCTGGTATTTTATTTTTATACTTGTCCCTGTCATTCTTTTATACAGTTATGATGTGGTTACTGTACCTTATTTCTGTTCCATACTCGGTGTTGTACTTGTAACACCTCATTTTAACCGGAGTCGAAACGGGAGTACTACATATGGTATGATTCCTAAATTTATTTTAAGGAGTGGCCACCTAATTATTTAAGTGAATTAGGACACTTGATTTATTGCAATAAAAATATTGCAATTAATGATCTCCATTTAAAGGCCTGCGAAAGCTATGTGAGATTCTAGGTAAGGGTTCTTTATTATCCTAAAGGGAAGGGGTCAGGCATCCTATAGGATCCGCTAACTTGCGGTTATCCGTTCAAACCTAGGTTAATTATATATTGGCTTTTATTCTACCTATTCTAAGCATTTTTACATAATTTACAATTAAAATAAAATGCAATACAAAAGTAAAACTAAAATTAAATGAGACATGAGATAAGAATCCGGGACATCTTTAACCCTTTTTAGGCTTTCTGCACAAGATGATCTTCGGGTACCTGTATAGACACTTAGTAAAAGTGTTAGTAATAAAATAAATAATTTTTAAAGTAATAGCAATAATTAATAAATAAAGCCAAAAATAAATCCGTCTTTGTACAGGGAAGGCCTTGGAAATCAGACGGAGATTCCTTCATCGGCCAAAATTGCTAAAAATAATAAAATAAATAAAACCTTCGAATCCGCGCCAAAACAGTAATAGTTTTAAACACGGAGGGCTCAGATATGTAAAAATATAAAGTGGGACAGCCTAAACAAGTGCGGCTGCGAGAATTCGCCTTGCCAGCGCATGTTGGTTATCCGGTGTAAGTGGAAGAAATCATCATTTGCCCAGAAAGCTTCATTTATTTTATTTTTCCGTCTTTGCAACTGTGGAGGCCTCAAAAATCGATGGATAACTTTTTCATTGGCCAAAGTGTAGTATCATATTCAAAATCAGTTTAATAAAATAATGACCGGCAAAATCGCCGATCCAAAAAACACCAGAAGGTAACAAAACAGTGGCCAACAACACCGCTAGATATTCCAAAACATCGCCGGAGACAGTCCAAAAATGGTTCAAAAACTAGTTAGTAAAATGGCCAAAACAGTAGCAACATTGAAGAATCAGTCCGTCCAAAATCAACACCCATCAAGAGCAGTGATAAACATAGCCACGGTCGATACAATATTACTGGAAACACAAAATCCGTAGATTAAAATCACAGATCTGATTCGCCAGAAATTCCCAAATAACCATAACAGTACCAACACGAAAGTGAAACAGTGAGTCAAATGAACAGCAATCTGAACGGTAAAGTTCACGGAAATAGTAGAGTTCGCCGGAGTTCCAGAAGCTCCGGCCAGATTCAAAAGTCGAGAAAATCACGCCAAATTCGTCTAACAAACCACAATATATATAATAGCAATGAAAGAGAAACAAACAGTGATTTCAACAACAAAAGCGTGCGGCGCAGCGGTAGCGTCACCTACGGATAGGTCGCGGGCGACGCCACCAAAAGATGGTGAGGTTCGACGGTGGCGGTGGTGTTAATGAGGTTGGGATGATGGGGCGGTGGTGTGTTATTGTCAAGACCCGACCGGGCGCGGCGGTGCCCTACAGGCACCTGTTCGTATATATCAGAGAATAGCAGCGGAACATACACAACATAAACACATGTGTAACAATAAAACATCCCAGGCTAGCCGATAAGGACGCCTTCCAATATATAACATAATCAAAAGTACAATCAGACAACATCGGTTCTTACGGCCCACAAATGTGAATACAGACCTGCAGGAATAACAAGCGTGGCGGGACGGGGCCCGCCATACCCCTGAATGTACATAAATCTACAACACCAGGGAGAAGACTGTACCAAAATGAGAAAAGCCTCCGAATAAATGGAGCTTCTGACGTCTGATAAGTGATCCTAAGAATGTGGATCCACCACCTTACCACTTTCTGCGGCATGAGCGGCCCAGAAGAAGGGTCGATACACAATATGTACTAAGTATGTAAAACTGGAAAGTATTGTAATTACAACATAAGTTTAAAACAAAGCCGGAGACATGTATGATAACAAAATTATAGTACACAGTGCCTTACTAACAATGAGAGTAAAATCAATGGAATACGTACATCATCACAATAGGAGACTCCCGATCAAATCATGGGTAGCGAACCCATAGAAACAGGTGGTATAACGTCTTAGGGTTCTTACCCCTCATTTATACTCTTACCCTGAAGCAGGTGGTATAACGTCTTGGGGGTTTGCCCCTCATTTATACTCTTACCAGAAGAAGGTAATATCTGGTGGTATAACGTCTTGGGGTTTACCCTCATTTATACTCTTATCACGGAGAAGGTGGTATAGCGTCTTGGGGTTTACCCTCACTTATACTCTTACCCTATCTCAAGGCCATCATCTGATAAATAAGCAAGTTAGAAATCCCCCTAACTTCTTATTAGTCTTATTCCTCTACACTCGCATTTTAGTTTACTTAAGGCACTAACATGTCTTTTATAAAAATCCGGGAATTACCCAAAGTACTACGTACTTCTACTCTTTAAAACAAATGACTCTTTTTAGTAGAAAACTTCCAAAATACTATTAATCCTAGTATCAAGTCCAAATTACATTTTCAAGGCAAGTCACAACACCGTTAGAAGTAAAGTTAGGTTTCTAAATCAAGTGACTCCTTTTCTTATAAAACCTTAGGCAATTGATGCCTTAAAATCGAATTGCCTTCCATTAAATCAAGCCATTTATCTTTCCATAAAGCCAATATAACCAACTCCCCATAAAGTCGTTATATTCACTTTATACCTTAGTCATGTACAATTTCCTATCCAGGACTTATACGTTTAAAATGGAACAAGTACCTCATACTTTAAAACTCTTCAAGTCCCTTTACTTTAATAAAACATTTGACATCCTTAATACTTTCAAGAAGTGAGTTAATCTACTAACTCACCCGCAGCTATTCATAAAACTAGTAAAAGATATCAAGGTCGTATGCGTCTATCGTACTATATACATAACTAGTCATGCTCAAAAGATAGGAAAAGTTCTACATACCTCGCCGGGTCAACCACTTGCCAAGTACAAAGTCCCGCCCGTAGTATGTCAACCTATAATATTCACAATACGTCTATTAAAGCCTTACTTCAAACGTAGAATATTATAAGTGTCAAGTCGCTAAATTCTACGGAAAATCGGACAGCACCTCCTTTGTTTTTACTAACTTTGCCACCTTTTTCAAGGCCGAATACAATAACCAAACACGCCACATTTAAGGCACAATCAAAACAATTAATCAATAGGGGATTACACGCCTACTAGACGTGTAAAATTCCGCCCCACAAACGATAACAAACTAGTACAAACTATAAGTCCAAATTCGGCCACATTGAGTTCAACAATACCAATTCTTATCCAATTTCCATTTCAATCCAAGTTGGTAGCATAACATGATATCAAGTCGCATTTGATTATAACTACCATAATCTTCAAGTAAGTAACATGCGACGATTTCTAATAAACGACCAATTAGTAATCCAATTTCAAGTGGCTTGTATAACATTTCGGATTTAAGCTACAAGCAATCCATAATACTTATAAACTTCAACATATCAACTTCATGCTAGCAACATGTAAAGCTAACAATAACAATATAATTATATAATCTTGTAACACCTTTAAAAGACAAGATTATACCTCAATGAACCTTAATCCAACTCCAATCCGAAGTCGCTCCTTAGTAGTTTAGAGCCTCTCCAAGACACTTCAATCCGCTTGTTGAGACCCTTAGAACAACACCAACAAAATCCTTCAAATCTCCAACAAAACCTAGAAAGACAACTAGGTTTTCGTTTTGCGACTAACCCGTAAACTATCTTTTTCCAAGATTTTTCTATTGAGATATGTTTACAATACACATAAGAACCTTGGTTTAAAGTGGGGATCTAAAAGAACAAGGAACAAAGATTTGTTTCTTTTTTTTCCAAGGTGAACCCGAGAGCTAAGCTTCAATGTTCATCAATTTTGTGTGAAATTTGGCTAAGTGTTAGCTCTATCTTGCTACTAGTAGTAATATAAAGCACATTGGAGGGTCATGATGCAAACATTTGGGTGGCTAGGATAAGCTCTTACTAAATATCAAGACCTTGTGGGTCCTTTGACTTGGTCAAGATTGTCAAGCTTGCTACTTGCAAGACTTGGTCATCCAAGACTATGGTCAATGACCATTTTAGCCATGCCTAATTCGACCAAGGCATCAAATAAGGGGGGTGACACGTGTCGCCCTCCCATTCGTCATAAATAATACGTTTTCTGACAATTTCATAATTCCGCTAAATTTTTACAAGTCTCAAATCTTAACACTTGTGAGTTCTTACTTACGTTCTTAAAACAAGTCCTGTAAATACGGGGTGTAACATTCGCCACTAGTGGGTGTGACGGGAGAGCAAGGGGACGATGTTTCGCCGGTGAGTAGCGGCGGTGTGGGGGCAGTGGGTGTTGTTGGTGTTCGACGGGAAAGGAGTTCGGCGGGAGCAGGGGTGCGAAATGATGGTGGTGAGGTTCGTTGGTTCGCCGGAGCACTGAGCTCCGGCGGTAGGCGACGGGAATGGGGTTCGACGGGCAGTGTCGGCTATGTCAATGTGTGTTGTGGCTAGGGTATGTGAGAGAGAGACCAGACGACTGGGGGTTTAGTTAAAGAAGATGGAGGTGCAGCTGAGGTTAAATGGAGGGGTAGTGTTGTGCGGCTAGTGTTTTTAATTAGGAGGGGCTGCTGAGTTAGGATGGTGGGTTACCCTTTGTACGGCTGAAGAAGTAGGGGTAGAAGTAGGGTATGCGGCGGCTGCTGAGGGGTGATAAAGTAGGGTGGTCGACGGTAGAGTGAGGGAGAGGGCAGGGGTGAGAGGGTGAGGGAGAGTGAGAGAGTGGGGTGAGGGCTACTATTTCTTTTGTGCGGCTGAAGGGCTGCGTGAATTAGATAATGATAGGGTGAGGGACGGCTGGGCAGATAATAGGGTTATGTAGGGTAGGTTTTAAAATGAGGGGGTAAGGTTTTATTTATAGTGTGGGATTTAGGTTTAGGGTTTTGGGTATTGGGCTTTGGGTATTGGGTATTAGAGGGAAAAGATGAAAGGTGTATTGGGCCTCAGTTTGGGCTTTGGTTTTTTAGCGGATTGGACTGATTCAGATTGTGCCTTGGACTGGACTGGTTTTGACAAAAAATGCAAAATGGATTAATTATTTAAAAAGAAAATTATTTAAAGATACAAAATTATTAAAATGCAAATGCTGATGCAATAATAATAAAATACAATATTTAGCAAATATTTAATGCCTGATTAAAAGTAAAGACGGAATGTCAGTTAATTATTTAAAGAGATGCAAAATTAGTAAAACAAAATGATCGCGCAACAATAATAACATAATATTTTAAAAATGTTCAATATCTAATTAAAGTAAAAACATGATGTCAATTTACAAAAAATAAAACAACATAGAATGTTAGGTAAAAAATATACAAAAATGTCAAAAATTAAGATAAAATGCGGTGTCCTAAAATGCTTAAAATTGCAAGAAATGACTAAAAGATGGGTCAAAATTGGGTGTCAGATTGTCCTCTTTGTGAAAACGATGAAAGAGTGTTCGGACAAAGACGTTGACTTGTAGCCAATTTTGTTCCCATCGTCGATTAAAACAAGGATCAAGCAAAAGAATGGGCAAGCCAAACCGGGTCGTTGTGATGCCAAGATAAAAGACAAAGCGATGCAGATTTAAAATTTGTCGATGTCGAATTTATGAGAACACCGAGTTCTTTAATGCTAGAAAAATAAAAGCAGGCAGACGCAAATTCAAAATTTGTCCCAGTGTCGAAGTGTGATTGACACTGGGTTGCAGGTGATGTGGTGCTGGAAAAGACATGGTGTTTGTAGATGTAATGAGGTGATGTGATGATACGCCGTCTTGTATAGGCGAGATGCAGATGACGCCTTGTGTGGGCGTTGTCGTCTTGTATGGACGAAATGCAAATGACGTCTTGTGTGGGCGTTATCGTCTTGTATGGACGAAATGCAAATGACGCCTTGTGTGGGCGTTATCGTCTTGTATGGACGAAATGCAAATGACGCCTTGTGTGGGCGTTGTAGTATTGTATGGACGAAATGCAAATGACGCCTTGTATGGGCGTTGTCGTCTTGTATGGACGAAATGCAGATGACGCCTTGTATGGGCGTTGTCGTCTTGTATGGACGAAATGCAGATGACGCCTTGTATGGGCAGATGACGCCTTGTATGGCGTTGTCGTCTTGTATGGGCGAAATGCAGATGGCGCCTTGTATGGCGTTGTCGTCTTGTATGGACGAAATGCGAGATGGCGCCTTGTATGTGCGTTGTCGCCTTGTATGGACGAAATGCACATGACGCCTTGTATGTGCGTTGTCGTCTTGTATGGACGAAATGCAGATGACGCCTTGTATGGGTGTTGTCGTCTTGTATGGGCGAAATGCAGATGGCGCCTTGTATGGCGTTATGCGTCTTGTATGGACGAAATGCAGATGGCGCCTTGTATGGCGTTGTCGCTTGTATGGACGAAATGCAAATAGCGCCTTGTATGGGCGTTGTCGTCTTGTATGGGCGAAATGCAGATGGCGCCTTGTATGGCGTTGTCGCCTTATGGGCGAGACGCAGATGGCGCCTTGTATGGCGTTGTCGTCTGTATGGACGAAATGCAAATGACGCCTTGTATGGGCGTTGTCGTCTTGTATGGACGAGATGCAAATGACGCCTTGTATGGCGTTATGCTGTATGGCCGAAATGCAAATGACGCCTTGTATGGGCGTTGTCGTCTTGTATGGACGAAATGCAAATGACGCCTTGTATGGGCGTTGTCGTCTTGTATGGACGAAATGCAAATGACGCCTTGTATGGGCGTTATCGTCTTGTATGGACGAAATGCAAATGACGCCTTATATGGGCGTTGTCGTCTTGTATGGACGAGATGCAAATGTTCGTCGTTGCATAGACGAAACATAGATGAAGCCGTTGCATAGGCTTGCAATGAAATGATGTCATTTTATGGACGTACCTGCTTTGTGACTCGCCCGGATTGAGATAACGTCATTGCATAGACGTTGTGCGTTTGTAATCTGCATGGGCTTATTGTTGTGCTCCCGCCTTTGCTGATATGAAGATCTGAATGCTGCGAGTGCTGATTGTTTTTGGAATCCTTATTATGATCTCTTCACGGTGCATTTCCCAAAATTGTCCCAGTTTTCGTTATGCGGGGCGCATGGGCAAGACTTAACTCTGGCGGAAATTGCTCATATCTCTTTTCAGAATAATCAACGCATTCCGTCGCACACGAGCCAATGGGAAGATTTCTAATGGTGTGACCGAAGCCGATTTAGGCCGCCTACGGATCCCGCTGAGGAAATCAGGTCAAGACGTAGTTCGTGATGCAAAAATGAGGATTTTATGGGTTTTCAAACAATGTGGACCGAAGCCAATGTGGCCGCCTACGTATCCCGTCGAGGGAATCAGGTCAAGACGTAGTTCATGATGCAAAAAAAATGATTTTTATGGGTTTTTCAAACAATGTGGACCGAAGCCAATGTGGCCGCCTACGTATCCCGTCGAGGGAATCAGGTCAAGACGTAGTTCGTGATGCAAAAAATAAGGATTTTTATGGGTTTTTCAAACAATGTGGACCGAAGCCAATGTGGCCGCCTACGTATCCCGTCGAAGGAATCAGGTCAAGACGTAGTTCATGATGCAAAAAATAAGGATTTTATGGGTTTTTCAAACAATGTGGACCGAAACCAATGTGGCCGCCTACGTATCCCGCTGAGGGAATCAGGTCAAGACGTAGTTCCTGATGCAGAAATGATTGTTTTATATGCATTTTTTTTTTGTTTTTGAAAAGTGGAAAGACAGCATCACGTTCTGACTTCAGTTGATACCAACAATTAGTATTTTGCTTAGGAATTTCGTTATTCACTTCCAGTCTAACCAAGACTGACTTCTGGGTAATTCCTATAGTTTCAAATGGTACCTCAGACACCGAAGTATCGACACACTTGCTTGAAACCAAGGTTTCGAACTACACGTAATATCACGTTTCAAGTGCCCTCACTGAAAGAAAGTCTCATTTCTCACATATATTCCAGTGTTTTGAATTTTGGGACGTTTAGAGAAGTACGCTCACACTCAAAAGGATGTTCAATGCATGCAATTGTGATACCATAGGCTTGGCCGTCATGTAAGTATCCACTAATGTGAGAACCCTCAGTATAAGATCATGTAGGGCTTGTCACGGGCTTGTAATGTAGGTTTGGGGGAAGGGATGGATATCATTTGGGTAAAAAGTGACTAATCCTTCCTCGAGCGTTGGACTACGTCCGTGCTTGACATTTGTGTGCTTTAATGCTGACCTGCTTTCTTTTTGTCCCAGTTTTTCTGTACTGACTTCTTTTTGAATTTTCGTTTGGAGCCCGCTTTTCCAAAGTTATTCTCTCATTTCATTCATTTTTGTTTATAATGCCGGGGCTTTTGATTTCTTCTTTTGTGAAGTCGTCATTTGTGTTTTCTTTTCTCTTTTGGGACTTTGACAACTTTTGTCTTTGCAAAACTCGACGCAGAATTTCGTCAGCCACTTGCACATTTCCAAAGCGCTCAAGGAGGTCGGGCCAAGAGAGTGATAGTGCGTACGCACTCAGAAAAGGTATAGGTGTAATATGCGGTTGTCAAAGAATAGGCTTTAGGCTCAAAAGAGGTGTACTACGGATAATGTTATTTGGTAGGATGAAAAAGGCTCAAACGGGTCAAAGAAAGCCTACGATCATTTCCCACACCGAGTGTTACTCAGGATTTCGCCTCAACAAACATTCGGGCCAAGTTCTAGATCACAATGCAATGCAATTGAACTTATTCTAAAATTCACCACACAATGCACATGAAACAATGAGGTTTATCTCGTTCTTATCTTAGAAGCATGCAAAAATGTCATTACAGGTGTGCGTGAGAGGTACCAAAAGAATCTATGGTTTACCACGAAGTCCACTCATACTGATTATTACTCGTCCTTTCCTATGCACACTCCTAATTGTGTTGGTATCAACCAAATCAAACAATGATACTTAAAAGAGCCTTCTTTTGTATTTTTTTTTTGTATTTTTTTTAATGCTTTTTTGAATAAAATATTTTGGTATTTTTGAATAAATGGTACCGAACCCGAGTAGGGCTGCCTACGTATCTCATATTTGACGAGAATCAGGTGTGCGTAGTTCGTTCAGATATGTTATAAAACGTATGATTTAAAAGAATTTATTCATGAAAGAAATGCAAAAGTAAAAGTTGTACAAAACAAATAGTTGTTCACTATATGCAAAGAAAACGAATGTAATGAAAAAATGAATGGATGTGATAGAATGAATGAAATGCATGAATGAATGTGATAGAATGATTTAAATGCAATAATGAATGTCCGTGCAATGAAATGGGTGAACCAAATCTGTCCCTTTTTTTTTTTTTTTAACTTGGTGGTGTCGAACCCTAGACGGGTTGCCTACGTATCACACCGTGTGGTGAGAATCAGACACGCGTAGTTCGGGATGATTATGTTGTAAAATGCATGATAAAGAATTATGTAATTAATACTAGACATATCAATTGAATTTGTATAAAAATGGAAAATATAAGACCCAGAGCAATGCTTTGTTGAATCTGGTATAAACTGACTTCTTTCCGTCAACATAACTCAACTCATTCTTGGGATGATTTTTTTCTTTTCTTTTTCTTCCTCTTTTTTGTTGTTGTCCGCCCTCGACTATTTGCGAGGACGGTCTTCCTGCAAAAATATGACAAATGAGTGAGAGTAGGCAAGTCACAAAAATAGTAAAATGTAAGGGCGTGACAATATAGTCAAAGACTCCCCTGCTTGGTTCGACCGTACTGGTGGTTGAGCTTCACAAAGTCCAAATTGTGTTGTTCAAGAGCGATTTCTGTGATAGAAGTCTGATTGCGATGTAATGACAACAAAGGTGCAAAAAATGCAAATGATCGTGGCGAAATTATAAACATGATATGTACTGAGGTTAAAGGGTAATTATTGCATTAAATAATATGTACTAATTGCTAGCGACAACAATAGTAAACAAAAGCATGCAAATCAAGCGGCGCCTAATATACATTGAACCTCTCTTATGCGAGGTCGGCTAACGCCAGATATGCGAGATTATGATAACTAGGTCCAAGCCGTTAAACTTCAATGTTTTGTTGGAAATGGCGACCAAATGACGGTGCACTTTTTCCAATTTCAGTGTGTCATGACCAAGCTTGGATCTGTCTATCATCATCACGCTACACATAGTATGCTAATGGGTCGTTGGGTTGCGAAACCCGTCGACAAGTTTTGGTGGATTTTTAATTGTGGCGTTAATACCAAGGATTAACCCACCTAAGGTTTATGCATGCATGACTTAATAAAAAGATGGTATAGCTCTGTCCTAAGTTTCTAAGATTTGGCTTACTAGACGCAAGGTTCCCGAGCGGACTACTCGAGTGAGAAGGCTACGCGACCACCGGTTGGACCGGATTCTCCGCGCAAAACGCCAACTCTCTTAAATTTGGGTGTTTGAAAGAAATTTGCAGGTGCGCAAAGCACACCAGCGTGTTGTGTGTGACAATGTGAATTTTCCAGAGTGGAAGAAGTATGAGCGGAATGTCAATTTAAGGAAAGCAGTAAAAACAAATAGCAATTTAAACAGTTAAGCATACAAAATTAAATCAAACAATTTTAAGACGTTTAAAACAAATAAAAGAAAATAAAGTCAAGCAATAATTGTCACGACCCGATCCGGGCGTGGTAGTGCCTACCGGGCACCTAGTGATACAACATCGAGAGAAAATCGTGAAATAAAAACTTTAAACATTAAACAAGAGATATGAATAAAAGCAGCCAACCAACGGTTACCTTTTTGCATATATACTAAAGCTGAGCGATTACATCCTTACAAACCACGCCACAAGCGATTACTACTGGACCTCTAAGAGTTTTTATACAACATGACGGACGGGGCCCGCCATACCCAGAATGTACAAGTACCTACGATGGAGGACTATACCAAAAGATAAGCCTCGGAGAAACGGAGCTTCCCAATCTGTCACGTGATCCTATGGCGAGGATCAACGGCGGTGTACCTCTACTGCGGCGTGCGCGGCCCAGAAGGAGGTCAGTACAACAGGTACCAAGTATGTGAAACTGAAAATACTGTAAATGAAATCATAGTAGTCTATATAAAGCAGGAGACATGTATGATAACCAAACTACAGACCATAATAAATAAGCAGTCATGTAAGTCAGGGACTCACGCCCTCAAAGTCATCACTCAAATATAACTATGGGTCTCACGCCCTCAACACCAATCATGCCCGTGGAATACCTTCCTCACTGCCGACAGTCTATGATATAATAACACCAAGGTACACATGAACTCCAAGTCCTACGAGTCATAAACCGTGCAGGCAAGTATGAAGGCTAACTACCAGATACCAAAGCCGCATCATCAACTGACCGGGGCAAGTACGAAAGCCAACTACCAGATACCAAAGTCGTACTAACAATACTATACAATCAAACCACGGGCGTCACGGGGCAAGTAAAGCCAACTACCAGATACGGCGTGTCACGTGGTCGACCGGCAAATACGAGGGCTAACTACCACATACCAAGGTCGTATCACGAGACTCCGCCACGAAGCGTCAGGCAAATCACGAAGCCAACTACGGATACCAAGGCGTGTCACGTAGGTGGCCGGGGGCAAGTACGAGGGCTAACTACGGATACCGTCAGTATCACGAGACCGCCACTAAACTGAGCAGGGGCAAGTGCGAAGGCTAACTACCAGTACCAAGACCGAATCGGCCACGAGGCGGGGCAAGTACGAAAGACAACCACCGATACCAAGGCGAATCGGTAAAAACCTCGGAGAGCTAGTCCATGGAATAACACTATCAGCGAGGCGTGCGGTGGAATTCTCCGTCAGCGCATGCGTCGAGTAATATCATAACAAATCAGCCGGCCTCATTGAGAGACCGGTGGTATAGAAATACAATACTAGCACGACAAGGCTATCACACGCAAACATAGGCAAGTTACACACAACTCAGTACTTTCATTTTATGCCAAAGTCGGGTTTTAACCCCAGAGTACTACGTACGTTAAATTCTTTTTAAAGGATCCATTTCTTTTACAAAGGTCACCCGATGCCCGTATTATAAAAAAATAGAGTGACTAACATTTTTAAGTAAACCAAAAAAACTTCCATACCTTCCTTTTTAAACCAAAACACTTCTCCTTTTAAAATCAAGTTACAACATTCTTTTCCAAAGTTCAAGTTTGCCTAATTTCAAATATTCACGTCTCTTATTTTCGAAAGATTTCATAGTTCATAGTCTTAATCATTTAACAACGTAATTCTCTTTTAAAACATTTTGAGCAACATATGCCTTATGAGGGATTTTTGTTTATAACAATCTTATTAAAGCAGCCATGATCTAGGAAATGTAATACAATTTTGTCTTATCTTCGCTTCTATGCAGATGGAGGTTTCTACTGGTTTTAATATAATTACTTATTTGTCAATACATTTTCCTTTATTAACAGCGGTGGTTCATTCGATACTTATTCTCATTTAGAAATCAAAAACATTATTCTTTAAAACCAAGTACTCATTACTCACGAATGAGGTTTCACACTTCTAAACAACTTTCATATCAATTCGATTAAGTCAAGTCTCTTATCTTTTAAGATTAAGTCTCTTAACTTCTAAAATCAATAAACCATTCTTTTATTTCTCTTAAGTCGTTATACCTAACTTCCCATAAAGCTAGTATAACTCTTAAGCTTTTAAAACCATGTATTACTCTTCTTTCAAAAACGATTCTTAATTCTTTTGAAATACTTCAAGATTCTTATATTATTTAAAACTCAAGTCAAAAGACATCGAAGTAAAACCACGTTCAGTTAACACACGTACGTCTACCGTACTATATATATTCTTTTAAAATATCATGCTCAATAGGATAGGAAGAATCACATACCTCGTGACGATTATCACTATTAGCAAAAGCTCCAAAATCTTGTAATCCTGCTAGCCTTTTCCACCCTTCGAGTAGAATATGCTACTCGCAGTACTTCAATCTATATCGGTCAAATAAGTCTATCAACATCTAGACTACTCTGCAGAATAATTCTAGATACAGATTCCTTTATTCTACGGAAAATTGGGCAGCACTTCCCTACCCGCCAATCTACACAAGTCTCAGTAAATACGATCACATGTAAGTCTGATTGATCTTTCTTCTTTAATATTCTTACGATGTGATTTCAATTCAATTCTCTTCTCTTATACCATCCTTCTATATATCTTATACTCATTTCTATACTACTACGATGTAATTTCCAATTACAATAGAAGGACAAGAGTATTTACCTCGATAAGCCCAAAATTATCCAAGTTTTAATGTCGATCCCGAGCAACGTTTAGCTCTACTGCAGGCGCTCCAACCCGCTCCAAACAACCCTTAGAAGTTCTACACAACTTCTTCTTAATACTTCAACTCGCTATGAAGATTTCCTTAGGGTTTCGTTTAGTGGCTAAAGGAAGTATAATAGTATTTCTGGGCTTTTAGTATAAGTGTAACCTTGGAATACTACAAGGTATTTGGGCCAAGGTATTTTGGAATAGTAACAATACTTGGAGAATACTTTTCTACCAAGGGGGGGGGGGGTATTTTACGAAAACTACTAGGCAAGGGGATGTTTCGCCAAGGCCTCTCAAAGGGGAGGGCCTTGGACGAAAACTACACTAAGGGGGAGAAGGTTTTTAGACTTGGAATTTCAAGTGAGGATGAAGAAATAGTCTTGCATTAGAGGGGTATTTATAAGACATTCAATGGCCAAGATTAAGCCAAGTGGTGGGCAAGTGTAGGGTGAAGATTTGGACATGTGTTTGTGGGTCCCACTTGCTCATCAACTACACAAAATATCCTACCAACTCCTTGACAAAAAAAGAAAGGCAAAACGTGCCATGTTTTCGTCCCAACTTCCGCCCACTTGAGGGTGACACTTGTCACCCTCTCGTTGGTCCAAAATATTTCATCTCTCAGAAAAATCCGCAAAAATTATAAATGTTGCAACCGTATTTTTCCCTTCGCAAAGTCCGGAAAACGTTTCGTCGGAAAACGATTCTTTTTGCTAGTTGTGCACAAATTTCGTCCCTAGCCTAACTTAAGGCTTAAACTTTTGTACGTACGCCTCACGTACATACTGAAATCTGAGGTAAAACATTCTCCCCTCCTTAGAAACATTCGTCCCGAATGTTCCTTCTCAATTCGGATAACGGTAAAGTTCCTCATAACAAGTTGCCAATGCCACACCTGGCCACCAAATAACACACACGCAAATACTTATCCCAAGTCAACAAGGAATCACCTCTAGCATTACAAAAGCTTCCACCCCCGGTCTAAAAGATACCCCCTTCGCACATTTACTTCACAAAAGTAATGATCATTTCTATTCTCTCAGCACATGTTCACTTCTTTCCTTACTCGTCGTACTTTTCTCGAACACTTGAACTCTTTCTAGTGTACGTACCATACTTCAGTCATCGCTTCAGTTTCCAAAACTTTGGAGTCACCACCTCCAAACTTGGTCATCTTACTAGCCTCAATCTCCCTTAAGGCCATTCCCGACTTTCACGATCCGATTCTGGTCGAACATATCCACGAACTCATACAATGGTTACCTAAACCTGGGCCTAGCACCCTCGTGACCCTACCACCCGGCGGGACCACTCCGAACTGACCTCACCATATTTCAGGCCGCGGGTTGACCCGCGATTGGTCCTCAACCCGACCCGCTATCGCGCTAAACACTTGTTCCCCCGGTTCGGAAAAATCTTACCTATACAAGTCATGAAAGCTACCACTTTTATTTTACACAACCTAAGAAATTTTCCCACAATTACTCCACGTATACTTATGCATTCCGACAAAGATTAATCGTAAAGTCTTTTATTCAAGCCGGCCTTACATCTAAGGTCTCAACGTGTAATATTCTAAGGTTCATACCTTCCCTGTCCCCATACTTATTCTTTCAACTAACCATGTCTCTAAACCACAATATACACAATGCTATATGTACATAGTACTCAACATATAATCATCATAACACGCATGCTGATCTCTAGAGGGTCAAGGATATACCTGAAAAGATAGGCGGTTCAAAGGACCGCTAAAACTGGGAACTTCTACCGCGACCTCTGCCGTGGCTGCGGTGTATGAGCATCTGCCTAGCTATGGAAGGTGAAGAACCCGCCCGATCTCGTGATGTGTTATCCCATGATCTACCCACAGTGGACGATCTCGCCAGATGGCCCGCTGGGCCGCAGAATAACAATCTCCCAAATTAGTACGACACTCTCCCTTATGAAATTTTCCACAACCGCCACTGAGACAAGGCGACCTCATCCGCGAGCACTCCTTACTCCCGAAAATCTGAAACACAGGAGCCACGACCGCTCCCGAATATCCCGAAGGTCCCGAAGGCGTGGAGGACCACTGCATCGGGCGGAGGTACATAACTAGTCTCTTCTTTGGCGGTCCGCCTCGAAAGTTATCAAAGGACCACTTGCTCGGCCTCTTACTGCGATCTTGGTCATTCCGTCGACCTCTCCGCTCCTCACACCCAGTCGTAAGCTGCGTGCGGGCAATGTCCATGCCTATTGAAGAGCTACACCGCGTAACTCTCTGCCAAATAATCGTCGAGCCCTGTGACATAGCGGTGCACTCTGTCCTCCATACTGGCTACTAACGCGGGGACATACCGAGCCAATGAGTCGAACTCCACATTGTACTCCCGAACCGTACGCCCGCTCTGCCTCAACACCAAAAATCTGTTGGCCCGAGCCCTCCTTGTCTGTGGGGGCAAGAAATGTGCAAAAAATGCCTCCGAGAACTCGTCCCAACTAATTTGGGCGCTGCTCCCCGGGACAGCTCGCGAATCAAACGATCATTGCGGTATCACGCGGCTGATGCGAACCTAAGACCACCGACTCGGTCTCTGAAGCCTTGATCACTCTCATGATCCGCTGTAACTGTCGGATGAACTCCTGCGGATCATCCTCAGGCCTCGATCCATAAAACACTGGCGGGCTGCAACTCAGAAAGTCCCGCAGTCTCAAACTATCCGCTCTCGGGTGAACTATGGGTACTACCGGTACCGGAATCGCTGCATCCAGCTTATCCTCGTGCCTTGCCACTATCCTGGCCAATAACTGGGCCATCTCTTTGTAACCCATCTCTTCGCTCCGGTTGTGGACCGAGGCTCGTGCATCGTGGTCTCAGCAGCACCGCTGCGCTTTAAACTCTACTGAGGCTGGCGGCGTCGCAAAACTCGCCGTCTGAAGCACTATATCAGGTAATGACTGGGCCTGCGCCCCCGTACTCCTCTGTATCCTACTAGCGCTTCTACGCTTGCCCATCTGGGCCCGGTTGCTTGGCGGAGGCATAATCGTAAAATGAAATGCGTCAGAGGAGTCCAACTTATAACACAGCTCTAAGGCACGATCTCAGAATGAGAAGAATGGAAACCAATCCTAAATGCTGCAGCCTCCTGATTATCGATGTGGTGCACAACACACCGATAATCAAGACTCTACTAGACACGGTCTGTAGACACTTTCCGAGGACTAACTACTCTAATACCACTTTAGTCACGACCCGATCCCGGGCCCATGACTGGTGCCTTACCCCGGGCACCCTAGTGATACAACATCAGAGAAAATCAGCGGAAATAAAAACTTTAAACATTAAACAAGAGATATGAATAAAAACAGGCCAACCAACCGGTTACCTTTTTGCATATATACTAAAACTGGAACAGTTACATCCTTACAAACCCTGCCCACAACAGCACTACAGACTTCTAAGAGTTTTTATACAACATGACGGGACAGGGCCCCGCCATACCCCTGAATGTACAAGTACCTACAGTGACAGGGGACTATACCAAAAGATAATCCTCCGGAAAAACGGAGCTTCCCAATACGCCAATCGTGATCCTATGAGCGAGGATCAACGATCGTGTACCTACTGCGGATGAACGCAGCGAAGGAGGTCGAGACAACGGTACCAAGTATGTGAAGTGAAAATATCAGAATGAAATCATAGTAGTCTATATAAAGCGAGACATGTATGATAACCAAACTACAGTCCATAATAAATAAGCGAATATGTAAGTCGTGACTCACGCCTCAAAGTCATCACTCAAATATAACTATGGGTCTCACGCCTCAACATCAATCATGCGTGGAATACCTTCCTCACCGCCAGCCTATGATATAATAACACCGCGGTACACATGAACTCCAAGTCCTACGAGTCATAAACCGTGACGGGCAAGTATGAAGGCTAACTACGGATACCAAAGCCGCATCATCAACTGACCGGGGCAAGTACGAAAGCCAACTACCAGATACCAAAGCCGTACTAACAATATTATACAATCAAACCACTGAGCGTCACGGGCAAGTACGAAAGCCAACTACGGATACTGGCCGTGGTCACGTGCCGACGGGCAAATACGAGGCTAACTACGGATACCAAGGTCGTATCACGAGACTCCGCCACGGCCGAGCAGGGGCACGAAAGCCAACTACCAGATACCAAGGCCGTGTCACGTAGCTGACCGGGGCAAGTACGAGGGCTAACTACCAGATACCAAGGCCGTATCATGAGACTTCGCCACTAAACTGAACGGGGCAAGTGTGAAGGCTAACTACCAGGTACCAAGGCGGAATCAGCCACGAGACGGGGCAAGTACGAAAACCAACCACCAGATACCAAGGCCGAATCAGTAAAAAACCTCATGGAGAGCTAGTCCATGGAATAACACTATCAACAGGAGCGTACCCGTGGAATTCTCCGTCACTGCCGGTACGTCCAATTAATATCATAACAAATCAGTCGGCCCTCCATTGAGAGACGCGGTGGTATAGAAATACAATACTAGCACGACAAGGCTATCACACGCAAACATAGGCAAGTTACACACAACTCAAGGTACTTTCATTTTATGCCAAAGTCCAGGTTTTTAACCCCAGAGTACTACGTACGTTAAATTCTTTTTAAAGGATCCATTTCTTTTACAAAGGTCACCCGATGCCCGTATTATAAAAAAATAGAGTGACTAACATTTTTAAGTAAACCAAAACAACTTCCATACTTCCTTTTTAAACCAAAACACTTCTCCTTTTAAAATCAAGTTACAACATTATTTTCCAAAGTTCAAGTTTGCCTAATTTCAAATATTCACGTCTCTTATTTTCGAAAGATTTCATAGTTCATAGTCTTAATCATTTAACAACGTAATTCTCTTTTAAAACATTTTGAGCAACATATGCCTTATGAGGGATTTTTGTTTATAACAATCTTATTAAAGCGACATGATCTAGGAAATGTAATACAATTTTGTCTTATCTTCGCTTCTACGCATGCGGATGGAGGTTTCTCTGGTTTTAATATAATTACTTATTTGTCAATACATTTTCCTTTATTAACACTAAGTGGTTCATTCGATACTTATTCTCATTTCCGAAATCAGTAAAACATTATTCTTTAAAAACCAAGTACTCATTACTCACGAATGAGGTTTCACACTTCTAAACAACTTTCATATCAATTCGATTAAGTCAAGTCTCTTATCTTTTAAGATTAAGTCTCTTAACTTCTAAAATCAATAAACCATTCTTTTTATTTCTCTTAAGTCGTTATACCTAACTTCCCATAAAGCTAGTATAACTCTTAAGCTTTTAAAACCAGGTATTACTCTTCTTTCAAAAACGATTCTTAATTCTTTTGAAATACTTCAAGATTCTTATATTATTTAAAACTCAAGTCAAAAGACATCGAAGTAAAACCACGTTCAGTTAACACACGTACGTCTACCGTACTATATATATTCTTTTAAAATATCATGCTCAAGAGGATAGGAAGAATCACATACCTCGCGACGATTATCGACTATTAGCAAAAAGCTCCAAATCATCGTAATCCTGCTAGCCTTTTCCACCCTTCGAGTAGAATACGCTACTCGCAGTACTTCAACCTATATCGGTCAAATAAGTCTATCAACATCTAGACTACTCTGCAGAATAATTCTAGATACAGATTCCTTTATTCTACGGAAAATTGGGCAGCACTTCCCTACCCGCCAATCTACACAAGTCTACTGTAAATACAGTCCTATGTAAGTACAGTTCAGTCTTCTTCTTTAATATTCTTCTGATGTGATTTCAATTCAATTCTCTTCTCTTATACCATCCTTCTATATATCTTATACTCATTTCTATACTACTACAGTATGTAATTTCCAATTACAATAGAAGGACAAGAGTATTTACCTCGATAATGAAAATTATCCAAGTTTTAATGTCGATCCCGAGCAACGTTTAGCTCCTACTGGCGCCCAACCCGCTCCAAACAACCCTTAAGTTCTACACAACTTCTTCTTAATACTTCAACTCGCTATGAAGATTTCCTTAGGGTTTCGTTTAGTGGCTAAAGGAAGTATAATAGTATTTCTGGGCTTTTAGTATAGGTGTAACCTTGGAATACTACAAGGTATTTGGGCCAAGGTATTTTGGAATAGTAACAATACTTGGAGAATACTTTTCTACCAATGGGGGGGGGGGGTATTTTACGAAAACTACTAGGCAAGGGGGGGGGGATGTTTCGGCCAAGGCCTCTCAAAGGGGGAGGGGGAGCCTTGGACGAAAACTACACTAAGGGGGAGAGGGTTTTTAGACATGAAATTTCAAGTGAGGATGAAGAAATAGTCTTGCATTAGAGGGGTATTTATAGGACATTCAATTGCCAAGATTAAGCCAAGTGGTGGGCAAGTGTAGGGTGAAGATTTGGACATGTGTTTGTGGGTCCCACTTGCTCATCAACTACACAAAATATCCTACCAACTCCTTGACAAAAAAAGAAAGGTAAAATGTGCCATGTTTTCGTCCCAACTTCCGCCCACTTGAGGGTGACACTTGTCACCCTCTCCTTGGTCCAAAATATTTCATCTCTCGGAAAAATCCGAAAAAATTATAAATGTTGCAACCGTATTTTTCCCTTCGCAAAGTCCGGAAAACGTTTCGTCGGAAAACGATTCTTTTTGCTAGTTGTGCACAAATTTCGTCCCTAGCCTAACTTAAGGCTTAAACTTTTGTACGTACGCCCTCACATACATACTCTGGAAATACGGGGTATAACAATAATAAACCTAGGTTTGCTATGGTCAAGAACCTGATTATCCCCAGTGGAGTCGCCATCTGTAACACCCCATTTTAACCGGAGTCGAAATGGGAGTACTACGTATGGTATGATTCCTAAATTTATTTTAAGGAGTCGCCACCTAATTATTTAAGTGAATTAGGACACTTGATTTATTGCAATAAAAATATTGCAATTAATGATCTCCATTTAAAGGCCTGCGAAAGCTATGTGAGATTCTAGGTAAGGGTTCTTTATTATCCTAAAGGGAAGGGGTCAGGCATCCTATAGGATCCGCTAACTTGCGGTTATCCGTTCAAACCTAGGTTAATTATATATTGGCTTTTATTCTACCTATTCTAAGCATTTTTACATAATATACAATTAAAATAAAATGCAATACAAAAGTAAAACTAAAATTAAATGAGACATGAGATAAGAATACGGGACATCTTTAACCCTTTTAGGCTTTACTGACAAGATGATCTTCTGCACTTGTATAGACACTTAGTAAAAGTGTTAGTAATAAAATAAATAATTTTTAAAGTAATAGCAATAATTAATAAATAAAGCCAAAAATAAATTCGTCTTTGTACAGGGAAGGCCTTGGAAATCAGACGGATATTCCTTCATCGGCCAAAATTGCTAAAAATAATAAAATAAATAAAACCTTCGGATCCGCGCCAAAACAGTAATAGTTTTAAACACGGAGGGCTCAGATATGTAAAAATATAAAGTGGGACAGCCTAAACAAGTGCACATGAGAATTCGCCTTGCCAGCGCATGTTGGTTATCCGGTGTAAGTGGAAGAAATCATCATTTGCCCAGAAAGCTTCATTTATTTTATTTTTTCGTCTTTGCAACTGTGGAGGCCTCAAAAATCGATGGATAACTTTTTCATTGGCCAAAGTGTAGTATCATATTCAAAATCAGTTTAATAAAATAATGACCGGCAAAATCGTCGATCCAACAAACACCAGAAGGTAACAAAACAGTGGCCAACAACACCGCTAGATATTCCAAAACATCGTCGGAGACAGTCCAAAAATGGTTCAAAAACTAGTTAGTAAAATGGCCAAAACAGTAGCAACATTGAAGAATCAGTCCGTCCAAAATCAACACCCATCAAGAGCAGTGATAAACATAGCCACGGTAGATACAATATTACTGGAAACACAAAATCCGTAGATTAAAATCACAGATCTGATTCGCCAGAAATTCCCAAATAACCATAACAGTACCAACACGAAAGTGAAACAGTGAGTCAAATGAACAGCAATCTGAACGGTAAAGTTCACGGAAATAGTAGAGTTCGCCGGAGTTCCAGAAGCTCCGGCCAGATTCAAAAGTCGAGAAAATCACGCCAAATTCGTCCAACAAACCACAATATATATAATAGCAATGAAAGAGAAACAAACAGTGATTTCAACGACAAAAGGCAGAGGGCAGCGGCGGTAGCGTCACTTCTACGGATAGGTCACCGGAGCGACGCCACCACAGTAGTGAGGTTCGATGGTGAGCAGTGGGGTTAATGAGGTCGGGATGATGGGACAGTGGTGTGTTCGCCACTAGTGGGTGTGACGGGAGAGCAAGGGGACGATGTTTCGCCGGTGAGTAGCGGCGGTATGGGGGCAGTGGGTGTTGTTGGTGTTCGACGGGAAAGGAGTTCGACGGGAGCAGGGGTGCGAAATGATGGTGGTGAGGTTCGTTGGTTCGCCGGAGCACTGAGCTCCGGCGGTAGGCGACGGGAATGGGGTTCGACGGGCAGTGTCGGCTGTGTCACTGTGTGTTGTGGCTAGGGTATGTGAGAGAGAGACCAGACGACTGGGGGTTTAGTTAAAGAAGATGGAGGTGCGGCTGAGGTTAAATGGAGGGGTAGTGTTGTGCGGCTAGGGTTTTTAATTAGGAGGGGCTGCTGAGTTAGGATGGTGGGCTGCCCTTTGTGCGGCTGAAGAAGTAGGGGTAGAAGTAGGGTAGGCGGCGGCTGCTGAGGGGTGATAAAGTAGGGTGGTCGACGGGAGAGTGAGGGAGAGGGCAGGGGTGAGAGGGTGAGGGAGAGTGAGAGAGTGGGGTGAGGGCTACTGTTTCTTTTGTGCGGCTGAAGGGCTGCGTGAATTAGATAATGATAGGGTGAGGGACGGCTGGGCAGATAATAGGGTTATGTAGGGTAGGTTTTAAAATGAGGGGGTAAGGTTTTATTTATAATGTGAGATTTAGGTTTTGGGTTTTGGGTATTGGGCTTTGGGTATTGGGTATTGGAGGGAAAAGATGAAAGGTGTATTGGGCCTCAGTTTGGGCTTCGGTTTTTTGGCGGATTGGACTGATTCAGATTGTGCCTTGGATCGGTTTTGACAAAAAATGCAAAATGGATTAATTATTTAAAAGAAAATTATTTAAAGATAAAAAATTATTAAAATGCAAATGCTGATGCAATAATAATAAAATACAATATTTAGCAAATATTTAATGCCTGATTAAAAGTAAAGACGGGATGTCAGTTAATTATTTAAAGAGATGCAAAATTAGTAAAACAAAATGATCGCGCAACAATAATAACATAATATTTTAAAAATGTTCAATATCTAATTAAAGTAAAAACATGATGTCAATTTACAAAAAATAAAACAACATAGAATGTTAGGTTAAAAATATACAAAAATGTCAAAAATTAAGATAAAATGCGGTGTCCTAAAATGCTTAAAATTGCAAGAAATGACTAAAAGATGGGTCAAAATTGGGTGTCAACAGTACTGACCCCCTTCGGGGGGGGCTGCGTTCATGCCCGCAGGTGTTAGGTACACAGGTTGGTGATCCTTGCTCTTAGGATCTCTGTTCAGTTTCTGGGAAGAAGCTCCATTCACTCCGGAGGCTTATCTTTTGGGTACGGTTTCCCTGATGTTGTAGATTTATGTACATTCAGGGGTATGGCGGGGCCCTGTCCTGCCACAGTTGTAATTCTTAGAGGTCTGTAGTCATATTTTGTGGGTCGGATGAAAAAAGAAGAAGATGTAACTGCGTTTGGTTAAGTATATGTATATGTGTCCAGGGAGGTAGCCTTATCGGCTAACTTGTTGTTTATTTCTTGTTGATTTTTTTTATAAGTTTCATGTATGTTCCGCTGATTATCTCTGATGTATACCTGTAAGGGTGCCTGTAGTAGGCACGATGTCTGGTCGGGTCGTGACATTTACCAAGTGCACAAGAATGACACTTATTCAAAATCCGAGTCTGGTTACAAGAAATAAAATTATTTTGTTTAAGAGAAGCTAAAACAGCCTCCCCCGGATGTCCAAACGTTGGTGCCATAAAGATGGTGCCAAAGATGCAAAAGTAGAATAAAACTTGGATTGATGACTAGGTAAGTTTATTGGATAAAGCTCCCTCTTGCTATCACATCTCATGAGAAGCCTCTCCGTCTGAAAATCACGCATGGAAAATCCAAAGGGGTCAAAATTAACAGATACCCAATTATCAGTTGTAAACTTCCTAACATATACCACGTTTTTTATTAGTTTTGGAGTATGTAGGACATTATTTAGAGACAGTGGTGGGTTAGGTGGTGACAATGTAGTAGAACCATACCCTTTGATTGGGATTGAATGACCATTTCCGACAATTATACCACTATCATTACTCAAATTAAAATAGGACGTGAGATACCTTGGGAGGACTTCATGTGTGACATTGTCCCAATGTCCATGTACCAATTTGAATCTGGTGGATTGAGTCCAAGAGTGTGCATGACGGACTCAATATCTATTGGATGGGCCACGGTTGAGTGGGCCTCATGCCACCGGTGGTGAGGCCTAGTCCACCGCTGGGCTGGATCAAGACAAATAAGCTGTTGGGCCCGGGCCGACCGAGGCCCGCTATTCTTCCACTGCTGAGGACTGGGCCGCCACTGCTGAGGCCCATTTGGGCGTTGCTGTTGCCACTGCTGGATCTGGCCACTGGGCCGCCATCGCTGCCCGGTTGATGGACCAGTGGCTCGCCACCGCCCACCCTCCGCCGCCAATTCTGCCACCACTGTTCTGCCACTGTCCACCAATGGAGTTGGTGGTGCCGCCATTTCCGTCGCCACCAGAATTCCGATGTCCTCCTCCTTTGTTATTTCCACGATTTTCACCCTTATTTTTATTATTATTACGTCCTTTTTGTCCCTTATTTTGGTGAGAAGGATAAAAAAAATACCATCATTCGAAGGGGTGGCAAGGAAGGCGGAATTTGACGTAGTTGAGGCCTTTTTCATCAAGCCCGACTCTTCAAGTACAAGCATGGATCTTGCTTGATAGAACTGTGGTAAAGGGTTACTTTGATGGATGAGAGTTCTCACTCCGCTATACGCTTCAGTGAGACCAGCAACCAATTGCAACACTAACCGGTTATTAGTAATCGGTGAACCTACGTTCCTTAACTAATCTGCCAACACTTTGAGGCGTTGACACTATGCCGAAACATTGGGAAAATCCGTCATGTCAACGGTGGAGAATTCTTGTTTCAGTGTAACAGCGTGAGAGTTTTGATTATCTTGAAAGATATCTCTCAAGCGGTCCCACGCCGCCATGGCTGTTGAATCCGACTCCATTATGGTGTGCAACAAGTCCGTGGAAATTATTGCATAAATCCAACCGAGGACTGTGGCATCAAGCGTATCCCACAAGTTCTTGTCTGCATCCGTGGGTTCCTTTCCCTTCCCATCTTTTGGTGGAATGATATGATGAAGGACTTTGTGAGCCCTACAACATATTTTAAACAATTCTGATCATAAAACATAATGCACGATTTTCATCTCCAGTTTAACAGAAATATGTGTCTTAATGTTTGAAATGACTAGAGCAGGATGAAAGAGGATTTAGATTCAGACATATTTTGGTTGAGATGAAGGTTGTTCAAAAATGGAGGGATAAAGCAAAAGAAATTAAAAAAATAATTGAAGAACAATTTCGGCCAAGGAGTAGCCTAGGTCGAAAATTTGGAGAGAAAATTTGGATCTTTTCCTTAAACTCTTGATACCATGTAAAACTTTGAGATTATTTTTCTCAAGTATCCTTCTTCCATTAGGTAAGAATATATACACTAATTACAATGACTAGAAAGAATAAGTCTTCCTTAGTATAATACTAGGAATATTCTCTATATAATAATTACCTACCATATATGAAGAGATACTATATTAATATAAGATATATATAATATTTTATTAATGACACTATTGTAGAATATTCTAACTAATATTTTAACAATTTCTTGATTTGGGGTTCAAACATATTTGAGATCACCAAAAGCCCTTATCACAAACCCTATCATCACAACAGGTTCCAAATGATTATACAAACATTTTTTAAGCTTTAACATGCATGCAATTTAAATAATAAATACTCAACTATAAGGATTGGTTTGTTATAAAGATTGAGCTGAGTGATCACACTCAGTGAGGCTTAGCTAATCTCATTCATGTCCGAACATAATAATATTTATAACTGATGATCATTTTTTTTGTAGTTGACTTATTATTGTTTATCATTTCAGGTTCTCTCTCATGATTTAAAATCTACAAATGGGAAAAAAAAAATACAATTCAAAATAATAGCATGCATATCATGACAAATCAATTAATAGGATTTAATGCTATTTTTGATCTATCTATCTTGTTGAATGACTCACAAACTCTACCAGACTAGCATGATTATGTACTTGTTCAATTGTTCAAATCTCGATGGATTCACATGACTTTATATTAACTGCATTCGACCTATCTTATTAAATTGTTCACAAAGCCTATATGATTGGCATGATATATTTGTGTGGTTTATAAAATATTCATCGAATTTGCAATTCCAATTTCGATCAGATAACCCCAAATCTTCTGCAAATAATCTCAAATTTGGTACAAAGCATCGATCACCATTCACTAACGATCCCTGCTCATCAATTTAGTCAAATAACACCAAATCAAAAAGACCCACTTTGTTTTCAATACTTTCTAAGAACCAACAATGAAGTTTTAAGATTTTTAAAATAAATCACTAGATTAGTGTTTGATAAAAATTTAACCACAAATAATCGACGGTCAAACGATAATAATAATAATCAATCATTAGCTTCGAATTTACACTCCCAAATAAGAATTTCAAGCTTTCAGAATTGAAGAACTAAAGTATTCTTGATGAGAAGAAGTGTTGGAGAATAAAGGTAAGACTATCAATTAAAATGGATATAATATCAAACAAATGTATTAATCTCTAGAGTCTTTTTCATTAATATCAATATATATAGTGTACAATATTTATCTCATATATAAGAGAAATTCTAGTCTCATATACAAAAGAAATCTCAGTCTTACCATAATTATATTTACACAATATTCTAATTATGGGTAGAGATTTTATTATACTACTATACATGTTTACACACCCCCTCAGTCGAAGCGGGAGGATGTCGGACGCTGAGACTGAATCTGAAGTCAAAAAACAACTGTCTGGGAAGTCTTTTGGTAAATATATCTACATACTGATATGATGATGGAACATGTAACACTCTGACATGACCTAGCGCAACGTTCTCACGAACGAAATGTATGTCCATCTCAATGTGCTTGGTTCGTTGATGCTGAACCGGGTTGTGAGAAAGGTAGATTGCAGAGATGTTATCACAGTACACAATAGATGCCTGACGCAAAGGACACTGAAGTTCTAACAGTAAATTTCTGAGCCAACAAATCTCAGCTACCACATTTTAACGCCTCTGTACTCAGCCTCGGCACTTGAACGAGATAGGGTGGTCTGTCACTTGGCAGACCATGAAATCAGATTATCCCGTAAAAAACATAAAAGTCAGAGGTGGAGCGTCGCGTGTCCGGACACCCTGCGCAATCTGCATCTGTATACGAGAGCAACTTGTTTAGTGCAGAGGGGTAAAGGTGCAAACCATAATCAAGTGTCCCCTTAATGTATCGGATGATACGCTTAAGTGCAGTGAAATGAGACTCTCTGGGGGCATGCATAAATAAACATACTTGCTGAACAACATAAGCAATGTATGGCCTTGTAAATGTGAGATACTAAAGTGCACCTGCAAGGCTCCTATATAGAGTAGGATCGGAGACTGAAGCATCATTCATAACACTGAGCTTAGATTTTGAATCAACTGGAGTAGGCATAACTTTGCAATTCGTCATCTTATCACTGTACACAATCTCCTCTGCATACTTACGCTGACATAAGAACTTATGGTTGACAGACATGGTCACTCATATCCCTAAGAAATAACCCAGCTTGCCCAAATCAGTCATTACAAATTCGGTCTTAAGCAAAGTAATAATCTCATTTTTCAACCCATCGGAAGAGGCAGTAAGAACAATATCATCCACGTATAGTAATAAGTAAACAATGCTACTACCTCGATGAAAAATGAAGAGTGATGTATCACTTTTGCTGCATACAAACCCAATCTGCAAAATATACCTGGCAAAGCGATCATACCACGCACGGGGGCCTGCTTTAGGCCATACATTGACTTACGGATATGACACATATAGTGAGGGACTACTGGATGGGTGAACCCAGATGGCTGATGCATGTAGACTGTTTCTCTCAGGTCCCCATGTAAAAATGCATTTTTCACATCAAGTTGATGTATCGGCCAGTGTTTTTCCATGGCTATGCTCAGAACTATGCGAATGGTAGCCGGTTTGACAACCGGATTGAATGTCTCACCATAATCAATGCCCTCCTGCTGATTTGTGTCATTAGCCACATGTCGTGCCTTATACCTCTCAAGATCTCAATTGTCTCTGAATTTTTGATGAATAAGCCACATACAACGGATCACATTCACCCCATCTGGCCTAGGTACTAGATCTCACGTGTGCTGCTTAGTCAAAGCATTGAACTCCTCATACATTGATGCATTCCAATTAGGGTCCTGTTTGGCCAATTTGGGATTTTTGGGAAGTGAAGATATGGTTTGGGCAGACAGATTAAATTGGACTTTGGGTTTGAAGATCTCGTGTTTGGCACGAGTTTCCATATGGTGAGTGGGTATAGTGGGTGCTTATGGTGGCTGAGTGGTGGGATCCGATACAGAGGGTAAGGTTGGATAAGGGAAGGGTGGAGGAAGTGTCGTCGAAGGCGCCGCGGCACCTGAACTATAGTCCTCTCTGAAGTTTTGGCATCGTGGCGCTGACGATGGTGGTGAAGAAATTTGGTCACAGGAGTTTTGGCACCGCGGCGCCTCATCCATGGGTCGCGGCGCTAACGACGGGACATAAGCATCTTGGTCACTGGAAGAATGGCGTCGTGGCGCCTCCATGATGGGCCGCGGCACTGATGATGTTGATGACTGATAATGATGGGAGAAATGGTAGGCTCGTCAAAAAAGGAGTAATCCAATTTTTAGAATTTTTGAAGATTCAAAAACTTGAATGTGATCTCGTCGAATGTGACGTGACGAGAGATGTGGATTTGATGAGTGGACAAGTCATAGCATAGATATCCCCTATAGTTCGGTGGGAAGCCTAGGTAGAGACATGGAGTGGACCAGAGAGCTAGCTTGTGAGGGGCGGTAGAGGCAATGTTAGGATAGCATAAACAGCCGAATATCTGTAGATGATCATAAGAGGGGACTCTATGATAGAGAATTTCGGTAGGGGTCATATTGTGAAGGGTTCTAGTTGGAAGAATGTTTAGAATGTATTCTGACATTAGCAGCATATACCCAGAAGGACGGAGGGAGGGAGACATGAATTAATAGAGTGCGAATCATATTATTAATGATGCAGATGATTCTTTCAGCTTTATCGTCTTGTGAGGAGGTGTGGGGGCAGGAGAAGCGAAAGACCATGCCATTATTAGTACAAAAATAGTGAAACATAGAGTTGTTGAATTCACGACCATTATCGCACTGAAATGATTTTATACTTTTTTCAAACTGTGTTTGAATAAATGTTCGAAACTAAAGAAATTTGGCAAACACTTCCGATTTAAATTTGAGAGAATATAACCAAACATAGAGGGAATATCATCTAGTAAGAGTGTAAGACAAGATAATATTTATGACCGAGAGAACTAGCAATAGGTGATGTCCATAAATCGGCATGTATAATATCAAATGGTGCAAGGTAACACTAATAGATGATTTAAATGGAAGACGAGTATGTTTGCCTAAAGAACAAGAAACACAGTTTTGAGCAAGCTTCCCATTATTACAAGTAATGAAATTATTGCCTCTAAGAAAATTTAAAACAGAGGCTCCTGGATGACCAAGCCTATTATGTCATGTTGATGAAGAAATAGCCGCTAGAGAGACGGGAGAGCAAGATCTGGCATCGGAGGTGGAAGGGAATAGATAGAGATCCCCGTGCTATTGCATCTCGTAAGAGGTGTCCCAGTATACAGATCCTTCACAGTGAAACTAAATGGGTCAAAGTCAACAGAGACAGAGTTATTACGAGTAAATTTGCGGACATAAATTAGGTTCTTAATGATGTGTGGGGCATATATGACATTTTTAAGGGAGAAGGGTGGATGAGGAGGTTGTGTGTAGGATGTACCATAACCCTTTATTGAAATGTGGTGGCTACTACCAACTGTAATATATTGAGGATGCTTTAAACTGAACAGTTTGAGAATATTACATGTATACCGGGTGAGGTGAGATGTGGCACCGGAGTCCATGTACCAATGGTTGTTTGGTTGTTGCAGATTGAGGCTGTTGAAAGCCTGACCCAAATCAGTGGTAGCCATGCCGGATGTGGGCTGTTAGAACTGGTCTTGCATGAAGTGGGTTTGTTGCGGGTACTGGGCTTGCCGAGGGGCTGGAGTTGGGCCCAACAACTCGTGTCGTGAATACTGGTTAAACGCATCGCTAGTACCGAATGCGTGGCGCCGTGGCTATGTCTCGGCGCCGCAAGACTGCATCTGGTATTGTTGAGGCACTGCGGCCCAGTTGTTCTGCGGACCTTGCTGTTGTTATTGTTGTTGGTTCTGCTGACCGCGACCCTTGACACGACCACGGCCTCCTGTTGAGTGTATTTTATACACTCTTTTGAGTCTTTTTTAATTAGTATTTTACTCTTTTATTTTGCATTTAGTATAGTGTTAGGTATGTTTTTCTTACGTTTGTGTCACAGCGGTCATAAAGGAGAATATACTACTTTTGAGGATGAAAATTGCACAAGCACAGCCCAAGAAATGAAGCCTAAGAAGTGCCAAGAAGAACAGAAGAAATTTGAAAAATTCCGGACAAAAATAAAAAAGGTACCTTGGTGCCTCTCAGAGGAACCATGGTTCCTGGCCAAGTAGCATCGCGGTGCCATTGAACCGCGTTCAGGAAAATTAGCATTGAGGCGTAAAAATTACCGAAAGTCCGAAATTGAATCACCGTCGAAGGCACCTAGGTGCTTGAAAAAGGAACCGGGGTGCCTGACAGAGGAATCGTGGTGCCTCCACTCCAGTAACTTTCAGTGATTTTCAGCCAATTAGCACCTAGGTTCCTCTCAGAGGAACCGCGGTGCCGACGCGTATTTTTCAGGTTTCCTGGGCCGAATTGGAGAGGGTTTTTATGGTCTGAAAGACAACTTTTCTCAAGTATAAAATCCCTAAACCCTGCTCATATACGAGACCTGATACCATACCTAAAATCATACTTTGGGAGGCAAGAAGGAGGCAAGACACAATTGGAGACTCTTGTTTAAGTTCTTTTTCTTTCGTTTGTTTTTATTTCAGTTTATGTTGGATTTTGTATTAGTTCTTGACATGACAATGTTTAGGAGCTAATTACTTTAGTAGGGTTTCCATCGAATCTTCTTGAAGCTCTTTCATATAGTTAATGCATTGATTATTGATTTCTTCTTCAGCATATTAAGATTTATTCAATATTGTTATGATTCTTTGATAATTAACTAGCTACTAATTGTCATCACTTGTATGATTTCAAATCAAAAGTCTGAAAGGTGAGATTTGAATATGTTGTAATTGTCTAGACATAGGTTAAAATCGTGGACGAAAGTACCCCGATACTTGTGTAGTAATTAAGGTTACTGTTCTTAATCCTCCTGTGTGGTAAAACTTATTATAGAAATATAGAAGGTTTCTGCACTAGGTTGAGCTCTTGTATGTCCTAACCCGAATATAATAACAGATTAATTAACTTGTTATCTTAATAAGAAGAAGAATGATTAGCATTGCATTAACACGTGAAAGAGTGGATAGTTGAGGAGATTGGAACCCTATTTCCTTCATAACTGTTATAACCCAAAGTATAATCATCTTTAGTTTATTTTCTGCAAATAGTTATAATTCTTAGTTATAATCCTCAAACTAAAGAACGTCAACCAAATAGATATCATATGATAGATAATCGGTACTTAATAAACTAGCCTATGTGGACGATATTCGGTCTTACAGACTATATTACTTGGAACGATACGTACACTTGCGTAAGCATCTAGAAATATCGCAACAAGTTTTTGGCGTCGTTGCCGGGTACTGGCGTACTGTTAATATCGATTTATCTATTCTTATTTCTAATTTGGTTTTTATTTTCAGTTTTTTTATTTTTTCTTTTATTTTGCTTTAGTGCTGTTTGCCGTGATCTGTTTGCTGTTTTTTATTAGTCTTAGGAACTTAGTTTATGCGAAGTAGGAGAGGAGCTGACATTTTTATCCCTCTGAACCCTGAGATTGAGAGATTGTGCAGACAGAACAGGGAAGAGAAAAGAGCAGCTGATTCCTTAGCAATGGGAGATCAGCGAAACAATAATTTGGGGGATGATGAGTTACCGCATGTTTTAAGATAAGTCTCTGCAGAAAGGAGCTTGGGGGACTATGTGATGTCAACCATTACAGAAGTACAGACTTGCATCCGGCTTTCAGCAATTGAAGCCAATAATTTCGAGATCAAACCAGTCATATTGCACATGGTTCAGAGCTCAGTTCAGTTTGGGGGATTGCCGTCTGAAGATCCGCACTTGCATCTAGCAAACCTCCTGGAGCTGTGAGCAACGTTTAAATATAATGGTATTACTGATGATGTCATTCGGTTGAGACACTTCTCATTCTCACTCAGGGATAGAGCAAAGTGTTGGCTGAACTCATTACAGGCGAACTGCATCACTACATGACAAGACTTAGCCCAGAAGTTGCTTGCCAAGTTCTTCCCCCCAGCTAAGGCAGCGAAGCTTAGAGGTGAACTTAATAACTTCTATCAGCTGGAGGGAGAACCATTATATGATGCTGGAAGAGGTTAAAAGACTTGCAGAGAAAGTGCCCACATCATGGGATTGAGAAGTGGATGCTAGTCCACATATTTTATAATGGGTTGTGTGGTACAACTCGTACCATCATTGATGCTGCAGCAGGAGGTACGTTCATGAAAAGGAGTGTCAATGAGGCACATGATTTGCTAGAGGATATGGCCACAAACAACCATCAGGGGGGCGATGAGAGAGCAGTGAACAATAGGAAGATGGTTGGGATTCATGAGCTAGATACTATCACTGCATTGACTACGCAGGTAGCCACTTTGACAAAGCAGATGCAGCAGAGTACCATGGCAGTTAAAGCAGTGCAGACACCAGTGAGTTGTGAGATCTGTGGGGGTCCCCACACTTTTGATAGATGCACAGCAGTGGATCCGAATAATATGCCCATGGAGCAGGTTCAAGCAGTGAGGAATTTTCAGAGGCCCTACAACAATACTTACTCCAATACGTACAATCAGGGGTGGAGAAATCACCCAAACTTTTCGTGGAGGAATGAACAGGGGCAGCAGACACGATTGTGGCCAACACTGAACCGACACAAGAGAAGCCTGATGAGCTAAAAGCAGTACTGCTAACACTCACAAATTCACAGACCCAGTTCATGACAGAAACTATGTCATCTATCCAAAATTTGGAGGCACAGGTTGGACAGCTGGCGAGCATGCTGAATAATAGAGAAGAAGGAACCCTTTTCAGCGATGTGGTGAATCCAAGGGAGTAGTGTCAGGAAATAATCCTGAGGAGCGGAAAACAGTTAGAACAGGCTACACCTAAATCAGTGGCTGGAAAAAAAGAGTTGGAGAAAGCAGATGAGGCAGAGAAGGAGGGGGTTACTGATGACCGCCCTATTTTAGAGAAGGCTACACCCGCAGTGATGAGGGAATATACTGACAAAATTCCTTACCCTCAAAGACTGCAAAATAAGTCCTTAGACAAGCAATTCTCCAAATTTTTAGAGGTCTTCAAAAAGCTTCATATCAATCGCTCATTCATTGAAGCATTGGAGCAGATGTCAGCTTATGTAAAATTCATGAAAGACATCATGTTTAAGAAGAGAAAGATGGCGGACTATGAGACAATATCGCTGACAGAGGAGTGCAGTGCTATCCTACAAAAGAGACTTCCCCAGAAATTGAAAGATCCAGGGAGTTTCACCCTACCTTGCACCATAGGAAGTGTTACATGCAAGCAAGCCTTATCTGATTTGGGGGCAAGTGTCAATTGCCCATCTCTGTGTTCAGAAGACTTGGTTTGGGGGAAGCAAGGCCAACCACAGTCACCCTGCAGCTAGCTGATCGCTCGGTTGTGCATCCTCAAGGAATTATTGAGGATGTGTTGGTACAAATAGGCAAATTCATCCTTCTTGCTGATTTCCTCATTTTAGACATAGAGGAAGATGAAAATATGTCCATGATCCTTGGGATACCATTCCTATCCACAGGGCGAGCCCTCATTGATGTTGAAAAAGAGGAGTTAAAGCTCAGGGTTCAAGGTGAGGAAATGGTGTTCAAAGTTTTCAAGCAGTCCACCGAACCTCAAGTCGATGCTAGATGCTTTGCTGTTGGTGTTGTTGATAAAAGGGCTCCTCATGAAAGTTCCAAGGGTATTGATGCCCTTGATGGTAAGAATTATGCACCCATAAATAATGTTGTGGATGAAAACAAGGGAATGAACCCTCCTGAAATGAGCCCTGTGAAAAAGAAAATGAGAAGGAGGATGAAAATGATGCTAAAGTGGATATGTGGAGGGGATACTCTACCCCCTTGATCTAGTAAGTAACCTGCGTCCGTCTAAAAGACGTTAAAGACAGCGCTACTTGGGAGGCAGCCCAATAGTTTTAATTATGTTATTTCAATTTTTGTTGTTTTACTTTGTTTATTTTGTCTTGAACAGTTTCATGATATGTTTAGTCTTTTTGGATGACAGATAAAGGCAGGGACTCACTCCAAAGGGCGAAGGTGTAACAATGCAGAAAATTGGAGGACACTGAAATTTTTCAGGAATTAGCACCGCGGTGCCTGGTATAAGAACCGCGGTGCCTCCTTCGTCTTTGTGCACAGTAATTTGTCCTTCCTCCTAGACCTACGTTATGACCGTTGTGTTGTATCAGTAAGTTGTCCCTTTATTTTTAGTCTTCACACATTGGGGACAGTGTGTCGATTAAGTTTGGGGGGTGTCTTATTTTGTCTTATTGTTTTTGAGTCTCTTTGGTTTGTCTTTGTGTTATTTTATGTGTTTTTGAGTCATAATTTTTTTTATGGATCATGCATGTTGTAGTTGCTAACGATATTGAGTGGATAAAGTGAGATAATGTAATGGAATTTAAAGCAAAAATCTGTGTGTTTAAGTTAGATATGCCAAAAATTCATGACATCTAATTATTTGGGATATTTGTGCTTAGCCTATATGTGTCAGTTATGGAAAGAAAGGTTGAAAAAAGTATAGAAAATCTGCTTGCTTGTTATTTGAGGCGAAATAGTTAAGATGTACATGTTTAGGGAGATGATTCAGGCATTTCTTTGATAGCCCTTCTAACTATTCATTACCTACCCTGACATAAATTGTATCACTAGTCAGCCCTTTTGAGCCTAAAATAAGATCTTTCTTTAACACCCTATGATTCCCGGTTTGTGCCATAAGTAATAATTGAAAGTTATTGGGATGAGAAGTGTTGAAAAAGAACAAGAAGAGAGTAAAATTTTGATGCACTCCAATGTAAAATATGCAAAAGCCTAAGTTTGAAGGTGCTTGTTATTTATAATGTATCTCATTCTCTCAAAAGAAAAGAGGGAGAAAAATAGGTATGAGATTAAAAAGAAAGTCAAAAAGAAGAAAAAAGAGTTGAATGAAAAATGTTTATGATACGTAATTGAGCCTAAATGTCTACTTTTACCTACCCCTGCCTAAGCCTACATTACAACCAGTGAAAGTCCTGATGATTTTTAATATGTATGTGTTACACCCAGTATTTCCAAGAGAATGAGATGAGAACGTATGTAAGGTAATAAGATTGACATGTTGGAAAGAAAGTGTAGTTACATTTTCGATTTAGAGCAAATTTGGTCACAACGAACGTGACGCCATAATTTCTTCACGAGTGGTCGGTTTCGTTCCAAATTTGAGATACGAGCGTAGAATACTATTGTGAAGATGCGGGACTAATAATATGGGGTCCGTCGATAATTTCATAATTTCGCGGGGACCTTTGAAAAATTATAGTATTTTGGACCAATCGGAGGGAGACACGTGTCACCCCTCCACTTGGTCTTGCAAGATGACAAGTCTCTAAGATATTTTGAGGCCAGGTGGGCATGTGGGGCCCACTCTACTTGGCATTATAGGTTGATATAAATCCAAGTCTTGAAGACTTGGATTCATTATACACTTAGACAAAAAAATAAGCTCTCATCTTCTCCCCTTTAGCTCCATAATTTCGAGAGCCCCTTGGCTAAGAACAACCATTGTTGATCAATTTATTTCTCCAAGATTAAGCCCTTAAACCAAGTGCTAAGCCTAGATTAATATTCTACACATTTTTACTTGTTTTGACCGAAAGTTGATGCCAAAACCCTAGGGGTTTCGTCGACTTTTTGGAAGTGAGATTCAAAGAGAAGTTGCTCCTAAGGTTGTAGGGGGTACATATATGTGATTGGAACTTGAAGAAGTGGAGCGAAACGAAAATTGCGGACCAATAAAAACTGGACGGCATTTTTGGGCAAAAAATGAGGTAAAAGTCCTTCTTTTAAAGTAATTGGATATTACTTATTGTTATTATGTATGGATGAACTTTTGTTAAAAATAATGAAGAATAAAAAGTCTTTGAGCCATTTTTGGGGCTAAAACCGATTTGGGACAGATTTGGTGCAAATGGAATTCGTTGGTTATTGTCGTTGTTATCTTCACCTATTGCATGTTATAATGGATTAATATTGTTGTTAATAAGTTGTTATAACTTATGTAGAAGTTTTGGAACTCGAATTGGAATAAAATGGATTAAGGAACGAGTTATCGGGTTGTAGTTGTTGTGGCCAAGAAACTGCCCAAAACTGTTAGACGTTGTTGTGTCGTTTAGTGGACTGTTTTGAGGTATTAAATGATGGAAATTTAGTTGTTGTTATGCATGTTTAAGTGTAGTAGTTGCTAATGAAAGTCCTAAGGGAATAAGGGTGTGGAAAGGCGTTAAAAGGCCTCACATTTTACCCTCGTTATAGTTGGATTGTGGATTGTTTTTATGGGATGAATTATAGACTGTTTTATATAAGTTAAGGGGCCGAATTTTGCACGTAAGGTAGGTGTGTGATCCCCTTTGGTTGTTGATTTGATTGTGCCTTAAATGTGGCTTGTTGGTTGATGAATATGGGCCTTGGAAAAGGTGGAAAAGTACGTAGAAACAAAGGAAGTGCTGCCCAATTTTCCGTAGAATTAGAGGGCCATTATTTGGTATAAGTCCTACACTTGATATCTTGTAGTTTATAGAAGTGTTATTGTCATTTTAGGTTGAAGTACTACGTGTAGCACATTCTACTTGGCTTGTGGAATAGCCAATAAGGTTGAAGTACATTGGAGTGTATTGCTACTTGTCGTTTGAGTTAGTCGCCAACGAAGTATGTGAACTTCTTCCTTCTATCGACATAACTCTCCTTGAAGTGTACTTGCCTTGTTTTGGAGTATACGTGACTTGTTTTCTTGAAGTACTTACCTTGTCATTAGGAAGTATTCATGTTATTGATTTTATGAAAAAAACATGTCTAAAATATTCCTAAGTTCTTACCAAAGTCTTATGGGGGATGTTGGTAAGAGTCGTTAGGAAGTATTGGAGTCGAGTTGACCTTGCTAATTTACTACACTAATGAGAATAGGTGTCAAACAAGCCACAACAGCGTTAATAAAAATGTATCGACAATCAATTATATTGAAATGAGTAGAATTCTCCATCTGCATAGAAACTAATGTAATACAAAATTGTATTACATTTTCTAGATTATGGTTGCTTTAACAAGATCGTTATAAACGAGTATAACTTATTCACAGCTCATAAAAGTATTAATTTTGAAAGTACACAAGACTTGGATTTCGAAAGTATAAATGACTTGAGTTTTGAAAAAGGTGTAGTAACTCGATTTGAAAAGTATATGTTACTTGATTCAAAGAGAATAAGTAACTTGATTTGAAAAGTATATGTTACTTGATTCAAAGAGAATAAGTAACTTGATTTGAAAAGTATATGCTACTTGATTCAAAAAGAATAAGTAACTTGATTTGAAAAGTATATGTTACTTAATTTAAAGAGTAGAAGTAACTTGATTTGAAGGCATAAGTTACTTGATTTTAAAAGTGTAAGTTACTTGAGTTTAAAAGGGTAAGTAACTTGGTTTTAATAGTGAAAGTGCTTTTGGGTTCAACTCTCTAAATATTTCATGAAACGATTCTTTTGTAAAGAATAGACGTACATAGTACTTTGGGTTCAAATCTCGTACATGATATGATAGTGCTTTAGTTTTCTAAAATGAAAGTGTTATAACGGATTTATGGGAAGTTTGTTATAACAAGGTTTGTGAAAAGTCAAGAGATGGTTGAAAATGTTGTAAGGAAATCATGTGAGAATGTCCATGGTTAAGTCCTTAATATAGTACATGATATGTGACAATTTGATTTTCAAAGATGTTTTAAAGTAATATGTGATGTCTATTACCCTGATTTGTCAAATCATGTCTTAGAAAGATACTTGGTATGATAAGTGTCTTGATGATGGTCTCAAAATGATACATGTATTGGATTCTACTTCCTAGTGATACATGTAGTATTTGGGCTTTTCTAAAAATGAAAATTTAGTTTATAAAGTTAATGTACGACTCACGTACCTTGTTGTAATGGACTTTAATCCTTAGTGATGCAAGTGTGATAGTGCCTTGGAGTTATAAAATGAAAGACTTGTTAGTGCCTTGTTTGTTTTAGAAAAGGAAGACATGGTATTGTCTTGATTATTTTAGGAAGGAAGACGTGGTATTGTCTTGTTTGTTTTAAAAGGAAGACGTGGTATTGTCTTGTTTGTTTTAAAAGGAAGGCATGGTATTGTCTTTGTTATTTTAGAAAAGGAAGACATGGTATTGTCTTGTTTGTTTTAAAAGGAAGGCATGGTATTGTCTTGGTTATTTCAGAATGGAAGGCATGGTATTGTATTGTTTGTTTTAAAAGGAAGGCATGGTATTGCCTTGGTTGTTCAAAAAGATGGTGCCTTCATTTTGTCTAATGAGAGTTAAAGATTACTTAACTTGCATAAGTTGTTCATGATAGTCATTTGTTACACCCCGTATTTCCAAGAGATTGAAATGAGAACGAACGTATGAAAATAAGATTTGAAAGTTGGAACGAAAGAAAGAATTGTGTTTCCTAAGGAAAATCTTCCGAACCTCGTGAAGGAAAAAAGTTTGTTAAATGGAATGTGGTTCTCAAAGTTGGTATTTGAGACTTTTTGAATATATTTGAATTTTGGATTTTAAATTCCGGATTTGGTCATGTGGGGCCCACGGGAAAATTTTACGGTTTTGTGGGGCCCACAATATTTTTGAGATATTTTGGCCAATTATGGATTTTTGGGAGATGAAATATTTTTAGGCCAATGAGAGGGTGACACGTGGCACACCCCCCCCCCCCCACACCCCACTTGTCTTGGTCTTGGAAGACTTTGACCTTAGTTATTTTAGAGACAAGTGGGTCATGTGGGTCACACTCACTTGTCTTGCTACACTTAGTCCCTACACTTGTCCTCATCTTACCCATTGTGATACATTATATATGTATACTTAGAGACATTGCAAGACTTCATTTGCACAACACTTAGAAATATTCCATCTTTTTCCCTCTTCTCTTATGCTCTCGGCCAAGGTTGGCAGATTTCAACCAACTTTGGATAGATATATCTCCTGGTATATGAGGAATTTTTAGGTGTTTCAAAATCCTAAAATGAAGTTCGTCGAGTCTAGTTTCCAACGCAACAAACCGTTCATCGATCGGACATCGGAGTAAAGAGTTATGGACGTCACAAGTTCAGCTGACAAAACAGTGAGCAAAAACGCTACACTAGGTCGAGAATAGAGGGTGAAACTCTAGGGGTTCCGTCGTCTTTTTGGTGATGGAATGTGAAGGAAAGTTGCTCCTAAGGTTGTAGGGGATACATATATGTGATTGGATCTTGAAGAAATGGAGCGAAACGAAAACTACGAGCCATTGTTGAGCATTCTGCCCGGGACGTTTTTGGGCACAAAAATGAGGTAATAGTTCCTCTAAAATTAAAGTAATTAGATATTACTTATTGTTATAATGTATAGATGAATTCATGTTAAGGAAGAAATTGAAAATAAGATGTGTATGAGGTAGATATGTTGTTGGCCGATTGAGACAATTTTGTGCCCTTGGTTTCGTTTGTTATATGGTTGTTGTTATCCACACTTGTCGCATGTTAAAATAAGGTAATATGGTTGTTGATAAGTTGGTATGTCATATATGGAAGTGTTGGAACTCGAATTGAAATAAAATGGATTAAGGAAAGAGTTATCGGATTGTAGTTGTTTTAGCCGAAAAACTGCCCAAAACTGTTAGACGATGTCGTATCATTTTATGGACTGTTTTGGGGGTGTGGTTATGCTGGAAAATCAGCCCTAATATGCATGTTTAAGTGTAGTAGTTGCTAATGAAAGTCCTAAGGAAATAGGGGTGTGGAAAGGTGTTGAAACGCCTCACATGTTACCCTCGTTATTGTTGGATTACAGACTGTTTTTATGGGCTGATTTGTGGACTGTTTTGTATAACTGTGGGGCAGAATTTTACACGTCCAGTTAGGCGTGTAATCCCCTTTGAATTGCTGGTTTGTTGCGCCTTAAATGTGGCATGTTGGTTATTGATTTCGGGCCTTGATAAAGGTGGAAAAGTACGTAGAAACAAAGGAAGTGCTGCCCAATTTTCCGTAGAATAAGAGACTTTAAACTTAGTATTATTCCACGCTGATAAGCTAGGAGTTGATAGACATGTTATGGTTATCATAGGTTGAAGTACTACGTATAGCGTATTCTACTTGAAGGGTGGAATAGCTATTAATGTTGAAGTACTTTGAAGCATTTTGCTACTTATCGATAGTCGTCGCGAGGTATGTGAACCTCTTCCTTCTTTTGGCATGTTCTATGTATGAAATATACATGTGGTGTTATTTCATGATTCCTTCTACTCTTAGAAGTTAAGAGGTATGTATGTTGATTTACTCTATGTAAAAGGTATGTCTAAGTAATCCTAAGTTCTTACCAAATCTTATGGGGGATGTTGGTAAGAGTCGTTAAGAAGTATTTGGAGTCGAGTTGACTTCGCTAAATTACTGCACTAATGAGAATAGGTATCGAACAAGTCATTGCAGTGTTAATAAAATTGTATCGACAATCAATTATATTAAAATAAGTAGAATTCTCCATCTGCATAGAAACTAAGATAAGACAAAATTGTATTATATTTTCTAGATCATGACTGCTTTAATAAGATCGTTATCAACGAGTATAACCTATTCACAGCTCATAAAAATATATGTTGCTTAATTTAAAGAGTTTATGTTATGAAGTTTTAAGACTATGAACCTTGATTTCTTAAAAGGTTATGAGACTTTATTTGTCAAGTTATGAGACTTGATTCTTAAAGAAAGGAATGACTTGATTTAACAAGTATGGTTTCCATGATTTATTTCAAAAGTTAAGAGCCTTGATTTCAAAAGAGAATGTAACTTGAGTTTTCAAAAGAAGAAGTTTAATTGATTTAAAAGAGAAGGTGTGGCATGATTCTTTTTTTTAAGTATGTATGTACGTATTACTTTTGGGTTTAATTTCCCTAATGTAATAAGAAATAAAAAGTGCCTTAAGTTCTAAAAAATGAAAGGTTGTTATAATAGTTTTATGTGAAGTTCTTTATAACGACTTAAGAAGAAGTGAAAAGATGATTTAAAATGTTATGTAAGGGAAATCACGCCGCGTCCCAGAATGGGCCGAGAAGTATACATTTATGGGCAGACTATATGACTTTACCGCATTCCAGAATGGGACGGGCAGTATACCTTTATGGGCAGACTATATGACTTTACCGCGTCCCAGAATGGGCCGGGCAGTATACCTTTATGGGAAGACTATATGACTTTATCGCGTCCCAGAATGGGCCGAGCAGTATACCTTTATGGGCAGACTATATGACTTTACCGCGTTCCAGAATGGGCCGGGCAGTATACCTTTATGGGCAGACTATATGACTTTACCGCCCCGAACGGGCCGGCAAGATACCTTTATGGGCAGACTATATGACATTACCGCGTCCCAGAATGGGCCGGGCAGTATACCTTTGTGGGCAGACTATATGACTTTACCGCGTCCCAGAATGGGCCAGGCAGTATACCTTTATGGGCAGACTATATGACTTTACCGCGTCCCAGAATGGGTCGGGCAGTATACATTTGTGGGCAGACTATATGACTTTACAGCGTCCCAGAATGGGCCGGGCATTATACTTTTGGGGGGAAACTTTGTATGAATTCATCGTGTCCCGCAAATGGGCCGGGTCACGTTATCACGTATGGATAATCAAAGTGAACTTCAAAATGAGACGTACCTCCATAAAGGGCCGGATTATGTTATGCAAAATACGTAAGTTATGTGTTTATGAACTTGATGGTGTTTCCTAAGTATGTATGTAAGAATTTGATTATAATTATTATTTGAAGATGGGAAAAGATAATAATGTGCGATTAAGTACATGAGTTGAAATGGCACGGTAGGATCTGGTATTTACTTTTTATACTTGCCCCTGTCATTCTTTTGTACAGTTATGATTTGTTTAATGTACCTTGTTTCCGTTCCATACTCGGTATATGTCCAGGGAGGTAGTCTTATCGGCTAGCCTGTTGTTGATTTCCTGTAAACGTACGTTATGAGTTTCATGTATGTTCCGCTGATTTTCTCTGATGTATACGTAGCGGTGCCTGTAGGGCACCGCCGCGCCGGTCGGGTCGTGACAAAAGTGGTATCAGAGCAGTTAGTCCTCGGAATGTCTACAGACCGTGTATAGTAAGTCTTGTTTATCGGTGTGTTGTGCACCACATCTATAAACAGGGGCTATAGTACATTTAGTATTGGTTTCCCTTCTTCTCACTCTGAGATCGTGCGATAGAGTTGTGTTGTTAGGGTAGTCTCTCCCTAACGTATTATTGTGATTGCAGCTATGAGAAAGGCAACAGTGACCTGGAAATGATTATATGAATTGCGTATCCAGGTTGGTAAAATTATCATATAGATGGTATTATGATAATGTATATCTGTACGAGCGTATTTCTTTAGGGTCATATGTGTGTTGCCTAGAATGATTATGGTTTATCAGAAGTTGGTTAAGTTATGCGGTATGCTTAAGTGTTATGTACGGATAATATTGAGTTGTTGTGAGTAAGACAACATGATTGTGAGATATTGAGAAGCTACATTTCCCGTATGTGGGGACTGATAATGTAAGCTTGGGACATAGAGAAATTGTGAACCTTAGAATATTGATGACCGCTGAGACCTTAGATGTACAAGGCCTTCTCGGGTAGTAAGATTTATTTCAGACCAAGAATGAGAGTTAAGTTTGATGATGGGTCGGGTTGTGGACCAATTACGGGTCAACCCGTGGCAATGGAGTGGGGTCAGTTGGAGGTGGTCCCGCTATGTGATGGGGTCACAAGGGTGTAAGACCCAAGTCTAGTTAATCGTTGTACGAGTTCGTGGACACGTTCCACCAGAAGCGGGTCGTGACAGAGGACCTTAAAGTGTTAAAAGAATTAAAGTGTTTATAGTTATGACTAATGAAAGTACGAAAAGAGAATCTTTTTAAGCCATAAATGGAAGTATATAGTGGTGATACACCCTATATTTGATTCCTCGGTTGGCTTTTGATTGATGTATATGCATGTGTGATATACTGGGGTTATATGTGGCATTTAATTGGTTTCGTTGATTATAGTTTAAGGAGACTATACTAAGATTTGTTTAGGTTAAACCTAGTATGAACATTCGGGACGAATGTTTCTAAGGGGGGAAGGATGTTACACCCCGTATTTCCAAGAGATTGAAATGAGAACGAACGTATGGAAATAAGATTTGAAAGTTGGAACGAAAGAAAGAATTGTGTTTCTAAGAAAAATCTTCCGAACCTCGTGAAGGAAAAAGGTTTGTTAAATGGAATTTGGTTTTCAAAGTTGGTATTTGAAACTTTTTGAATATATTGGAATTTTGAATTTTAAATTCCGGATTTTGTCATGTGGGGCCCACGGGAAAATTTTACGGTTTTGTGGGGCCCACAATATTTTTGAGAAATTTTGGCCAATTATGGATTTTTGGGAGATGAAATATTTTAGACCAATGAGAGGGTGACACGTGGCACACCACCCCCCCCCCACCCCACTTGTCTTGGTCTTGGAAGACTTTGACCTTAGATATTTTAGAGACAAGTGGGTCATGTGGGTCACACTCACTTGTCTTGCTACACTTAGTCCCTACACTTGTCCTCATCTTACCCATTGTGATACATTATATATGTATACTTAGAGACATTGTAAGACTTCATTTGCACAACACTTAGAAATATTCCATCTTTTTTCCTCTTCTCTTATGCTCTCGGCCAAGGTTGGCAGATTTCAACCAACTTTGAAGAGGTATATCTCATGGCATACGAAGAGTTTTTAGGTGTTTCAAAAGCCTAAAATGAATTTCGTCGAGTATAGTTTCCAACTCAACAAACCGTTCGTCGATCGGACATCGGAGTAAAGAGTTATGGACGTCACAAGTTCAGCTAACAAAATAGTGAGCAAAAACGCTACACTAGGTCGAGAATAGAGGGTGAAACCCTAGGGGTTCCGTCGACTTTTTGGTGATGGAATGTGAAGGGAAGTTGCTTCTAAGGTTGTAGGGGATACATATATGTGATTGTATCTTGAAGAAATGGAGTGAAACGAAAACTACGGGCCATTGTTGAGCATTCTTCCCGGGACATTTTTTGGCACAAAAATGAGGTAATAGTTCCTCTAAAATTAAAGTAATTGGATATTACTTATTGTTATAATGTATAGATGAATTCATGTTAAGGAAGAAATTGAAAATAAGATGTGTATGAGGTAGATATGTTGTTGGCCGATTGAGACAATTTTGTGCCCTTGGTTTCGTTTGTTATATGGTTGTTGTTATCCACACTTGTCGCATGTTAAAATAAGGTAATATGGTTGTTGATAAGTTGGTATGTCATATATGGAAGTGTTGGAACTCGAATTGGAATAAAATGGATTAAGGAAAGAGTTATCGGATTGTAGTTGTTTTAGCCGAAAAACTGCCCAAACCTGTTAGACGTTGTCGTATCATTTTATGGACTGTTTTGGGGGTGTGGTTATGCTGGAAAATCAGCCCTAATATGCATGTTTAAGTGTAGTAGTTGCTAATGAAAGTCCTAAGGAAATAGGGGTGTGGAAAGGTGTTGAAACGCCTCACATTTTACCCTCGTTATTGTTGGATTACGGACTGTTTTTATGGGCTAATTTATGGACTGTTTTGTATAACTGTAGGGCAAAATTTACACGTCCAGTTAGGTGTGTAATCCCCTTTGAATTGCTGGTTTGTTGCGCCTTAAATGTGGCATGTTGGTTATTGATTTCGGGCCTTGATATAGGTGGAAAAGTACGTAGAAACAAAGGAAGTGCTGCCCAATTTTCCGTAGAATAAGAGACTTTACACTTAGTATTATTTCACGTTGATAAGCTAGGAGTTGATAGACATGTTATGGTTATCATAGGTTGAAGTACTACGTATAGCGTATTCTACTTGAAGGGTGGAATAGCTATCAAGGTTGAAGTACTATGGAGCATTTTACTACTTGTCGATAGTCGTTGCGAGGTATGTGAACCTCTTCATTCTTTTGACATGTTCTATGTATGAAATATATATGTGGTGTTATTTCATGATTCCTTCTAATCTTAGAAGTTAAGAGGTACGTATGTTGATTTACTCTATGTAAAAGGTATGTCTAAGTAATCCTAAGTTCTTACCAAATCTTATGGGGGATGTTGGTAAGAGTCGTTAAGAAGTATTTGGAGTCGAGTTGACTTCGCTAAATTACTGCACTAATGAGAATAGGTATCGAACAAGCCATTGCAGTGTTAATAAAAATGTATCGACAGTCAATTATATTAAAATAAGTAGAATTCTCTATCTGCATAGAAACTAAGATAAGACAAAATTGTATTATATTTTCTAGATCATGGCTGCTTTAATAAGATCGTTATCAACGAGTATAACATATCCACAACTCATAAAAATATATGTTGCTTAATTTAAAGAGTTTATGTTATGAAGTTTTAAGACTATGAACCTTGATTTCTTAAAAGGTTATGAGACTTTATTTGTCAAGTTATGGGACTTGATTCTTAAAGAAAGAAATGACTTGATTTAAAAAGTATGGTTTCCATGATTTATTTCAAAAGTTAAGAGGCTTGATTTCAAAAGAGAATGTAACTTGAGTTTTCAAAAGAAGAAGTTTAATTGATTTAAAAGAGAAGGTGTGGCGTGATTCTTTTTTTAAGTATGTATGTACGTATTACTTTTGGGTTTAATTTTCCTAATGTAATAAGAAATAAAAAGTGCCTTAAGTTCTAAAAAATGAAAGGTTGTTATAATAGCTTTATGTGAAGTTGTTATAACGACTTACGAAGAAGTGAAAAGATGGTTTAAAATGTTATGTAAGGGAAATCACACCGCGTCCCAAAATGGGTCGGGCAGTATACCTTTATGGGCAGACTATATGACTTTACCGCGTCCCAGAATGGGCCGGGCAGTATACCTTTATGGGCAGACTATATGACTTTACCGCGTCTCAGAATGAGCCGGGCAGTATACATTTATGGGCAGACTATATGACTTTACCGCGTCCCAGAATGGGCCGGGCAGTATACCTTTATGGGAAGACTATATGACTTTACCGCGTCCAAAAATGGGCCGGACAGTATACCTTTATGGGCAGACTATATGACTTTACTGTGTCTCAGAATGGGTCGGGCATTATACCTTTGTGGGCAGACTATGTGACTTTACCGCGTCACAGAATGGGCCGGGAAGTATACCTTTATGGGCAGACTATGTGACTTTCCCGCGTCCTAGAATGGGTCGGGCAGTATACTTTTGGGGGGAAACTTTTTATGAATTCACCGTGTCCCGCAAATGGGCTGGGTCACGTTATCACGTATGGATAATCAAAGTGAACTTCAAAATGAGAAGTTCCTCCATAAAGGGCCGGATTATGTTATGCAAAATACGTAAGTTATGTGTTTATGAACTTGATGGTGTTTCCTAAGTATTTATGTAAGAATTTGATTATAACTATTATTTGAAGATTGGAAAAGATAATAATGTGCGATTAAGTTCATGAGTTGAAATGGCACGGTAGGATCTGGTAGCTACTTTTTATACTTGCCCCTGTCATTCTTTTGTACAGTTATGATTTGTTTACTGTACCTTGTTTCCGTTCCATACTCTGCACTTTGTGATCTTCTCTGGGCTGCGTTCATGCCCGCATGTGTTAGGTACACAGGTTGGTGATCCTTGCTCTTAAGATCTATGTTCAGTTTTTGGGAAAAAGCTTCATTTACTCCGGAGGCTTATCTTTTGGTACAGATCCCTGTTGTTGTAGATTATGTACATTCAGGGGTATGACGGGGCCCTGTCCAGTCACAGTTGTTATGTCAAATTCTTAGAGGTCTGTAGTCATACCTTGTGGGTCGGTTTGTAAAGAAAAAAAAGGATGTAACTGTTTTTGGCTTTATATATATATATATATATATATATATATATGTCCAGGGAGGTAGGCTTATCGGCTAGCCTGTTGTTTATTTCCTGTAAACGTACGTTATGAGTTTCATGTATGTTCCACTGATTTTCTCTGATGTATACCTGTAAGGGTGCCCAGGTAGGGCACCAGTCGCGGGCCCGGGGTCGGGTCGTGACACCATTGGTGCTAGTGTTATGAGTATAATTGCGGGGTAAACCCCCAAGACATTATACATCCCCAGAGTGTAATTGCGGGGTAAACCCCCAAGACATTATATATCCCATGAGTATGATTGTGGGGTAAACCCCCAAGACATTATACATATTCCGTGGATTTTCTCCCCACGATGCGAGAAAACTACCTCATTCGAGTCCGTAGGGCTCATGCGGGTGAAATAGTCCCATGCGGGTAAAATAGTCCTATGCGAGGAAATTACGTCATGCGGGTCCACGTGATCTATGCGGGTGAAATAGTCCTATGCGAGGAAATTACCTCATGTGGGTCCACAAGACCTATGCGGATGAAATAGTCCCAGGAGTAGGATTGCATAATGATACTACCGACAGGTGGCCCTAGATTGATCATAAGCTTCCTAGTTTAAAGCGGTAAAGTTTAATCTACTTTTTAAAAAAGGCACAGTGTACTGATATTTGAGTATTGTACTTTTTACATGTCGACGGTGGTGTTGGAATTCCACGGGCATGCTTATCTGATGATGGTGGTATATTATACTTGTTACATGCTGACAGTGATGTTGTATTCCACGAGCATGCTTCTGTGATATTATATGCTGAGGGCAGGTGTCCCTGATTTTGATATGGCTTTCATATGTGAAAGTGGTACGGTGTTATAGTAGTACAGTGATACAAGGTACATTTGGCTCTGATTGTTATATGACACGGTGGGATCTGGTATTTGATTTTCATACTTGCCCCTATCATTCTTTTGTACAGTTATGATCTTGTTTATTGTACTGTATTTCCGTTCCATACTTGATACCTGTTGTACTGACCTCCTTCGGAGGGTTGCGTTCATGTCGGCATGTCTAGGTACACAGTTGTGGATTCGCGAGCTTAGGATCCTGATTCAGCATTTTGAGATGGCTTCAATATTTCGGAGCTTGTCATTATGGCTAGGTATATTCAGGGGTACGACGGGGCCTTGTCCCGTCATAGTAATTGTCCAAACTCTTAGAGGTCTGTATTCATATGTGGGTTGGACTGGCTAGAGTTCTATTTACATTATTGAACAGTGTAGACCCTTTCGGGTGATTTATATTATGGCAGTCTTATCGGCTTTGCCTTTGTTTAAAAAAAAGAGTGTTATTTGTCTTCTACGATTTATTGTGTTGTATGAATAGAAGGGTGCCCAGGTAGGGCACCAGTCGCGGGCCCGGGGTTAGGGGCGTGACAGTTGTAACACCCCATTTTAACCGGAGTCGAAACGGGAGTACTACGTATGGTTGATTCCTAGATGTATTTAAGGAGTCGCCACCTAATTATTTAACTGAATTAGGACACTTGATTTATTGCAATAAAAATACTGCAATTAATGATCTCCATTTAAAGGTCTGCGAAAGCTATGTGAGATTCTAGATAAGGGTTCTTTATTATCCTAAAGGGAAGGGGTCAGACATCCTATAGGATCCGCTAACTTGCGGTTATCCGTTCAAACCTAGGTTAATTATATATTGGCTTTTATTCTACCTATTCTAAACATTTTTACATAATTTACAATTAAAATAAAATGCAATACAAAAGTAAAACTAAAATTAAATGAGACATGAGATAAGAATCCGGGACATCTTTAACCCTTTTTAGGCTTTCTGCACAAGATGATCTTCGGGTACCTGCATAAACACTTAGTAAAAGTGTTAGTAATAAAATAAATTTTTTTAAAGTAATAACAATAATTAATAAATAAAGCCAAAAATAAATCCGTCTTTGTACAGGGAAGGCCTTGGAAATCAGACGGAAATTCCTTCATCGGCCAATATTGCTAAAAATAATAAAATAAATAAATCTTCGGATCCGCGCCAAAACAGTAATAGTTTTAAACACGGAGGGCTCAGATATGTAAAAAATATAAAGTAGGACAGCCTAAACAAGTGCACATGCGAATTCGCTTGCACAACAGATGTTGGTTATCCGGTGTAAACGGAAGAAATCATCATTGCCCAGAAAGCTTCATTTATTTTATTTTTTCGTCTTTGCAACTGTGGAGGCCTCAAAAATCGACGGATAACTTTTTCATTGGCCAGTGTAGTAACAAGTTCAAAATCAGTAAAATACCCAGTGTAGTATCAAGTTCAAAATCAGTAAAATACCAAGTGTAGTATTTGTTCTAAATCAGTTTAATAAATCAAAGGGCAAAATTGTCCAAAATTGTCCAAAACCATAGTCAAGCAACAACGAACAGTAGACAAAAATACAGTGACATAAATGATAGATCTCCCAGAAACGCACCAAACAGCCAACAGAATTTCATAACGTCGCGGTTTACAAAAATCAGAAAATTAGTAACAACAAAACAGGCGACTAATCCCGAACACATTAGAACTCCGGTAGAACACCATATCCGAAAAATCAGTCAAAGACCAACGACGAACCGATAACCAACGAAATAAACCAACGACATTCGCCGGAAAATTCAAGATAGTACAAAGCCAGTTAAAGGGCAAAGATGTCAAAACAGTTCCTGAAACGGTAACACACCGTGATTCGGGAAGCGAAGAAAATGCGGAAAGCAGAGAGCTCGCCGGAGTTTTAGAACTCCGGCGAATCACCAAAACAGAAATCAATCAGTCTCCAACCAAATATACCAACAACAGATATCCAAGAACTCTGTTAAGACATAAAGATCAGAAAATAACGTTAAATCAGTCCAACATAGCCAACAAAAGAGATATAAACAGTGTTATCGCCAGAGTTAACAATATGAAAAGGCAGCGGGCAGCGGCGGTATGGGGAGTGGTGAGTTATTATGTGCGCTGTGTGTGTGTGTGTGAAGGAGGGGATAATGGAGAGGGCGATGGGATGGTGGCGACGGGAGCAGTGGGGGTTTAACGGTGACGGGATGGTGGCGATGGGAGAGAAGGGTGTGCGGTTGAAGGGGAGAGGGGTCGACGGGAATGGCGGGTCAGTGGTGGTCGGTTGTGTAGGGGTTCGCCGGGAGAGAGGGGTGCTGAGGTGAGAGATGGTATACGGATGGGCTGTGGGTGAGTGTCAGGGATGAGGGCAGCTGCTGAGTATAATAAAGTAGGTTGACTGATGGGGAAGTGAGGGTGTGCGGCTGAAGTTAATAATAGTGGGCTGCCCTGGGTTTTTGATAGACGGCTGGGGTTAATATTGTAGAGGTAGGGTTAGGTAGAGTGTTTATTTTATAGGGTGAGATTAGGTTTAGGGTTTTGGGTTTTGGGTATTGGGCTTTGGGTAGTGGGTATTGGGTATTGAGTATTGGAGGAAAAAGATGAAAGGTGTATTGGGCCTCAGTTTGGGCTTCGGTTTTTTGCGGATTGGACTGGTTTGGCAAAAATGCAAAATGGGTTAATTATTTAACAGAAAAATTATTTAAAAGATGCAAAATTATTAAAATGCAAATGTCGATGTAATAGTAATAAAAATACAATATTTGAAAAAATGTTTAATACCTAATTAAAAGTAAAAAACATGATGCAAATTTACAAAAAATAAAATAACATAGAATGTTAGGTAAAAAATATATAAAAATGTCAAGAATTGTGATAAAATGCGGTGTCCTAAAATGCTTAAAATTGCAAGAAATAACTAAAAGATGGGTCAAAATTGGGTGTCAACAGTTGTCTCTCTTTGACCGGAGACGATGAAAGAGTTTTCGGACAAAGACGTTGACTTGTGGCCAATTTTGTCCCATCAGAATTAAAACAAGGATTAAGCAAAGAATGGGCAAAAGCCGACACTGGGTCGCTGTGATGCCAAGGTAAAAGACAAAGTTGTTGCAGATTTAAAATTTGTCCCAAAGGTCGAATTATGACATCGTTGCTGCGATGCTAGAAAATAAAAACCGGTCGACGCAAATTCAAAATTTGTCCCAGTGTCGAAGTATGATTGACACTGGGTTGCAGGTGATGCGGTGTTGGAAAAGACATGGTGTTTGTAGATGTAATGAAGTGATGTGATGATACGCCGTCTTGTATTGGCGAGATGCAGATAACGCCTTGTGTGGGCGTTGTCGTCTTGTATGGACGAAATGCAAATGACGCCTTGTATGGGCGTTGTCGTCTTGTATGAACGAAATGAAAATGACGCCTTGTATGGGTGTTGTCGTCTTGTATGGACGATATGCAAATGACGCCTTGTATGGGCGTTATCATCTTGTATGGACGAAATGCAGATGACGCCTTGTATGGGCGTTGTCGTCTTGTATGGACGAGATGCAAATGACGCCTTGTATGGGCGTTATCGTCTTGTATGGACGAGATGCAAATGACGCCTTGTCTGGGCGTTGTCGTCTTGTATGGACGAAATGCAAATGACGCCTTTTATGGGCGTTGTCGCTGTATGGACGAATGCAAATGACGCCAGATGGGCGTTGTGCTCTGTATGGATGAAATGCAGATGACGCTTGTATGGGCGGCGTTGTCGTCTTGTATGGACGAATGCAGATGACGCCTTGTATGGGCGCGTTGTCGTCTTGTATGGAAGAAATGCAGATGGCGCTTGTATGGGCGTTGTCGCCTTGTATGGACGAATGCAGATGACGCCAGATGGGCGTTGTCGTCTTGTATGGACGAAATGCAGATGACGCCTTGTATGGGCGTTGTTGTCTTGTATGGACGAGATGCAGATGACGCCTTGTATGGGCGTTGTCGTCTTGTATGGACGAAATGCAGATGACGCCTTGTATGGGCGTTGTCGTCTTGTATGGACGAAATGCAGATGACGCCTTGTATGGGCGAAATGCAAATGACGCCTTGTATGGGCGTTGTCGTCTTGTATGGACGAAATGCAAATGTTCGTCGTTGTATAGACGAAACATGAATGAAGCCGTTGCATAGGCTTACAATGAAATGGTGTCATTATATGGACGTACCTGCCTTGTGACTCGCCTGGGTTGAGATAACGTCATTGCATAGACGTTGTGCGTTTGTAACCCGCATGGGCTTATTATTGTGCTCCCGTCTTTGCTGATATGAAGATCCTGTAAAATGTGACGACGGTTGTATTGATGTGATGCTGCCAATGCTGAGATTTCGTCCTTGCACGGACGTGTTGAATGTTGTGTGCTTTGAACGCTGCGAAGGCGTCGATCTGTGCGGACTTCTTTGAATGCTGCGATTGCTGATTGCTTTTGGAATCCTTATTATGATCTCTTCATGGTGCATTTCCCAAAATTGTCCCAGTTTTCGTTATGCGGGGCGCATGGGCAAGACTTAACTCTGGCGGAAATTGCTCATATCTCTTTTCAGAATAATCAAACGTATTCCGTCGCACACGAGCCAATGGGAAGACTTCTAATGGTGTGACCGAGGCCGATTTAGGCCGCCTACGTATCCCGCTGAGGGAATCAGGTCAAAACGTAGTTCGTGATGCAAAAAAGACTGTACAATTTCAAAAATGAGACCGAAGCCAATGTGGTCGCCTACGTATCCCGCTGAGGGAATCAGGTCAAGACGTAGTTCGTGATGCAAAAAAAAATGATTTTTATGGGTTTTTAAATAATGTGGACCGAAGCCAATGTGGCTGCCTACGTATCCCGTCGAGGGAATCAGGTCAGGACGTAGTTCATGATGTAAAAAACAAAGATTATTTTATATGCATTTTTTGAAAAGTGGAAAGACAGCATCACATTCTGACTTCAGTTGATACCAATCAATTAGTATTGTGCTTAGAAATTCCGTTATTCGCTTCCGGTCTAAACAAGACTGACTTCTGGGTAATTCCTATAGTTTCAAATGGTTCCTCAGACACCTAAGTATCGACACACTTGCTTGCAGCCAAGGTTTCGAACTACACGTAATCTCACGTTTCAAATGCCCTCACTGAAAGAAAGTCCCATTTCTCACATATATTCCAGTATTTTGAATTTTGGGACGTTTAGAGAAGTACGCTCACACTCAAAAAGATGTTCAATGCATGCAATCGTGATACCATAGGCTTGGCTGTCATGTAAGTATCCACTAATGTGAGAACCCTCAGTATAAGATCATGTAGGGCTTGTCACGGGCTTGTAATGTACGTTTGGGGATAGGGATGAATATCATTTGGGTAAAAAGTGATTAATCCTTCCTCGAGCGTTGGACTACGTCCGTGTTTGATATTTGTGTGCTTTAATGCTGATCTGCTTTCTTCTTTTTCTCCTTTTTTTTGTCCCAGTTTTTCTGTACTGACCTTCTTTTGAATCTTTCGTTTGGAGCCCGCTTTTTCCAAAGTTATTCTCTCATTTCATTCATTTTTGTTTATAATGCCGGGGCTTTTGATTTCTTCTTTTGTAAAGTCATCATTTGTGTTTTCTTTTCCCTTTGAGACTTTGACAACTTTTGTCTTTGCAAACTTCGACGCAGAATTTCGTCACCACTTGCACATTTCCAAAGCGCTCAATGAGGTCGGGCCAAGAGAGGGTTAGTGCGTACGCACTCAGAAAGGGTATAGGTGTGATATGCGGTTGTCGAAAGAATAGGTTTTAGGCTCAAAGGGGTGTACTACGGATAATGTTATTTGGTAGGCTGAAAAGACTCAAACGGGTCAAAGAAAGCCTACGATCATTTCCTACACCAAACGTTACTCAGGATTTCGCCTCAACAAACATTCGGGCCAAGTTCTAGATCAGAATGCAATGCAATTGAACTTATTCTAAAAACTCACCACACAATGCACATGAAACGATGAGGTTGGTTTCGTTCTTATCTTAGAAGCATGCAAAAATGTCATTAAAGGTGTGCGTGAGAGGTACCAAAAGAATCTATGGTTTACCACGAAGTCCACCCATACTGATTATTATTCGTTCTTTCATATGCACACTCCTAACTGTGTTGGTATCAACCAAATCAAACAATGATACTTAAAAGAGCCTTCTTTTGTATTATTTTTTTTTAATTTTTTTTTTTGTATGCTTTTTGAATAAAATATTTTTGTATTTTTGAATAAATGGTACCGAACCCCAGTAGGGCTGCCTACGTATCTCATCTTTGACGAGAATCAGGTGTGCGTAGTTCGTTCAGATATGTTATAAAACGTATGATTTAAAAAGAATTTATTCATGAAAGAAATGCAAAAATAAAAGCTGTACAAAACAAATGATTGTTCACTATAAGACTAATGAAAAGTAAAGATTGTAATGAAAAAAAAATGAATGACTGTGATAGAATGCATGAATGAATGTGATAGAATGACCGAAATGCAATAATGAATGTCCGTGATTCGATAAATGCAATGAATGGGTGAACCAAATATGTCTCCTTTTTTTTTTTAAATTTGGTGGTGGTGTCGAACCCTAGATGGGTTGCCTACGTATCACACCGTATGGTGAGAATCAGACACGCGTAGTTCGGAATAATTATGTTGTAAAATGCATGATAAACCATTATGTAATCAATACTAGACATCAATTAGACTTGCAAATATGTATAAAAATGCAAAATGTAAGACCCAGAGCGATGCTTTGTTGAATCTGGTATAAGCTGACTTCTTTCCGTCAACATAACTCCAGTTCATTCTTGTGATGATTTTTTTTCTTTTTCTTCCTCTTCTTTTTTTGTTGTTGTCCGCCCTCGACTATTTGCGAGGACGGTTTTCCTGCAAAAGATATGACAAATGGGTGAGAGTAGGCAAGCCACAAAAATAGTAAAATGTAAGGGCGTGGCAATATAGTCAAAGACTCCCCTGTTTGGTTCAACCGGACTGGTGGTTGATGTTTCACAAAGTCCAAGTTGTGTTGTTCAAGAGCGATTTACGCAGTAGAAGTCCTGATTGCAATATGACAACAAAAGTGCACAAAATGCAAATGCTCGTGGCCAGAGTTGTAAGCACATAGCATGATATGTACAGGGGTTAAAAGGGTAATTATTGCATTAAATAATATGTACAGAATTGCTACCAACAAAATAGTAAACAAAAGCATGCAAATCAAGCGCGCGCCTAACATGCATGGGACCTCTCTTATGCCAGAGGTAGGCCTAAACGTCAAATATGCGAGATTATGATAAATAGGTCCAAGCCGTTAAACTGCAATGTTTTGTCGGAAATGGCGACCAAATGACGGTGCACTTTTTCCAATTTCGGTGAGTCATAACCAGGCTTGGATCCGTCTATCACCATCACGCTACACATAGTATGCTAATGGGTCGTTGGGTTGTGAAACCCGTCGACAAGTTTGGTGGATTTCTAATTGTGGCGTTAATACCAAGGATTAACTCACCTAAGGTTTATGCATGCATGACTTAATATAAAAGGGTGGTATAGCTCTATCTTAAACTTTCTAAGATTTGGCTTACTAGACGCAAGGTTCCCGAGCGGACAACTCGAGTGAGAAGGCTACGTGGCTGATCAGACGAACCGATCTAACTCCACGCAAGCGCCAACTCTCCTAAATTTTGGGTGTTCTTGAAAGAAATTTGCGGGTGCGCGAAGCACACCAACACGTGTAATGTGTGACAATGTGAATTTTTCCAGAGTGGGCGAAATATGAACGGAATGCCAATTTAAGGAAAACAGTAAAAGCAAATAGCAATTAAAACAGTTAAGCATACAAAATTAAAGCAAGCAATTTTAAGACATTTAAAACAAATAAAAATAAAGTCAAGCAATAATAAACCTAGGTTTGCTATGGTCAAGAACCTGATTTTCCCCAGTGGAGTCGCCATCTGTAACACCCCATTTTAACCGGAGTCGAAACAGGAGTACTACGTATGGTTGATTCCTAGATGTATTTAAGGAGTCGCCACCTAATTATTTAAGTGAATTATGACACTTGATTTATTGCAATAAAAATACTGCAATTAATGATCTCCATTTAAAGGTCTGCGAAAGCTATGTGAGATTCTAGATAAGGGTTCTTTATTATCCTAAAGGGAAGGGGTCAGGCATCCTATAGGATCCGCTAACTTGCGGTTATCCGTTCAAATCTAGGTTAATTATATATTGGCTTTTATTCTACCTATTCTAAACATTTTTACATAATTTACAATTAAAATAAAATGCAATACAAAAGTAAAACTAAAATTAAATGAGACATGAGATAAGAATCCGGGACATCTTTAACCCTTTTTAGGCTTTCTGCACAAGATGATCTTCGGGTACCTGCATAAACACTTAGTAAAAGTGTTAGTAATAAAATAATTTTTTTAAAGTAATAACAATAATTAATAAATAAAGCCAAAAATAAATCCGTCTTTGTACAGGGAAGGCCTTGGAAATCAGACGGAAATTCCTTCATCGGCCAATATTGCTAAAAATAATAAAATAAATAAAACCTTCTGGATCCGCCAAAACAAGATAATAGTTTTAAACACGGAGGGCTCGGATATGTAAAAATATAAAGTAGGACACCTAAACAAGTGCATGCGAGAATTCGCCACAATGCATGTTGGTTATCCGGTAAAGTGGAAGAAATCATCATTGCCCGTAAAGCTTCATTTATTTTATTTTTCCGTCTTTGCAGAATGGAGGCCTCAAAATCGACGGATAACTTTTTCATCGATGTAGTATCAAGTTCAAAATCAGTAAAATACCCAGTGTAGTATCAAGTTCAAAATCAGTAAAATACCAAGTGTAGTATTTGTTTTAAATCAGTTTAATAAATCAAAGGGCAAAATTGTCCAAAATTGTCCAAAACCATAGCCAAGCAACAACGAACAGTAGACAAAAATACAGTGACATAAATGATAGATCTCCCAGAAACGCACCAAACAGCCAACAGAATTTCATAACGTCGCGGAAGCGACAAAAATCAGAAAATTAGTAACAACAAAACAGGCGACTAATCTCGAACACATTAGAACTCCGGTAGAACACCATATCCGAAAAATCAGTCAAAGACCAACGACGAACCGATAACCAACGAAATAAACCAACGACATTCGCCGGAAAATTCAAGATAGTACAAAGCCAGTTAAAGGGCAAAGATGTTAAAACAGTTCCTGAAACGGTAACACACCGTTCACGGAAGCGATGAAATGCACGGAACAAGAGAGCTCACGGAGTTTTAGAACTCCGGCGAATCACCAAAACAGAAATCAATCAGTCTCCAACCAAATATACCAACAACAGATATCCAAGAACTCTGTTAAGACATAAAGATCAGAAAATAACGTTAAATCAGTCCAACATAGCCAACAAAAGAGATACAAACAGTGTTATCGGAGTTAACAATACGGTGCGCAAAGCAGCGGCGCGGTATGGGGAGTGGTGAGTTATTGTGTGCGCTATGTGTGTGTGTGTGAAGGAGGGGATAATGGAGAGGGCGGCGGGATGGTGGCGGCGGAGCGATGGGGTTTAACGGTGACGCGGCGATGGGAGAGAAGGGTGTGCGGTTGAAGGGGAGAGGGGTCGACGGGAATGGCGGGTCAGTGGTGGTCGGTTGTGTAGGGGTTCGCCGGGAGAGAGGGGTGCTGAGGTGAGAGAGGGTAGACGGATGGGTTGTGGGTGAGTGTCAGGGATGAGGGCAGCTGCTGAGTATAATAAAGTAGGTTGACCGATGGGGAAGGGAGGGTGTGCGGCTGAAGTTAATAATAGGGGGCTGCCCTGGGTTTTTGATAGACGGCTGGGGTTAATATTGTAGAGGTAGGGTTAGGTAGAGTGTTTATTTTATAGGGTGAGATTAGGTTTAGGGTTTTGGGTTTTGTGTATTGGGCTTTGGGTAGTGGGTATTGGGTATTGAGTATTGAAGGAAAAAGATGAAAGGTGTATTGGGCCTCAGTTTGGGCTTGATTGCCATGATTGACTGGTTTGGAAAAAATGCAAAATGGGTTAATTATTTAACAGAAAAATTATTTAAAAGATGCAAAATTATTAAAATGCAAATGTCGATGTAATAGTAATAAAAATACAATATTTGAAAAAATGTTTAATACCTAATTAAAAGTAAAAAACATGATGCAAATTTACAAAAAATAAAATAACATAGAATGTTAGGTAAAAAATATATAAAAATGTCAAGAATTGTGATAAAATGCGGTGTCCTAAAATGCTTAAAATTGCAAGAAATAACTAAAAGATGGGTCAAAATTGGGTGTCAACAGTTGTCCCTATTTGACCGGAGACGATGAAAGAGTTTTCGGACAAAGACGTTGATTTGTGGCCAATTTTGTCCCATCAGAATTAAAACAAGGATTAAGCAAAGAATGGGCAAAAGCCGACACTGGGTCGCTGTGATGTCAAGGTAAAAGACAAAGCTGTTGCAGATTTAAAATTTGTCCCAGTGTCGAATTATGAGACACTGGGTTGCTGCGATGCTAGAAAATAAAAACCGGCCGACGCAAATTCAAAATTTGTCCCAGTGTCGAAGTATGATTGACACTGGGTTGCAGGTGATGCGGTGCTGGAAAAGACATGGTGTTTGTATTTCCATTGATCATGACCTAAGTGAATTTGTGAATATCTAACTTGAAATTCTAGATTGCGAAACATTCATGCTATATATGTTCTAACATATTATCCCAACTTTCATCCATATTTTTGAAGAAGCATTGTTATAGCTACTTGATCCATTTCATTGAGTCTTTTATTTTATTTTGTTTTTGTTTAGTATTTTACTCGAGGGCGAGTAAAGTGTAAGTTTGGGGGTGTTTGTTGAGCTTATTTTATACACTATTTTGAGTCATTTTTAGTTATTATTTACTCTTTTATTTTGCGTTTAGTATAGTATTAGGTGTGTTTTTCTTTCGTTTGTGTCACAGCTGTCATAAAGGAGAAGATACTACTTTTGAGGATGAAAATTGCACACATCCCATGAAACTAAGTGCTAAGAAGAAGAATGTAAGAAATTTGGAAGATTCCAGACAAAAATCAAAGAGGCACCTAGGTGCCTGACAGAGGAACCGGGGTGCCTGGCAGAGGCACCTAGGTGCCTCTCACGGGAACCGCGACCTGTACAAGTAGCACCGCGGTGCCATTGAGTCGCGGTCAGGAAAATTAGCATCGAGGCGTAAAAATTGCCGAAAGTCCGAAACTGAATCACCGTCGAAGGCACCTATGTGCCTGACAGAGGAATCGGGGTGCCTGACAGAGGAACCGCGGTGCCTCCACTCCAGTAACTTCCAGTGTTTTCAGCCAATTAGCACCTAGGTGCCTCTCAGAGGAACCGCGGTGCCGACGCGTATTTTTCAGGTTTCCTGGGCCGAATTGGAGAGGATTTTTATCGTCTGAAAGATAATTTTTCTCAAGTATACAATTCCTAAACCCTGCTCATATACGAGACCTGATACCATACCTAAAATCATACTTTGGGAGGCAAGAAGGAGGCAAAACACAATTAGGGACTCTTGTTCAAGTTCTTTTTCTTTCCTTTATTTTTATTTCAGTTTATGTTGGATTTTGTATTAGTTCTTGACATGACAATGTTTAGGAGCTAATTACTTTAGTAGGGTTTCCATCGAATCTTCTTGAAGCTCTTTCATATAGTTAATGCATTGATTATTGATTTCTTCTTCAGCATATTAAGATCTATTCAATATTATTATGATTGCTTGACAATTAACTAGCTACTAATTGTCATCACTTATATGATTTCGAATCAAAAGTCTGAAAGGTGAGATTTGAATATGCTGTAATTGTCTAGATATATGTTAAAATTGTGGACGAAAGTACCCCGATACTTGTGTAGTAATTAAGGTTACTGTTCTTAATCCTCCTGTGTGGTAAAACTTATCATAGAAATATATAAGGTTTATGCACTAGGTTGAGCTCTTGTATGTCCTAACCGGAATATAATGACAGATTAGTTAACCTACTATCTTAATAAGAAGAAGAATCATTAGCATTGCATTAATACGTGAAAGAGTGGATAGTTGAGGAGATTGGAACCTTATTTCCTTCATAACTGTTATAACCCAAAGTATAATCATCTTTAGTTTATTTCCTGCAATTAGTTATAATTCTTAGTTATAATCCTCAAACTAAAGAACGTCAACCAAATAGATACCATAGGATAGATAATTGGTACTTAATAAACCAGTCTCTGTGGACGATATTCGGTCTTACAGACTATATTACTTGAAACGATACGTACACTTGCATAAGCATCTAGAAATATCGCAACACCTCCTCTGCCTCCGCGACCATTGCCACCCTTGTCGCCGCGGCACTGCCGTGGTTGAGAGTTTTCTGGCGGCGTCAGGTCTTGGGTTTACATGTCGACAGCTAACGTCTGCTGATTGTGCTCATCTTTCTTAGCACGGCGGGTTTCTTCGAGCAATAATTGTGAGCGAGCTTTGTTAAAATTGGGTAACGGATCCGCCTGTTGAATCATGGTGGACAAAGTATCATATCCGTCTTTAGGAAAGCCTGCAATCATTTATAACGCTATTTTAGTTTCAAAGACAGGCGTGCCAACGTTGGAGAGTTGATCTGCCACAAGTTTTAGCTACTTGCAGTACTCAGTCACGTCGGAGAATTTTTCAAGACGTGTTTTGTTAAACTGTTCCTCCAAATACACATCACGAGTGTGTTTGTTATCCTGAAAAATTTCCTCCAAACGAATCCACAATTCACTGACGGTGGCGCCAGATTTCATGATAGTCAGGAGAAGATCCAGAGAGATACTACCACATATCCACTGTTTGACGGCAGCGTCGAGACGATGTCATGTAGAATCATCAACCTCCGGGGGGCGAGGAATAATGTTATCAATATGATCAAGCACATTATAGACACATGCATGAATGAGAAATAATTCAACCCAAGGAGAATACTGACTGTTTTCTTGATCAAGAAGAATAAGAATGCAGTTCTTGATATTGGTAACAGTTAGGGCTGGGTGAAAAAATGGTTTTGGTGTTTCGGGAGTGATATCGGAGGAGGAGGCGGTAGGGGATTCAGGAGGAGTCATAATAGTGGATGTAGTTTAGGAGAGAAAAGAGGTAGGGAAAGATCAAACCCTAGGAAAATGAAGGGGTTGCGCCGCGGCTGTAAGCCGAGAAGGAGGGGGCGGCTCCTTAGAAGAAAAGTAGGGTTTTGGCTCTTGATACCATGTTAGATGATATTAATCTCCCTTGGGGAGTCTTCACATTAATATTAATATATATAGTGTACAATATTCATTTCATATACAAAAGGAATTATAGTCTCATATACAAGAGAAATCTTAGTTTTACCATAATTATATTTACACAATATTCTAATTATGGGTAGAAATTTTATTATACTACTATACACGTTTACATGTATTTTCACAATAAAGTAATAACGGAGATTATTTAATGACAATGGACAAACCGAGCAATTTTTTCAGTTTATACATATTGGCACTGGATGACAGCCTAACTCAAAAAATGGCATGAAAATTTTACTTGATATTGTAGTAAATTATTGTATCCGAAAATACAACTCAAAGAAGTGCGTGCGCTCCCCGCCCCAAAATTTCTCCTAAATTGAGTGTTAGTATTTAACTTCCAATTGAGTAGCTAAAAATATTTAACTTCCAATTGAGTGACACTAGATTTCTTGAAACTATTCTAATGAACTTCATTATTAATTTTGCAGGTGTTTGAGATTATTTGAGGCAAATTTGAGATGATTTTCAGTTTGAAAACTCAAAAGAAGACTTCATGTGTGTGCTCTCATATATCCTTATATATCCATGTAAATTTGTGTATATCACTCTAAGGAAATTTAATATTAATTTTGTTGTTTTGGAGATGATTTGAGGTTATTTGATATGACTTTTAAATTGAAAACTAGAGGTTGAAAAAAGTTCCATTTCCCATATATATCTGTGTATATCAACATACCTATATATCAAGTATATCAGTATATCAATGAAATATTTTTGTTGTGATGCACATTGATATACATAATATACAATGTGATATACACTTGTCACATTGCCATGAAATCTCCTGGCAATCAATTTTGTTTGATGCAAGTTTTATAAGTTTCTGGGAGGAAACTTCTATAATATTGATTCCGAAATATATAAATTGGTACTATTTTGCATAGTTTTCTAAATTTTAATGGCTGAATTTAATCGCCCTCTTTGATATTACTAGAAAATAGAGCTCCGCATCTTTGTATGTATTTGGACAATTGATTACAACACCAATTTGAGGGAATACTTCTTTCAAGTGTGAAATCAAGACGATAATCTTCTTCTCCTATAATCTCGTCCGTGTTGGTGTGATATGACTATACAATGTCAATTGTTAAGGCTTCATTTGCTTAGCCTAAAATTTCGGCAAAAAATATGCCAATATGTGTGTTAATATTACATAGAGCTAAGGTACATTCAGGGTCATCTTTGGATCCGCGCGAGGTGTGCTATCACACAGGGTCCCCGAAAAACGAAAAAATTTAGAGCCCCTTTTTTCATTTTTTTTAAGTAGTATTAGTCAGAATTTACTGTAAAGTCTCATAATTCGCAGATCTTAGTCTAATTAAGAGCTCACTTTTACGAATTAAAACAGCGCCCCCAAAATGTACGATGGGTACTATATACCACATCTAATGCAGGATTTTAGCTAAATATTAGACTAAGCAACTAAATCCCAAAAACATTGGCAGTGAATAACCAAATTCTAACGGACGGACTAAAAAGGAGAATATGAATATGAATATTCAACGCTTCTTCCCTTCCATAACTTAGAGATCAAACTTTACACATAGTCCTACTTTCATGCTTGATTCAACTTCAAGCATATTCACACTTGTCCCCTTTTGAAATCTTGATCCAACTTCACGCATAAACCCAACTATTTATTGCCTAAGAAAATCGAAGAGTGTGAATCAATTGCGGATCAACAGAATTTGGTCTCACATCTGAAATTAGAAAAAAAAAAGAATAAGAAATTATTGAACCGTCCAAAATAATCACTCACATTCACCAAATATTCAATTTCATGATTTTAGATGGTTCCATAGCAACAAACATGTATATCTTCATGTATATAACTGTTACAACTTCCCTATGTATAACAGTGTATATCCATGTAATAGACAATTAACAATATGTTTGACTATATAAATCCCCATGTATTAATAGTTATATCTATGTATCATTGTTACACTTCCTCTATGCATACCTCTTATCAACATCAGTGATTTTTTAAAATCATTGATAAATTTTTTTTAAAAAAAAAAGTATAATGCAACAACCAAATAAGAAGAAGAGTAAAAGAACCCATAACCCCCATGGGTGGAGGAGATCGATGCGATTGAGTAAGTAGAGACGAAGAACCACCAACCTTTTATGGTGACTACGTATTACCAATTCTTTAGGCCAATATGTTCTGCCAGGTGCCATTAATCAAAGATTGAATTGTTTTATGTGATCGATTTATCAAATTCTTTACAACTATTAGGAAGAAGGGCCTCGTTCTCAAAGCCCAAAAAATGCAATATAAGTATTCTCCATATATAACACTATCGAAGTTTAAACACATATGTGAAGATCTGTCTATTTCAAATTCTTTTTTTAAATGTAGTGCAGGTCTTCAGTTAAGTATTTCAGTGTCCTACCTTTAGTTAGAGGTAACAGGTTCGAGCTTTGGGTGAATTTTTTTTATAAGGAATGTTTCTCTCTTAAATGGGTCTTATTCAACGCGAAACTAGATTAGTCACGACCTCTACTGCGAGTATTGAACCACATGTGAGAAACCAAAAAGGAAGTACTTCAGTGTTCGCACTTCTTATTTTCATAGAGTTTCTATGCCACCCAAACCAACTGAGGGAAGTCGTATCCGTCCCATCACAAGCACCTACAATGTCATGAACTCATGATCACATTGATTTAACCTAGTTTCTTTGGTAGTTTAATGCACCCAACGGTAAATCATGGTTTACAGAATATATTGAAGACCAAACGTATCCCAAACATGCAACGAAATGATAAGAAGACAATCAGGAGGTTGGCAGTTGTTTTCCTTATTATGTCGAGGATGGACTAATGAATGATTGTTTTAGCTCTATCGACAAAGACCCCGCCTAAAGTTCTGACCCTTGCTCTGCTATGGGAGAATGGCTTCTTTGTATTCTCCTAATAGTTATAAAAGTTGATGTTATTGAATTCTGGGATTTTATTTTGCAGGCTCCAACTTGATTCGAACACATACCATATAGGATGGGAATGGTAAATTATTGCAGTTTGTATAAACTATTTGGAATGAAATTGCGAAAGATGAAAGAAGAAAGGACTTTTTATGGAAAATCTAAAATCATGAATCATAAATGAGATTGGATGAAGGAAAAAACTTACGAAAATGTTTGGCAATGTTTTCTATGGAAAAGTAAGTAATTTTCTCATGTATTTTCTTATGTTTGGCAGGAGGATAGAAAGTATCATTTTTAATGTTTAATTGACACCATTCATATTCACAAGGTTAAACAAATTAGCTTAATCAACATGTTAATAAGTGTGATATCAATCGAAGTGAAGGAGAAGAGAGAGTGCAATTATAGAAGCTTTTCTATTTTGTATTAATCTCAAGTCTCAAACTGAGAAATGCGTACATGGTTCTTATTTATACTAGGAAAGGAATGAAAAGAACTGTAAGGAAAATAAAGAGAAAGTAAAATTATGGTCCCCACTTCTCACTAATATAACAACTCTACTAATCAGCCAACTAACCAAATAACTCTACTAATCACTTCTGAATAACTTCAACACCCCCCCTCAAGCTAGGGGTCAAGAACAAATTCTTCATTCCTAGCTTGGAAAGAAGATAAGCATATTGTCCTGGTAACAAAGCTTTAGTAAGCATGTCTGCTAGATGATCATCAGATGCAACATATCTGGTGGAAATCAGGCCTAACTGCACCTTCTCCCTGATGAAATGGCAATCTATCTCGATGTGTTTGGTTCTCTCATGAAACACTGGATTGGTAGAAATCTGAATTGCGGACTTGCTGTCACAATGAATCGAGATGGGAAGTTGCAAAGGCAAATTAAGCTCTGAAAATAATCCATTAATCCAGACAATCTCTGTCACTACTGATGCCAAAGCCCTGTACTCAAATTTTGCCGAGCTCCGGAAAATTGTCTGTTGCTTCTTGGACTTCCAAGAGATAAGAGAGGATCCAAAATATACTAAGTACCCCGATACTGATCTCCTGGTAATGGGACAGAAAGCCCAGTCTGCATCGCAATAAGCTGACAGAATATTGCTACCCTCTGCTGTTATGAACACTCTCAGTCCTGGAGCTTGCTTCACATACCTTACCACTCTTTCTGCTGCTACCATATGCGACTGTCTAGGAGCTTGCATAAATTGACTCAAGCATTGGACTGCAAATGATATATCGGCCTTGTATTAGTCAAGTAAAGCAGTCTTCCAACTAGCCTCTGATATGCTACTAGATTCTTCAGAGGAACATCTGCACTGCCAACCTTACCAGACAATGTTTTCTTCATGTGTGCATTGTTGACAGTCAATTTTGACCCGTTTTTCGCATATTTATCGCAATTTCATCTGTTTTAGGACACTGCATTCTAATCATCATTTTTTTTGCTTTTTTATCTTTATATTTTAAAATTAAGCGTTATGTTATGTTTCTATTATTACTACCCCGTCGTTTATTTTAATAATATTTGCGTTTCTTTAAATAATTAATTGACATCCGGCTTTATTTTTAATTAGACATTAAGTGTTTGTTAAATATCGTATTTTTTATTATTATCGCACCGGCATTTGCATTTTTATAATCTTGCATCTTGTTAATTAATTAACCCGCTTTATATTTTGTCAAACCAGTCCAGTACGGAACCCAATCCGAATCATTCCAATCCAACACCATTTTTTATATCATCCAAGCACCCCCTTTTATTTCCCCCCCATTTTAAATTCCAAACACCCTCTTATTTTCCCCCCATCTTTTAAATTTCAAATACCACTTTCATTTCCCCCCTAAATACCTTACCCCCCCCCCCCCCCCTTTATTAAAAAAAGGGGGGCAGCCCACGATAACATTCAGAGCCCACAACGTTCATTTTTTTTAAGGGCAGACAACGTTCATGCATCAAAATAAAGGGCAGAGCCCATTTTTCATTTCAGAAAAAACCAAAAAAAAGGAAAAGGTCTTCCTCTCCTCCTTTCACCTCTGCCGCATCGCCCGCCGTTGCTCTTCGTCGCGAATTAACACCGTCGACCACCATGCGAACCAAACCTCCGCCACAACCTTGTATCCCTTCGCTGCCTCTCGCCGCCGAGCCGATCACGGCCGATCGCGAGACGCTGGTTTCTTTTTGTTATGATTATGTGTTGATTCGGGTTAATTGATTTTCTGATTTTTTTTTGCGTCGCGTCTTACCGGAGTTACAAAACTCCGCCACGCCGCTTCGATCGCATTTCGCATCGGTTGTTATCTTGGTTAATGGGCCGGTTTTTATGTTTTGGGCATCCGCGAATTTTAAGACTCGGCGACGTTGTTGTTTCCATCGCTCCGCGAGCCACAACCGCCGTGGTTTTGCTCGTTTCCTACCGCTCACGCACTGACCATCGCTTCGCCTACATGGTTGTCCATTTTATACGCTTTTTGCTATTGTTCGTTTGGGTATTATTGTTGGCTTTAGTCGACACTTCAAAGACCTTGTTGGCTTCATTTGTATTCGCTGATCGCTGTTGTCGACTGATTTTCCAAATGTTGTTATTTTTATTGTGCTAGATGACTTTTTGCTATGGTGGGTGTTTGTGGGTATGTTAGGTCGCTCGGATCGGTTTTTGTGGGTTTTATCAACATTATGATATTCGATTTTCGTGATTAATTCAGACGCTTTTGCCCCTTTATTTTTATTAAACTGATTTTTAAAGAACAAACGCTACACTTGGTATTTTATTTTATTTACTAATTTTTGAACAAGTTACTACACTTGGTATTTTACTGATTTTTGAACAAGTTACTACACTTGATATTTTACTGATTTTGAACTTGATACTACACTGGCCAAAGAAGGATTTATCCGTCGATCTGGAGGCCTCCATGGTAAGCGAGACGGAATATGTGGGCGAGGAGGAAAGTGAAAAAGATTAGACGAGAATGCATAGTATCGTTCACCAGGAGGCGAGTCGACCGCCGCCGTAGCGATATTGGTTTCTCATGTCTTAGTATCCTTGGCATAACACTGGCTGAGCCCACACTATATAAAAATATATCTTTTGCAATATCTTCTACATATATATCTATATATATATACATACAGTGTGTTTGTTTGGTAATTTATTTATTATTTACTAACTCTTCTACTAAGTGTCTTTTGCAAATTTATAAGCACTCCCAAAGTTAAATCATTCGCATAAAATAAAAGCGAAATGTTGCTAATTTCTCTTCATTACATCTTTTATGATTATTTTCTTTCACTACTATCTCTTTAAATATATATCTATTTTAAATATTTGCATGCCTAGTTTAAATATTTTTTTGTTAGTTTAATAATTAGAACACCTTTAGAATTATAGATTGCATGTTAGCACAATAATATTAAACCTAAGTTTGAACGGACAACCGCAAGTTAGCGGATCCATTAGGATGCCTAACCCCTTCCCTTTAGGATAATAAAGAACTCTTACCTAGAATCTCACATAGCTTTCGCAGACCTTTAAAATGGAGATCATTTGTAGTATTTTATGCTACATTTTCAGTGTCCTAATTCACTATAATAATTAGGTGGCGACTCCTTTAAAATGCATTTTAGGAATCCAACCATGTAGCAGTAATCCCGTTCCGACTCCGGTTGAAATGGGGTGTTACATGCATCATATTCAGCAGAAGTAAGATTCACATTGGCTTCCATTGGTGAAGTAACTGGTTTGGAACCTGTTAACCTCATATCCTCAATCAGCTCCAATGAATACTTTCATTGATGCATTACTATCCCCTCCTTGTTTCTTGCAAACTCAAAGCCCAAGAAATACATAAGCTCACCAAGGTCCTTGATTTTGAAATGATGTTGCAAGATGGTATTTGTCTCATCAATAATCCCCTGATCATTTTCAGTCAGGAGAAGATCATCCACATATATCAACATCATAACTATTTTATCTTTATTCCTCTTGATAAGTAAAGAGAAGTCAAAATGACTTTGGGCGAATCCAGATGAGACCAAGACATTAGTTAATTTGATATTCCACTGTCTGGAGGCTTGCTTAAGACCATACAATGACTTAAGCAACCTACAGACCTTCCATGCTCATGTTCAATTCCTTGTGGTAAAGTCATATACACCTCTTCATTCAGATCCCCTTGTAGGAATGCATTAAATATATCCATTTGTTGAATGTCCCATCATTTAGCAACTGCAACAGAGATCACACGCCTAATAGTGATCATCTTCACTACTGGAGAGAAAGTTTCTTGGTAATCAACCCCTTCTCTTTGATTGTACCCCTTAGCTACAAGTCTGGCCTTGAATCTATCTACCTCTCCAGTTGCCTTGTACTTGATTTTAAACACTCATTTGCAGCCAATAGCTTTCTTGTTGTGAGGCAAGTCAACTATTTCCCAAGTTTTGTTGTCTTCTAGAGACTGAATTTCTGAACTCATGGCCTCTACCCACCTTGGATCTTTGGCTGCTTCATAGAATGACTGTGGTTTATGTTCTGTTCAGATTTTGCCCAAAAAACTGTGATACTGATCAGATACCCCTGTGTAATCAACTATCTTTGACATTGGATAAACACAGCCTGCTTGGCTGGATGTTGTTCCTGGATGCAAGAAGTCATTCAGCCAAATTTGAGTCCTCCTTATTTTGTTGGATCTTCTAACATCTTCAGCAGCCTCACCATCATCCAATGTGTCTATATTGTTGTCAGTACTAGTGTCATTAGGTGATGAAATCTCTGCTGCCACAACATTTGTGTCTACTGACCCTCCTTCAGCAGTTCTCACATTCTCCACTGGGATAGGCTGTGAAGAAACATGTGCATCATCAACAAACATATTATATTCAGAACATGGAGAAAGAACTGAGTCTCCATTCTCCTCGAATTGTTGGTAGGGAAATATATTTTCATGAAAAGTCACATCTCTGCTGACAAATATTGTATCACTGGACAAGTCCAACAATTTGTAACATTTCCTATTGATTGCATGACCAAGCAATACAGCCTTGATAGCCCTGGGCTCAAACTTGTCCTTTCTCACCAAGTTTGATGTATAACAAAGACATTCTATCATCTTTAAGTGTGAAAGTGATAATATCCTTTTAAACAGTTTCTCATAAGGTGAAATGTTCCCTAATACAACAGTAGGGATCCTGTTAATTACATACACAGCAGTTTTAACACACTCACTCCAAAATCTTGCTGGAAAGTGATCTTGTAGCTAATGGCCCTTGCTATCTCCAATATATGCCCGTGTTTTCTTTCAACTACTTCATTTTTCTGTGGAGTATAGGGACACGACTTTTGATGTATGATCCCTAATTTATTAAAGAGATCAAAACAGGCAGAATTAAGAAATTTTGTCCCATTTTCTGTCCTAACACCCTTGACAGCCATACCAAATTGTGTTTTTATATACACAAACAGTTTTTTTAGAACAATTATCACATCAGATTTAATATGCATCAAGAAGACCCATGTCCATCTAGTATAATCATCCACCACATTAAGGAAATATCGCATGTTATTATAAGATGACACTCTATAAGGTCCTCATAGATCTAGGTGCAAGAGTTGGAAAGGAACTTCAGTCTTACTAAGACTATCAGGGAAGGACTTTCTTGTTTGCCTAGATAATGGACAAACATCACAATGGTTTATTGAGAAATTTGACTTGATTCCAAAAGTAGTAATTTTCCTAAGCATATTTAATGGGACATGACCATTCTTCTGTGCCAAAGTTCTGCTTCCAGCTCATCTTTAGAGATCACAGTTGATGCATGAGCATGTGCCTTTATTGCTTCCTTGTAGTTTCTACCTGATTCCAGTATGTATAGCACATAAATTTCTCTACCAGTCTCCTTGACCTTCCCAGTAAACAGATCCTGCAGGACAAAGAAATCAGGGAAGAATCTTGCACAGTAATTTAATTCCCTGGTTAGCTTTGACACTTAGAGTAGATTAAACTTAAAGGTAGGAACACATACCACATGTTCAACACGATCACCATTCTTCAACCTACAACTTCCTGCTTGTGTAATCTCTGCTACATCACCTGTAGGAAGTTGTACCTGTCTTGCACTTTTCTTATCTCTTCTTTCAAACATGTTTTTATTACTAACCATGTGGTTAGTTGCCCCTGTGTCTACTATCCAGTCTGAATTGATTGTATTTCTATCTTCATGAGATGCAAAATTACCTGTCATATGAGCATTGGCTACTGCTGTTTTGGTACTTCCTCCTTCCTGCTGATCAAGTATCTGCATTACCTCTTCATATCTATCCGGAGTGCACAAAGTCAACCTGCTATGAATAAGTTCATGCTGCTCCTTAGATAGCTGCCTTCAATTTTTCAATAGCTCTCGATCTGAGTCACGGACAATTCTCGCTCTTCATTTTCTCAATATCGATCTTCAATTAGATCGATCTTCAATTAGATCGATCTTGTTCCAATGGCCTTGATACCATGTTAATAAGTATGATATCAGTCGAAGTGAAGGAAAAGAGAGAGTGCAATTGTGGAAGCTTTTCTATTTTGTATTGATCTCAAGTCTCAAACTGAGAAATGCTTACATGGTTCTTATTTATACTAGGAAAGGAATGAAAAGAACTGTAAGGAAAATAAAGAGAAAGTAAAATTGTGGTCCCCACTTCTCACTAATAGAACAACTCTACTAATCAGCCAACCAACTCTACTAATCAGCCAACTAACCAAATAACTCTACTAATCAATTCTGAATAACTTCAACACAACATTACCTGGTACGATACAAATTGGATTCATATATGAATTCACTTTTGAGATGTCAAATAGACATCATCTTAGCAAAAATCACACCCATTACGATTTCAATAAATATAATGTGTAGTTTATTAAACCATGTTAGATTTTTTTTAGAATTGAACAATATTAAAGAGGACTACTTCTTTAATGTTAAGGGCATAGTTGAAAATACTTGTCAATTTTTGTCTTAACTTCCTAAAATGCCGCTTAGTTTGGGACACTTTTTAGGCTAAAATGACACTTATTTTGGGACGAATAAAGTATAAGGCCTCATTTGTTTGCACTTAATGAAAGTCTAGATTTGAATGGTTCAGATCTTAGGTCATTAGGTGCATTTGTTTACAGTAAGATCTAAACACTTATTTGGTCTGTATAGATCTTAATGATTAATATCTTGAACAAAGTCTTAGAGCCTGTTTGGATTAGCCAAAAAATAGCTTTTAAGCTGAAAAGTACTTTTCGGTGTTGTAGCTGATTTGTGAATAAATTGTTATGTGTTTGGATAGAAGTGTGAATAAGTCGTTACGTGTTTTGGATAGAAGTGTTGAAACTGAAAAGAAGCAGTCGAAGGTTTTGGTAAAAAAAGGTTGAAAATCATTTTTTTCTTAAGATGACTTAAATATAACTAAAGTTGTTACCATTAACGATGGATTAACATTGTAAATTTATCAAATTTAAACTGATCCAGATATAAGAAATTTCTATAACTTTAAAATTTAAAAAATAAGATTATCTTAAAAGCATTTACTGAAATAACATAGTAAATAATGTATGGTACCAATTATTTAGCTGATACATTCAAGCTATGAGATAAAAAATTCAAAATATAAACTTTATTATACAAGTTCTCGCAAAGAGGAATTTCTTGTAAATCTTTCTATTATGCGAGTGCGAGAGTGTAACGACCCGTTTGATCGTTTAGCACTTTTAGGTCTAATATAATTAAAATATTTATTTTGTGATCTTATTTTGGTGTACATAGCTTGCGGGGAGGGGGTGACACACTTCTCCAGGTAAATAGGGTTTGTTCCGGAAATTTTAAAATGGAAGATAGAAGTTTCTTAAATTTTAAAATGAAAATATTTGATTAAGAATTGACTTTTGGGTAAATGTGTCTGAAATTGAGTTTCATCGATTTCATTAGGTTCGGGACGTTATTTATGACTTAGTCAAGTCCTTTGGCTCGGGTTCCGAAACGTTTGAGTGTGTTTTAGAAATTGGTTGCTAATCTTGAAATTTGAGAAAGTTAAAAGGATTTTGTGGGAAAGCGTGTCTTAACAATATCGAATTGGTGTTTTGAGTGCGCGAACAAGTTCGTAGCATAGTTTATACTCTACTAGCATATTTGGTTTGTGTTCATACGGTTCCAAACGAGTTTCAAGGGTTGAATTGAATGTTTTTGGATTTTGGGTGATTGTAGAATTTTCTGGTGTCCAGACTGGTTTCCTTCTTCGCGTTCATGAGGGGGCACTGCAATCGCAAGAATCTCGTTCGTGTGGGTTATCCCGCGTTCATAAAGAGGAAGATGGTTGGATCGGCCCTGGCGAGAAGCCTAACATTTGTGAAGTGGGGTATAGCAGGATACCTTATAGGAGACCACCTATTTAAGTGTGAGGACATGTCGCCTCAAATGAACACACTTAAGAATTCAAGTGTGTCCACGTCCACAACAGATAAAACATTAAGAAGAACAGAGTAAGAAAAGTTGTTGTGTTGGTACCGTTGTCTTGGCTTACACTAAACACTGACGGTTCAAGACATCACGTTTACCGCGCAGTAAGTAAGTCTGATGGTATTTAACTAAGGAAGGTTCAAAGCAGAAGCTACCTCTCCTGATGCAACATCGGTCCGCCGAAATATTGCTAGAAAGGGACCTTATGAGTGCGTCAAAATCTCTTTCAAGATGGGATTGTTGGAAATTTACTAATGTAGAATTAAGTTTATCCCATTATTTATGACTCGAACAATTGATGCCCCGCACGTCGGAAACGTCGTTCCCACACATGTGCACTCGTAGTACCAAATATCGTAAATTTCATTATTGAAAAAGATATTGATACGTAAGTAAAATGTTTGAGACATAGAATGATGGATGGTCGTTGGCTAAATGATGAGTGTTCCACGTTGGTAAATGAAAGAAGAAGGGTGCATAGTGTAAAAGATTGAATGGGTCGAAAAAAGGTCGCGGAACCGAAAAGGGCTACGACGCCACCTCGGAGCCGGGAGCGCCGCATCACCACCCCCTTAAGGGCCGCAGAGCCTTCGAGGCGAGCCACGACGCTAATTCGGTTCCGAGCTACTGGAGCAGCGACGCCTCCGAGTCCCAGCCGCGGCGCTTCCGAGGCAGTGTCTGTGAGACGGAAGTCTAAAAGTTTGGCTGATTATGGAGACGTTTTGGGGCATTAAGATGCCAGTTTTTCTTCCATAAATCAACCATTAATAACTACATTACTTGGTGAATTAAGTGGTCATTACATGACATTTAAATGACCACTACATGAACACTTTTGTAACAATTCCAGATTTAGTGTCTTCTCAACTTTCACGCGAAATAAAAATAAATAACAATAATTCATTGATAAGATTTCCTCAATTTTACTGAAATTAAATAGTAAATCACCACAAAAAAAACTAGTGGGTATTTGAAAGTAACGAGCAAAATGACTTTTTCAAGCAAATGGCCCCAATAGTAATCAGCCTCACCAACACTTTTTAGAAAGAATCAAACAACATTCTTCCCAACGGTAACCCAATTCAAAAGTGGGCTCCAATAGTAATCGTTGTTTATTATTGGATCCACTTAATATTTTACTAAAATTGATGATTTAATTTAACCAAGTATTTTAAAAGAAAATATCATTGGATAATAATGTAACCAAGACGCCTCAAATTCGCATTTTGTCTAACGTAAAATTCATATTCGAAAATTAATAAACAGCTGTCGTCTTCCTTCCTCTCACACACACATATACTCACGCACACGACTATACATTCATTCAGACATATATATACATGTAGTGTAATAATAATATAAATAGTGTTTGAATCGAATAGCACATTCAAAGAACATGGCACCCACCACATTTTTCTCTCTCTTTCTCCTCCTCATCACCACCGCCGTTCAAGTCGCCGGACAAACATCACCGGTAGTAGAAGCTACAGCACCATCATCCGACGACTGCAACGGTATATTCCTACAATACGTATTCACTTCCGGATCCAAAATAAAACCCACTTTGAAATCCAATCCATCTCGTCAAGCCTACAAGTTTCAGTCCATTCTCAGTATAATCAACAACGGGCTTGATGAGTTAAAGTTATGGAGAGTGTTTGTTAGGTTTCAACATGATGAGCTTTTGGTATCTGCTTCTAATGCTGTTCTTGCTGATGGGGCTTCATTTCCTACTAAAGTTGGTAATGGTACTGTGTTTGCTGGATTTCCGGCATCTGATCTTAATACTGCTGTGGAAACTGCTGGTGATACTACACAGACGAGTGTGCAGATTAAAATTGTCGGGACCCAGTTTGGTGTTGGCTCTCCTAGAGTACCTATGCCCTTCAATATAAGTTTGGTCAATGATGGGTTTATTTGCCCTAAACCCTCTATGCAAGGTATGTATTTTTGTTACATAAGTGGATCTTGAATTTAAATTCATAGGTGCACCTCTTAATAGTAGTCCTGATTCTATTTATGTGACACCATTTGTATTTCCAGATTCAAACTAGTTTTATATTTTGAATTGTCAATTATTATTGTGAGTAAAGTGTGTGGTGACAAGAAAATGAAAATGAGAACAACAACAACAAAGAGAATAGAAATCTGAAAATAAACAAAGGAGATGGTTTGCTGAGTCGATTGATTTTTCAATCTATCGTTAAGATAATATTGCCCCGTATATTCCTTTAACGGTTTGATGACAACTTATCTCCTAAGATAAAACATCAATCAAACAAGTGAGCAAAGGAGACTCAAGTGTTCGCTTAAAGATCTTTGAGTATATGGAAGATTGCAAGAGAGGAGATTATTTCTCAAGTGTTGAGTTATTTGCAAATGAGCCCAAGACTCCATTTTATAGTGTGGAGAAGATGACCTTCCACATAGCCAAGTAATGGCCTTGAATGACCATGTAATAGCCTTGATTGTGGAGTTACAATTCAGCCAAATAATGGCTGAATTCATGTGGGATGTAATGGAGGTTTAATGCCTCAAAACCAGCCCAAGAGTCGAGTCTTTTCGTCTCCTATTCGCAGCTTCTGGACGTCAAGCGTCGCGGCCCTCACTGGGAGGCGCCGCCACGCTTAGTAGTACCCAGTGATTCACTGGAACATAAAACGTCATTTAGCGTCGTGGCTCTAAATCGAGGCGCCGCGGCGCCTCAATTCCAGTAGCCAAAACCGACGTAGGCGCCGCGGCTCAAGGGAGGTGTGGCCGCAGCGATTCATGACTCGTTTAATCTTCTAACACATTGTAGAATTCTTCATTTATTTACCAACGTGAAACCATTGTCATTTGGCCAATAACCGTTTATATCTTACGTCTCAAACATTTTGTATACGTATCAATATCTCTTCCACTAAGGAAATTACGATCATTGGTACAACGTGTGCACGTGTGTGGTAACAACGTTTCCGACGTGTGGGGCCCCAATTGTTCGAGTCATAATTAATAGGATTAACTTTATTTCACGTTTAATAAATTTCCAACAATTATGACTTATAGTAATGTGTTTTTCAAATTTATAAATTTTAGGTCAAAAACTTACACACTTTATCCCAATACATGGTCAAAATTAATAAACCTTACTCTCGAAATTTCAATTGTGCCGCATAAATTGGGACATAGAGAGTAATAGATATTTCTGATTCAATCCCAAATTAGTAGGACTGGTTATGTGAATTTTCAATTAATTGCAGAGACATGGTTTGAATAGTTTGCAGAGGACATATTCAGATTGATTTGTGACTAACCAAGTTATATGCAACTTTGTTTTACTGATTTGGTTATCAAATCTACGCCAAAGTGTTGGATTTTTACGGAGTACTATTTCTTTTGTGCTTGCCTACTTGCAAAGTGGAATTGCTTTAGTTTAGATATGTTGGCCATGATGATAAGCTGGTCCTTGTTGTTTTTTCCAAATGGTGAGTAGCCGGTACACTAAACTCCCGCTATGTTTAGGGTCCGGGAAGAGCCGCGTACAAAGGTCTATTGTACGCGGTCTTACCCTACATTACAATAGTTTCTAATAAATTTCTGAATTTATTAGCTAAATGACAATAGGTGATCTAACCTCATGAAATGTTGTTTTTTTCTCTCACAAAATTGTGGATCCTGTATTATTTTTCTTTCGAATTAGATTTATTGGAGAATAATAAAGAGGTTATTAGACAAATAACTTTTTGGAGAATTTGGTTCATTACTATGTCAACTTGGATGGATGGAACATTATCTCTGAATTTTGACAACTCTAAGTATAAACTTTATAAAGATTAGTAGTAATTCGATGATGTCTTAGCTATAGTAATATCTATACCTCTCGCTTATCTGAATTGTCTATGCTTCAACTGTTCAGGAAAGAGTGTTATGCAAGTATGCTGCACTAAAGACCCAAAATTCAAGACAAATTTGACATTGGATGAGAATTTTAATCCTCGCCAAGATGGGGATCTTACAATTATGTATGATATCCTAAGAACATATGATTCAAATTACTGGGCACAGGTTACCATTGCAAACCATAACCCCCTTGGCCGCCTTGATAACTGGAAACTAAGTTGGGACTGGATGAAGGATGAGTTTATTTGGGAAATGAAAGGCGCTTATCCCTCTGTTGTTGATACTTCTGAGTGCGTTTTCGGGCCACAGGGCAAACTTTACCAAAACCTTGACTTCTCCATTGGATTGAACTGTGAGAGAAGGCCAACACTAATTGATCTGCCTTTGGAGAAGACCAATGACACAAAGTTGGGAATGATACCTTTTTGTTGCCGGAATGGGACGATCTTGCCACCTGCTATGGACCCAAGCAAGTCTGTTTCAGCTTTCCAGATGAACGTCTTTAAAATGCCTCCAGATCTCAATCGCTCCTCGTTCACTCCTCCACAGAATTGGAAGATTGAAGGCAGACTGAATCCAGATTATCAATGTGGACCCCCAGTCCGCGTAAGCCCCACCCAAGTTCCTGATCCTAGTGGATTATTACCCGATACAGCAGTATTTGCAAGCTGGCAAGTTGTATGCAACATCACCCAACCAAAAGGAGCTAGCCCCAGATGTTGTGTATCTTTCTCTGCTTTCTACAATGAATCTATCATTCCTTGTCCAACATGCGCCTGTGGTTGCCCTTCTAATACCGCTAGGACATGTAGTACGAAAGCTCCCGCTCTTCTCCTCCCATCTCAAGCTCTTCTGGTTCCATTTGACAATAGAACCAAGATGTCCCTTGCCTGGGCTGATATTAATCATCTTCCAGTTTCGAACCCATTGCCATGTGGAGATAACTGTGGTGTCAGCATCAACTGGCATTTGTTCACAGACTATAGGGGCGGATGGTCTGCCAGGATCACCATCTTCAACTGGGATGAGTCTCCTTTTATTGATTGGTTCACTGCGGTGGAATTTGACAAAGCAGCGGCTGGTTTTGACAAAGTGTATTCATTCAACGGAACTATGTTAGACGGGGTTAATAATACCATATTCATGCAGGGGCTTCCGGGCTTGAACTATCTTGTAGCGGAAACAGATGGAGCTAATCCAGAGAAAGATCCCCGAGTACCTGGGAAACAACAATCAGTAATCTCATTCACAAAGAAGAATATCCCTGGCATCAACATTCCTGCTGGTGATGGGTTCCCAACAAAATTATACTTCAATGGAGAAGAGTGCTCATTACCAAAGGTACTCCCAACAAGCAGTTCGTCTAGAATATCTTCACTCACTGTCACTACTTCCATACTAGCAGTTGTCGTTTTGTTGTTGGTGCGACAATAACAGTGAGATGCGGCGTTTTCTCTCTTCATTTCATTCCTGCCAATTGATTCATTCTTTTGATTCTGCAACCAGGTTTTAATACCGGTGAACAGTTTGTTATGTCAATATGTATTCAGGGACGAGGTCTTTTCGGCAAGTTTTGATTTGTAACTATTGCTTACTCTGGAATTCCTTTTCCAGATAGTATTTGACTTTATACGTTAATACCTGTATAATTAGCAGACAAGAATACCTCAGTTTGTTTATCACCTCCACACACACACGTGCCAAACAGTACCGAGTCTGTTTGAACTCAGATGAAACATGGGTAGCCAAGTTGGTGTAGCAGTAGAGCGCGGGACCGCAAGGTCACGAGTTCGATCCCCTGCATAAACCTTCTTGGTTGAGCCTGTCACACATGGCTTGCCAAGTGTGGTTTACATGGCTGACGTGGTTTGCAGGCTACTGCGTCAGTCCGGGGTTTACCCTGTGCGCACTCGAAAGAGTAGCGGCTGCGGGTTCCTTCGTCAACAAAATAAAAGATGAAACATGGCTTGTTTTACCCGATTATACCAATTACATTGTTTGAAATAGAAAAATTAAGTGGAATATTTTTACATGGTTCAACATACCCAGTAAAATTCCACAATGTGGGTCTGGGGAGGATAGAATGTACACAGACCTTATTATACCAATTACACTGTAAAATATTTTTATATGGTTCAAGTGTTAAAATTTTATTATGTCAGTCACTTACTAAGGCATTACTTTTGCTCTTTACTGTTGTGATGTATTGACCAGAATCAGACATTCAGTTTATGTAGACCTTACCAATGCGACTGAGAAAATGAAAAGACAAGCTTATTTTAGATTATATATTTTAAAACTCAACTGCAGTTCAGATGTATATTCTTGTTTATTGGCTATGTCTACGATAACTACTTTATATTTATGACACATAATAAAGGAAACATGGCCAAAAATACCTCTCAACTATAGGAAGTAGAACAATTTTACTCAAACTATGCCGTTATCATTGGTGGATTGACTCATATTTACCCCTCAAATATGAGAAATAGAACAAATTTGTCGTTGTTATAAATATTATTTATTATTATGAATATCTATTTCAACAAGGAAAGTTAAGGTTAGACCAAGGTACTTAGACCCTATAAATAGAGATGTTTCCCTCATTGTATTTCATCCCTCAAGAGAAATAAAGAAATCTCCTTCCTTTCTCCACAATATTCTTGTTATAGTTTTGTTCTAGTCTTATTATTTTATAACAATGTTATCATTTTTATCTCCATCGTGATGTATTGGTTGAGCATATGGTGTATCAATCAACAATTCGGTTTGTCATCCTTATGCAGGGATATGCTTCCTAGATATCCATTTGATTTGATATTGTGTTATATCTTGGCAGTGCATGTCTGCCGAATAATTTGTTGCTAAAGTAGTTGATTCTAGTGACATATCTTATTCAGTGTGATAATTAGTATATATATCTATCTCCTAAGTATTGTTTTTAACCTAAATGTTCAAGTTTAATTTTCTATGCTAATTCTCTTGTGGAACAAACAGTATGTTTAAATATATTTCTTGCCGTGTTAGATTTTATATGATATATACCGCAGTATTTGGATTTACGTTGATATTTCATGGTCATGTATTTTGATGCATTCTAACAACATCAATTTCAACTTACTATGTAAATACATGTTTGCAATGGACCATGGAGATTGGATTAACTATTAATTGCAAGAAAAAAAATTATCCTGCTGGGATTAGATCTTGAATTCTGTAAATTCAATTTAAAAGAGTAACGTGACACCAGAAGTGATTATATTACACGTGCTTTATTGTAATGAAATTTATTAACTATCGGAAGTGCTAATATATTCTTATAGACATATTGTGATAACAATTGAAGATATGTTAGAGAAAATATGCTTCGATTTGCTCATGAAGTAGCAATATCTTAAAAGAGCAATATTACTGAGAAAAATCTCTATGTTATAATTCATGCCTCGATTTGCTCTTGAAGTAGCAATATCTTAAAAGAGGTTCTAAGCGATTATAATTCTATATGGTTAAGGCACGTTGAGAGATGCTCTGTTCCAGAAGAATGAAAACTTTTGATGAATGTTATAAGTACAGATCCATTCCCTAAAGTGAATGTGACAATATGAAGTAAATATTATATATACAGACGTGTGTTTGGTTGTGACGTTATCACGATTCACCTTCAGAAGAGGTAGAATAGTTGAGAAAAATATTCTAAATATTTTATACTTTACTCCCGAAGTAGTAAACTCAAAATTCTGCTCCCGAAGTAGCAAATTCAGAAATCTGCTCCCGAAGTAGCAAATTTTAAACTCTACTCCTTAACTAATAAATCTTTAAACTCTACTTCGAAAGTAGTAGAACTTTGAAAGTAGTAAAACTTTAAATTTACTCCTGAAGTGGTAAATCTTTGAAGAGTTATACTAATTGAAATGATAAATCTTTCTAAGGGTAGATGATTTTATGGCCAAAAGGACTCTTCGAATTATCATGTGTAAATTCTCTTTATTTTGTGATTCAGTATGTTAGCATATTTCTTTTCTTTCTTAATCGTTGTTAGCATATCTTGCTTCACCGTACTATTATTTTTATTCTTTATATTTTTCATCTAAATCAAATTATACACATGCTTAAATGTGTTATTATTGAAATACTATGAAGTTCTAATACCTTCTTAAGAATTTGATATTATGGCATATGTAGATGAAATTGACATCTAAAAATTGAATATATGCAGTTGGTAATTAATTAAGAAATCTGATCACATGTATGTTGTATTGTTAGAGAAATGTTATTTTGTATATAAAGGTCATTGTTGTACATATATTTCGTATGTCAAATCATCAGAGATAATTTGATTATGTATCATTCTAAGGCAAAAGGATACAAATGTCCATTTGATTACTATTTACTTCATGATATCAGCAGTGTCTAACTATAACTTCTTTTATTGATACCAGCAATATTTGATTGTACAAATTAATAATCAAGTGCTCCAGAACAGCTAACTATTTATCTAGAAGATCATGACATCAATAGTGTCCAAACAATATGTGTGATTATGGAGAATAAAATAGAGGCTCCTGAAGAGCGTATATATTATGTCATTCGTTCTAGATTGTAATATACAAAGTTGTTATGATCGAAACACAAGTTATAGTAAACCCGAAGTTTACTAAAATAAATGACTATCATATTGAAGCTATAAATGATTGGATGACTAAATCATAGTGGGTAAGGAATATGTATTTGAAATGTTATCCTCTTTATTCTCCAAATTGTATTGCACAAATATGAGCATGATGAAATCACACGTCACGATAAAACCAGAAGTTTATTGTACAAAATAGAATTCATGTAATAGTAAACAAGAAGTTTATAAAACAACTAGCACATGATATAGTAAACTTGAAGTTTACTAGTACAAATAATTTTATCAATTGACGTGATAATTTTGGTTGTCCCGATTTAAATTTAATGTGCTAAGTTTGTATTCAGAATATATTGAAGAACTAAAAGATTCTTCAAGAATTAATTTGTTTGTTCTCATGATAAGTTGATTACACCAGCTAACGTTGGGATTGAATTTCCTAAATTCTGAAAAATATAAAAGGTGAATACGGGCCCGTTCACCTGTTAAGTGATGTCTTAAATAGATGCATCGATAAGACGGTCACATGTGCGTTTATTATTAACCCGCAGTTTGACATATGCAAAATTGCTTGCTCAAAATAATTGAGTTGAGATTATGATTTTTCAGAGTATGTAATCAAGATAATTCATCTTGTTAATGCTGGTTTATATTCAAGCTGGTTTAGTGTTGAATGTCTCCGATAAATAGCTAAACCATTGCGAATGAGAACAACTTCATGTGTTGATCTGAAATATGATATATTGCATACAACGATGTTAGTATGCTTCAGACTAATAAATTATGATAAATTCTCCCCTCATAATTGGTTCAAGGTCATGAACCAAATATTTTCATCTAATAATTTTATTGTGCGGTATATGATTAATGAATCTACCACTATGCACACAGATGAATTTTCCAAAGAAGGTGAAAATTATGTTAGTTTTTCTAACATAAGGGTAGAGAGAATAAAAAACTAAGAAATATATTGTGAATTATCACCGATATGATCCTGGTTCAAACGATAATTCAAGTCAAATGCTAGAAGCATTTGCTGACCCAACTATTTCATATTTCAGCTGCAAGATGCTCCTAAATGTCCATGAAAGACATGATTTACAACATGCATGAAGCATGGTAGACAATTCGGATGTAAACGCAATAATCCTTGAAAATGAAGAGGAGCAAATGATCATAATAAGGAGGCAATGTGCTCTTGAAGAGCCTACGACATAACACTTCATAAAATCTCGAACGAGGTTCAGGTACCTGAAAAATAATAAAGTGATAAGATCTTAATACGTTATGTCTAATTGCAAACCGATACAAAATGATATATCGTCGACGATATATTTGATACAATATAGTCCGTAATATTGTATAATATTATGATGATCTGAATTCTACGTCTCTAAAAGCATATTGATGTAGAAATAATTATCAAGTAGATGTATCTTGGTAAGAGTAAATTTACTGGAACTACAGTCCTGACATTAGAAGATGTCGTGTAAATGAAAATTATCTCAGCTTATATGGCTTACGTGACAAAATTTATATGAATTTTTTTGAAGGATTCAAAATGCCTGAAGCATATTTATTGAAAAACTTATTTGTAATCATTAAACGGATTAAATGAACTAAGGTTGATATACTGAAATCACCTTAATAAATATTTATTGATGAAGGGTACAAAGATGACTATGTTTAACCTCTTCCCTTTATGATATTCAAAATCTTTCATAAGGTTGTGCAAGTTGCTGACTTGAATATGATTGGAGATTTTGAAGATTTTTCGAAAAGCAGTAGACTACCTGCTACAAAAAGTTGAAATGAGAAAATTAGATTGGTCCTGAAGTACCATATATTTGTTCAATTGATGTATTTATTTATCTTGCTATAACTATAAGCATGATATAATTTCTTCCTTACACGGAGATGCTGAAATAAGATCAATTGCATATTGTCGATTTGATGAGAGAATTTTTTCAAAATTAGGGAGAGAGAATAATGAAATTAAAAGGGAAATTTTGTGGAAAAACTCATTATCGTTTCATCTTGATCTACATGCTTCTATTAGTGATCAAGAGGTCCAAAAGATTATTCACTTGCAGAAAATAGCAAATCAAATGTCAGACGCATTTACAGATTTGAAAATAATTACTGAATCACATATCCCTGTAAAGAATGTCCCAATTCGGATTGATGTCCTTGTAGGACCATCTACTAGTGTCATAGCAAATGAATTCAAAAGCACGCCTGCAGTGTGATAGACCATTGTGGTCTAAGGATCGTAATCCTAGAAAAATAAAAATAAATGGTCAACATGACACTAAGAGTGAATCTCATAAAGAAATGCATGATTTGATCAATCCTGATATTCTTGAAGAAATCAATGAGCCGCAAACTCAAGAAAATGAAGAAACATCAATAAATTCAATTGATGTTATGACTATTTGAATCGCTTGAAAGTAAATGTGGTTTGAAATGTCCACAACCTTAAAGGAAGATAATACAATATGTATTTCCCAATTGAAGGGAGGATTCAGAAAATGAGATAGGACAAAAGCACATTTCACCAACATTGTTCTTCACACACGAGCTTCAAAAGAATAGTGATGTCAACGTGCAACATATTCATTCAGGTGATAATGTGACTGATTTGTTCACTAAGTCTCTACCAACTGTAACTTTCGAGAAGATGGTGTACAAGATTGAAATACGAAGACTCAATCATTTTGACTAAATTTCTCATCAGAGAAGTTAATACATGTTGTACTCTTTTTTCCATATAAGATTTTGTCTCACTGGATTTTCCTTGTAAGGTTTTTAATGAGGCAACCAAAATGTCTATTATTAGAAATATACTCTTTTTCCTTCACTAGAATTTTTTCCACTGGATTTTTTCTAGTAAGATTTTAATGAGGCATATTATTTACCAAATAGACATTCAAGGAGGTGTTATAAATATTATTTATTATTATGAATGTCTATCTCTACAAGGAAAGTTAGAGTTAGACCAAGGTACTTAGACCCTATAAATAGAGATGTTTTCCTCATTGTATTTCATCCCTCAGGAGAAATAAAGAAATCTCCTTCCTTTCTCCACAATATTCTTGTTCTAGTTTTGTTCTAGTCTTATTATTTTATAACAGTCGTTTGTTTTAATTTTTCCCCAAATATGCCCTTTGAAGAACTTGTTCAAGTTTGTCCATCAAAATTAACGGACCTTGCCATAATAAAAGCACACCACAAGAACTACAGCTACCATTGCCATAATAATTTTAAAAAATGAGTTTGATCTCTCAAGTCATATATAATGTTTAACAAAAAGGTAGACGTTTAGGATTTTGCACTCTACTGGTTTGTGCTGTCCCCCGATGTAGGTAGACCTTCATCGAAGATGGTATAATAATAATAATAATAAATAAAAAAAAATGTTTAACAGCTTGTGAAGATAAAAATTGAAGATGGTCATATTTGTATAAAACCCAACTTCGATAGGAATTAGCTAATACACAGAACATACATCTCAGAGTTTGAGCTGCACACCTAGCAATAAAACATGAAGTGGAGCAAAACAATGAACAACTATATGAATCCGACAGACTTAACCTAATAAGTAATTCAAAAGAAATATGAACATTAAAAGATCAATCCTGAACGTGAAAGGGAAAATATTGCATTATTGAAGTTAGAACTTGATCCTCGTGTTTACGAAAATCCCTGCACCTAACGTCTGCACCCAAAAAAATGTGATTCTCCTAAAATCACCTACAAATACCAGCCAAAAGTCTTTGCATGTTTGCCTTTGGCACACCATGCAGTGGTCATCCGAGAGCTGAAGTCTTTTCCCTTCTGTGATCTATCTGATATCCATACTTCACATCCGACAGCCACGTCTTTTTAGACCAGAATCCAAGTTTTATAGCTGAATAGAAAACCGAGATCCTTCATTTTGGTGTACCAGGAATTTTCAGCTGTAACAGCAACTATGTACACTGGTGTCGTCAAATTATATGCTTAAACTGTCAGGTACGTCTTAAACCGGAAGATTGTCCAATGTGTATCCATCGAAGCCAAATTCAGTTTCAACTGGTCCAACGCTTCCTTGCTGTCGCACATGCAAATTATCCAAATTCGTAATGAGAGTTTATTCATGAACTACAAAAGTTGATTTTAGAAGCTATCTTTGTTAAGGATAACAAATTAGAACTCACCTGTTTTAGGAAGGTACTCATGAGGTTATCCTGTCCAAATTGCTCTGGGAAAATGGTACTCTGATAGTCTGCGTCAGGAAATCTTTCAGCTTTAACAGCAAGCATATTCCTACCAACAGAGTTAAGTTCTTCCCCATTGGAGTACATTGGTTTCCCAGAAGGATCATTTCTGTTTTGTCCACTGTTGTGTGTTGAAGAAATTCCCTGTTGAAGTAACCATTGTGATGAGACACCCTGAGTTCCTTGTACACTTGGATGATGAGAGGCGTCAAAGGTTGAACCGACATTCTGTAAACCCCAGTTCTGCGATTTTGGCTGATGGAGTTCGGTGAATATATCATAATTAGAGGGGAAACCTCTAGACCCTTTGATATCAGAATTCACCTCTTCATGAAGCATCCTTCGATTGGTCAAAGTGGACATCCCTGAACTATTACTCCCAAGAGAAAAGTTGTAGCTTTGCAACTCCTTGCTTTGATTTACCGAGAAATCTTCCATTGAAGATGCTTGGGCTACTGGATTGTACACAGTCCCTCGTGCATTGTCGGCAATACCACTCTGTGCGAGGACCGCACCAGGTATCCCCTCTGATGACAAAGATTGCTGCATGGACAATGGAAGCCTCGAAACCTGACTGCCATTATTCGCTCCATTTAGCATTTGAGCTCTAGGTTGTGGTTGGGACATTCGCATAAGCAGAGAATTATTATGTTGTGTGGTGGAGTTCACTTGCATATTCATACCCACGAAGGACTGGGAAGGGTGGTGCAAACTTGCAAGCTGCTTCGGTTCCATGTTAGTTGGGATTCCATGCAGCAAGTCAATTTGCTTATTGCTATTATTCAGTTGTTGCTGCCCTTCTGGAAATCTCAAGTTGGAATTTTCGAAGCTGAAAAGGTTTCTTTGATCTCCTAGAGGCATAGATATGGCAGATTTTGTAGCAGATCTACCTAGGGCCTCTGCTTGGAGGGTAGCAAGACTTTGTGCAGGGATTTGACCAGCGGCAGCAATAGCTTGAAGATCAAGCCCATCAAGGGAAGATATTGTACCAAAGGTTGCGTCTGGGCGTCCCATGAAGGAGTTGTTCAGTTCATTCTGGTGCTGTGATACACCACTCAACCTTCTGAGATACAACCGATATTTCTGCAGAAAATTATTGCCACCGATATTGAGTGCTTTATTAAAGAGATTAGGCAAACTTTTTTGTACTACACAATGCAAAACAAGTACAAGACTGACTTCTGGAAATTAAACTACTTGGGCATGAGACTGTAAAAGGGTAAGAAGTAAAAATCTTAAATTACCTGAAGGTGGCTAGCAACATTTTCTCTGGTTAGTCCAGGAACGTTCATCAGTTCCAGGATTTTCTTGGGAACAGCCTCTGCATTCATATCCAATGTTGAAACGTTTAGCGTGGACGAATAAACAACAAATATGTAGACAAAAAGTTATTTAGAATTCACATAAACCAAGTTGTATAGTAAAAGACAGCACAACAAATTTTATGACTCCTTGATGAAAGAGACTATAAAAAAGTTAGGACACTGAAGAATTTTTTTTGTTTATTTTTCTTTCGCTGTCATTTTTCATAGCCTGCTATGTGTCATTTAGTGTACTTTGTTTAGCTTATTTTACTTGCGCTAGTTACTGCTTACTTTTTCAGAATGTGCTATCATGACTTATTCGCTTTTTGATATCAACATTTTCATACCGCTTTACATTTTTTTAACCGGGTCTGACCGTTCCTCTTGCTTTGCTTTCGTTTGTGCTTTGCTTGTGTTTATGCTTTGTCTTGAGCCGAGGGTCTCTCGGAAATAACCGCTCTACCTACCAAGGTAAGGTCCGCGTACACTCTAGCCTCCCCTGACCCCACGTTGTTGGGATTTCACTGGGTATGTTGTTGTTGTCATTTTTGATCTCTTCCAATTTCATTCCTTTTCCTTCTTTTTTTCCAAACACTTCTAGTCATTTCTTCCATTATATCCAGCTTTTATTTCATTGTTCCTTTCTTCTTTCTTTTAGCATATCATACTGAGAAACTTTAACCTATAATTGATGCTCTGTCACAATTAATTCTATTATACTTTCTGTTACTTCTTAACTACTTCAACTGCAATAGCCCTTCAAAGAAATGTACAAAATTATCTGATATAATGAATGGACTAACAATAAATAGAATAATATCAACTTTATGATAACACTTTAACATATTTGATATGACAGAGTAAGTGACATCTAAACAAACCAAAATTAACCTGGCTAAACCCTAAATATCATATAGTGCTATAGTTTATGCTAAAGCTATCATGTAACTGTTTTTAACAGAACACCCCCAACAGCCCAACCCACATTCACCCAATTTCAGACCAAACTTCCTCTTTTTAATCTCTGCAAAGGAAATACCAGTTAAAATTGAATGGAGGAAGTAATCCTGTAAACAAAGTCAAGATGTCCAACTACTCCACCCCCAGTCCCTCATTCTGGAGAAGACAGAATACAAATAGAGAGAGATGCAACAACAGCTATAACTAAGCCTCAATTCCAAGCTAGTTGGAGTTGGCAAATAGAGAAAGGTGCAGAGGAAACAGTAAATAAATTCTCAAAAAAAAGAAAAGGAAAAGACAATATTCTGCATTTGAATAGTATGAAGTATAGGGAAGCAGCTATAGATTCACTTTGCTGGGACAACATCTCCAAATTGAATACTTCCCTTCACCGGCCACCAAAGACTAGGGGGGAAGAAGGCATGAGGCAGCAAAAGAGACAAAAATTAGGTTAGGCTAATGGATAATTCAACTGATAAGAACTCTTTCTACCAGTTGTGAAGTCACAGATCTCTATTCAGTTCCCACTGACAGAAACCAAACAACACAATAACTTGGAATCTTTACAACTAAGCTCGCGCTTAAGGGAGACCCCACCCATATACAACAAGTGGGAAATATGTTAACAGATTACAAGACAAGTACCCTCAAAAATGAGGTAAATGGCATGTGTAACTAAAAAAACTAACATCTACAACATACAGAGCAACAAGGGAATATGTCAACAAGATAAAAGGGGAAACATATAGTAAACAGAAGAGAAAATGGTCATACTGTCAATTCCAAGTTGATGCACAGCTTGTACAAATTGTTGATGAAGCTCCACGGACCAAACGACACGTGGCTTCTTTAGTGTGGATGTATCATCCCTTTCGTCAGCTTCGTCTTCCTCTTCCTTTCTTTTCTTCGAGTTTTTCCAGTTTCCTTCATTAGCTGAAGATGAGTAATCAACATCTTCTGATGGTTTCTGCTGCCGATCTCCCTCTTCCATACTTCCCGATTGATCGAAATTGTTGTCCTTCCACTCATGTTTCTTTTTACGAACAACATGCTGCCAGATATTCTTTAGTGCCTCAATCCGCACCGGTTTGATTAGATAATCATACGCACCATGAGTAACTCCTCTCATAACCACATCCTTACTATCATCGGCGGACATCACTAGCCAATCACAAATTGGAAGTCATAATCCACCAATTAGTACAAATCAATAGTTTCTAAACCTAAATTAAAACAGGGATACTCACTTATAACAGGCAGGTCCATCTCCAGACCAATGTGCTCAAGAAGTTTGAAACCATCCATGTCTGGCATGTGGACATCACTTACAACAATGTCAAAACCATTCTTGTTCTCCCGGAGCAATGATAGTGCAATCTCAGCCCTATTACACTTGGTGACTGGAACATACAATAAGCAAAAATTAATTGCAACAACTACACCAGCATACCCAGTGAAATCCCTTAAAGTGGGTTCTGAGAAGAGTAGAGTGTACCGAGACCTTACCCTACTCTGGGAGTTAGAGAGGCCGTTTCTGGTAGAAACTCAAAAATAAAAAGCAAAAATTAATTGCAAGAGTAACAAAAAGAAAAATAACTCACTACCCTCTATACTAATTTTGCTTTACCTTTGAAATTATCACTTAGATGAACTTTAAATCTCACTATAATTACATCCAAACAGAGATCTAAAACCACCTCTCTCCAAGCATAACTCATAAAAACCAAATCTTGAATCAATAATTAAACACACACATCATATTTATACTTAAAACATTTCCAATAAATGGTCAACTATGAGAAACAAAATTACAAATTGAATTTAATACCTTCATAGTGGCAGTTCCTGAGCATTTTCTCCAAGATCCTTAAACAGGTCGGGTCATCATCAACTACAAGTACCCTCAGCCCCACCGGAAACTGATCGGAAACTACATCACCGGACTTCCAAGAACTGGGAACACCCACCAATGACCCACTACCAATATTCATTATTCTCTTAATTTTCAACAACTATACATCAACAGAACAAACCCCAAATCGACAAATAGTAGTATTAGTAACTGTAGATATCAATCTCCACATATGTAAACAGCCATATTAAAGGAAAAAAATCTACAAAAACGCAACAGAAAGAGACAGAAGAAAGAAAGCAACAGAAAGAGGGAATTTAAGGACATTAAAAGCTCATTTATATATATATATTGTTTTGTGTTATGCAGAAAGAGATTGAATTCTCTTCTTGGATGTGTAATTTTTTTGGGGTTTATCTTATCTTTTTTTAGCCATAATACATAAAAAGGTCATCAAATTTGGCCTCAAACTGGTAAAAATGAATAGGTGAAGCGTATTTTCAGACAAAAAAGATTAAAAAAGCTTTCAATTTTGGGTGTGTATAAGTACACGCCTTAATTTGTATAAAATTGAATAGGTGAAGCCTATTTTCAGACAAAAAAGATTAAAAAAGCTTTCAATTTTGGGTGTGTATAAGTACACGCCTTAATTTGTATAAAATTGAATAGGTGAAGCCTATTTTCAGACAAAAAAGATTAAAAAGCTTTCAATTTTGGGTGTGTATAAGTACACGCTTAATTTGTATAAAATTGAATAGGTGAAGCCTATTTTCGACAAAAAGATTAAAAGCTTTCAATTTTGGGTGTGTATAAGTACACGCCTTAATTTGTATAAAATTGAATAGGTGAAGCGTATTTTGGACAAAAAGATTTAAAAGCTTTCAATTTTGGGTGTGTATAAGTACACGCTTAATTTGTATAAAATTGAATAGGTGAAGCCTATTTTGAGACAAAAAGATTAAAAGCTTTCAATTTTGGGTGTGTATAAGTACACGCTTAATTTGTATAAAATTGAATAGGTGAAGCCTATTTTCAGACAAAAAAGATTAAAAAAGCTTTCAATTTTGGGTGTGTATAAGTACACGCCTTAATTTGTATAAAATTGAATAGGTGAAAGCGTATTTTGAGACAAAAAGATTAAAAGCTTTCAATTTTGGGTGTGTATAAGTACGCCTTAATTTGTATAAAATTGAATAGGTGAAGCCTATTTTCAGACAAAAAAGATTAAAAAAGCTTTCAATTTTGGGTGTGTATAAGTACACGCTTAATTTGTATAAAATTGAATAGGTGAAGCCTATTTTAGACAAAAAGATTAAAAGCTTTCAATTTTGGGTGTGTATAAGTACACGCCTTAATTTGTATAAAATTGAATAGGTGAAGCCTATTTTCAGACAAAAAAGATTAAAAAAGCTTTCAATTTTGGGTGTGTATAAGTACACGCCTTAATTTGTATAAAATTGAATAGGTGAAGCCTATTTTCAGACAAAAAAGATTAAAAAAGCTTTCAATTTTGGGTGTGTATAAGTACACGCCTTAATTTGTATAAAATTGAATAGGTGAAGCCTATTTTCAGACAAAAAGATTAAAAAAGCTTTCAATTTTGGGTGTGTATAAGTACACGCCTTAATTTGTATAAAATTGAATAGGTGAAGCCTATTTTGAGACAAAAAGATTAAAAAGCTTTCAATTTTGGGTGTGTATAAGTACGCTTAATTTGTATATAATTGAATAGGTGAAGCATATTTTCAGACAAAAAAGATTAAAAAAGCTTTCAATTTTGGGTGTGTATAAGTACACGCCTTAATTTGTATAAAATTGAATAGGTGAAGCGTATTTTCAGACATAAAAGATTTAAATAGCTTTATATTTTGGGTGTGTATAAGGCCACTCCTTAATTTGTATAAAATTGAATAGGTGAAGCCTATTTTAGACAAAAAGATTAAAAAGCTTTCAATTTTGGGTGTGTATAAGTACACGCCTTAATTTGTATAAAATTGAATAGGTGAAGCCTATTTTGAGACAAAAAGATTAAAAAGCTTTCAATTTTGGGTGTGTATAAGTACACGCTTTAATTTGTATAAAATTGAATAGGTGAAGCCTATTTTCAGACAAAAAAGATTAAAAAAGCTTTCAATTTTGGGTGTGTATAAGTACACGCCTTAATTTGTATAAAATTGAATAGGTGAAGCCTCTTTTGAGACAAAAAAGATTAAAAAAGCTTTCAATTTTGGGTGTGGAGAAGTACACGCCTTAATTTGTATATAAAATTGAATAGGTGAAGCCTATTTTGAGACAAAAAGATTAAAAAAGCTTTCAATTTTGGGTGTGTATAAGTACACGCCTTAATTTGTATAAAATTGAATAGGTGAAGCCTATTTTCAGACAAAAAAGATTAAAAAAGCTTTCAATTTTGGGTGTGTATAAGTACACGCCTTAATTTGTATAAAATTGAATAGGTGAAGCCTATTTTCAGACAAACAAGATTAAAAAGCTTTCAATTTTGGGTGTGTATAAGTACACGCCTTAATTTGTATAAAATTGAATAGGTGAAGCCTATTTTGGACAAAAAGATTAAAAGCTTTCAATTTTGGGTGTGTATAAGTACACGCCTTAATTTGTATAAAATTGAATAGGTGAAGCCTATTTTGGACAAAAAGATTAAAAAGCTTTCAATTTTGGGTGTGTATAAGTACACGCCTTAATTTGTATAAAAGTGAATAGGTGACGCCTATTTTAGACAAAAAGATTAAAAGCTTTCAATTTTGGGTGTGTATAAGTACACGCCTTAATTTGTATAAAATTGAATAGGTGAAGCCTATTTTGGACAAAAAGATTAAAAAAGCTTTCAATTTTGGGTGTGTATAAGTACACGCCTTAATTTGTATAAAATTGAATAGGTGAAGCCTATTTTCAGACAAAAAAGATTAAAAAAGCTTTCAATTTTGGGTGTGTATAAGTACACGCCTTAATTTGTATAAAATTGAATAGGTGAAGCCTATTTTCAGACAAAAAAGATTAAAAAAGCTTTCAATTTTGGGTGTGTATAAGTACACGCCTTAATTTGTATAAAATTGAATAGGTGAAGCCTATTTTCAGACAAAAAGATTAAAAAGCTTTCAATTTTGGGTGTGTATAAGTACACGCCTTAATTTGTATAAAATTGAATAGGTGAAGCCTATTTTGGACAAAAAAGATTAAAAAGCTTTCAATTTTGGGTGTGTATAAGTACACGCCTTAATTTGTATAAAATTGAATAGGTGAAGCCTATTTTGGACAAAAAGATTAAAAAGCTTTCAATTTTGGGTGTGTATAAGTACACGCCTTAATTTGTATAAAATTGAATAGGTGAAGCCTATTTTGGACAAAAAGATTAAAAAGCTTTCAATTTTGGGTGTGTATAAGTACGCCTTAATTTGTATAAAATTGAATAGGTGAAGCGTATTTTGAGACAAAAAGATTAAAAAGCTTTCAATTTTGGGTGTGTATAAGTACACGCCTTAATTTGTATAAAATTGAATAGGTGAAGCGTATTTTGGACAAAAAGATTAAAAGCTTTCAATTTTGGGTGTGTATAAGTACGCCTTAATTTGTATAAAATTGAATAGGTGAAGCCTATTTTGACAAAAAGATTAAAAGCTTTCAATTTTGGGTGTGTATAAGTACACGCCTTAATTTGTATAAAATTGAATAAAGTGAAGCCTATTTTGAGACAAAAAGATTAAAAGCTTTCAATTTTGGGTGTGTATAAGTACACGCCTTAATTTGTATAAAATTGAATAGGTGAAGCCTATTTTGGACAAAAAGATTAAAAAGCTTTCAATTTTGGGTGTGTATAAGTACACGCCTTAATTTGTATAAAATTGAATAGGTGAAGCCTATTTTGAGACAAAAAGATTAAAAAGCTTTCAATTTTGGGTGTGTATAAGTACACGCCTTAATTTGTATAAAATTGAATAGGTGAAGCCTATTTTCAGACAAAAAAGATTAAAAAAGCTTTCAATTTTGGGTGTGTATAAGTACACGCCTTAATTTGTATAAAATTGAATAGGTGAAGCGTATTTTCAGACAAAAAAGATTAAAAAAGCTTTCAATTTTGGGTGTGTATAAGTACACGCCTTAATTTGTATAAAATTGAATAGGTGAAGCCTATTTTCAGACAAAAAAGATTAAAAAAGCTTTCAATTTTGGGTGTGTATAAGTACACGCCTTAATTTGTATAAAATTGAATAGGTGAAGCCTATTTTCAGACAAAAAAGATTAAAAAAGCTTTCAATTTTGGGTGTGTATAAGTACACGCCTTAATTTGTATAAAATTGAATAGGTGAAGCCTATTTTCAGACAAAAAAGATTAAAAAAGCTTTCAATTTTGGGTGTGTATAAGTACACGCCTTAATTTGTATAAAATTGAATAGGTGAAGCCTATTTTCAGACAAAAAAGATTAAAAAAGCTTTCAATTTTGGGTGTGTATAAGTACACGCCTTAATTTGTATAAAATTGAATACGAAAATACAAATGATGATATGATATTAAAATAATATTGACGTGACATAAATTTTGGATATTTATATTATTATTTTATAAATTAAAGTGTTCAACTGATAAAGTGGAGAAAATATTAAAATTAGACGACATATTCATGGGCTGATGCCAAATTTAAGGGACTATTTATACATTATGCCTATCTTTTACATTTATTCTTTCAATGGTTCTTTCTTTTCTTTTATTTTATTTTTTTCTTTTCTTTCCATATTTGATAGTGGGTCTTCGAATCCAGCGCATACATTAGTTCAAGTAACCCCATGCCAGCCCCAAATCTTATTTTATTATTTATATATATTTTTAATATTATATAGCCATAATGTAAGTTTATGTGTGTGTTTGATTCTGCTGTGGACATAATTAATTCTGAGAAGAATTAATATTATATAGCCCCAAATATGCACATTACTTAGTTATTTTTATTTGCGTGATAAACTATCATACTTGAGTTCTTAGCATAAGATTAGTGTTATTTTCTTATTTAAAAATATATTGTACATGCACAATATTGTATCCTTTGTGTATATTAGCGTAACAGAATATCATACTAAATTTCAGTTTTTAGTTTAAGATTTTTGCTTTTTTAGGAATGCTATCATCAGTGGCGCAGATAATATTTTGACTAACGGGATTCAAAATATAAAGAATTAAACACATCAATAAATCAAAAGGAGTTCAACATCTATTTATTATAAATAAATAAAATCATATATAAATAATATAATCTTTTTTCCGAAGGGGTTATCTGAATCCCTTAGCTCTACCTGACACCGCCCCTACTTATCACCTAAAAGACCATCATACTTTCTTTTTTTTATATTCAGGTTCCCGACTTGCACCAGACTAATCCTGAAGGTAGTAATACCGACCCTTCAACACTACTATCAATAAATCGCGGGATGTGCTCCAATAACCAGGTTTTGAGAACGGACAACTGATAGCACCTATAAAGATCAATGCTCTCACTAAGAATCGATCTCACGTTGTAAGTGTTCAGAGCGCCTTAAGGCCCCCTCCTTTATCATTGGACTGTCCCCCGGGCCTTAAAAGACCATCATACTTGGTTTGAGATTACTGGATAAACGACCATCACTCATTGGCAGTAGTGTACTGGAACACCTATGTGTAACCTATTGGTTAGTTGTGTAAGCCTTCTCGTATTTTTTTTATATAATTCAGGTATTCAGGCGCAAGCCTGGCTATTTCACTAGTATTATTTAGACATTTTGGAGATGATAGATCTGGTCCCTCATCACTATCACTAAGGTAAACCGCGAAATGTGCTTCATTCGTCAGCGTCTGAAAGCGGACAACTGATCAATGACACAAGATTTAATTCCTTGCCGGGGATCCATCTCACACTGCGCATGTCAGCGCGTCTTAACTCCCATTCTTTGCCATTGAAATATGCCCTGGGGAACAATTTTTCACTGAGAGGGGACTCGAACACGGAACCCCTCCCAGCAGTACCCTTAGTGTAAAGCCACTGGGCCAGACACTTTTAAGTAAGCCTCCTAGTATATTAGTGTTAATGGAATATGCTTCACCCACTGCTTTAAAGAAACTGGTTTCTTTCTTTATTCTATTTATAAATAACTATGTCTTTTTCCTTTGAGGTTCAATTCAAGTAGTCCTTTCTTAGTAGCAGTAAAAATCCCGTGGCAAATAAATTACATTTTCATCTGTAATATCAGAGTTCCCACTTCCAATATAATAAATTATTATAATTTAAAATAAAACATCGACCCAAATTGGACAACACGTTTTTAATGAGTTGTTAATAATGATTTATTTAAGATTGAATTATGTAATTAGTTGTAAATCTAAATACAGATACTAAAAGATTTATATTATAAAAAACAAAAAAATCGAACTGCTGAAGTAGTGTCAAATCAGATCTTCACTTAACTCAAAATCTCCTAATAATTAGGAGTTCTTAGTTGAATCTATATATATTATAGCAAAATATTCAGTTAACTATTTTGGTAATAATATTTTCTTTCTATATTATAGCAAAATATTCAGTTACAATCTATTTTTCTATATATGCGGTTTTTATTTAAGTTGAAATGTAAATAGAGTATTACAATTTCTTTAAAAAGGAAAAAAGAAGTGAAAAAAGCTTGGTTTCATACCCCTTTTCTGTTAGTTCTTATAAATTTACATGTAAATAAAATACAAATATCAATAAATTAAATTAAAAAAACTGGTTGCCAATTTGCCATGTTGAGTGTGTTGGATATAAATATAAAATTACAAGAAAGGGGGAAAGCAACAACAACAACAAGTAAATAATAAATCTGAAAATTAAACAAGGAAATGGTCTTGATGAGTCGATTGAAGTTTCAATCTTTCCTTAAGATAATATTGCCCCATATATCCTTTCTAGCAACTTATCTTCCAAGATCAAACAACAATCAAACAAATGAGCAAATGAACTCAAATGTTCGCTTGATAAGAAAGATCTTTGAGTGTATTGTGATTGCTAGAGAGGAAGACAATTTTCAGAGAATTATTTAAGTGTCAATGTGTAGTGTGTTTGCAATTGTGCCCAATGCAACAATTTATAGGTAGATGATTTGGTCTTCTCAATTCACCAAATGAATGGCCATCAATGTCAAGTAATGACCATTGATATTGAAGTTAATTCAGCCTAGTAATGGCTGAATTCAATAGCTAAGTAATGGAGAGTAATTGCTCCAAAGTCAGCCCAAGAATCAATTTTAATTCGCCTACTACGTTACTGAAAAACGTCGAGGCACCGCGGTCTCTCGGGATGGCACTGCGGTGCCTAAATTCCAGTAAGTCACTGGAACCGAAATTTGGATTAGCACCGCGGTCCCACGGTGGAGGCATCGCGGTGCCTCCAAGCACCGCAGTCCTATCCTTGTGGCACCGCGGTGCCTCCCATTTTCCGTGGCGAATTTTCTGATTCGTTTTCATCTCTTACACATTTCTTCCTTTCATTTACCAATGTGAAATCAACGTTATTTGATAAATAACCGTCTATTATCTTACGTCTCAAACAATTCGTATACATATCAATATCTCTTCCATTTAAGGAAATAATGATCATTGGTACTTTATATGCACGTGTGTGGAAACCATGTTTTCGGCGTGTGGGGCCTCTAATTATTCGATTCATAATTAATAGGATTTACTTTATTTTACGTTTAATAAATATTTTCAACAGAGTAATGTCAAAATTAGGTGTTAAGCACATGACTTACTAGACAAATTATTTTGCATCCCTCAAAGATTGATTAGCATATGCCCCATTTGCTATTTTTCAATATTTTGTATAAGAAACTCTTCCCAACATGTTGTGCAATCTTTAATTAACTATTCTCTCCGGCTTCTTGTTTTTTTCTAATACTTATAAGCAAATTTAAAATGTTGTCATTAGATGTCAATAAGATGGTTCAATAAAATTAGTGATCTAAAGTTAAATTTTAATAAGCAATCTAAAAAAATAAGAGGCCTTAATTTTTTCTAATACTTATAAGCAAATATAAAATGTTAACTCATTTGATGTGAATGAGATGGTTCAATAAAATTAGTGATTTAAAATTAAATTTTAATAAGTAACCTAAAAAAATAAGAGACCTTATGTGTGGTTATTTATGGTATAGTATTCTTACCAGACATAGTCTTCAAAAACACACAGTAATATTAGGCTCAGTAAAATTAATGATCTAAAGTTAAAATTTTAATAAGAGATCTAAAAAAGTTTTAAAAAAATAAGAGACTTTAATTTTTTTTCATGGTTATAGTGTAGTATTCTTACAAGATACAAAAATTCTAAATTCACATAATATTGTTATTTATATTAAAAGGGTTAATTTAAGCTAATAAGATATTAATTATGTGCTTGCCTTACATTACCTCCTTCTGTTATAAAATTTAATTTACTGATATGAAGTTTTGCTGGCTGCTTTTACCCCATCTTACTCAGCATCGATCCTACATTATTAGTACAGCATGTATATTGAAGAAAAAATAATCAAGTTATTACTAAAGTGTAAACCTAGGGATCCGTTTGGCATTAAGAATTTTTAATTTTTTCCTTGAAAAACAATCAAAACCTTATTTTTCACTTTTTTTACAATTAAAATCTTGTTGAAAAATTACATTTCAACCAGGGGCGAATTTAGAGGGTGCCGAGGGTGTTCAATTATAGTATATATATATGATATATTTTCTATGTTTTATGTACATATATTAACATTTGAACACCCTAAACAAATGCAAAAGATTAGCTCAAGTGGTCCAGAGTGTTCAAAATTGTCTCTTTGTCCCAGGTTTGATTCTCAAGGACAACATTATTTTTCATGTTTAGCTTTTGTTGTTTTTTCGAACACCCTGAGTGAAAATCCTGAATCCGTCACTGATTTCAACTGCAAAATATTATTTGCAAAAACTATGGCCAAACAAAACGTCAACTTGAACTTTAAAAATGCCCCAAAAAAGTGGGAAATTTGGTTTTTATGGTCAAACGCCTACCTAGTACTAACACATGTGTTAATGTTGGATTTGGTGTTGTGACATTTGACCCAACATATCTCTTCAAGTATTGATATGAATGTGTAAGTATGTTGAGAAAAATGTTGCACAACATACCCAGATGTGACATTCCCGGATTGAGTCAAGGCAAGACGACCTCAAACAAAAAATGCAAAAATCACATAGGTGTGCACCGATTGTCAAACCTTGACTTAAACAACAAACACTCGAATAAACGATCATTCCTCGACGATTAAGTGCAAACTAAAAATCCAACAGGTCATTATGTGATCACAATTGTTGCAAAAAATAAAGTGTGTGTCAAAGCGTAAAGAAAAGCAAAATGAAAAACAAGCAACCAATTGTCATTTCTACAAAAAAAAACATTGAACGTTCACAAAAGAACATTAAGAGGGGCATACTGGCCCCAAAGATCCAACAAATCGGACCACACGGGCTTCATTTCAAAAAACAACGATGGGCGCAAGTGCACAAAAATATCCATCAGATGGTGCACAGGCCAACACAACTACAAAAATAAAAATTCATCATAGGGCACACAGGCCCACTTCAAAAAACATTGTCATTAAAAAGGACACGCATGCCCCCACAGATTCACATGAGCTAAAAACTGGCATAAACTACCGATATTGATGTTGATCATCGCCGCAGGAACATACCCCTAGAAGGCCTCCGAATCGATGAGCAGAGGCTGAATACATAGAAAGCTAAGACGGGGAGGAGCACCCTCGCCACTAGAAGAGTCGACGGATGCATCGGAGGAGGGGGCGTTTCTTCACACATGTCACCCATATCAGTCGCCCCTACGTCCACCTTTATATCTATGAGTGCCGAGGGAACATTGATCACTCCTACATCCACCCCTTGCAGGACCTCAAATCGGATCTGAATGACAATATAGTCTCGTAGCAAAGTGGCCCTCTGCATCCCGGTTTCCCATCGAAGTGTCAGCTGTTGCTTCTGAGCTCAAAGACGGGTAATAGAATCCATGAATGTTTGCATTCATGTGCGAGCAACATCATAATCAAGCTCAGCCATGACCACCCCTCCCCTCATTAATTCGCGAGCCTGTGTCATAGTTCGGAATGTCTCATCTCTAGCTGCCAGCGACTATTTGGCCTCTTCCAACCTTCCCTTTAGGGTATTCCTCTATTCTATGAGACCTCTGTGCTCGGCCCGGAGCTGGGCAACCTCTTCCTAGAGACGTCGGTCACCTCCGCCAACCTCTCTACACTCTGGGAGGATGAAGGCATGTTCTTGAAAAGCTCGATGGTGGAGGAAACGATAGCATGCCCCTGAGAGAATGTTAGACGGAATAAACTTAGTCTATACACTCGCGTAGGAAGTAAAAGGTGTGATGGAAATGACTCGAGTTACATGAAGAAAGATGTCTACAAGGTGGGCTAAAGAAGCTTCCACGTCGAGGTGAGAACTAGCAATAGGTGCGGGAGGAACCGAAGTGCCTGCACCCGAGTCTCTGCCTGTCGCGCTTCTGGGTTGTCCTTCGCTCTTGATGGCTTTAGTTGAGGGGAACCTCACATCCTCATACTCTGTGGCTTCTTCTCTATCATTCTTCACGAGGACTACCTTTTGCGCACTCTCCCTCTCATGCTTATTGAATCGGCAGTGTGTTCTCACATGCGAACCGATCACGAAGGTAGACACCCCAGCATCATCCCGAAGCCCTCGCTTCCTACTCTCGTTGGCCTCTGCAATGACCTTAGCAATGTATGCCCGAGCCTCCTCCTATGAAGGTACCTTTCTGGCGGAACCGCTTTGGGCGGGAAGACATTCGAACAAAAGAACATGAAAAGAAGTTAGGGTATCACACCAACGCACAATCAGTAGAAATGCATGATCAATGAAAAAAGGACTCACCACGACTTTTGTCCTTCTACTGTTAGTGGAAATGACTCTCCACGCCCGCTTTGTGCCATGAGAGGCACAAAGAAAGCCCATTACCTAGCCAAAGATGTCAAGCAGGGGGTTCGAGAACCACAGAGGCCGCTGCAAGAACGAAGGATAAGACAATCAGCAAAGAATTATAAGAAATATAAGAGAAGGGAAATAAGATACTTACGAGCGATGTTTCAATGCTCTAGTAGAGGACCGAAATTAGTGCCTAGGAGGCGGTGGGTAGAAATCATCACAAATAGATCACACCATTTTCGGTCCTGATCATCCTCAACATTTGTAATAACAGCTCTAAAACCCCGAAAAGCTAAATTAATAACTCTCCGTGAAGCACCCAGGGGGAATAAAGATGGATCAGATGATCCAAAGTGAATGGAAAGTGGGCGAGATCCGCCAAATGCTGTAAGCAACGAACTATTCTCCATGTTTGCAGGGCTAACTGCCTCAGACATACGCCATATCTATGGCAAACAAATTCAATAACATGGTGGATCGGGAGGCTAAATCCGATGGTAGAAGGATTGATGTAAATAAGCGACAACCCTAGGATGTGATGAGTAATACTTGCATTAAATGGAGGAGGAAAAACGTCTATGTCTAAACCCCATCAATAGTCGAGGTAGACTTAAGGGATAACAAAGTCATCAATCAACGAGGTGATGTCCTCCACAAACTCGTAGCGAAGGTTTACACGAAAATTCCTTTCAAAATTGAAGTTAGATGGGATAATTTCAGAGGCTGAGGAGCCCAGATCGATGGCGTGTGTGATACTGGAAGACGACGACCGACGGTGGGTTTCACCAAATTCTTCCCTTATTCTACCGTCAGAGGCACCGAAATAAGATAAAGAAGGAGAAGTAGACATGTTAAGGATAGAAAATGAGAGGATAGAAAAGTGAAACTTCTAGAAGAGGAAATGTAGAGATGAAAGTGATCGAGGTTGCTAGTTTATATATTCGAGAGAGTTATCATTACTCTTAGAACTTGAAGAGGCATGCCTTGTTAGTGAACCTCAATCGATGTTTCAAAAGGGGTGCCATCGAATGAGTGATTGATAGCATTTAATGATCGTCTGACGAAATGTTTGATAGAGAGAAATGATGTGACGTTTCGGTTCCCGCTAAAAGGATTTTTGAAAAGGCGTATAGACTCTTTCACTTCCCGATCTCCTGAGTTCAAGGGTCCCAAAAAGTGGAGGATTGTCTATATTGGGTAGAAACGCTTCCGGAATCATTGGCGTACACAAGAATCTTGGCAGTTCCGAAAACCCCAACGACCCAAAGGATATTTATAGTTGTCCTCCACTCCCAACAACTCCCGTCACATCCTCCCTCCTAGATTAGAGTGTCGCGACGCGCGTGGGCACAATGACATCAGGGTGCTCACGTCGTCATAACTTTAAAGGGGACATAATAGCCTAAATTTTGTCTTATATATGCAAGACTTAGAAGAGAAGGAAGACACATTGTATTCTCTCTAAGCTCACACTTGTAACCTAGATCTCTCTCAAGCAAATATATCATTCACAACTCTTATTCTGGTTCGATTCACGGTTTATTTTTAGATCTAACTCATATGTTAATTTTACTTGTTTATTTTCATATTTTACTTATATTTTAATCTTGCATTCTCGAAACTTAGTCAGCTACTTCGGACTCGTTTAAGAGGGTTTCCGAATCGGATACAACTTACTTGTCTTTAAATCTTTGAATACAAATCTCTAATTGTATTTTTTGTTAGAATCATTTTCACCGGAAAACAAAAATCATATTATTTGAAAAACCTTTTTTAGTATTGAATACAACGGAGTGCTTTGTTTTCGCTAAACTCTTTTTTCTATTCTTAGGCGCAATTTCACCTTCTACTAATATCCAATAGTAGAACTGTGGAGTTTCAATGTTATATAAAGTCTTGCTTTTTTATTTTTCACTTCATCACAAATTCAAGAACATACCTCCAACCATATTTTACCACGTCAACTTTTATCCTATACAATCCCCTGCATATTTAAGTTAAACAACATATCATTTTTTTTTCCAAAAGGCAATATTTACACTATCGTTATAGCGGCGAACGATTAAGCATTTAATTTGTAATTAAAAATGACGAAATTAATACATCATATTGTCCACTCTCCAGCCTCCAGGTCCATGTATGTACTTCATCTCATTTTAAATACATTAAAAGGGCGTAAATTTGTGTTTCCTGTTTTAAATAAGTCCTTAATATTTTCCCTGAAGTATACAGTAGAAGAGTAAATAATCTTAATTTTGAGTTAGTGGATTTTTGTACAAATACCATAGAGTGCTAAATGGTGTACCAATAATTGGTTTGATAACAAAAGAAAACACAAAAAAATGTAAGATATATTAATCTTCCTTAGGGAGTCTTCTCATTAATATCAAAGTATATAAAGCGTACAATATTCATCCCTTATACAATAAAACCCTAAACCTAATCACAAGAGGAATTTTAGTCTTATCATAATTATATTTACACAATATATGGAATATATTCTAATTATGGGGTAGGGATGACTAATTGACTATATACACATCTACACACCCCCTCAGTCGGAGAGGGAGGAGGTCGGACGCTGAGACTGGATCTGAAGTCAAGACTGTCTGGGAAGTCCTTTGGTAAATATGTCTGCATACTGATAGGATGATGAAACATGTAACACTCTGACATGGCCTAGCGCAACATTCTCACGAACGAAGTGTAGATCTATCTCAATGTGCTTGGTTCACTGATGTTGAACCGAATTATGAGAAAGATAGATGGCAGAGATGTTATCACAGTACACAATAGATGCCTGACGCAAAGGACACTGAAGTTCTAACAGTAAATTTCTGAGCCAACAAATCTCAGCTACTCCATTTGCAACGCCTCTGTACTCAGCCTCGGCACTGGAACGGGATAGGGTAGCTTGTCGCTTAGCAGACCAAAAAATCATATTATCCCCTAAAATTACACAAATGCTTGAGGTGGAGCGTCGCGTGTCCGGACACCCTGCCCAATCTGCATCCGTATAAGAGAGCAACCTGTTTGGTGCAGAGGGGTATAGGTGCAAACTATAATCAAATATGCCCTTAATGTATCAGATGATACGCTTAAGAGCCGTGAAATAAGACTCCCTGGGGGCATGTATGAATAGGCATACCTGCTGAACAACATAAGCAATGTCTGGCCTTGTAAATGTGAGATACTGAAGTGCACCTGCAAGGCTCATATACAGAGTAGGATCGGAGACTGGAGCACCATCCATAACACTGAGCTTAGATTTTGAATCAAATGGAGTAGGTGAAACTTTGCAATTCGCCATCTTAGACCTGTACACTATCTCTTCTGCATATTTACACTGACACAAGAACATATGGTTGACAGACCTGGTCACTGATATCCCCAAAAAATAACTCATCTTCCCCAAATCAGTCATTGCAAATTCGGACTTAAGCAAGACAATAATCTCATTTTTCAACCCGTCGGAGGAGGCAGTAAGAACAATATCATCCACGTAAAGTAATAAGTAAGCAGTGCTACTACCTCGATGAAAAATGAAGAGTGATGTATCACTCTTGCTGCATACAAACCCAATCTGCAAGATATATCTGACAAAGCGATCATACCACGCACGGGGGGCCTGCTTCAGGCCATATAATGACTTACGGAGATGGCACACATAGTGAGGAACTGCTGGACGGGTGAACTCAAGCGGTTGATGCATGTAGACTGTCTCTCTCAGATCCCCATGTAAGAATACATTCTTCACACCAAGCTAATGGACCGGCCAGTGTTTGCCCATGGCAATGCTCAAGACTGTGCGAATAGTAGCTGGTTTGACAACCGGGCTGAAGGTCTCACCGGAATCAATGCCCTCCTGCTGATTTGTGTCATTAGCCACAAGTCGTGCCTTATATCTCTCAAGATCTCCACTATCTCTGAATTTGTGACGAAATATCCAGAGACAACGAATCACATTCACCCCATCAGGTCTAGGTACTAGATCTCATGTGTGTTGTTTAGTTAAAGCATTGAATTCCTCAGACATAGCCGCATTTCAATTAGGGTCTTGTTTGGCCAATATAGGATTCTTGGGAATTGGAGAATTGGTATGGGCAGACAAGTTAAATTAGACTTTGGGTTTGAAGATTCCATGCTTGGCACGAGTTTCCATTTGGTGAGGGGAGACAGTGAAAGGATGTGTCGGCTGAGTGGGAAGAGCCGAGACTGAGGGATTTATGATCTAGTTGACTGAGAATGATAGAAGAGATGGCATGCTCGTCAAGAAAAGAGTAATCCGGTTTTTGGAACTTTTTAAGATTCGAAAACGGGAATGTGGTCTCGTCGAGAGATGTGGATCTGACTAGTGGACAAGTCATAACATAGATAACCCCTATGGTTCGGCGGGAAGCCTAGGTACATGGAGTGGACCGAGGAGCTAGTTTGTGAGGGGCAGTAGAGGCAAGGTTAGGATAACATAAACAATCGAATATCCAGAGATGATCATAAGATGTGACTCTATGATAGAGGATTTCAGTAGGGGTCATATTGTGAAGGTTCCAATTGGGAGAATATTGATGACGTATTTTGACTTTTAGCAACATAGACCCAGAAGAACGGGGTTAGGGAGGCATGAACCAATAAAGTGCGAATCATATTGTTAATAGTGCAGATGATTCTTTAGCTTTACCGTTTTGTGGGGAGGTGTGGGGGCAGGAGAAACGAAAGACCATGCCATTATTAGTACAAAAATGGTGAAACATAGAGTTGTTGAATTCACGACCATTATCGCACTGAAAAGATTTTATACCTTTTGTAAACTGTGTCTGAATGAATGTTTGAAACTCAAAAAATTTAGCAAACACTTCCGATTTAAAGTTGAGAGGATACAACCAAACAAAGTGAGAAAAATCATCTAGTAAGATAATATAGTATTTATGACCGAGAGAACTAGCAACACGTGATGTCCATAAATCGGCATGTATAATATCAAAAGGTGCAAAAGTAACACTAGTAGATGATTTAAACGGAAGACGAGTATGTTTGCCTAAAGAACAAGAAACACAGTTTTGGGCAAGCTTCCCATTACAAGTAATGAAATTATTGCCTCTAAGAAAGTTAAAGACTGGGGCTCCTGGATGACCGAGCCTATTATGTCATGTTGAAAAAGAAATGGTCGTTAGAGAGACGGGATAGCTAGATCTGGCAGCGGAGGTGGGAGTGAATGGATAGAGATCCCCCGTGCTATTGCATCTCGTAAGAGGTATCCCCGTATGAAGATCCTTCACAGTGAAACCAAAAGGGTCAAAATCAACATAGACATAATTATTACGAGTAAATTTACGGAGGAGATTAGATTCTTAATTACATATGGAGCATATATGGTATTTTAAAGAAGGAATGGATTAGGAGGTGGTGTGTAGGATGTACCATAACATGGGCACTACCAACTGTCACAAATTGAGGATGTCTTAAACCAAACAGTTTGGGAATGTTACCTGCAGTCAGGGTGAGGTGAGAAATGGCTTCGGAGTCCATGTACCAGTTGTTGTCAGGCTGTTGCATATTGAGACTATGAAGGCGACTGACTCGATGGGTGTCATCTTTGGGTGAGGCTTTGGAACTAGCCGTGCATGAAGTGGGCTTCTGCGGTCTTTGGACTTGAGAAGTGGGCGGGGCCCAACAACCCGTGGTGGGAATACTGGTTGAAGGGTTCTTTGATGCTGGAGGCTGGCGGCGTCTGTCGGGCTGTTGGGGTGTCGTGGCGAGGCGGTCTGCGGGCCACATTGTACTCACGATTACGCTGTCCGCGACCCTTGCCACGACCACGACCTCCTCTGCCGCGACCCTTGCCACCGCGTCTCTGTTGCGGTTGAGAGTTTTCTGGCGGCGTTGGATCTTGAGGGCGCGTTTCGACAGCTAACGCCTTCCGATTGTGCTCATCCTGCTTAGCACATCGAGTATCTTCAAGCAACAACTGCGAGCGAGCTTTGTTAAAACTAGAAAGCGGATCTGCCTGTTGAATTATGGTGGCTAACGTATCATAGTCACCTTTGGGAAGGCTCGTGATCAATTGTAACACTATTTTAGTATCTGAGACAGGCGTATCGACATTGGAGAGTTGATCCGCTAGTAGTTTCAATTGTCTGCAGTATTCAGTCATGTTGGAGAAATTTTCAAGGTGTGTATTGTTAAATTGTTCCTCCAAATACACCGCACGAGTGTGCTTGTTATCTTGAAAGATTTCCTCCAAACGGTTCCATAAATCAAGGGTGTGACGCCAGATTTCATGATAGTAAGAAGAAGATCCTGGAAATACTACCATAAATCCACTCCGACGTCTAGACGACGCCAAGTAGACTCATCAACCTCCGGAGGGCACGGAATAGTGTAATCGATGTTATCAACTACGTTATAGAGACATGCATGATTCTGAAACAGTTCAACCCAAGGAGAATACTGACTATTTTCCTGATCAAGAAGAATGAGAATATAATTCTTGATGTTGGTAACAGTTAGGTATTGCGATATTTCTAAGTGCTTACGCAAGTGTACGTATCATTCAAGTAATAAAGATCTGTAAGACCGAGTTTATCGTCCACATATACTGGTTTATTAAGTACCGATTATCTATTCTATGGTATCTATTTGGTTGACGTTCTTTAGTTTGAGAATTATAACTAAGAATTATGACTAAGTGCAAAAAATAAACTAAAGATTATAATACTTTGGGTTTATAACAGTTATGAAGGAAATAGGGCTTCCAATCTCCTCAATTATCCACTCTTTCACGTATTAATGCAATGCTAATGACTCTTCTTCTTATTAAGATAGCAGGTTAACTAATCTGTCATTATATTCTGGTTAGGACATACAAGAGCTCAACCATGTGCTTCTATATTTCTATGATAGATTTTACCACACATGAGAATTAAGAACATTAACCTTAAATACTACACAAGTATCGGAGTACTTTCGTCCACGATTTTAACCTATGTCTAAACAACTACAACATATTCAAATCTCGCCTCTCGGATCTCGATTCGAAATCATACAAGTTATGACAATTAATAGCTAGTTAATTATCAAACAATCATAACAATATTGAATAGATCTTAATACGTTGAAGAAGAAATCAATAACTAATGCATTAACTATATGAAAGAGCTTCAAGAAGATTCGGTGGAACTAAACATTGTCATGTCAAGAACTAAATTACAATCCAACATAAACTGAAATAAAACAAGGGAAAGAACTTGAACAAGAGTCTCCAATTGTAGCCTCTTTTTTTTGCCTCCCAAAAGTATGATTTGTAATATGGTATAAGGTCTATCATAATGAGCAGGGTTTTAGGGTTTTATACTTGAGAAAACTTGTGCTTCGAACCCTTTTAACCCTCTGAAATTCGGCCTAAAAATCAGATTTTCCGGCTTGGCGTCGTGGCCCTGCAGGCTGGCGCCACGGCGCTGAAATTACTGGGGCAAAATCAGACGCTGCAGGAGTATTAGCGTCGCGGCGCCGGCGATGTCAACTTCCGGGATTTTTTGATTCTTTGTCATTTTCTCGTCCGGACTTCGTCTAATTTCTTCTATACTTCCCGGGACTTCTTAGACTTCATTTCTTGGCCTTTTTAGTGTGCAATTCAATCTCAATTAAGCTCATTTCATCCTCGATTATGTACTTCCTCCTTTATGATCGATCTGACTCAAAAATAAAGAAAAACAAACCTAATATTATATTAAACACAAACAAAATGAGTAAAATACTAACTAAAAAGGACTCAAAAGTGTATACAAAATATACTTAACATTAGGGCGGGATGAAAAGAGGATGACAACGTGGTGATGAGATTTGTGGAGGTAGAATCGTCAGATGTATTGGAGGAATCTTGAGTATCAATTTAGAGAAGAGATGAAAGAAGAAGAAAAACCAAAAATTTTGGAATGAGAGGGGGTGGAGCCGTGGCGGAACTGCCCGAGAGAGGGGGGGGGGGCGTTGGGTGGCGGCGGCTCACACAAAAAAAAATCTAGGGTTTTGTGTTAGGCTCTTGATACCATGTAAGATGATATTAATCTCTCTTAGGGAGTCTTCTCATTAATATCAAAATATATATAGTGTATAATATCCATCCTTATACAATAGGAATTCTAAACCTAATCACAAGAAGAATCCTAGTCTTACCATAATTATATTTACACAATATATGGAATATATTTTAATTATGGGATAGACATGACTAATTGACTATATACACGTTTACAAAACATATGTATACGTATAGGTATGCTTGTGTAAGTTTTCCGAAAGTTTATATGATAAAGAAAATAACTTAATTGGATCACTTAATTATATCCTACCAAACTTTTATTTAATTTTATGACCCTTTTTCATATCTTTATTTTTTTACATATAAGATTTAAAAAAAAAACACTTAAGAAATTTGAAAAAATCATTTTTCCTCTTTAAATTGTAAGAGGCCAATATATCTCATTTTTCGAGTATATATGGACACTTGCCTGAGACACAAAATATACTTTTCTCCCCTATTGAAGAGCATCAAACAAGGGAGCAGCAGTATCTATTTCTCAAACAATCTTTTCCTCTGTCCCATTGAGATAATTAAATTGTCATTCTAAAAATATCCAAAAAGTTTGTGTCACCAGCAACTTATTCCATGTTACCTCAGCAATAACCACAAAACTACTTGAGATTTGAACTTGTGTAACAAAGCTGTTCAAGTTGTGATTTCTTAGACACCATATTATCTCATTTTTCATTCTTCTAACAACAAACTTCCCTTTTCACCTTTTTAATTAGGGGGTGTATTTAATTAGAATTTTAAAAAGATTTTTTTTGGGATAAAAAAGTCATGTGATATTCAATTAAGATTTTTAAACAATCTAAAAAAGTCTTTTGGTATTTAAGACTATTATGATTTTTTAAATAGAGTGTTCAAATCTAATGATATTCAATTAGGATTTTAAAAGACTAATAAAAAGTCTTTTGGTATTCAAAATTTTGAGATTTTCAAAGATTTTTTTTAAAATATGAATTTTGGAGGACTTTTTAGCGGAAGATATAAATAACAAATCTTATAAACAATCTCAGTCTAACCTATCAGACTTTTTCTCATTCTCAAATTTCTATTTCATTTTTTTTTTACTTTTATAAAAATATGAATTTTTTTCTTACCTCCCCCTACCGCCCTAACCCCACCTACCCCCACCCCCACCCCATGTGAACAATTCAACTGTAATAGGAGAAAGCAGGAGATCCTTACATTTGTTTGTGCTATTTTATTTTACTTTGGTTGAACTATTTGGTACTTTGATTGAACTATTTGGGTTATAATTTTGTTGAACTATTGTTATTGTAATTTGGTTAAACTTTTTATTGTTATTTATAGAATTAAGTAATATTTTAGACAATTAATGAGAAAGAATAGTTGATGGAAATTGGAATACTATATATTGTTATTTTAGAAGTACAATAACGACTTTTGATATATTTTACATTGAAAATTAGTGATGAAAAATTATAAAAAAGGTGGTGATGATGAGAGCAAAAGGATTGGAGAAAAAAAATTCATGTGGTCCTTTCAGATCTTTATAAATCTTATGATAAATCTTTTAAAATCCAAACATAAGAAATCTTGATTGTCAAAATAGTCTTTTAAAATCATAACAATCCTAAATAGTCTTGTAAATTCATAAGACTTATTTATCCCAAAAAAGTCTTTTAAAATCATAATTGAATACACCCCCCTAAGTAAAATATATTCGGTTTGTTGTTAATTGTATTTGTTGTCGACACACTCGAGGGTTTACCACTCAGACCCTTGTCGATACAGTCGAGAATCAACACTTCGATACACACGAGATATAGAGAGTTGTGTAAGCATATAACAGAAGAACAGAGATTGTGACGACAAGCAATAGAGATAGAGACGACGAGAAACTTAGTGTATATACACAGTATACACCTGTGTGCTTAAAGCAAGAAAAGAAAAAGAGAAGAAGAGAAACGATGAAAGAAGAGGAAGAAAAGCGTATTATTTCTTTCAAAGAAAAATTGTATCTTACATAATGAGATAGTAGAGCTATTTATACATATAGTTAATTCTCACAAAAGGCTCCATATTAGGCTCCCTTAATAACTGCCATTTTTGTAGCTGTTGTAATTACTTCTCCTTATATTTCTATGTTTATTTCAACAGGCTCCCTCAAGCTGGATGCTGGAAGATGTTCAGCAATCCAAGCTTGGAATAAAGATGAAGGTGTTGAACTCTGTTAAGCCCTTTCGTAAGCAAGTCTGCTGGTTGTTATGCAGTAGGTACATACTCTGTCTTTACCAATCCTTTCTGGACCTTCTCTCTTATAAAATGCAGGTCAATCTCTATGTGTTTGGTTCTTTCATGGAACACTAGATTTCTTCTTATTTGTATTCTTGATTTCTTTGTCGGTAAACACCGTATTGGTCATGCGATGTTGATGCCAATGTCTTTTAGTAGTCCAACTATCCAAGTTAATTCAGAAATTATACTAGCTAGACTCATGTATTCTGACTCAGCCGAGCTTCTTGAGATTGTAGTTTGCTTCTTTGATTTCCAAGAAATGAGAGAATCACCAAATTTCACCAAATAACCTGTAATAGATTTTCTTGTATGTGGACAGGCAACCCAGTCTGCATCACAATAAACAGTTAGTGTTGTTTGTTTATTACTAGACATAAGTATTCCTTGTCTAGGCTAGTTTTTCACATATCTTACAATTCTTAATTCTACACTTAGATGAGACTTCTTTGGTTGTTGTAAAAATTGACTAAGTGTTTGGACACTGTATGGGTCTTGTAATAGTGAGATATACCAACTTACCAATCAATCTTTGATAGACACTAATGTCACTCAGAAGTTCATCTTCAGTGACAGTTTTCCTTTTCTCAGTTACCTGTTGTTTGGTTGTGAACTCATCATACTTTTTTGTGGTCATCTTGATATTGCAATCAGTAGTATGTTAATTGGTTTAGCACCAGCTAGTCCTGACTCAGATATGAGTTCCAATACATACTTTCTTTGATGCATTAGAATCCCTCTATTAGACCTAATATATTTTATTGCTAAGAAATAACTTAGTTCTCCTAGGTCTTTCATCTTAAAGGCATCTTGAAGTGACTATTTTGTCTCCTTTATTAAATTCAGATTGTTTCCTGTAATTAACATGTCATCCACATATACTAGTATAATGGTAATACTCTGGTCAGTTTGTTTTATAAACAATGAATGATCATAATGAGACTGTTTAAATTTCAGCTTAATTAAGGCCTCTGTGAGTTTAAAATTCCATTGCCTAGGTGCTTGCTTGAGACCATACAAGGATTTAACTAGTCTACATACTTGTTTTCCCCCTTGACTAATGAATCCTTGTGGGAGTTACATATATATATTTCATCATACAAATCTCCTTGAAGAAATGCATTATAAACATCCATTTGATGAATGTTCCAGCTTCTGGAGGCTTCTATGGACAGTACAGACCTCACAGTTACCATTTTGACCACTGGAGAGAAGATTTCTTGATAATCTATCCCTTCCTGTTGATTGTACCCTTTTGCTACTAGCCTAGCCTTTAGTCTTTCTATTTCACCAGTATCCTTGTATTTTATTTTATAAATCCATTTACAACCTATTGGATTCTTATCTTTAGGCAGGGAGACAATTTCCCAGGTTTGGTTGTCTTGTAGGGCTTCTATTTCTGCTTTCATGGCTTCCACCCATCTAGGATCTTTTGAGGCCTCATTATAATTCCTAGGTTCTGTGATTTCAGAGAATAAAGTGAGAAATACTTGATATCTAGGACTTAAAAGTTCATAAGACAGGTAGTTACTAATAGGATAAAGAACACTATTAGAATTAGGAGTTACAAAATCTTTAAGCCATATTGGAGGTTGTTTAGGCCTGTTTGACTTCCTAATTCTTAAGTATTATCAGGTTGTTGATGGTCCTCAGGATTATTACTTAACATTTGTACCTTATCTGTATTATTTTCAGCACAACTAGGTATTTCATCTATACTAGGTATGGTTGTAGTATTAGTAGGTTCATTTTGTAGTTTAGCTGGTTTACTCTGTGTAATATTTTGTGGTATGATTTCAGGTTGAAAATGGTAGGTGTCATTCTGCAAATTCTGGAAAACAGGTATACTAGCCATTTTTTCCTTAAAAGGGTATTCAGTCTCTCTGAACTTGACATCTCTACTAACTAGGAAAACTTTTGAGTTCAAATCATATACTATATATCCCTTTTGTGTTTCTGAGAATCCCATCAGTACACAACATCTAACTCTATATTGTAATTTATCTGTGACTGTCAGATCATTGGCAAAGCACATGCAACCTATGGTTCTTATATGTCATATGGAAGGCTTCTGGCGATATAGGCTTTCATAAGGTGTTACCCCAGTAATGGAAGATGGTAATCTATTTATTAAGTATACTGCAGCCTGCACACATAGACCCCAGAACTTATGGGAATATTAGCCTGAAGTCTTATGGATATAGTCACTTCTAGTATGTGCCTATGATTTATTTCAGCCACACCATTTTGTTGTGGTGTGTAGGCACAAGATCTCTGATGGATGATCCCTAGCTTCTGAAATAGGCTGCTGCATATATCATTTACAATTTTGTGTCATTATCAGTTCTAACTACCTTAACTATTTGATTAAATTGAGTAGAAACATAGTTAAAAAATTGATTAATAACCACACAGACTTCTGATTTTAATCTAAGCAGGTATATCCAAGTCATCCTAGAATAGTCATCTACTATAGTTAAGAAGTATTTCTTGCCATTATGTGCTTCAATTTTATAAGGACCCCATATATCCATATAAACCATATCAAATCTAGAACTACTGCAAGTGTTACTATTAGAAAAGGGTAATCTACATTGTTTTGCGCAAGGACACACATTACACGACTTTATTGTTTTAGCTATAACATCAGCACTAGTAGTAATCAGTTTGCTAAGTACTTTACTAGAAGTGTGGCCAAACCTTCTATTCCACAGATTAATATTTTCCTCTGAGATTGTGTCATTTTCTTTAGCTTGTACACTTAGTCCTAACTTCCTTGGATCATGTACAACACTTGAATGATTAACTAACACATAGAGATCATCCTGGAGTCTACCAATCTCCTTCACCCTCCCACTGTTGAGATTCTGAAACAAACAGAAGTCATGATAAAAGATAGCTGCACATTTTAATTCTCTAGTAAGTTGGGACACAGATAACATATTATATCCGAACCGAGGCAAGTAAAAGACATTACTAAGTGTGCTTCTGGCAGATAAATTACTTGTCCCAGTGTGAGTGACTTTGACAATATCTCCATTTGGCAGAAATACCTTTTTTGTAGTTGCAATATCCTCTCATATATTAATTACTTTGTCTAGCATATTTAAATCAGAAACCATATGATTTGTGGAACCTGTATCTATTATCCATTTCTTGACTATATCAATTACTTGTAAAGCTTTGAGTTTAGTCATACCTGCAGTATGTGCATAGGATTTATCACCTTGAGAATTTACATGTTGAGTTGTAGTAGTTTGATCTTTGTTTAGATTCAGCAATTTCATAATCTGCGCATATTGGTCTTGAGAGAACACTGGTGCTCCTTTAATTTGCCAATTAGTATCAGTGTTTCCAAGAATATAGCCTTGAGTGTTGTTCCCAAAACTGGAAATGTGTTCAGTACCTCCTGCACAGACATTGTGAGCAGCATGCTCCTTTCTTTTTGACTTGAAACCAGGAGGGTAACCAACTACTCTGTAGCAGAATTTCTTTGTGTGTCCCCTCATCTTGCACACATCACAAAATAGGTTGGAATTTCTTTTGAACTGAGGTCTAGCTTTTGTTCCTGTCTTAGAATACAGGCCTGCAGAAGTACCATTGTGTCCCACATTGCTTGGCCTAACACCAAGAAAACCAGCAGATTTGGCACTTATGCCCTTTTGATTTTCATCACTCACTATCATAGAGTATGCTTTGTTTACTGTGGGAAGGGGTGACATGAGTATGATCTGTGATCTGGCCTGCATATAGCTTTCATTTAGACCCATGAGAAACTGATACAACTTCTGCCTTTGTAGATAATCTGTGAAACTTTTTAGAAGTAGGGCATGCACAGTTAGGTGGTGGAACTAAGACCTGAAATTCCACCCACAGTGTCTTCAGCTTAGTAAAATATTCAGCAACACTACTATTCCCTTGTGTTAAAGTAGCAATTTCCCTATGCAAATCATAGGTTCTTGATTCATCCACCTTGTCTAACCTTTCCCTCAAATCTTCCCACACTTCATAAGCTGATTCTGCATATAATACCCCACTTAGTAGACTGTTAGACAGAACATTCATCAACCAGCTTATCTGTTGCATTGACCGCATCTCATTGGTCCACGCTCTTCCTATACTGATTCTTGGTGCATCTTCCATTCACAAAGCCTAACTTGTTTCTACCTAGCAAGGCTATCCTCATGGACTTGCTCCATATTGTATAGTTCTCAGATCCCAAGAGTTGAAAAGAAATCAAGGAGACTTCACTGACATCAGAGGCTTGTAAGTATAGGGGATGATTATGATCAAATATTGTGATGACAGAGGAAATTCCTTCACTTTCTCTTGGTATTGATTGTTTGAAAGTTGTGGGATTAGGGTTGCCTTCAGGAAGAGTAGGGTTGCCTTCAGAGTCAGTATTCATTTTTAGGAGTTTTATTTCTTGATAATTCTTTAACGATAAGAACAAGAAGTTTTGCAGAATTCTATTTCCTTCACAAATATGAATCAAGAACCAGTTGCAAGAAAGAAGTAAGATCAGAAATAAGAACTAAGAAAGAAAGATTTCTCCAGTCTTGGTGATTTGTTTGCAGGATCTCAGATCACAAGACATCAACAATATACATACGAGTAATGTTTCAGAGATTTTAGAGAAATACAGAGATATGCCCAGGGTATACAGATTCAGAAATTCACAGAAAAATAGGAGGAATTAAGAAGAACTCAGAAATCAAATTTTTTTCTTACAGATTTCCTTCAAGCATATCAATGGTGATGTGGTTAGATTGACCCATCGATCGTGGCTCTGATACCATGTTGTTAATTGTATTTGCTGTCGACACACTCGAGGGTTTATCACTCAGACCCTTGTCGATACAATCGAGAATCAACACTTCGATACACACGAGATATAGAGAGTTGTGTAAGCATACAACAGAAGAACAAAGATTGTGACGACAAGTAATAGAGATAGAGACGACGGGCAATTTAGTGTATATACACAGTATACATCTGTGTACTTAAAGGAATGAAGAAAAGAAGAGAAGAAGAGGAAGAAGAACGTATTATTTCTTTCAGACAAAAAATGTATTTTACATAATGAGATAGTAAGGCTATTTATACATATAGTTAATTCTCACAAAAGGCTCCCTTAATAACTGCCTAGCTGTTGTAATTACTTCTCCTTATATTTCTATGTTTATTTCAACACGGTTTCATCTTTTAATATTATAAAGGTGTCTGAGGAAGGCTTAGCTTTTTATGAAGGCTTGGATGCTTTTAAGGGCTCCAATTAAAAATAATAATTAATTAATCCAATTTTGGGCTCTTAGCCACTCCAATTTCGATACGTAAGCGAGTCCTACGCTTCTCAGTACTTGTCCTTTTATCACCTCAATGATTAGTGCCATTCCACTCTCAATTTGTTTTTTTATTTTATTTTTTCATTTTCAGAATAGATTTTTGAATTTATGTATGTGAAAAAAATGAATCTAGTCCAATTAAGGAACAAATATTTCATTGTTTATACAAGAAAAATAGAAAATTATTGCATGTTTTACTAGCAGTACCAGATAAAAATTTAAAACAAATTAACAAGTATGTATTAGGTAAGATCAAAGAGAGTTAATTTCAGTATATCAGTCAAGAGAAACCCACTGCATCATCGGATGTGTTTTAGTTGAAAAACTTGCCTAGTAAAGGAGGAGAAAAAGAAGATAACTTTTACGGCACTTAGTACACTAATTCTGAAGTAATTAAAGGGTCATTCGAACAAATGCCCTTCTTTTGCGGTCTTCTTTAATTTTTGTCCCTCAAATTTGTAATCTTTACATTTTTTCGAGGCATAATTTATATTTCGCAAGACATAGCTTACGTTTAATTCGACATATGTATCATAACATCCATACAAATTATGCCGGATAAGTCAAAACTTTCAACACTTAATATAATCTGAAAAATAACATTTTTTAGATTTCGCTCGACATAGTTTACGTTTAACTTTAGCATATATAACATAACATCCACACAAATTATATCTGACAAGGAAAATTTCAAACACTCAACATAATCTAGAAAATGCAATAAAACTTATGCCGCATAACTTAATTCCTATAAAATTTATGTCAAGCCAGACAAAAATTCAGTTTCCGAAACTAAAAATAATACAAAAATTATGTCTTGCAAAACAGTCTGAATATTTTCATTAAATAAGGAAAAAATTAAATACTATAAATATAAGAGGCAAAAATTAAATACCAGTTTGTTTGAAGGGAAATCCATGCAAAAAAAATGAAAATTAATCTCATTTTCTTTTTAGGAAGACATGAGAATTATGAGAAAACAAGAAATCTTTGAGCAAGAAACAATGAAGCTGCGATTCCGAATATTAAAAGAGTTGATGCTCTGTGTGTCAGCTATCAGAACTGAGACCTTCAGTACAAGTTTTAGCATATAGTATGAACTATGAAATATCATTGTACTATGCGTTATTTTAGGACCGTAAAACACTTAACTTTCTGTAAAGGGATAGGCTTACCTCCGGTTCGTTAAAGCTCCAGTAATTCTAAGAGCTTCTGATGTTTGTCACGTACGCATTTATGATTTTGAAGGCTTGATCCTAATGCCTTTTGACCAAACATTGCTTCCTTTTCTTTTTCTTCTGTTTTTTCATCAAATAGAAAATCTATTCATAAATAGTTGAAATAAAATTTACATATTTAATATGAACAAAATGTACTTTATGTTATAGGAGTAATATTTTGTACTAACTATTAAATTAGTACTAAAAAGGGAAGAAAACATATATATTGAAAGTATATTTATGTCCTAGAGACAATCTGTATTAGGACAAATGTATTTTATACACATTCATATTTATATTAATGGAGATTAATATTGTGGCATATGCAATTATTAAATTATTAGTTGATTGTTTATAATATTCTATAAATGCATCCCTAGAGGTTACGTGGTTATTAACGTGAGATTAATATTATAACGTAACTCTTAAAATTGCCTCAACTAATGATCATCAAAAATGAGATATCGATGATATGTGATACGTCGACATGTGGTCTGCATCATATCCTTAGAGTATGTAGTATGTCTCACCTGCTACGAGTTATGGCAACTCGTGATGGACACATGAATACTTTTAGAAGTATTGGTATACCCTGCTGATGTACTGTTTGTTATATATGTCTAAAGTGTCATCAGTGTGTGGGGGATAGAAGTCCTTAGACTTGAGGTCGATACGCGCCTTGTTTATAGAGTAATGTACTTTGATCTTGTCCTAAGCTCAAATGCCTTATAGGTTGAGACACGACTTGTATTGGGTATATTGCGACGTAGATTAAAGGTGGTAGTTGAGCCAAGATTAGGATTCATTCCTAGAATGTATCTTCGAGAGAACACTCAGATTATCATGTGGTATTAGGCTGACTAAGTCATTGGCCAAAGTAGTAAGACATATCTATGATATGGTCTAGTTGTCATCTAATATAGATGAGATATGATCAAACCATTGGGATAGACACTTGGCAAATCCTAAGCTTGATCGAGTGTGTCGTGAATGAAAGGATTTTATCTTCCCACATAGAGGTTCAGTTCACAGGTTTCGTGTAACTATACTTCACATATTGAGTTCGTCTTCCGACGCCGTCTAAGAGTTCCGTGTATACCCCAATATAATTAGTGTCGATATATGAAGGCCTATAGGGTAACACTAAGTCAATTGTTCCGTCGATTCAATGATGTAATAAGAGAGAATATAAATATTCGATTTATGATCGAGACATTTGAAAAGAATAATGATCATTTAATTAAGTCGAGGTTGAATTTTAGATTTAATTAAAATAGAAACGAGGCAAAAATGAACTAAGGGTCGCGACTCTTGAACCCAGGGCTGTGGCGCCATAGCGCCGCGACACCTACTGTCCAGTAGGTCCGTCTGACCAAATTTGCCTTAGTTTCTGGGCCTGACCCACATGGGAAAACCCTAACTGATTTTACAACTATAAATAGAGGGTTCCATCATTATTTTATTACATCTAATTCACTAGAATTATTCTCTGCTGAAACTCTGTCGGATTTCTTAGCTTTCCGAAAGAGTAATTACATTGGAGTTTTGACTTGCAAATCGAGGAACGGTTGCATGATCACCCTCGGATTACAAACTTGAAGATTCCTGATTTTGCAAACTGTAAGTGTTCTATCGATGTATTACAGTTTCTATGTGTTTATCATTATATAATCATTCATCAGTTTGACCGCTTGTCGGGTTTGAAATAAAAAAATTCAAATTTCGTTGCGTGTACGAACCTGACAAAACCCTACAGTGGTATCAGAGTCTGGGTTGTTTTGTGTGATTATATAATGTTTATTAATGATAATATGAGTTATGATTTGTTTAAATCTATTTTTTGTCGTGTAGAAGCTTTAAAATCTTGAATCTTAAGAAAGCATAATCCTTGTATCCGGATCTATCAAACAATGATGTAATCAAGAAAGTTATTCCAATCTAACTTTTCTAAGTCAACGTGCGTAACCGGTTCGTTATGGACATGGTGCATTGAGACGAAAAACGAGAAGGGATTGAATAATGGTCGATGAACGTGTTGTTTGATGATGAAGGGGAACGAGGATGAATCTGAAAATCTGACCCTGAACCAGTTTTAGGGCTTCGAAAATACAGATTTCGCGTTTCTAGGATCGAGGAGCCGGGGCTCCACGATAGAGCGACGCCCCTGTTAAGGTCTGGTGGCGGCGTCGCGGATTCATGGTGTAGCGCCGCGGCGCTGTTCTTCCCGAAAAACTTAAAATAAAACTTTGACTTTCTGCCTCCGAGGTGCCGCAACGCCAGCCCCAAGGGTCGCGCGCCGACGGTAAATTTTCAAAAAAAAAAATTGGAATCAGAAACTGAAGTTTTAAGTATACAAATTCTGATTCTAAAAGTTTAAGATATTCAGAATCTAAAAATTAAAGCATTAAATTAGATAGATTTGGTTCTTTCGGACAATTCTGTAATTAAATAAAGTTTCTGAAAATCATATTTTTTAATTCTGGAAATTACAGGCAGGTCCCTGAAATCTGAATATATTTTCTGAAAGTTTAAAATTGGATTTTCTGAATTTAAATGAGTCAAATTGAAAATTTTAAATTCTTGAGGGACTAGACTGTAAATTTTGAAAGTTTGTAGAAATTTCCTGAAAATTAATTTTAAAATCAGAAAATATTTAGGGATTGTTTGACATAGACATATATTTTAGAATTTAGACAAATAAACTCATGATTATTGTAACACCCCATTTTAACCGGAGTCGAAACGGGAGTACTACATATGGTTGGATTCCTAAATGCATTAAAGGAGTCGCCACCTAATTATTATAGTGAATTAGGACACTAAAAATGTAGCATAAAATACTACGAATGATCTCCATTTTAAAGGTCTGCGAAAGCTATGTGAGATTCTAGGTAAGAGTTCTTTATTATCCTAAAGGGAATGGGTTAGACATCCTATAGGATCCGCTAACTTGCGGTTATCCGTTCAAACTTAGGTTTAAAATTATTGTGCTAACATGCAATCTACAATTCTAAAGGTGTTCTAATTATTAAACTAACCAAGAGACATTTGAATTAGGCATGCAAATATTTAAAATAGATATATATTTAACAAGATAGTAATGAAAGCAAATAAACATAAAAAAGATGGAATGAATAGAATTTAGCGATATTTCTCTTTTATTTTATTTTATGCGAATGCTTTAACTTTGGGGTGCGCCTCCGGGTACCTGCAAAAGACACTTAGTAAAAGAATGTGTAAATAATAAAATAAATTATCAAATAAACACAACTTATGTATATATATATATATGTAGAAGATATTTTTATTATATAGTGTGGGCTTAGCTAGTGTTATGCCAAGGATACTAAGACATGAGAAGCCAATATCGCTTCGGCTGCGGTCGACTCGCCCCGCCGATGAACGATATTATGCATTCTCGTCTAATTTTTTCACTTTCCTCCTCGCCCACATATTCCGTCTCGCTTACCATGGAGGCCTCCAGATCGACGGATAAATCCTTCTTTGGCAAGTGTAGTATCATGTTCAAAAATCAGTAAAATACCAAGTGTGATATCTGTTCTTAAAAATCAGTCTAATAAAATGAATTAAAGGGCAAATTTTTCTAAATTAGCCCAGAAATCAGAATAGCGGAATAGTAGCACGCAACAACAATGATCCGCGGTAAATGTAGAAGCGATGTGATGATATCTGGGCCGTCAAACCAACGACCAAACGAAGATACCAACAGTAAAAATAGCGAAAGCGGTACAAAATAAAACAACCATGAACGAAGCCGAGTTCATTTGGCGCGACAAAGCGATGGAAGCGATAGCAAAACCACGGCGATCGTGGCCACGGAAAGCTCAACCCGTCGCGCCGGAGTTTTATAAATCAGTCCAACAACCGACAACAACAGTAAACACAAATTAGTACCCACATAAAATTAAATAGTGAGTTCAACAAAAAGCTAGTCGGAACAGTGTTCAACGCGAGCGAGTAAACGATCGTGAACGATCGCGGAATTCTCAAAAACGTCGCCGGAGTCTTAAAACTCCGGAAGATGCCCCAAAAAGTTATAATCAGCCCATTAACCAAGATAACAACCGATGCCCGAAAATGCAGTCAAGAACAAGGTCGCCGGAGTTTTTAGAACTCCGGAGAACCATTAGGCATCACATGGCGATATTGTTAGCGGTTGTAGTGGCGGCGACGAGTTCGTGAGATCTGGCGACGACGGGGATTTGTTCTGCGTCGCCGTCGGTGATGAAATCTGGCGGCGCGATGAAACGAAGGGCGAGATTCGCGGCAGCGGGGTTGCGTGAGAAAAGGAAAGTGGGCTTTCAAAGATGACGGGACAGGGGTTCGCCGGAGCTGGAGGGTCGATGGGTCTGGGCAGTGGGGGAGTAGAGAGGGGACGGTTGTGGCTGCAGGTGTTTCAAGGGGGTTCGCCGGAGCTCCAAGCTCCGGCGAAGGGCGGCGGCGATGACGGGAAGAGTGAGGAAAAGACCACTTTCACTTTTTTTGAAATGAAAGATGGTGATGCCGCTTTAAAAGTCATGACCTGTTACGTAGGCTGCCCCTATTTTAATAAAGAGGGGTAATGTTTATTATATAGGGGTATGATTAGGTTTAGGGTTTGAGTTTGATTTGGGGGGGGGGGGGGAAAGATGGTATTTGAAATTTAAAAATGGAGGGGGTGGAAATAAAAGAGGGTGTTTGGATGAAATGATTCGGATGGGTCACGTACTGGACTGGTTTGACAAAATGCAAAGCGGGTTAATTATTTAAAAAGAAAAATTATTTAAAAAGATGCAAGATTATTAAAATGCAAATACCGATGCAAAAATAATAAAAAATATAATATATAGACAAATGTTTAATGTCTAATTTAAATTAAAGCGGGATGTCAATTAATTTATTTAAAGAGATGCAAATATTATTAAAATAAACGACTGTGTAATAATAATAGAAACATAATATTAACAAAGACATAATGCTTAAATTTAAAAAATAAAAAAGATAAAAAATGCAAAAAAAGGTGATTAGAATGCGGTGTCCTAAAACACATAAAATTGCAACAAATATACGAAAACGGGTCAAAATTGACTGTCAACAATTATCATTAATTGTATATTATTGAATAAAATACGCATGTGCTAAGTGTTTTAAATGCAAGCATTTAATTATTAGCATAATGTCCGCTATACATGTCTGGGTAGGAGGCGTCCAGTAATTAATTTACATAATGACCGCTATAACTGTCTGGGTAGGTGACGCACATTTGTTGATTAAAACCATCTTATATCATGCCTATTGGGTTGACGGTTTCCCATCTAAATGAGTTTTAGAAATTGCATGATAGGATGTCATATGAAATATGACATGTATGTTGATCTTGGTTGAAATCCCCGAAAATTGAAAATGCTCCCCAAACTTTGAATGCAAGTCTAAAATTAAAACACGGCGTCCATTATAATTGTTAGAGCGCAAAATTATTTTCAGCGATACGAGTATTATGCCAAAACATTTGCTCGAAGTCTACGAGGACTCATGCTCTTTCATAGATGTGTTAAATATAAAAGTAGATGATAAACTTTTATGAGTATTTACACCAAAGTGTTTGCTCACAAAGGCCAAGTTTACTTAGATACATAAACACAGCCGTGTAATGGGGTTGACTTGTTTAGACAAATTTTGGCGCCAAATTGTCGGACTAATCTAAGGACGCAGTATTAAAAATGAATTATTTAATCAACCAAGAGTTGCAAATAAGTTTTTCACTTGATTTAGGACCTACCAAAATGTGTTATTGAAGTTATCAGCCAAAACAAACGCGAATATAGCATAAGTTTGGATCTTGGCCCATTATGACCTTAAAATAATTTTATGTCCGTATTCTACCTTGGGGTCGTAGAAGTATGCTAAAATAGTGAGAGATAATTAAATACAATGTCATGTTAAATTAGCCTAAAATGAATGTGTATAATAGGGAAATAATTTTTTATTGTTTTTTCCTGTCTATCTAATTCTTCAGATCATCAGAATGTCGAGTCTATCACTAAAGATGCTAATTGAAATGAACAAACTCACCGGACCGAATTATCTAGATTGACTTAGGAATCTAAGGATTGTCCTAAGGTGATCGGTGTATTTTATATACACTTTTTGAGTCATTTTTAGTTAGTATTTTACTCATTTCATTTATGTTTAGTATAGTATTAGAGTTGTTTTCCTTTCTTTTGTGTCACAGCGGTAAAAAATGGAGAAATGACGAAAAGGAGATGAAATGAGCATAAATGAGATGGAATTGCACACTAAAAGGGCCAAGAAATGAAGTCTAAGAAGTTCCGGAAATTATAGAGGAGATCAGACGAAGTCCGGACGAAAAAAGGGCGACGAGACGGAATCCGCCAGAAAAACGTCACCGGCGCCGCGGCGTCCAATGTGCTGAAAGTCCCGAGAGTTGTTGATTTTTAGGCGCCACGGCGCCGGTCTGCAGGGCCGCGGCGCCGACGCGGGATTTATGAAGTTCTGGGCCGAATTTGACATGTTTTCAGAATCCTAAAGGGATAATTTTTTCTACCTAAAGGGATAACTTTTCCTACCTAAAGGGATAATTTTTCCTACCTTAAAACCCTTACCTAAAAGGATTCTAATAACTTTTCCTACCTACATAATCCTTAACCCTTCACCTAAAGGATTCTTGGTCTATAAATAGTCTCTACATCATTAGAAGAATTCATTCTCCATTCACCATTCTACATCCATCCATCTTGTAAATATTCCACAACACAATCCTTGGATGCTAGAAGGCTTGGAGACTCGTTCTTGAGTATTTTTCTTTTCTTTCTTTTACTTTATTTCAGTTTTATGTTGGATATTGAATTAGTTCTTGTCATATCTATGGCTAGGAACTAATTCTAATATAGGGTTTTCCATGTCAATTCACTTGAACCTTATTTTATGAGTTAATGCATGTTTATAGTTGTTCTTCTTATTGTTGAGATTTATCCAATAATTGTTTTGAATGCTTGGTAATTAATTGATCACTAATTATCATTATTTATATGATTTCTAATCAAACTTCGAAAGGAGGAGGTTGTGACTATGCTGTAAGTTGGGTAATCATAAGTCGGATTGGGGATGAAAATACCTCAATTACTTGTGTATCGTTAATAGGGGTTTAAATACCTAAATTCACGCAAGGTGTGTGACGATTAACAAGGTTTTTGTTTTTAATCCTCCTATAGAGTCATCCTTATCACCGAAAGGTAGAAAGGAGCGCTACTGGGGTTGAGTGTTTATATAGCCTTAACGGGAGTATAAAACGAATTAGTAAACCTGTTATCTCCAAAAGAAGAAGAACCATAATTCATTGCATTAATAAGTAATATAAGCGGATAGTTGAGGAGACTTGGAAGCCCTATTTCCATCACTACTGAAGTAAACACATAGTTAATTAGTCATTATAATTGTTAGTTATAATCAACAAATTCAATTTACGTTAACCAAATAGATACCATAGGATAGATAATCGGTACTTGAAAACCAATCATTGAGGACGATATTCGGTCTTACCTAGACTATATTACTTGAGTCGACAACGTGCACTTGCGTTAAAGTGTGTGCATTAAATCGCGCATCAAGTTTTTGGCGCCGTTGCCGGGGATTGGCGTATTTTCAATATCGATTTATCTATTCTTATTTCTAATTTGGTTGCTCCAAGAACAAGTTTCTAACTTGTTCTTCGAATATCTTTTTATCACCTTTTGTTGTTTTTCTTATTTTGCAGGTTAAATTCGAAAAAAATAAAATAAAAAAAATTAAAAAAATTAAAATCAGGACACATGGACTACTACTATCAGAGACAATGGAGCAATCAACAACAACTTAACCCACATATTTCAGAGGAAGATCGAAATGAGTTGCAGACATGCATACTTATGTTCACCAAGTGCCAGACTCAGTTTATGGCTGAGACAAGAGAGTCCCTCAGAAAGTTGGAGACACAAATAGGGCAGTTGATGGATGAGATGAGCAATACAACTCAAGCAAATCTGCCTAGCGACATCATTATGGGAGGTGGTAAGCAAATAGAAGAGCCTGAACCACACCCAGCTGTTGAGTAAACTGGCGGGATAATTGGTGTAGAGAAGGAAAAGGGTACTGAGATCCAATCATTCATCTTTTTGGATTCCTTGGAAAATCTGTTTCTTGTACCTATTGCAGAAGAAACACCACCAGCTGTCAATGTTGACCCCCAAACAGAAAGTCCATACCATCAAGGGCACCCCCTAGAGTTGAGAGATGTAGGGAATTTCACTGATCCCTACATTATAGAGAGCTTAAAAGACAAGTCTGTCTTGTGTACTTGGGGGATAATTTTATGTTTGAGGCCCTTGTTTGAACAGATGGTTGTAGGAAAAGTGAGGCCTGCAACAATAACTCTGCAGATTGCAAGCAGTTCGCAGAAGGATCCAATGGGCACTCGTAAAGGTTAATTGCGTCCGGCTAAAAGACGTTAAAGACAACGCTTGTTGGGAGGCAACCCAATATTTTTAATTATGTTATTTTAATTTATGTCTTTAGTTTATTTTATTTTGTCTTGAACAGTCTCACGGTCTTGGGTTCTTGTTTTGTGTTGTTGGATGTGGTGGGTGAAAGCTAAAGCAGGAAAAAGAGCAAAACGCTGAAAAAAGGAAAAGCCGTCGTCAGTAGCCGGCCGGAACCAGAGAGAGCACGATACTAAGCCGGTACTGAATCTCGTGGTCGCGGAACTTCAGAAAGTCATATTCCGTGCAAATTCCAGAATTTTTCCTCTTAGACCTCCGTTATGACCGCTGTGTTGTGTCAGTAAGTTGTCCCCTTTTTTTTTTTGAGTCTTGCACACATTGGGGACAATGTGTGATTTAAGTTTGGGGGGATGTTTTACTGTTTTTGAGTCTTTTTGATTTGTTTTGTGTGTTTTTGAGTATTTTTGAGTCATTTTTTTTATTATTATTATTTGATAGATCATGCATGTTGTAGTTGCTAAAGATATTGAGTGGATAAAGTGGAATAATGTAATAGAATTAAAAGCGACAATCTGTGTGCTTAAGTTAGATATACCAAAAATTCCTGACATCTAATTATTTGGAATATTTATGCTTAACTTATGTGTGTCAGTTATGGAAAGAAGGTTGAAAAAAATGTCTAGAAAATCTATTTTCTTGTTATTTGAGGCGAAATAGTTAAGATGTACATGTTTAGGGAGATGATTCAGACATTTCTTTGATAGCCCTTCTGACCATTTTTTTTTACCCTGACATAAACTGTATCACTAGTCAGCCCCTTTGAGCCTAAAATAAATATCTTTCTTTGACACCCTATGATTCCTTTGTTGTGCCATAAGTAATAATGGAAAAGTATTGGGATGAAAAGCGTGAAAAAGAAACAAAAAGAGAGTGAACAAATTTGATGCACCCCAATGAAAAATATGCAAAAGTCTAAGTTTGGGGGTGCCTGTTATTTATAATACATATCATTCTCTCAAAAAGAAAAGAGGGGAGAAAGTGGGTACGAAACTAAAAAAGGAAAAATCAAAAAGAAGGAAAAAAAGTTTGAATGAAAAGTGCTTATGGTACGTAATTGAGCCTAAATGCCTATTTTTACCTACCCCTGCCTAAGCCTACCTTACAACCCTTGAAAGTCCTGATGATCTTTAATATGTATGTCTATGATTAGTGGAGAATAACAAGTAAACAGATCTATAGCATTTGGGAAAGATGGAATGAAATTGACATGCATAGGTTAGGTGTTTGTATTTCCATTGAACATGATCTAAGTGAATTTGCGAAATATCTAACTTGAAACTCTGATTGCTGATTATTCATGCTATATATGTTCTAACATATTATCTCATCTTTCATCCATGATTTTGAAGAAGCAATATTATAACTACTTGATCCATCTCTTTGAGTCTTTGTTCGTTGTGTTTTATTTTTGTTTTGAGCTTTGCTCGAGGGCGAGCAAATGTTAAGTTTGGGGGTATTTGATCGGTGTATTTTATATACACTTTTTGAGTCATTTTTAGTTAGTATTTTACTCATTTCATTTATGTTCAGTATAGTATTAAGGTTGTTTTCCTTTCTTTTGTGTCACAGCGGTCAAAAATGGAGAAATGACGAAAAGGAGATGAAATGAGCATAAATGAGATGAAATTGCACACTAAAAGGACCAAGAAATAAAGTCTAAGAAGTTCCGGAAATTATAGAGGAGATCAGACGAAGTCCGGACGAAAAAGAGCGGCGAGGCGGAATCCGCGAAAACGTCACCGCGCATGGCTACGGCAGCCAGCGGTGCCCAATGTCTTTGAAAGTCCCGAGTTGCTGATTTTAGCGCATGGCTGATCTATGGCCGCGTACGCAGGATTTATGAAGTTCTGGGCCGAATTTGACTTGTTTTCATAATCCTAAAGGGATAATTTTTTCTACCTAAAGGGATAACTTTTCCTACCTAAAGGGATAACTTTTCCTACCTTAAAACCCTTACCTAAAAGGATTCTAATAACTTTTCCTACCTACATAATCCTTAACCCTTCACCTAAAGGATTCTTGGTCTATAAATAGTCTCTACATCATTAGAAGAATTCATTCTCCGTTCCACCATTCACCATTCTACATCCATCCACCCACCAATCCATATTGTAAATATTCCACAACACAATCCTTGAATGCTAGAAGGCTTGGAGACTCGTTCTTGAGTATTTTTCTTTTCTTTCTTTTACTTTATTTCAGTTTTATGTTGGATATTGAATTAGTTCTTGTCATGTCTATGACTAGTAACTAATTCTAATATAGGGCTTTCCATGTCAATTCACTTGAACCTTATTTTATGAGTTAATGCATGTTTATAGTTGTTCTTCTTATTGTTGAGATTTATCCAATAATTGTTTTGAATGCTTGGTAATTAATTGATCACTAATTATCATTATTTATATGATTTCTAATCAAACTTCGAAAGGAGGAGGTTGTGACTATGCTGTAAGTTGGGTAATCATAAGTCGGATTGGGGATGAAAATACCTCAATTACTTGTGTAGCGTTAATAGGGGTTTAAATACCTAAATTCACGCAAGGTGCGTGACGATAAACAAGGTTTTTGTTCTTAATCCTCCTATAGAGTCATCCTTATCACCGAAAGGTAGAAAGGAGCGCTACTGGGGTTGATTGTTTATATAGCCTTAACGGGAGTATAAAACGAATTAGTAAATCTGCTATCTCCAAAAGAAGAAGAACCATAATTCATTGCATTAATAAGTAATATAAGCGGATAGTTGAGGAGACTTGGAAGCCCTATTTCCATCACTACTGAAGTAAACACATAGTTAATTAGTCATTATAATTGTTAGTTATAATCAACAAATTCAATTTACGTTAACCAAATAGATACCATAGGATAGATAATCGGTACTTGAAAACCAATCCTTGAGGACGATATTCGGTCTTACCTAGACTATATTACTTGAGTCGACAACGTGCACTTGCGTTAAAGTGTGTGCATTAAATCGCGCATCAAGTTTTTGTGATCGGTGTATTTTATATACACTTTTTGAGTCATTTTTAGTTAGTATTTTACTCATTTCATTTATGTTTAGTATAGTATTAGGGTTGTTTTCCTTTCTTTTGTGTCACAGCGGTCAAAAATGGAGAAATGACGAAAAGGAGATGAAATGAGCATAAATGAGATGGAATTGCACACTAAAAGGGCAAAGAAATGAAGTCTAAGAAGTTCCGAAAATTATAGAGGAGATCAGACGAAGTCCGGACGAAAAAAAGGCGACGAGACGGAATCCGCCAGAAAAACGTCACCGGCGCCGCGGCGCCCAATATGCTGAAAGTCCCGAGAGTTGCTGATTTTTAGCCGCGCTTGGCTGATCTGCAGCGCCGACGCGGGATTTATGAAGTTCTGGGCCGAATTTGACATGTTTTCAGAATCCTAAAGGGATAATTTTTTCTACCTAAAGGGATAACTTTTCCTACCTTAAAACCCTTACCTAACAGGATTCTAATAACTTTTCCTACCTACGTAATCCTTAACCCTTCACCTAAAGGATTCTTGGTCTATAAATAGTCTCTACATCATTAGAAGAATTCATTCTCCATTCCACCATTCATCATTCTACATCCATCCATCCACCAATCCATCTTGTAAATATTCCACAACACAATCCTTGGATGCCAGAAGACTTGGAGACTCGTTCTTGAGTATTTTTCTTTTCTTTCTTTTACTTTATTTCAGTTTTATGTTGGATATTGAATTAGTTCTTGTCATGTCTATGGCTAGGAACTAATTCTAATATAGGGCTTTCCATGTCAATTCACTTGAACCTTATTTTATGAGTTAATGCATGTTTATGGTTGTTCTTCTTATTGTTGAGATTTATCCAATAATTGTTTTGAATGCTTGGTAATTAATTGATCACTAATTATCATTATTTATATGATTTCTAATCAAACTTCGAAAGGAGGAGGTTGTGACTATGCTGTAAGTTGGGTAATCATAAGTCGGATTGGGGATGAAAATACCTCAATTACTTGTGTAGCGTTAATAGGGGTTTAAATACCTAAATTCACGCAAGGTGCGTGACGATTAACAAGATTTTTGTTCTTAATCCTCCTATAGAGTCATCCTTATCACCGAAAGGTAGAAAGGAGCGCTACTGGGGTTGAGTGTTTATATAGCCTTAACGGGAGTATAAAACGAATTAGTAAACCTGCTATCTCCAAAAGAAGAAGAATCATAATTCATTGCATTAATAAGTACTATAAGCGGATAGTTGAGGAGACTTGGAAGCCCTATTTCCATCACTACTGAAGTAAACACATAGTTAATTAGTCATTATAATTGTTAGTTATAATCAACAAATTCAATTTACGTTAACCAAATAGATACCATAGGATAGATAATCGGTACTTGAAAACCAATCCTTGAGGACGATATTCGGTCTTACCTAGACTATATTACTTGAGTCGACAACGTGCACTTGCGTTAAAGTGTGTGCATTAAATCGCGCATCAAGTTTTTGGCGCCGTTGCCGGGGATTAGACATAGTTCAATATCAATTTTATCTATTTTTAATTTCTAATTTGTTTTTTTTTTCTTATTTATTACGTTTTTAATTTTTATTTTGGTAAAAATCAGGGTGCCGTGATCCGTTTGGTTGTTTTTGATCTGTTTCAGGCGCTCAGTTTATGCGAAGGAGAAGAGGAGCAGACACTCTTGTTCCCTTCAATCCAGAGATTGAGAAAACTTGTAAACAGAATAGAAGGAACCAGCGAATTGCAACCTTGATAGAGATGGACGGTGGTTAAAACAACAATGTGTTGAGAGAGGGGTTAGGTGAAAATCAACCTAACCAAGGAATGCCTCGGCGAATACCTATGGATGTCGAGGAGAGAGTGCAAGTCCAGGCAGAAAGAAGCTTGGGAGACTACGTGCTGCCGAGGGTGAACGGCGCACAGACATGTATTAGGCTCCTAGCAATAGGAGCAAATAACTTTGTGATCAAACCGGCAATTCTAAGCATGGTGCAAAACACGGTGCAGTTTGGAGGGTTGCCATCAGAGGATCCACATATGCACATAGCTAATTTCTTGGAGCTATGTGCAACATTCAGATATACGGCGTTCACGATGATCCGTCAGTTGAGGCTCTTTCCTTCTCACTCGGGGGAGCAAAAGTATGGTTAAATTCCACCGGTGATTCGATTTTTACATGGCAAGAGGCGCACGAAATTTTGGCAAAATTCTTCCCACCGTGCAAAGCAGCGAAATTGAGAGGGGAGCTGAATAATTTCTACCAAGCAGATGGAGAGTCACTATACGAAGCGTGGGAAAGATTCAAGGACCTGCAGAGAAAGTGCCCACACCACAGTATCGAGTTGTGGAACTTGGTCCACATCTTCTATAACGGGCTGAGCGGAACAACCAGAACAATTATTGATGCAGCAGCAGGTGGGGCATTTATGAGGAAAACAACCCATGAAGCTCACGACTTATTAGAAGATATGGCCACCAATAACCATGTCACAGAAGATAGACCAATGAGTGGTAGGAGAACAGTGTGAGTTCACGAGATAGATGTCATCACTGCCCTGAATGCCCAAGTTGCCCTATTGACCAAACAGCTGCAACAACATACAATATCGGTAAATGCAGTGCAGATGCCAAAGAGCTGTGAAATATGTGGTGGTCCACATACATTCGATAGATGTCCTTCAACTGATCCTAATAATATGTCAATCGAGTAGGCAGAGTGCCAGGCCGTGGGTAACTATCAGAGGCCCCAAAACAACCCATACTCCAACACATACAACCCAGGGTGGAGGAATCACCCAAATTTTTCATGGAGAGGAGACCAGGGGCAGCAGAATCAGTATATAGAGGCCAGTAACAAAACCAGCATCACCAAAATCAGCAGCCATTTGCTCAGGCCACACCTTCTCAACAATTCAATGCGCCTATTCAGCCAGAAAAGCCAGACGAGCTGAGAGTAGCTTTGTTGGCACACACCAACGCCCAGACCCAGTTCTTGACAGAAATTAGATCCTCGTTCAGGAACTTGGAAACACAAGTGGGTCAACTAGAAAAACAATCGAACAGCAGGCCACAGGGTACACTGCCAAGCAACACATAGATGAATCCGAGAGAACAATGCCAGCGATGCGGTGAGAAGTGGTAAACAGTTGGAGCAGCATTCACCTCAGCCGGTAGTTGAATAAAAGGCAGAAATAGAGAAAGAGAAGGTGGTTGAAGCTCGCCAGATGGTAGAAAACTCTGAGAATGAGCCCGAAAAGATCCGTTCACGAGATTGCAGCGGAAGGCAGTTGATAAACAATTCTCCAAATTTTTGGAGACGTTCAGAAAGCTACATATCAACATACCCTTTATAGAGGCATTGGAGCAAATGCCCTCTTATTTTAAATTCATGAAGGAGATTTTGGGGAAGAAGAAAAAACTAGCAGAGTATGAGATAGTAGAACTGACTGAGGAGTGCAGTGCTATCCTGCAGAAGAAGTTGCCCCCTAAACTAAAAGACCCAGGGAGCTTTACATTGCCTTGCACAGTTGGCAAGGTGACATGCAACATGGCTCTTTGCGATTTAGGGGCAAGTATAAATTTGATGCCTTTATCGGTGTTTAAACGGTTAGAGTTAGGTGAGGCAAAACCAACCACGGTGAGCCTGCAACTAGCCGATAGAACAGTGGTACACCCAAGGGGGAAGATTGAGGACGTGCTTGTTAAAGTAGGAAAATTCTTTTTTCCCCGCGGATTTCCTCATTCTTGACATGGAGGAGGATGCAGATATCCCCATCATATTGGGGAGACCATTCCTGGCGACAGGGAGAGCCCTGATCGATGTAGAAAAAGGAGAGCTGACGTTGAGGGTGGAGAAGGAAGAAATGGTGTTTAAAGTATTTAAACACATTATTGAGCCACCAATCATGAGTAGGTGCTTTGCAATCAGCACCATCAGAACCCCCTGTGAACCAGTACAAGCCAAACCAAGGGAGATGAGCCCACAAAAGCTGGTATGTGATGCCGAACCTCCGCAAAAGCAGGTATGTGTTCCTGAACCTTCCCTTGAAGATAATTTTAAGAAGAGAAGCAGAAGAAGAAAATGAAAAATGTGGAGAAAATGGATTGGTTGTGGGGTTAATCCACCCTACACTTCTTAAGTTAAGGAACTTGCGTCCGGCTAAAAGACGTTAAAGACAGCGCTACTTGGGAGGCAACCCAAGGTATTTTGATTTATTTTACTTTAATATAGTTAGTTTTTATTAAGAAACGATCTCACAGAGTAGTGTTTGTGTTGTGATTGACAGTGTAGGCGATAAATTGAAGGCGGCGAAGAATAGCTAGGATTTCGGAAAAAAGCGGGTGGCGGCTACTGAAGCGGCCACGGCACCAAAAGATCAGAAGAAGCCCAGAATTTTGAGCGCCGCGGCGCCCATTTGCAGGGCCGCGGCGCCACAACGGAAAAATCTGAATTTTGAAAGACGCCCTAATCCGAAGGCCCTATCTCCAAATCAAAAATCCAGAGCTCCCCTCCCCTCACGGAATCCAAAGCACTATCCACCGTCGCCGCCACCATTTTAAACCAAGTTTGTAAGTGTCTTGTTTTCTTTTATTGTCTTTGAGTCTTGCACACATTGGGGACAATGTGTGATTTAAGTTTGGGGGGGGGGGGTGTTTTAATTGTGTCTTATTATTATAGTATGTTTGAGTCTTTTTGCCAGTTTTTGTGTATTTTTGAATCATAATTTTTTTTAATTTTGAGTCATAATTGTCTGTCAAAGATCATGCATGTTGTAGTTACTAGAAACACCTAGTGAAGTAAGGTGGAATAATGTAATGGAATTAGAGCAACTATCTAAACACTTAGGTTAGATATGCCAAAAACTCATAAAATCTGTCCATTTGGAGTTTCTTGCTGAATTGTGCATGATAAATGATTAAAACCTATGTGTTATAATTGCTTTCTATTTGAGGCGAAATAGTTAGGATATGCATGTTAGGGAGATGTCTCAGGCGTTTCTTTGTTAGCCAATTCTTACCACTCTTTTCTATCCCTGACATTAAAAATATCCCTAGTCAGCCCCATTGAGCCTAAAAATTGAACTTTTTCGTTGACACCCTATATTTCCATATCTGTGCCATAAGTAAACATGTGAAATACATGGAATAGAATGTGTTAAAAAAGAGACAAAAAGAGCAACCAAGATTGATGCACCCCAATAAAAAAGTAATAGGCAAAAGCCTAAGTTTGGGGGTGCTTGTTATTATGATACACATCACGCTCTCAAAACAAAAGAGGGGAAAGATAGATTTGAAGTGAAGGAAAGAATCAAAAGAAAAGGGAAACACTGAAAAGCTAAAGAGCTTATGGTACACAAAATGAGCCTAAATGTCTATTTTTACCTACCCATGCCTAAGCCTACATTACAACCCTTAAAAGTCCTGAAGATCTCTTATATGCATATCCATGATTAGTGGAGAATAACAAGTAAAAATGCCATAGGATTTTTGAAATTAACATGCATGATTCAGTATTTTGACTTCCATTAAGCATGATAAAAATGAGTTTGCGAAATATCTAGCTTAATGTGTTTAGAATGCTAAAATTTCATGCTATATGTTCCTGCATATTATTCTGCTAATCATCATGTTTTTCTAAGTGACACTAATGCAGCAAAGTGATCAATGTCATTGAGTCTTTTATTTCTTTTCTCCTTTGAGTTTTTATTTCTTTCTTTTTTTATCTTTGCTCGAGGGGGAGCAAAGGTTAATTTTGGGGGTATTTGATCGGTGTATTTTATATACACTTTTTGAGTCATTTTTAGTTAGTATTTTACTCATTTCATTTATGTTTAGTATAGTATTAGGGTTGTTTTCCTTTCTTTTGTGTCACAGCGGTCAAAAATGGAGAAATGACGAAAAGGAGATGAAATGAGCATAAATGAGATGGAATTGCACACTAAAAGGGCCAAGAAATGAAGTCTAAAGTTAGGAAATTATAGAGGAGATCGACGAAGTCCGGATGAAAAAAGGCGACGAGAATCATGAAAACGTCACCGTGGCGCGGCCAGCGCCATGGCTGATGCTTGAAAGTCCCAAGAGTTGCTGATTTTTAGGCGCCGCGGCGCCGACGCGGGATTTATGAAGTTCTGGGCCTAATTTGACATGTTTTCAGAATCCTAAAGGGATAATTTTTTCTACCTAAAGGGATAACTTTTCCTACCTAAAGGGATAACTTTTCCTACCTTAAAACCCTTACCTAAAAGGATTCTAATAACTTTTCCTACCTACATAATCCTTAACCCTTCACCTAAAGGATTTTTGGTCTATAAATAGTCTCTACATCATTAGAAGAATTCATTCTCCATTCCACCATTCACCATTCTACATCCATCCATCCACCAATCCATCTTGTAAATATTCCACAACACAATCCTTGGATGCTAGAAGGCTTGGAGACTCGTTCTTGAGTATTTTTCTTTTCTTTCTTTTACTTTATTTCAGTTTTATGTTGGATATTGAATTAGTTCTTGTCATGTCTATGGCTAGGAACTAATTCTAATATAGGGCTTTCCATGTCAATTCACTTGAACCTTATTTTAAGAGTTAATGTATGTTTATGGTTGTTCTTCTTATTGTTGATATTTATCCAATAATTGCTTTGAATGCTTGGTAATTAATTGATCACTAATTATCATTATTTATATGATTTCTAATCAAACTTTGAAAGGAGGAGGTTGTGACTATGCTGTAAGTTGGGTAATCATAAGTAGGATTGGGGATGAAAACACCTCAATTACTTGTGTAGCGTTAATAGGGGTTTAAATACCTAAATTCACGCAAGGTGCGTGACGATTAACAAGGTTTTTGTTCTTAATCCTCCTATAGAGTCATCCTTATCACCGAAAGGTAGAAAGGAGTGCTACTGGGGTTAAGTGTTTATATAGCCTTAACGGGAGTATAAAACGAATTAGTAAACCTGCTATCTCCAAAAGAAGAAGAACCATAATTCATTACATTAATAAGTAATATAAGTGGATAGTTGAGGAGACTTGGAAGCCCTATTTCCATCACTACTGAAGTAAACACATAGTTAATTAGTCATTATAATTGTTAGTTATAATCAACAAATTCAATTTACGTTAACCAAATAGATACCATAGGATAGATAATCGATACTTGAAAACCAATCCTTGAGGACGATATTCGGTCTTACCTAGACTATATTACTTGAGTCTACAACGTGCACTTGCGTTAAAGTGTGTGCATTAAATCGCGCATCATAAGGCAAGAGAAAATTGAATATGTATTGGACAAGGTTTCCCCATAGTGCCTGCTAAGACTCTGTTGAGTATGCTGTTTTTGACAAGGTTTCTTATCAAAAGCATCTTGATGATTTCACATCTACACAATGCGTTATGATATCTTCCATGTTGAACTGCAAAGGCAACATGAGAACATGGGTCCTTACGAAATGCTAGAACAATGGAATATGAGATGTTAATCGAGATTTTCAAATGTAAGTTGATTGAAGGGGGCCAAGTGTCTCAACATGTGCTGAAGATGATAGGTCTAATTGAAAGGTTGGCCTCAATTGGTATTAAGCTGCATGATAGCGTTGCTTCCACGCTCATCCTAAATTCACTTTCTCGTTCTTTTGAGAGTTGCATCATTAACAACAACATGAATGGAACTAAAGCGAGTCTGCCGGAATTACATAATATGTTAAGAACTTTTGAATCTTCAATCTCCAAGGGCAAATATGTGCTCATGGTAAGCTCATCTAGTCATCCCAAACCGAAAGGTAAGGAATGGAAGAAGAAGAAGGGCAAAGATATCGCTGCGCCCTCAGCAATGAAACCCAAGGGAGGGGTGAAGAAGAAGAAAGTTATCTAGGCCAAGGATGTGTTCATGAATTGCAATAGGAAGGGGCATTGGAAGAAAAATTGCACTGCTCCAGGAGGAGGAAAGGCACCTGGTGCTTCAGCCTCTAGTGGACAAGGTATGTCTGTAATTGAAATAAATCTATCTATAAACAATTCTCATTCCTGGGTACTAGATACCGTTTGTGGCTCACACATTTGTACAAATGTGCAGGGGCTAACTGACAGCAGGAAGGTCAGACTGAGAGAGGTGGACTTGCGCGTTGGAAATAAAGCATGGGTTGATGTTGAGCGCGTGGGAACTTATAGATTAGATTTACCTTCTGACAAATATTTAGTGTTGAACAATTATTTTTATGTACCCTCGTTAACGAGGAACATCATTTTCATTCCAATTTTAGACATTGAGGATTTTTTCTCACGCATATTTAATGGCAGTGTTATATTATCTTTTAATGAGTTGTATTTGGAATTGCGCCTCTTGTGAATGGATTATATACACTAAACTGTAGTCGAGAAATTTTTAATATACAAAACAAACGAGCTAAAATAAGTAAAAGAAATTCTACCTACCTATGTCATTGTAAGCTTGGTCATATCAATCAAACAAGGATAGAAAAGTTAAGGAAACTTGACTAACTCGAACCATTTAACTTAGAATCTTATGGTAACTGTGAATCATGTTTGAAACGTAAGATGACCAATTAGCCTCTTTCTGGAAAAGGGGTACGAGCCAATGAGGTGCTTGAGTTGGTATATACTGATGTATATGGACCATTTTCGACTCAAGCTAGAAGAGGTTTTCCTTACTTCATCACTTTTACAGACGACTTGAGAAGGTATGGATATGTGTATCTTATGAAACACAAATCAGAGGCCTTCGAAAAGTTTAAGGAGTACAAGTGTGAAGTGGAGAAACAACTCGCAAAGAGTATCAAGACTCTTAGATTGATCGAGGGGGTGAATACTTAAGTAAAGAATTTCTAGATTACTTGAAGCTACATGGAGTTTATTCAGAATGAACACCTCCTGGAACACCACAAATAAATGGTGTTGCCGAGAGGAGTATGGTTCAATCCATGATGAGATTTTTAGCTTTACCAACATACCTTTGGGGATATGCTATACAAACCTCGATATATGTTCTGAATAGGGTTCCTTCCAAATCAGTTGAAAAGATGTCATATGGTGTGGCAAAAAGCCAGCTCTTAGACATATGAGGCCCTGGGGATGCCCTGCATATGTCAAGAAAATGCTCACTGATAAATTAGAATCCAAGAGTGAGAAATATTACTTTGTGGGGTATCCAAAGAAAACTAAGGGATACTATTTCTATCTTCGTAGCGAACATAAGATCATTGTTTCTAGGAACGCAACCTTCCTTGAAGAAGAATATGTCTATAAGGAAGAGAGTTGCACAAAGATAGAACTTGAAGAAATTCAAGAACAACAAAGTAACATAGAGGTTGAATCATTGCCGAATGATCAAGGCAAGAATTCAGTGGGAGCGTTTGGCGAAGATTGGGTACTTACAATACGCCCTTTGGCCAGTGGGAGTGTTGCAAGGAATGATGCAGAAATGCAAGATCCTCTTACACAGACCTTGGAAGCAAGTGCAATGATTGCACCTCCTTCCATTCAGGAAATACATGAAAATGATATTCCTGAAAGCTCTCGAGTTGGTGGATCAACCAATACACAAGAACCTTCTCACAATCAGAATATATCTAGAACTGAACTGCAAAACGATCAACTCCATAGGCCTACAAGAACTCATCGTCCTCTAGAAAGACTAAATCTACTTGTGGAAACACATAATGAGATAGATATTTCCGATGATGATGAGCCTACAACCTACATCGAAGCAATGGTGGACATTAAATCGAAGAGATGGCAAAAATTCATGAAATCTGAAATAGAATCCATGTACATCAATCAAGTGTGGAACTTGGTTGATTTGCCAAGTGGGGTTAAACCCATAAGATGCGAATGAGTCTTCAAGAAGAAGATTGATACATTTGGCAAGGTATAGACTTATAAAGCTAGACTGGTGGCTAAATATTATAATCAGCGGCCTGGTGTCGATTATGATGAAACATTTTCACATGTTGCTAAGATTAAGTACATTCAGATTTTGCTTGTGATAGCTGCAAATTATGATTATGACATTTGGCAGATGGAAGTCAAAACCGCTTTCCTCAATGATAATCTAATTGAGGAAGTGTATATGAAGCAACCCAAGGGTTTTTCATTCGAGTCCAAACCAAATGTTGTGTGCAAGATACATAGGCCCATTTATGGACTTAAGCAAGCCTCGAGGAGTTGAAACATTTGTTTTGACAAGGCTGTCAAGTCATTTAATTTCGTCAGAAGCAAAGAAGATCCTCGTGTTTATAGTAAACGCAAGGATGAGGGTATTGTCTTCATTGTTATATATGTTGATGACATTTGATAATGGGAGACAATAAGATTCTCATGCAGTCAGTCAATCAGTGGTTGTCCAATACCTTCATGATGAAGGACTTAGGTGAAGCCTGCTACATTCTGGGAATTAGGATATATAGAGATTATACCTAATAGATTGTTAGGGCTGTCACAGTCGGTCTACGTAGACAAAGTGCTTAGACATTTTTCTATGGAAATTTCCAAGAAGGGCGGTCTTCCAATGGGTCAAGACATCAAGTTATCTAAGAAGGTTTGCCTTTCTAGTGTTGTAGAACTTTAGCGCATGAAGAAGATCTCATATGCTTCGGCTATAGGATCAATCATGTATGTCATGACTTGTACTAGGCCAAATGTGACATTTGCACTTAGTATGACTTGCAAGTTCTAGCAGAATCCTGGTGATGAACACTGGAAGGCAGTCAAATGTATTCTTAAGTATCTCAGACGTACTAAAGATTACTTCTTGGTCTATGGTGGAGACAAAAACTAGTTGTTACTGGATACACTGATGCTAGCTTCCAGACAGATATTGATGACTTCAAATCTCAGTCTGGTTACACGTTCATTTTAAATGGTGGAGCAGTGAGCTGGAAGAGTTCCAAACAAGCTACAACTGTTGATTCGAAAACTGAAGCTGAGTACATTATTGGATCGAAAGCTGGTAAAGAGGCTGTCACAATTTCTGAGTTCCTGAATGAACTAGGGGTTGTTCCAAGTGCTAGTTGTCCAATAATCATTTATTGTGACAACACTGGTGAAATTGCACAGGCAAAGGAACCAAGATCAACAAACACAAACAAACATGTACCAAGGAAGTACCACATACTCAGAGAGATGGTGGAGACTGAAGATATTAGATAAGATTATGTTCCCACAGACAATAATCTAGCAGACCCATTTACTAAACCATTAAGCTTAGTAAAGCATAATGGTCATTTTGAGAACAAGGATATTAGATATGTTGGTGATTGGCTCTAGGCCAAGTGGGAGATTGAAAGTATATTTATGTTCCAGAGACAATTTGTATTAGGACAAATGTACTTTATACATATTTCATATTTATATTAATGGAGATTAATGTTATGGCATGAAATTATTAAATTATTACTTGATTATTTATAACATTCTATAAATGCATCCCTAGAGGTTACATGGTTATTAATAACGTGAGAGATTAATATTATAACGTAACTCTTAAAATTGCCTCGACTAATGATCATAAAAAATAGGATATCGATGATATGTGATACGTCGACATGTGGTATGCATCATATCCTGATGGGATGTAGTATGTCTCACCTGCTATGAGTTATGACAACTCGTGATAGACACATGGATACTTTTGAAAGTATTGGTATACCCTGTTGATGTACTGTTTTTATATATGTCTAAAGTGTCATCAGTGTGTGGGAGATAGAAGTCCTTAGACTTGAGGTCGATACACGCCTTGTTTACAGAGTAATGTACATTGATCCTGTCCTAAACTCAAATGCCTTATAGGTTGAGACACGACTTGTATTGGGTATATTGCGACGTAGATTAAAGGTGGTAGTTGAGCCAAGATTAGGATTCATTCCTCGAATATATCTTCGAGAGAACACTCAGATTCTCATGTGGTATTAGGTTGACTAAGTCATTGGCCAAAGCAGTAAGACATATCTATGATATGGTCTAGTTGTCAGCTAATATAGATGAGATATGATGATCAAGCCATTGGAATAGACACTTGGCAAATCCTAAGCTTGATCGAGTGTGTCGTGAATGAAAGAATTTTATCTTCCCACATAGAGGTTCAGTTCACAGGTTTCGTGTAACTATACTTCACATATTGAGTTCGTCTTCCGGGGCCGTCTAGGAGTTCCGTGTAGACCCTAATATAATTAGTGTTGATATGTGAAGGCATATAGGGTAACACTAAGTCAATTGTTTCGTCGATTCAAGGATGTAATCAGAGAGAATATAAATGTTCAATTTATGATCGAGACATTTGAAAAGAATAATGATCATTTAATTAAGTCAATGTTGAATTTCAGATTTAATTAAAATAAAAATGAGGCAAATATGGACTAAGGGCCACGACTCTTGGACCCAGGGCCACGACGCCAACCATTTAGGGTCGCGAAGCCTACTGTCCAGTGGGTCCGTTTGACCAAATTTGCCTCGGTTTTGGGTCTGGCCCACGTGGGGAACTGTCACGCCCCGACTTTTCCTAAGTCTTTACTTAGGGCGTGATGGCACCTGGACAATTATTTTCCACCAGGAGCACCATTTAATTCTCTTTATTTAGAAATTTAAACTTATATTCAAATACGGAGCTATTAATAAAAATAACAATAAAGAAATTTGTTCATGACTTTATTGAAAATATAACGCGAGCCCATGCTCGTGCAAACATTGTTTCTACATAGACGTACTGACAAATATTATTCTAAGTTGGAAGGGAGATCATTCCCCACGGGCATATCCCGAGACATTGAAACTGACATTCTGAACCTGACGAGTACCAAGCCCGAAACAATGGACTTGGTATGACAAGAGGTCATGGACGATCGCTAGCCTTGACGTGGAGCCTTTCCTCTATCACCCTTTCTGAAACATGTTAAATAAAGAGTCACCCTACCATCCAAATTTGGTGAGAACCTTACCCTGCAATTCAAAGTAACACCACAATATTCCAAGTGCAATCACATTATAACGTAATAAGCATATTGCAAAAACATATCAGGTTACAACATTTTTAAATATGCAACAACTCCTCATAGGAAATTCTCGGTTTAACTAACACTTCATTTTATCTCGTATTATACGTTAAGACATTCCCTTGCATTTCCACATGTTTATTACATTTATATATTTGTGAACGCGTATTCACTTTCATATTTATATATAGGTGAACATGTATTCATCTTTCATTTTTGTTGTTGCGGCGTGCAACCCGATCCATTATGTTTACGTATTTGTGAACGTGTATTCACTTTACGTTTTGTTGCGGCGTGCAACCCGATCCATTATATTTACGTATTTGTGAACGCGTATTCACTTTACGTTTTGTTGCGGCGTGCAACCCGATCCATTATGTTTACGTATTTGTGAACGCGTATTCACTTTACGTTTTGTTGCGGCGTACAACCCGATCCATTATATTTACGTATTTGTGAACATATATTCACTTTACGTTTTGTTGCGGCGTGCAACCCGATCCATTATGTTTACGTATTTGTGAACGCGTATTCACTTTACGTTTTGTTGCGGCGTGCAACCCGATCCATTATATATTTATATATTTATGTGAACACGTATTCACTTTTCATATTTTTCAGAAGATCAAATAAATACTATTCTCTTTTCTAACATTCTATCATTCATACTTGTAACGATTATAACTTTTTAACCATAACTCCAACTAAGGTGTTTCTCAAGCGGAAACTAAGGTAAGACGGGGATCTTTCACTGTACCAAATTTCATTTAAAACTACTTTGGGTAACTAACACAAATTTATCCTCAAAACAGCCACATGAAATGTGTTTCGGCAGAATTTTTATTAAACAGCACCCAATCTTATAATAGTCATAACTCCTAATCTGTAAACCCGTTCAATCCCCATAAATTCTCAAAACGACGAGAACAGAGAGCTACACGTCTCCATGTGAACCATTCTTTCATATTCTGTACCATTTGGTACAGTTTTACACTTTTATTCGCTGCCCTTCCTGGATATCGATAGATCCGAGGCAGAAACTTTAAACAGCGATAACTCTCAATCCGTAAGTCGGATAGACCCCCGTAAGGTCTAAAAATGTCCACAACAAAGAGATCTAGAACTTTCATTTAGCAACAATTTTCATATTCCCCACATATTAGTACAGTTTTACGTTTCAACGTCCTGCCCTTCTGGATTCCGACGAATCCGAGGCAGCAACTTCAAACTACAATAACTCTCAATTCGTAAGTCCGTTTTAATAAATATTTATATATATATGTCCGTAACAGAGAGATTTACAACCATGTAAATTTTCATATAATTCTAATAAGTAAAACTCAATAAAAACAGTCCGTAATTATGCCTTTCCGAATTTCGACCAAATCTAAGGCAGGAACTTTGAACTATGATAACTTTCAAACCGTATGTCCATTTTACCTCATTTTTGGTTCTATATGATCATATTAGAGAGGTGTACAATTCTTCCGAATTTCATCAAATTCTAACAATTATAACTCAGTGAGAACAGTTCGTAAAGTTCATGACGCAACTAGTTATCTAAACCATCAAAAGTTCAATATTTCTTTTCAACACTCAATTCTTATTCCAACATGTATTGAACTAAAAATAAAGGATGTTACCAAGAATTTCTGAGTGAGAAAACTCACCTTGTAAGTGTGAAAAAGATTGTGGTTCGGTTGCTACAAGTGGTCCTTGCTCCTTAGTGTTCCCTAATTTTATTGTTCTCCTTCCTCCCTTGATATTTTCTTGATTTTTCCCTTCTTGTTCACTTGTTTTTTTCTGATTTTCTAACCTTTATGTTATGTCCTTTGTTTGTGTGTAAATACAATGTATAAATGAAGGAGTTTTCTATAACCTATGGGAGGTGAAAAACCAAAAGATTGAAGGGAAATGAAAAGGGGGGAAGGGTAGAGGGATGGAGTAATACGTGCATGCTGAAAATTCTCTTCATCTTTTGTTTTTTTTTTTGTTTTTCTTTTGTTTTTCTTTTGTTTTCTTATTTTCATTTCATATATCTATTTATCCAACTTTAACACTAACTCTATCCCATGCAATTTATTCTTTGTTTTCTTATATATATATATATTTATTTATTTTTCCGGATTTCACATTCTCTCCTCCTTAAGCAACATTCGTCCTCGAATGTGAATAAGGTCGTAACATAATCACATAGACACAATAATGTTTATTGTTATTGTAACAAATTTGGGGCTTCACATTCTCCCTTCCTTAAGAAGCATTCGTCCTCGAATGAGAATAAGGTTGTAACACATGCATAAAGACACGCAAATGACACACATATGAAGTACTATGTAAATGCATTTTTTATTTTATTACCTTAGTCAAATAGGAACGGATATTTGACTTTCATCGCCTCTTCCGCTTCCCAGGTGGCTTCCTCGGTGGAGTGGTTCCTCCATAGGACCTTCACGGAAGCAATATCTTTATTCCTAAGGCGCTTAACCTTCCTATCAAGTATTTCCACCTAACTTCTTCATATCAAGCTCCTCATTAAGAATTATCTCACGGGAAGGATGACGTGACTTGGATCGTGCAAGTATTTTCGTAACATTGACACATGAAATACGGATGCACCGCTTCAGCTCTTATGGAAGTGCTAATTGTAAGCCACATTCCCACTCTTCGCAAGATCTCATATGGCCCAATAAACCTTGGGCTCAATTTTCCTTTCTTACAAAACACATAACTCCCCATCGGGGAAACTTTTAAAAATACTTTAACACCCTCTTGAAATTAAAGGTCTCTTTTCCGATGATCCGCATAGGACTTATGACGACTATGAGCTGTATTGAACCTCTCCCGAATCATATGTACCTTACCATTTGTTTCTGAATGACTTCAGTCCGAGCGATTCGTCTCACCCACCTCGAACCATCCAAGTGGAGACCTACATTTTCGTCCATATAATGCTTCAAACGGGGCCATTTGTATGCTAGAGTGAAAACTATTGTTGTAGGCGAACTCAATTAGACATAGATGGTCCAACCAGCTTCCCTGAAAATCTAACACACAAGATCGCAACATGTCCTCAAGTGTTTGAATTGTTCGCTCAACTTGCCCATCTATTTGCGGGTGGAAAGCCGTGCTTAACTTAACTTTTGTCCCGAGACCCTGCTGGAAACTTTGCCAAAAGTATGAGGTGAACTGGGAACCCCTATCTGAAATAATTTGTAAAGGAATCCCGTGTAACCGCACAATCTCCTTCAAATAAATGCATGCGTCTTGTGGTGCGCGATACGTAGTCTTGACCGGTAAGAAATGGGCTGACTTTGTAAGCCGATCAACAATCACCCAAATAGAATCGTACCCTTCTCGAGTTTTCGGTAGACCAGTTACGAAATCCATATGAATCGCCTCCCATTTCCACATGGGGACTCCAATGTCCTGAAGTAATCCGCCAGGTTTTTGATGTTCAGCTTTCACCTGCTGACATACAAGACACCTCCCGACAAACTCATGGCGTCTTTCTTCATCCCGTCCCACCAGTAATTTGCCTTGAGGTCCTGATACATTTTTGTTGACCCTGGATGAATGGAATATCTTGTGTTGTGACCCTCCTCTAAGATCTTCCTCCTTAGATCCTTTACCTTAGGAACACATAACCTACCCTTAAACCGAAGGGTTCCGTCATTATCTCCCAATGTAAACTGTGAAGGTTTTCCCTGTTGGATTCTCTCCCGAAATCCAACAAACTCCGTATCCTCAAACTGACTTTCTTTTATTTCTGAAGCTAAGGCGCATGCGAGGTATCATGTACCACCCTACCTTCACCGATCTCGGTTAAGCTAACCAGAGGTTTCCCGATCTTTGTACCTCGAACGATACCCTCTTTTGTATTGCCAAATGGGTCAAGCGCCCATTGATCTCCTCGAGTGCGTCGACCACCGTTAGCTTTCCTGGGATGGTAAAGAATACTAAGGTCATAATCCTTAAGCAACTCTAACCATCTTCTTTGTCGGAGATTTAAATCCTTCGCGTGGTTATGTCTCGCAAACTCCTATGATCTGTAAATATATCCACATGCACACCATACAAATAATGTCTCCATATTCGTAAGGCAAACACCACCGCATGACTAATTCCAAGTCATGAGTTGGGTAATTCTTCTCATGTATCTTCAATTGTCTAGATGCATACACGATAACCTTTCAATGCATCAAGACACATCCTAACCCAACTCTGAGGCATCATGATAGGCGTGAACCCTTCCTGTCCGGATGGTAAGGTTAAGACTGGTGCAGTAGTCAACAATTCTTTTAGTTTCTGAAAACTTGCCTCACATGCTTCTGACCACTGGTACTTAACCGTTTTTTGCGTCAACCGGGTCAAAGGAAGCGTGAAGACTAGAAAAACCTTTACGAATCTTCTATAATACCCGGCCAAATCCAAGAAACTTCTAACCTCTGCCGGAGTGGTCGGTTTGGCGATTCTTTCTTCTTCTATCTTACGGGGTCTACCATAATTCCATCCCTTGACACAACATGGCCCAAAAGGCTACCTTTTCCAACCAAAATTCACACTTTGAAAATTTAGCATATAGTTTCTACTGTTCAAGACTTGAAGCACTACCCTCAGATGCTCTTCATGTTCTTCAACACTCTTACTGTAGATTAGGATATCATCTATGAACACAATCACGAACAAATCTAGGAATGGTTTGAAGATTCTGTTCATTAAATCCATAAAAGTCGCTGGGGCATTGGTTAACCCAAAAGACATGACCAAGAACTCATAATGGTCGTATCGGGTTCTAAAGGCTGTTTTGGATATATCATCTGGATTTATTTTCAGCTGGTGATATCCCGAACGGAGATCAATCTTGGAAAAATAGCTAGCTCCCTGAAGTTGGTCAAAAAGATCATCGATTCTTGGTAATGGGTATCGGTTCTTGATCGTGACCTTATTGAGTCGCCGATAATCGATGCACATTCGGAGCGATCCGTCTTTCTTTTTCACAAACAGGACTGGTGCACCCCAAGGGGAAACACTAGGCCTTATAAAGCCTTTATCCAGAAGATCATTCAATTGTTCTTTTAACTCCCTCAATTCAGCTGGGGCCATTCGATATGGAGGAATAGAAATGGGTCTTGTACCCGGAATTAACTCTATAGCAAACTCCACTTCTCTATCCGGAGGAAGGCCTGGAAGATCTTCAGGAAAAACCTCCGGAAAATTTCGAACAATAGGAACATCATTCACCGCTGAGGATTCTTTTTGGGTATCCACTATATTAGCGGATATGCATACTCCACTGTGACTTCTCAATAACTTTTGAGCCCCAAGGTAGGAAATAAACTGACCTGAGGATATTCCAACCCTACCCCTTATAACAACTTCTGGTTCTCCGGGAAAAGTTAATCTCACTATCTTTCGTCGACAATCCAACATGGCATAACATGCCGACAACCAATCCATACCCAAAATGACGTCGAAGTCTACCATATCAAGTAGTACTAGGTTCACCATTGTTCCCCTGCCATTCACTTCTAATGGAAAATTATTTACCACCCGAGAGGCCCAAATTGAGGCCCCTACTGGTGTCATAACCTCAACAGGTTCACTTAAATAAGAAAGTTCTACATGTAAATTCTTAGCAAAGCTCATTGACACATATGAAAATGTAGAGCCGGGATCGTATAATACAAATGCAGGAATACTCGAGACTAGCAAAATACCTGTGACCACCGCATTAGATGCTTACGCTCATTCCTCTGGGGCAAAGCGTAGAGCCGATTAGAATTGTTGGGTTGTTGACCTCCCTGACTCTGGCGGGGTTGGTTTCCCTGATTTCCCCTGTAGGCAGCTGTGGTTGCTTCTGACCTCCCCTGAATATATTGAGTTTGGGTCCTCTTCTTGCAATCCTTGGCATAGTGGTGCGACTCTCACGCTTATAACATGTCTTCGTTAAGAGCCGACATTCTCGGTGTGTTTTCTTTGACAAATCTTACAAATCGGTTTGTCGCCTCCCGTTAGGGTTGGTGGCCTTGTCCTTGCTACCTTGGTAATTAGACCAACTGTGCCCTTAGGCTTGAAAAAGATCGACCATTGGTTCGGTCACGAAAGATCCCTTACTAAACTCCCGCTCGATTTTGACTGCGGTTATATGATCACGACGTCCAAATCTCTTCTGCGAATATTCTCTTCTTGCTTTAGCGAAACCTTCTACCCTCAAAGCCATATCGACAATCAAGATAAGTTCGATCGTTGGCTAACGCCACCACCTTCTCTCGCTATGTTCGGGTTTAAACCTCTACAAATCGCTTGACTCTATCCATTTCGTAGGGACGACATGTGTGTTGTATGCCGATAACCTCACGAATCGTATCATATTCTTGTACACTGCGGTCACCTTGCTTCAATTGTTCAAACTCGTCGGCGCATCCTTGCGCGTATTAGGCATAAACTTCTCAATGAATGCCGCTCAACCTCCCAAGTCATTGGTGGTGACATCGGGGACGATTTTTCCTAAAATTCCTCCACCACACCCTGCATCATCCACTAGTCGATGCGCTACCAAGTTGACGCCTGCATCTCCACGCATCCCAATGTGAACATTAAGTCTTCAACTTCATCGAGAATACCATCGGGTCGGCCTTGGGGTCCTTCCCCGAGTGGTTCTCTTCTCCTCATAAAATTTGCCCATAGCCTATCAGTGCGCAGGATTCTACACTCCGATGCGTAGTGCGATCATGATCGGTCCCTGGCGTCAGTTACAGTTGGGGCTATGACAGAGACACTAGGTGCGGGCGGAACCATGTGTGGAACTGCAGCTGTCATTAACTCTATGAGTCTATCTAGTATTTGTCCCACCGTTTCTTGGGCCATTTGACTCTCGTTCTCTCCAACATTTTCTCCGACATTTTCTCCGCTCCCTTCAGACACCACTACGTCAACTGGAGGTACATGAGCTTCGTGATGAACCTCCTCTTGAGCCCCCGGGATTTGTGAATTCACCATTTTCTGTGAAGACAAACACACTCATATTTTAGAAGACGGAATGTCTATTCTAGCTCCTAAATTTTCTTATAGTTCATAAGCATGCAACACCACAATATGCCAACAAGAAAAATAATTTAATAAAACATATCCTTTCTTTCTTGTATTCATAGCACTTCATTTATCATATTTTAAAATAACAATGTCATGACTACAATACATCACATCGGGTCAACTCTGCCATTGTGCAACCCGCTATAGCCCTTGTACTGGAACAGACACCTACTATCACGCTTTCTAAAGGGCTTAACCGCATGATTCGTCTATTCTGCAGGTTGGCATTCAACTCCATGTGAACCTTCCTTTTTGCTTCTCTTTCCATATAGTTCATTTTATACCTTACTCCTCTTACATGATGCAGAAATTGGTGCAATGAATTTTCTGTAATATCTTCTCTTAGCATCCTTGCCTTTCTGAATGCGGAATGAAACTTTTCTGGGACGGAATTGACTATTATCTGTAGTATGACTCCAATTGGAAAGTTGAAGAAGGTCGGGTCGTATGAACGCCTTTTCCTTCTAGTCCTAAGCAAATATGTACATAGTACGATTGTGTCATCAATGTACTCATCAAAATCACCTTCTGAGTCCATCTTGCGACGCATGAACTCCCTCTGAGCTCTAATTTCCTTTGCCTGTTCCATGAGTACTTCCCTTTTTGTTGGAACTCGCCTTATAATCACCATCTACACAAATCATATTAGTCAGTATAACGTTGTACAATCCCCTTTTCTAACCCGTGTGAAGGAAGTAGTACGAGAAATCAAGTCTTTGAAAAGACTCAAGGTAGGCACGAGAAGAGTACGAAAGAAGGGAAACTTTAGGATGTTATTCCGTTCACTTATTACTAAGGTGGCGCGCACACCGTCGCAATAAGTAACCGTTCAGACACCCAACTCGAAGGAAACTTCCTAGAATCTCTTAACCTGGTTTAGCTTTGATACCAACTTGTCACGCCCCGACTTTTCCTAAGTCTTTACTTAGGGCGTGATGGCACCTGGACAATTATTTTCCACCAGGAGCACCATTTAATTCTCTTTATTTAGAAATTTAAACTTATATTCAAATACGGAGCTATTAATAAAAATAACAATAAAGAAATTTGTTCATGACTTTATTGAAAATATAACGCGAGCCCATGCTCGTGCAAACATTGTTTCTACATAGACGTACTGACAAATATTATTCTAAGTTGGAAGGGAGATCATTCCCCACGGGCATATCCCGAGACATTGAGACTGACATTCTGAACCTGACGAGTACCAAGCCCGAAACAATGGACTTGGTATGACAAGAGGCTGCGGGACGATCGCTAGCCTTGACGTGGAGCCTTTCTCTATCACCTTTCCGAAACATGTTAAATAAAGAGTCACCCTACCATCCAAATGAGAACCTACCCTGCAATTCAAAGTAACACCACAATATTCCAAGTGCAATCACATTATAACGTAATAAGCATATTGCAAAAACATATCAGGTTACAACATTTTTAAATATGCAACAACTCCTCATAGGAAATTCTCGGTTTAACTAACACTTCATTTTATCTCGTATTATACGTTAAGACATTCCCTTGCATTTCCACATGTTTATTACATTTATATATTTGTGAACGCGTATTCACTTTCATATTTATATATAGGTGAACATGTATTCATCTTTCATTTTTGTTGTTGCGGCGTGCAACCCGATCCATTATGTTTACGTATTTGTGAACGTGTATTCACTTTACGTTTTGTTGCGGCGTGCAACCCGATCCATTATATTTACGTATTTGTGAATGCGTATTCACTTTACGTTTTGTTGCGGCGTGCAACCCGATCCATTATGTTTACGTATTTGTGAACGCGTATTCACTTTACGTTTTGTTGCGCGCATAACCCGATCCATTATCTTTACGTATTTGTGAACATATATTCACTTTACGTTTTGTTGCGGCGTGCAACCCGATCCATTATGTTTACGTATTTGTGAACGCGTATTCACTTTACGTTTTGTTGTGCGTGCAACCCGATCCATTATATATTTATATATTTATGTGAACACGTATTCACTTTTCATATTTTTCAGAAGATCAAATAAATACTATTCTCTTTTCTAACATTCTGTCATTCATACTTGTAACGATTATAACTTTTTAACCATAACTCCAACTAAGGTGTTTATCAAGCGGAAACTAAGGTAAGACGGGGATCTTTCACTGTACCAAATTTCATTTAAAACTACTTTGGGTAACTAACACAAATTTATCCTCAAAACAGCCACATGAAATTTGTTTCGGCAGAATTTTTATTAAACAGCACCCAATCTTATAATAGTCATAACTCCTAATCTGTAAACCCGTTCAATCCCCATAAATTCTCAAAACGACGAGAACAGAGAGATACACGTCTCCATGTGAACCATTCTTTCATATTCTGTACCATTTGGTACAGTTTTACACTTTTATTCGCTGCCCTTCCTGGATATCGATAGATCCGAGGCATAAACTTTAAACAGCGATAACTCTCAATCCGTAAGTCGGATAGACCCCCGTAAGGTCTCAAAATGTCCACAACAAAGAGATCTAGAACTTTCATTTAGCAACAATTTTCATATTCCCCACATATTAGTACAGTTTTACGTTTCAACGTCCTGCCCTTCTGGATTCCGACGAATCCGAGGCAGCAACTTCAAACTACAATAACTCTCAACTCGTAAGTCTGTTTTAATAAATATTTATATATATCTGTCCTTAACAGAGAGATTTACAACCATGTAAATTTTCATATAATTCTAATAAGTAAAACTCAATAAAAACAGTCCGTAATTATGCATTTCCGAATTTCGACCAAATCTAAGGCAGGAACTTTGAACTATGATAACTTTCAAACCGTATGTCCATTTTACCTCATTTTTGGTTCTATATGATCATATTAGAGAGGTGTACAATTCTTCCGAATTTCATCAAATTCTAACAATTATAACTCAGTGAGAACAGTTCGTAAAGTTCATGACGCAACTAGTTATCTAAACCATCAAAAGTTCAATATTTCTTTTCAACACTCAATTCTTATTCCAACATGTATTGAACTAAAAATAAAGGATGTTACCAAGAATTTCTGAGTGAGAAAACTCACCTTGTAAGTGTGAAAAAGATTGTGGTTCGGTTGCTACAAGTGGTCCTTGCTCCTTAGTGTTCCCTAATTTTATTGTTCTCCTTCCTCCCTTGATATTTTCTTGATTTTTTTCCTTCTTGTTCACTTGTTTTTTTCTGATTTTCTAACCTTTATGTTATGTCCTTTGTTTGTGTGTAAATACAATGTATAAATGAAGGAGTTTTCTATAACCTATGGGAGGTGAAAAACCAAAAGATTGAAGGGAAATGAAAAGGGGGGAAGGGTAGAGGGATGGAGTAATACGTGCATGCTGAAAATTCTCTTCATCTTTTGTTTTTGTTTTTTTGTTTTTGTTTTTCTTTTGTTTCTTATTTTCATTTCATCTATCTATTTATCAAACTTTAACACTAACTCTATCCCATGCAAACGTCAGAGGGTGAATTTTAAAATCTTTGGTGCCTTAGTGCGCGGAATCGAATTCTTCTTGGTATTTTAGAGATGAAGTTTTTGAATTTCTGTGGGGTTTAAGTTTATTTCAAAAAGATGAAACATGGATTAAGATATATAGGTTGGTTTCATCGATTAAGTGAATGCGAGACGTGTGGCTTTGGGAATAGAGGTGACATTTAATTTTATAGTTGATCGATTAGACGTGAAAACTGCAGCGTTTTCAAACTTAATCATTACGGTTTTCAGTTTCGTCTGCATAACGATTTTACTTGGAGACTATATATTAATATCCCGACAGTGATATATTATATAACACATATATGATATATTATAGAATAAGTATTGTTATATTATAGAACACATATCGATATAGAAATAGAAAACAATCAAGTGGGATGCTCTCTCATATATCGATATGTTGTTTTTTTGTGGCGACTTCCCTTGTAAATAGAGCACTTGTTTTCCATCCCTTTTCTACTTTCGTTGGACTTGAAAGATTACGCAATGCAAGGAATACACTTCACTCTTTTTATTTCAAGTCGGATCGACCTGAATCCGGGTCACCAACCCGGATCTATTTAGCATCTGGGTTTGTGATACTTTTTACATTTTTTGCATGTTGGATATCTGTAAATATAAGAAACAAAAAATCTATTTCGAATTGGTCATTATCGTCCGAGTCGGGTCGACCCGAATCCGGGTCACCGACCCGAGCCAAAACAAATATTCAGAATTTGATGTTAATATTTTATTGTTGGTTATCTGAAAAACAAAAAAATATTCCAGGTCGGGTCGCAATTCGGGTTGGATGAAAAATTCCAGAAATTGGAGTTTAATATTTTTAGCTATTTGAAAATAAAAAATAAAAATAAAAAGAAAAAAGAAAACTGATCCGGGTCGGATGGTTTTATTCGTGGACTGTTTGATTTATTTTGGTATTTGAATATCCGTTATGCCGCTGCTTTTGTTTATTTTACTGATTTGAACAAATACTACACTTAGGCCAATGAAATTGAATTTGAGGCAGTGTCCCTTCGATTTTGACTCGGTTTTGGTATAATCTATGATAAGAACAAAATACTACACTTAGGCCAATGAAATTAAATTTGAGGTAGTGTCCCTTCGGTTTTGGCTCGATTTTGGTACAATACTGATTTGAACATGATACTACACTTAGGCCAATGAAATTAAAATTGAGGCCATATCCTTTAAAGGATGTCCCTCAGTCTGCACTCCTTCGAAATTGGACTTGGATGAATACTTAAATCCTCTTTATTTCACCCAAGTGACCAACACGTTCGGAAGGCGAGACGACTAAAATGATCAATGAGTCATATGTTTGCAGCCACAACGCGTTTAAAATGATCTTTTCAAAATTTAAGTCTGAGCCATCCGTATTCAAAACATTTATTGTTTTGGGAAACGGATTTGAAGTTATTTGTATTTAATTATTTCTAACTGTTTGTTCTTGGTAGCTTGCAAGGAACACTTACGAGAGTTGAAGATGCCGCTCGGGGATGATTTATTATTGTTGTCTTTACTTTCTTTAATTTAGTTTTTATCTTGTATTGTAATTTAATTTATTGCACTTGTATAATTATTGAATTGTTTAGAATAGGTAGATTTAGAATTAATAACTTAGAAAATCATAGATTTAAAATCGAAAATCGCTAGTCTATTTATTTAGGACCATCACCCATATTCCCAAAACGTTAGTTTTATTTATTTTTAGGTCCGTCGCTCATATTTTTAAACTCGCTAGTTTATTTAGGTTCGTTTATGAACGTCCAAACTTTTTAAAAACAAATTGGTTACCTTTTGTTCGTATATTTAGTCACGCCAAATAAATTGTTCGGTTTTCATCCGCTTTATAATAAATGGCATAAATCATTTCTTTATATTACAAATAATTTGTCTTTTGTTTCTTATTATCAAAACACCAAAAATTGCATTCTTTATAAATAATGTCATGCAAATATATATTTTACATAAAATACATGTTTATACAATGCCATGTAAATGCATATCTTTTATCAAAAATCAACTCTACATTATATTTTATAAATCATGTTATGTAAATACATGTCTTTTTCGAAAAACATCAATTGCATGTGCATTTTTAATTATATGTAAATATATACTTTGTCATAAAATAATCATGTTGTATTCTATCAAAACTCAATTTTCATATTGCATTTTTATCATACTTAATCAAAAACAAAAATCTATTTCATAGGCATCATATCCCGCTTTTGTATGTATATTTTCAAAATGCATATTCTGCAATATTCTCTTTTCTTAAACTGCATGTTTTATAAAGCGCGATAAATAAACCTAAGTTTGATCGGACAACCGTATGTTAGCGGATCTTACAGGATGGCTAACCCCTTCCCTTTAGGATAATAGAAAACTCTTACCCAAAATCTCATAAATTTCCCAGACCAAATCATATGAAGATCATTTGCAGTATTTTTATTGCAATAATTTAGGTGCCCTAATTCACCTTAGAATAATTAGGTGTCGATTCCTTAAAAATGATTATTTAATTCAGGAATCACCGACATACGTCAAGACCGCAAAAAAGCGGGTGCGACAACATGGCTACTCCACTGGGGAATTAGGTTTTCAACCATAACAAATTTAGGCTTTATTATTGCGATGTATTTATTCTTTATTTCATATAATGCTTTAAATTAATTTTCTTATAAGTTTTAAATGTTTAAACTGCTTTCCTTAAATTGATATTTTGCAAAGAATTAAAAATTGCTATAATTGCTAGCTTCTTTTACTGCTTTCCTTAAAATGATATTTTATCATGAAAATTGTATAAATTGCTTTTTATTGGTACATTCTTTAGTGTTTTTCTTAAAATTGGCATTTCACTCATATTTCTTCCATTCCGGAAAATTGACACTATCGCACATTACATGCGAGGTGTGTTTTGCGCACCCGCAAAATTTATTTCAAATGTCCAAATTTTAGGAGAGTTGGTGTATGCGCGGAGCGTCCGAACCATCCGGTGGCCGTGTAGCCTTCTCACTCGAGAAGTCCGCTCGGGAACCTTGAGTCTAGTAATTCAAATCTTAGAAAATTTAGGATAGAGCTATACCACTCTTTATATTAAGGCATGCATGTATACACCTTAGGTGGGTCGGTCCTTGGTATTGACGACGCGATTAGGAAATTACCAAACGTGTCGGCGGGTTTCATAACCCAATGACCCATCAATATATTATATGTGGCGTGAAAATGATAGATGGATCCAAGTCTAAACATAACATGCCAAAATTGAAAAATATATATTCATTTTTTTGTATTATTTATTTTATAGATGAAATCTGTCCCGCAAATCAGGATGGTGAGTGAGGTTCCAAGTAAGCTAAAACTGTGGTGGGAAAAGTTCAACGTGGGAAGCCAAATGGCAATTAGAAGAAGATTGGGGTGCCTCATTTTATTATTTGATATCTCCCCCGATCAACATTTGGTCAGGACACTAATCCAATTTTGAGATCCAGACCGCGTTGTCTTCAAATTCAGGGATTTTGAGATAACTCCTACTTTGGAGGAAATCAGCTACGTCACCAATTTGGCCTACCAAGGCAGGGAACAAATTATCCCGCATAGTCAGTCGAGAAAGAAATTCCTCAGTTATTTGGATTTGAAGAACACTAACGAATTGCGGTGTTTTGAAAACAATTGGGTCTCTTTGGACTATCTTTATGAGAGATACGGTTGTCGAGACAGTTACCAGCTGTTCAAAAAGTAATTTTTCTGCACTTCCGACCATTGGCGAGTTAGACGCCCCATCACATTTGTTGTGGCTTTATTGGGAAATTTATTATTCCTACTTGAGTACGGGAAGATCAACATATGTATATGTTCAGTAGTTCGGGAGGTTTTTGAAGGAGTTGAGAAACAACTCACTCTGGCGCCTATGATCTTGGCAGAAATATTCCAGGCTTTGGGCAAATGTAAAAAAGTGAGACAAATTTCTTTGAAGGCTACAATCGTATCCTGCAGATGTGGGCAATGAAACATTTTTATCAGCGCTCGAACATGACAGACATATGTTTTAGCAAAGCAAACAAAATCGCCAGCTTCTAGATAGGATGAAGTTATTTGTGTCACCAGTCGGCATCGATGATTGACATAGGTTCTTGGCATCCCGCAACAGTGACCAGATCCAATGGAAATACCCGTTGCTCCCAAGCACCAAGAGAACTTATATAAGATGCAAAAGGCTTTATTATATTGAGCTTATAGGGTTGAAAGGTCTCCAACCATATGCTTCATTACGCATACTCCGGCAGTTTGGCCAAGTGCAAGTAATCCCTCTCCGAGCTGATATGAGAGTTTCTGAAATCCAGTTCGGATCAGACTCTATTGTCCCCAGAACCAAGCAAATTCTCGACGAATGGAAGAACATTGCTCAGATAGATGTTGGAAATGGCCAGGCAGGTATTACTCCAGAATATCCCGCATAGCTACAAGAGGATCGAGATAATATAGACTTCAGTACTGAAGGTGAACAAGGCTTTGAGGATATTTGCACAACAGTTTGGGTAAGAAATTTCCTACTCAGGGACACAACCATTACCCCTGAAATGTGGTATCATATGCAGAACATAATGCAATACCAGGAAGACGCAGGAGCAGTGTCGAACAACGCCGAGGCTTCATCTTCAATAATGTGATCAAATTCGAGCCTAGTCCTATGTGTGCCTTTTATTTTATTTATAACCTTTATTTATAGTAAAAATAATACTAATCTAAAGGCTTGGATGAATCTATCACAATCCCACATATTTGACGTTTAGGCCTACCTCTGACATAAGAGAGGCCCATGCATATTAGGACGCATTTCTAATTTTCATACAATTTGTCTGATATTTTTATTACTCTGCGCATATTATTTTCACAATTACTAATGGTATACTAACTTGATTTTCTTCGTGTTTAAAGGTTTCTTGTTTTTTTATCTTCCCAGCCTCATATATGCCTCAAGCTCCACCTTCCCAAAATATCCCACTCGTCCCAAATATCCCATTTACCCAAAATTACCAGGCAACCCATCAAATGCCGACGGCACACATAGCCAACCAGAACAAGAAATATATGCCGCCGATATATGCAACTGAAGCCCAACCCTTTTCTACCACCATACCAAACCTGCATCCCCAAGAGGTTGATAAATATAAAGAAATAGAGAGACGGGCGAGGATTCAGACAAATGAAAGTATGGCGAGGGAAATACACAGCCTAAAGGAGGCGTTCAAGAACATGCAAATGAGTAAAGGGCATGAAGGGCTCGAGTATGAGGATTTTTGCATGTACCGGATGTCAAATTGTCGGTCGGTTATAAAGAGCCGAAATTCGATTTATTTGACGAGAAGGTCAACCCTCACGCACATTTGAGGTCCTACTGTGACAAATTGGTCAGAGTGGGTAAGGATCAATCCATCATCATGAAGTTATTTATAAGAAGTTTGACGGGTGAAGCGCTGGATTGGTACACGAGTCAAGATCCACGAAAATGGCATAGTTGGAGCGCAATGGTACAAAATTTCGTAGACAGGTTCAGATTCAACACTGATACAGTCGTGGATATGTTTTATATGATGAAGTTAGAAAAGAAGTCTACAAAAATATTTAGGGAATTCGCCATGAGATGGATGGCGAAGGCGGCGAAATTTCAACCGCCAATGGCGGAAAGTGAAATGACTACTCTATTTGTGCAATCTATGAAAGATGTGACATACTATAAGAGAATGATAAGTGTTATAGGGCAGAGTTTCTCTGAAGTTGTGAGGATGGGAGACTTCATCTGAGAGGGTATCAAAACAGGGAGTATCACTAACCTGGCTGCACTACAGGCGACGATTAAAGCAGTAAAAGTAAGAGCACCATTTGAAGTTGAAGTTCTCCCTCAAAGACCACGGATCGTGGCACTGTCTTTTGTTGCAAGAACCCCTCTCGAAATTATTCAGCTGCAGAAGAGGGAAAATAGTCGTAGAAGTTGACGCCGCAGGGTTGACAAGATCTGGGCAATATTATTCCCCAGTATAAGCAGCGTGAGGAGCGCTAAGAAAATAAAATTCTCCAAAGAAGGTCGTGACAGAGGCCAAGGTGGAATAATTTTGGAGAAAGATGCCCACAAAAGAATATTCTGTCATAGAGCAGCTGGATAAGACTCCTGCCCAAATATCTTTATTATCCTTGTTGATGAATTCTGCCACCCATGGTCGTGCTTTGCTGGAAGTGTTGAAAGAAGCATATGTCCTGAGAGAGACTACTGGTGAAAAACTCTCGGCTCTGGTTGCGCACATCTTGGAGGCTCACAAGGTTTCATTCCACGACAAAGAATTTCCTATTGAATATTTAGGGCACAACACAATACTAAACATAACAGTGGAGTGCATGAATAAATTCGTGTCTAAAGTGTTGATCGATGGAGGCTTTGCAGTGAACATTTGTCGTGCAGCCACTCTCCGAGCCTTGAGAATTAACGTCGGCAAAATTCATGAAAGTCATGTAAGGGTTAAGGGCTTTGATGGAGCTCAGAGGAGCGTCATGGGAGAGATCGATTTGACTCTGGAAGTCGGACTAGTGGAATTCACTATGGAATTCCAAGTATTGGACATCTCCACTTGCTATAACTTATTTATGGGGAGGCCTTGGATCCACATGGCGGGTGCGGTCCCTTCTACCCTACACCAAAGTTTGAAATTTGTTTGGAACAATCACGAAGTCGTGATACATGGAGAGGGAAATAATTCTGTAAGCCAGATCCCCGCGGTTGAAAGTGTGGAAAGGTTGGATGGTTCCGTCTTCCACATTAGAGAGATTGCTTGTGCTTCAAAGGTTGAAAAGTTGAGGTTAACCCGGGTCCTCACAATGGTAGCTCAAGAAATGCGGAGAAATGACTTCCAGCCTGGTAAAGGCCTCAGACTAAATTTGGGGGGTATAACAGAGCTGATTCATCTGCTCAACAAGAAGGATACTTTCGAGCTTGGATATGAGCCCAGTCCTGAGGAAAGCTCATCAGCAAATCTCTGAAGAAGAAGAGACATTCCTTTGCCTAAGCTTGTTCCACACCTGAATCGGTCTTTTGTCAAAGATTGCACTACCCAGGAGTCAGAAATAGATGATACAGATGACCTCATCGAGGGACTCAAAAGTCTTTTTATTGCAAAAGAAGACGCAGAGTACAACATATTTCTGGATGATAACGGGGAAACACCAACCATCTGGGACGCAAAATAAGGGGATACTTTAAAAAATTGGACCTATACCCTGGTCTTGTTTCTCCGGGAGGCTTGGTAGAATTTGTATTTTGAAACAAATGTGATTCAGGTTGAGGCCTGAATTGCAGCTTTTGAGTTTTGCCTCCACCTTTTGAAAAGCTTTCGTTAAAAGTTCATCTTGTTTAATAAATTTCCTTTTTCTTTTCAGCATACACACTAATAAATCTGTCGATAATGAGAATATGACATGTAATGAAACAAACAAACAAGGTCCAGACAATGAGCAAGATTGTGAGGAATATGAAAAAGACTCACAACCGGAAGAATTAACCGAGAAGTTAGATCAATTTGAAAATAAGCCGAAACCAAATTTGGATGAAACAAATGCAAAAAATTTAGGAGATGCGGAACTTGTAAATGATACAAGAATCAACTTCCATCTAAGCATTCCCCAGAAGAAAGAATTAGTGGATCTTCTGAAGCAATACATAGACATATTTGCTTTTGTCCTACGATGATATGCCGGGTCTGAGCACGGATATTGTGTCATACAAGCTACCTATCGAGCCATCTTGCCTGCCAATAAAGCAGAAACCGAGAAAAATCAAGCTTGATATGAATTTGAAAGTTAAAGAAGAAGTCTTCAAACAGTTTGATGCAAAGGTCATTCGGGTTGCAAGGTACACTACCTGGCTAGCCAACATTGTGTCTGTGTCAAAGAAAGATAGGAAGGTGCAGATATGTGTGGATATATCGGGATCTCAACGAGGCTAGCCCGAAGGATGATTTCCCTCTCCCGAATATTCACATACTCATTGACAACTGTGCAAAGTACGAATTGCAGTCATTTGTTGATTGTTTCGTCGGTTACCACCAAATCCTGATGGATGAGGAAAATGCGGAAAAGACGACATTCACTACACCTTGGGGGTGTACTATTACCGAGTAATGCCATTCAGGTGCTACTTATATGAGGGCCATGACCACCATATTCCATGACATGATCCACAAGGAAATCGAGGTCTGCGTGGATGATGTTATCATCAAGTCGTGAAGGACTTCACAACATTCGACAGACTTGATAAGGTTCTTCGACCGGCTGAGAAGGTATAATCTGAAACTAAATCCTGCGAAGTGTGCATTTGGTGGCCCTTCTGGGAAGCTGCTAGGTTTCATCATAAGCAGAAGAGGCATTGAGTTGGATCCCTATAAAATCAAGGCTATTCAATACTTGCCTCCTCCAAAGAGTCAAAAGGAAGTGATGAGTTTTCTCGGTCATCTCAATTACATCAGCAGGTTCATAGCACAATCAACGGTGATATGTGAGTTGATATTTAAGCTACTCAGGAAGGATGCTACTACCAAATGGACAGCAGAGTGCCAACAAGCTTTTGACAGAATCAAAGAGTATTTGTCCAATCCCCCTGTTTTGGTACCTCCGGAACATGGAAGACCTTTATTATTATACATATCCATGTTATAAAACGCTTTTGGATGCGTGCTGGGGCAATATGATAAAATAGGAAAGAAGAAGCAGGCTATATACTATCTGAGTAAAAAATTCACACCTTACGAAGCTCGGTATACTTTGCTGGAACGCACTTGTTGTGCCCTGACTTGGGTTGCGCAAAAGTTTACACATTATTTGTCTGCCTATACCACTTATCTCATTTCCAGAATGGATTCGCTCAAGTATATCTTTCAGAAGCTCATGCCTACTGGGAAGCTAGCAAAATGGTGATCGGTGTATTTTATATACACTTTTTGAGTCAATTTTAGTTAGTATTTTACTCATTTTGTTTTTGTTTAGTATAGTATTAGGGTCGTTTTCCTTTCTTTTGTGTTACATCGGTCAAAAATGGAGAAATGACGAAAAGGAGATGAAATGAGCATAAAAGAGATAGAATTGCACACTAAAAGGGCCAAGAAATGAAGTCTAAGAAATTCCGGGAATTATAGAGAAAATCGCAAGTCCGACGAAAAGATTTAAAAACGGAATTCGCCAAAAATGTCACCGGCCATGGCCACGGCAAGGTAGCCACGCGCCAAAGAGTGATCCCAGAGTTGCTGATTTTCAGCCATGGCTTCGATGGCCGCGCCGACGCGGGAATTATGAAGTGCTGGGCCGAATTTGACATGTTTCAGAATCCTAAAGGGATAACTTTTCCTACCTAAAGGGAAAACTTTTCCTACCTAAAAACCCTTACCTAAAAGGATTCTAATAACTTTTCCTACCTACACAAATCCTTAACCCTTCACCTAAAGGATTCTTTGGCTATAAATACTCTACATCATTAGAAGAATTCTCCATTCTCCATTCCACCATTCACAATTCTACATCCATCCACCCACCAATCCATCTTGTAAATATTTCACAACACAACCCTTGGATGCTTAGCTTGGAGACTCAAACTTAGTAATTTCTTTCCTTTTTCTTTTCTTTATTTAAGTTTTTGTATGATGAACATGAGATTAGTTCTTGTTATGTCAATGGCTAGGAACTAATTCCTCTATAGGGCTTTCCATGTTGAATCTCTAGAAACTTATGTTATGATTTAATGCATGCTTATGGTTATTCTTCTTCTTGTTGAGATCTATCCAATATTTGAGTTGAATTCTTGGTAATTAATTGACAACTAATTATCACTATATGATTTCTAATCGATTAGAAAGGGGATTGTGAATATCTTTGTAAGTTGGGTAGACATTCTTGGATTGGGGATGAAAATACCTCAATTATTTATGTAGCGTTAATGAGAGGCTTAAAACCCTAATTTTGCGATCATGCGCGTGACGGTAACTAGGTTCTTGTTCTTAATCCTCCCATAGAGTTATCCTTATCAGAAAGGTAGGTAAGGTGCAATACTGGGGTTGAGTGTTTATATAACCCTAACGGGAGTATAAAATGATTTAGTGAACCTGCTTTCTCCAAAAGAAGAACACCATAAGTTATTGCATTAATAAGTAGCATAAGCGGATAGAGAGGAGACGTGAAAGCCCTATTTCCATCACAACTGAAGTAAACCTTTTTAGTTAAATAGCTTTTATAATCCTTAGTTATAAACAACAAATCTAAATATCAATTTACCAAATAGATACCAAAAAATAGATAGTTGGTAATTGAACCCTAATCCTTGAGGACGATATTCGGTCTTATCAAGACTATACTACTTGTCACGATAACGTGCACTTGCGTTTAAAGTGTGTGCATCTTACCGCGCATCAAGTTTTTGGCGCCGTTGCCGGGGATTAGGCATAGTTCATTATCAAATTTATCTATTTTTAATTTCTAATTTGGTTTTTATTTTTGTTTCTTTAAATTATTTATTTTATTTTCTTTAAAAACAAAAAAAAACAAAAAAAACAAAAAACAAGTGTGCCGTGATTCGTTGTTGGTTTTGATTCATCTCAGGGATCCTTAAGACATAGATTTCTACTGTCAATATGATCGAGCTCTAACCATAGAGGAAGAGAGGGAGGAATTGCGAGAAGCCATAATCAGTTTCGCTAGGTATCAAACTCAGTTCATAGACGAAACGAGATTGGCCCTAAAGAAGCTGGAACAGCAAATAGGAGAACTCGCAGTCATTTTTAACAGTGAACAACAATTGGAGGAGCCTGAACCACACCCAACCATTGAGGAATCTGGCGAGATAGTTGGTGTAGAGAAGGAAAAGATTGTAGAGATCCAATTATTCACCTTCTTGGATTCCTTGGAAAATCTTTTTCTTGTACCTATTGCAGAAGAAACACCACCAGCTGTCAAAGTGGACCCCCAAACAGGAAGTCCATACCATCAAGGGCACCCCCGAGAGTTGAGAGATGTTGGGAATCTCACTGATCCCTACATTAGAGAGAGCTTAAAAGACAAGCATGTCTTGTGTACTTGGGGGATAATCGTATATTTGAGGCACTTGTTTGAAGCAATTTGTGTAGTTGAAGTGAGACCTGCAACAATAACTCTGCGGATTGCAAGCAGTTCGCAGAAGGATCCAATGGGCACTCGTAAAGGTTAATTGCGTCCGGCTAAAAGACGTTAAAGACAGCGCTTGTTGGGAGGCAACCCAATGTTTTTAATTATGTTATTTTAATTTCTATCTTTATTTTATGTTATTTTGCCTAGAACAGTCTCACGGTCTTGGGTTCTTGTTTTGTGTTGTTGGATGACAGGTGGACTGAAAGCTAAAACCGAGGAGAAAGGAGCAAAAACGCTGAAAAAAAGAAAAGCAGTCGTCGCTGGCCAGCGGCTGGCCGCGTAAGCCAGAATCTCGTAAGAGCCATAGTACTAGCAGCGCCGCGGCGCCGAATCTCAGGGTCGCGGCGCCCGAACTTCAGAGAGCCGTATTTCCGTGCAAATTCCAGAATTTTTCCTCCTAGACCTCCATTATGACCGCTGTGTTGTGTCAGTAAGTTGTCCATATTTTTTGAGTATTGCACACATTTGGGACTATGTGTGATTTAAGTTTGGGGGGGGGGGGTGTTTTATTTGTGTCTTGTTATGTTTCATTTAAGTCTTTTTGATTGTTTTATGTATATTTTGAGTCACCAATTTTTTTTTTCTTTTTTGAGTCATAATTGCCTGTCAAAGATCATGTATGCTGTAGTTGCTAGAAACACCTAGTGAAGTAAGGTGGAATAATGTAATGGAATTGAAGCAACTATCTAAACACCTAGGTTAGATATGCCAAAAACTCACAAAATCTGTCTATTTGGAGTTTCTTGCCTAAATTATGCATGCTAAAGGATGAATACTTATGTGTTATGATTGCTTGCTATTCGAGGCGAAATAGTTAGGATATGCATGTTAGGGAGATGACTCAGGCATTTCTTTGATAGCCAATTCTTACCATTCTTTTCTATCCCGGACTTTAAAAATATCCCTAGTCAGCCCCATTGAGCCTAAAAATTGAAACTTCTTCTTTGACACCCTATATTCCCACAAATTGTGCCATAAGTAAAAATGTGAAGTAGTGAAATAAATTGTGTAAAAAAAAAAAAAAAGACAAAAAGAGTGAATGAGCTTGTCGCACCCCAATAAAAAAGTAATAAGAAATAGGCAAAAGCCTAAGTTTGGGGGTACTTGTCATTATTATATACTTCACTCTCCCAAAACAAAAGAGGGAAAAGATAGAATCGAAGTGAAGGAAAGAACAAAAAGAAAAAGGGAAATACTGAAAAGCTAAAGAGCTTATGGTACACGAAATGAGCCTAAAATGCCTATTTTTACCTACCTATACCTAAGCCTACATTACAACCCTTAAAGTCCTGAAGATCTCTTTTATGCATATCCAGGATTAGTGGAGAATAGCAAGTAAGCATGCCATAGGATTTTTGAATTTTCATGCATGATTTAGTATATTGACTTCCATTAAACATGATAAATATGAGTTTGCGAAATATCTAGCTTAATGTGTTTAGTGTGCTGAAATTTCATGCTATATGTTCCTGCATATTATTCTGCTAACCTTCATGTTTTTTTAGATAACACTAATGCAACAAAAGTGATCAATGTCAGTGAGTCTTTTATTTTTCGTTCTTTGAGTCTTTGTTTCTTTCTTTCTATCTTTGCTCGAGGGCGAGCAAAGGTTAAGTTTGGAGGTATTTGATCGGTGTATTTTATATACACTTTTTGAGTCAATTTTAGTTAGTATTTTACTCATTTTGTTTGTTTAGTATAGTATTAGAGTCGTTTTCCTTTCTTTTGTGTCACAGCGGTCAAAAATGGAGAAATGACGAAAAGGAGATGAAATGAGCATAAAAGAGATAGAATTGCACACTAAAAGGGCCAAGAAATGAAGTCTAAGAAGTTCCGGGAATTATAGAGAAAATCAGACGAAGTCCGGACGAGAAAAGACGACGAAACGGAAATTCGCCAGAAAAATGTCATCAGCCGCCGGGCAGCAGAAAGCCTGGCGCCCAAAGAGTCGATCCCCGAGAGTTGCTGATTTTCAGGCGCCGCGGCGCCAGTCTGCAGGGCCGCGGCGCCGACGCGGGAATTATGAAGTGCTGGGCCGAATTTGACATGTTTCAGAATCCTAAAGGGATAACTTTTCCTTCCTAAAGGGATAACTTTTCCTACCTAAAGGGAAAACTTTTCCTACCTAAAAACTCTTATCTAAAAGGATTCTAATAACTTTTCCTACCTACACAAATCCTTAACCCTTCACCTAAAGGATTCTTTGGCTATAAATACTCTACATCATTAGAAGAATTCTCCATTCTCCATTCCACCATTCACAATTCTACATCCATCCACCCACCAATCCATCTTGTAAATATTTCACAACACAACCCTTGGATGCTTGGCTTGGAGACTCATACTTAGTAATTTCTTTCCTTTTTCTTTTCTTTATTTCAGTTTTTGTATGATGAACATGGGATTAGTTCTTGTCATGTCAATGGCTAGGAACTAATTCCTCTATAGGGCTTTCCATATTGAATCTCTAGAAACTTATGTTATGATTTAATGCATGCTTATGGTTATTCTTCTTCTTGTTGAGATCTATCCAATATTTGAGTTGAATTCTTGGTAATTAATTGACAACTAATTATCACTATATGATTTCTAATCAGATTCCGAAAGGGGGGGATTGTGAATATGCTGTAAGTTGGGTAGACATTCTTGGATTGGGGATGAAAATACCTCAATTATTTATGTAGCGTTAATGAGAGACTTAAAAACCCTAATTTTGCGCATTGTGCGTGACGGTTAACTAGGTTCTTGTTCTTAATCCTCCTATAGAGTTATCCTTATCACCGAAAGGTAGGTAAGGTGCAATACTGGGGTTGAGTGTTTATATAACCCTAACGGGAGTATAAAACGATTTAGTGAACCTGCTTTCTCCAAAAGAAGAACACCATAGTCATTGCATTAATAAGTAGCATAAGCGGATAGAGAGGAGACGTGGAAGCCCTATTCTCATCACAACTTAAGTAAACCTTTTTAGTTAAATAGCTTTTATAATCCTTAGTTATAAACAACAAATCTAAATATCAATTTACCAAATAGATACCAAAAAATAGATAGTTGATAATTGAACCCTAATCCTTGAGGACGATATTCGGTCTTATCAAGACTGTACTACTTGTCACGATAACGTGCACTTGCGTTTAAAGTGTGTGCATCTTACCGCACATCAAATGGCAAATCTTGCTAAGTGAGTTTGACATCATGTATGTCACACAAAAGGCCATCAAATGACAAGAGTTGGCTGATCACCTTACTAAAAACCCCGTAGATGATGAATACATGCCTCTCCGAACTTATTTTCCAGATGAGGAGGTATTATTTGTTGGAGAAGATATTACAGAAGAATACCCAGGTTGGAGAATGTTCTTCGACGGAGCTGCAAACTTTAAAGGAGTCGGTATCTGAGCAGTCATGATTTCAGAAATAGGTCATCACTACCCAGTCTCAGCAAAGCTCAGATTCACATGCACCAACAATATGGCAGAATACGAAGCTTATGTACTCAGACTCAGGATGGCAGTGGACATGAACATATGAGAATTGCTAGTTATCGGTGATTCAGACTTATTGATTCATCAGGTACGAGGTGAATGGGCCACCAAGAACGTGAAGATATTTCCCTATCTACATTGTATGGAGGAATTATGTAAAAAAGTCAACGAGATAGAGTTCAAACATACCCCACGAACTCAGAATAAATTTATCGATGCTCTGGCAACTCTGTCCTCCATGATTCAACACCCAGACAAGAATTACATTGATCATATCAAAGTGGATTTATTGGATCAGCCAGCCTATTGTTTCCACATAGATGAAGAATTTGATGGAAAACCCTGGTACCACAACATTAAGAGGTATCCTGGTCGGAGAATATCCAGAAGGCATAACTAGCATTCAAAATAAGACACTACGGAGGCTAGCAAACCATTTCTTCCTAAACGGAGAAATCTTTTATCGGAGGACTCCGTATCTGGGTTTGTTAAGATGTGTCGATGTCCAAGAGGCAAACAAGTTGGTTGAAGAGATACATGTAGGTACGTGCGGGCCTCATATGAATTGTTTCACTTTGGCAAAGAAAATTCTGTGAGCAGGATACTTTTGGATGACCATGGAAACAGATTGCATTCCCTTCGTGCAAAAATGTCATCAATGTCAGATTCATGGCGACATGATCGGGGTACCTCCTAACGAGCTCAATGTAACGAGTTCCCCTTGGCTATTTGCAGCTTGGGGGATGGACATCATTGGTCCTATTGAACCTACTACGTCCTGTTGACACTCAATTTTGACCCATGTTTTGATTATTTCTTGTAATTTTAACTATTTTAGGACACCGCATTTTAATCATCATTTTTTGCATTTTTAACTAATATTCTATGTTTTTTTTTCTTTTCAAAATGACATTACATCTTTTATTTTAAATTAAGCATTAGGTCTTTTATTAATATTATTTTTATTATTATTATTACATCAGCATTTTTAGTTTTGTAATTTTACATCTCTTTAAATAATTTTTCTTTTAAGTAAATAAATCTTTTTGTATTTTATTCAAACCAATTTCCTCAAATCAGTCCAGTCTGAGGCCCAATGTGGATCAGTCCAATCCAACATTTTTTTTATTTCATCCAAACACCCTTTTTTTTACTTCCCCTCCCCCCAAAACAATACCCCACTTTTCATTTTCCCCCAAAAAACCCAAATCCTAACCTAAAATCCCTTATAAATAAAATACACTCTCACTCCCTTTTAAAAGAGAAGAACGCAGCCGCAGCACCCTCCATATTTCCCCTTGTCATTTTTTTATATCATTTTCTCAAAGAGAAGGCAGCCTCATCATACTCATTTCCATACCCAACTCATCTCATCTTCTTAATCCATCCACACACACTCACATACACACACACACACACCAGTCGACCACCCTCGCCGTCACTGCCCTCGTCGAAGCTCTAAGCTCCGACGAACCTCACGGACACCAACACCACCGCCACTCTCTTCCCCCGTCAACGCCTCCGGTGAACCCCACCAACACTCTCATCGAACCCCATCGTCAACACCACTCTCAGTCGCACATCATCTACCCTCGCTTCCTCATATTTCGCCGGCCTTTGCTGCGCTGAATCGACCATCGCGATCAAGTGAGGGACCGCTTGATGGAATCACCCCTTTTATTTTGTATTATGATATATTATGTTGTCTTGTTCGATTCAGAGTTAACCCGTCAGAGTTCCAGCTCCGGCGACTTCTGTCTCGGTCATATTTGCCCCCATGTTGATTGTTGTCATTTTGGGTATTATTGTTTGGCTAAGGTTCTATATTTTCGGTGACAGTGTAATATTTTCATCGACTTTTCCCGGATCTGTTACTATTTTTCCTGGTTCCGTCCGATTCATTGGGTTCATTTTTATGTTCATGTTGTTCTGGCAATTGTCGATTTTTGGTGGTCGTTGTTAATTGTTTCTATTGCTGTTGGGTGATCGGTGTATTTTATATACACCTTTTGAGTCATTTATTATAGTTAGTATTTTACTCATTTCATTTATGTTTAGTATAGTATTAGGGTCGTTTTCCTTTCTTTTGTGTCACAGCGGTCAGAAGTGGAGAAATGACAAAAAAGGAGATGAAATGAGCATAAATGAGATGGAATTGCACACTAAAAGGGCCAAGAAATGAAGCCTAAGAAGTTCCGGAAAGTATAGAAGAAATCAGACGAAGACCGGACGAAAAAAGGACGAAGAAACGAAAAATCTGGAAGAATGCCGTCACCGGCGCCGCGACGCCGCCCTCTGAATTTTCCGAAATGCCTCTGATTTTTCGGCGATGTGGCGCCCGACTGCAGGGCCACGACGCTGACGCGGTATTTTTGACGTTTTAGGCCGAATTTGACACGTTTTCAGGGTCCAAAAGGGATAACTTTTCCTACCTACATAATACCTAACACTTGACCTAAAGGATTCTTGGGCTATAAATAGTCTCTACATCATTAGAGGATTCATCCATCCATTGTACATACAACACAACTTAGGAGGCTAAGATTGGAGGCTTTTCAAGTATTTTCTTTTCTTTCTTTTGCTTTGTTTATTTCAGTTCATGTATGGAGATTATATTAGTTCTTAGCGTGACTATGGCTAGGAGCTAATGAATTTATTAGGGATTTCCTTGTGATTCACTTGAAACTATATTCATGAATTAATATATTAGTTTGGTTTCTTCTTCACTTATTTAAGATTTATTCAATAGTTGTTTTGATTGCTTTATAATTAACTGATCACTAGTTATCATCACTTATATGAGTTCTAATCGAAATCCGAAAGGGGAGATTGTGAATATGCTATAGTTGAATAAACATAGGTTTAAATCGTGGACGAAAGTACCCCGATACTTGTGTAGTTTAATAGGTTATTGCTCTTAATCCTCCTTTGTAGTCAATCTTGTCATCGAAAGATAGAAGGGTTCTCCATTGGGGTTGAGTGTTTATATTACCTTAACAGGAGTATAAAACGGCTTAGTTAACTTGCTATCTTAACGTAGAAGAAGAAGTCAGTTTAATTGTATTAATGATTGAATAAAGTGGATAGTTAATGATCTTGGAAGCCCTAATTCTCCATCATAATTGATTTAAATCAAAGTATTTTCATAATTAGTTTATTTCCTGCATTATTAGTTTAGAATTCCAACTCAATTAACGTTAACCAAATAGAAACTAAAGCATAGATAATCGGTACTTGAAAACCAGTCCCTGAGGACGATATTCGGTCTTACCTAGACTATATTACTTGTAACGATACGTGCACTTGTGTTTAGCGTGTGTATAAATCGCACATCATTGGGCTATTTTCTGGACTGGTTTTTGTTGGTTTTACCACTGTTACGCTGTTCTGATTTTTTTTGGGACTGATTTTGGTGATTCTACCCCTTTTATTTTATTTATTAAATCGGTTGAACAGATACTACACTTGATGGCCAATGAAAAAGTTATCCGTCGATTTTTTAGGCCTCCACAGTTGCAAAGACGGAAAATAAAATGAAGTTTTATGGGCAATGATGATTTCTTCCACTTACACCGGATAACCAACATGCGCTGGCAGGGTAAATTTTCACAGTCGGACTTGTTTAGGATGTCCACTTTATTTTATATATCTTAGCCCTCTGTGTTTAAAACTAATACTGTTTTGGCGCGGATCTGAAGGTTTAATTTATTTTATTGTTTCTAACAATATTGGCCGATGAAGGAATCTCCGTCTGATTTCCAAGGTCTCTCATGTACAAAAGACTGGTTTTACTTTTTAATTCCTGTCATTATTTGAAAATTTATTTACTCTTTTACTAATAATTTTACTAAGTGTTTATACAAGTACCCGGAGATGCATTTCAAAAGATGTCCCGGAGTTCTATTTTATGTCGTATTTAATTTTAGTTTTATTATTTTGTATTGCATTTTATTTTAATTGTAAATTATGAAAAATGTTTAGAATAGGTAGAATAAAAGTCAATATATAATTAACCTAGGTTTGAATGGATAACCTCAAGTTAGCGGATCTTAAAGGATGCCTAACCCCTTCTCTTTAGGATAATAAAGAACCCTGATCCAGAATCTCATTAATTTTGCAGACCATTAAATGGAGATTAATTGCGGTATTTTTTTGCAATAAATCAAGTTTCCTAATTCACTTAACTAATTAGGTGGCGACTCCTCAAAAATAGCATTATTGCTCCATCCAGGGAATCGCGCCAAAGAGCAACGTTGCAGATACCGTTCAGACCCCGAGGTCAAAAACGGGCGCGACACGTCCAACGGGCATATATTCATTCTGGTGGCAATCGATTACTTCACAAAGTGGGTGGAAGCGTCATCATACAAGTCAGTGACAAAGAAGATAGTGGTTAATTCGTCCACAACAACATCATCTGCCGATTTGGAATCCCTGAGTCAATTGTAACAGATAATGGAGCCAATTTCAACAATAACTTGATGTGTGAGATATGTAAGAATTTTAAAATCACTCACCGTAATTCCATTCCGTATCGACCTCAGATGAATGGAGCAGTAGAAGCAGCCAACAAGAACATCAAGATAATTTTGCGGAAGATGTTTGATAATTACAAGCATTGGCATGAGCATTTGCCCTTTGCACTTTTGGATTATCGCACTACAATCAGGACTACTACCGGGGTAACGTCATACCTTTTGGTTTATGGAACAGAAGTTGTGTTACCAGCAGAGGTAGAAATACCATCTTTGATAATTATCCAATAAGCCGAGTTGAGCGAAGCTAAGTGGGTACAAGATCGGTGTGAACAACTGATGTTGATTGATGAAAAGAGGATGATCGCAGTCTGTCATGGGCAGCTTTATCAGAACATAATGACTAGATCTTTCAACAAGAAAGTAAGGCCGAGGGTGTTCAAACCAGGGCAATTGGTTTTGAAATGCATATTCCCAAACCAAAGGTATGACGTTATTGGATAATTATCAAAGATGGTATTTCTAAGGCCGAGGGTGTTCAAACCAGGGCAATATTATATTCATATCGTCATTTTGTTTAAATAATTTACAATTTTTTAATAAACCCATCCATACATTTTAAAATACAACAAAAAAATCAAAAAAAGAAGACCCGAAAAATTAAAAAAAAAGGCCTAAAACTTGATATTTTTAATCGTTGTGTTCTTGTTTAAAGATGAAAATCCGAAATATTAACAAGAGAAATCGGATTCTTTGTTTGAATATTGTTGTTTGGATATCATCTTGTTCTTCACTATCCTTGGATAACCATTTGTTCTTCAATTTGGATCTGAATCCGAAAACAAAGGTTTGATTTTGATTCGTTTTTACCCATTTTTTATTCCTAATTTCTAATATGAAAATACACAAAAGGGAAAACAAAAAACTGATTTTTCGGATTCTTGCTCACTGTTTTCGGGTCGGGTCGATCCGAATCCGGGTAACTGTTGCGATATTTCTCTATGCTTACGCAAGTGTACGTATCGTTCAAGTAATAAAGATATGTAAGACCGAGTTATCGTCCACAGAGACTGGTTTGTCAAGTACCGAATATCTAATCTATGGTATCTTTTTGACTAACATTCTTTGATTTGAGATTTTAAACTAAGAATTAAGACTAAGTAAAGGGCAGAAAATAAACTAAGAATGATAATACTTTGGTTTAAAATAGTTATGAAGTAAATAGGGCTTCCAATCTCCTAATTATCCACTCTTTCACTTATTAATGCAATACTAATGATTCTTCTTCTTATTAAGATAGCAGGTTAACGAACATGTTTTTTATTCTGGTTAGGACATATAAAAACTCAACCTTATGCAGAAATCTTCTATATTTCTATGATAGATTTTACCACACAGGAGGATTAAGAACAATAACCTTAAATACTACATAAGTATCGGGGTACTTTCGTCCATGATTTTAACCTATGTCTAAACAACTACAGCATATTCAAATCTCCCCTCTCGGATCTTGATTCGAAATCATATAAGTTATGAAAATTAATGGCCAGTTAATTATCAAGCAATCAATACAATATTGAATAGAGCTTAATATGTTGAAGAAGAAATCAATAACTATGCATTAACTGTATGAAAGAGTTTCAAGCGATTCAACGGAAAACCCTAATAAAGAAATTAGCTCCTAGACATTGTCATGCTAATAACTAATTTAATATCAAACATAGACTGAAATAAAACAAAGGAAAGAAAAAGCACTTGAACAAAAGTTGTCTCCAATCTTGTGTCTGCCTCCAATTCTTGCCTCCTCAAAGTATGATATGAATAATGACAGGGTTCAAGGGTTTTATATCTGAGTAAAACCTTATTTCGGACCCTTTTACCCTTCAGCAGATTCGGCCCAACTTTATGAAAAACACGAGTCGGCGCCGCGGTGCCTTTTTACGCCTACCAACACTTTCGTCGCGGTTCATCACGGCAAATTCTTCTGGCCTTGCGCGCGTGCCTTTCTCGCTACCCATATTTCACCAGATTCTCTCCATGCTCTTCATGACACTTAGCTAGATTGTTCGGGGCTAGGTTGCGCATTTACATCCTTCAAATCCGTCATTTCATGTTAATTTCGCCATTTCCCACCTAAGTCGCTCATAACCTGAAAACAAAATAAAAAAAGCTTAATACTGCACAAAAACACTAGAAAGACACGTAAAAGACTCCTAAAACAGACTCTAAAACAGTCCTAAAATGGACTTAACAAATACCCCCAAACTTAACGTTACTCGCCCTCTAGTAGAGAACTCTATACTCTCTAAAAATAAAAAGACACAAAGACTCTAAAACATGAATCAAGTCAATCACGATATTTATGCCTTGAAGATCATGAACACATGCAATATCATACTCATAAATTTTCTAGCCACAAGTTGCTATCTAGAATTCCAAATCAGATAACCATTAAACTTGCTTGAGGTTATTAAGGCATATGATTACTTAAACATGACTACCAACTCAAAAAAGCATTCAATATCAGTCTAAGCACAAGTAAATTCTTTCCAACAGTCCATCAGGCCGAAATTCTATAGTTTGCTCACTTACTAACTCTCCACTAATGTAGACAACACATGCTTAAAAATCAGTAGGACTTTCATAGGTTGTATCGTTAGGCTTAGGTATTGGGCAGGTAAAAAGACATTTAGGCTCACTATTACCATAAGCATAGAACCAACCAAACACAACTTGATTTTCATTATATTGTATCAAAATCCCTCATTTTTTCTTCTTTTCTAGATTGAGAAGCTTTCATTCTATTTTTTTAAACTAACAACACCCCCAAACTTGTTTTTCATTGTATGTACAAGGGGTGTGTAGTTGATTTATATATCTATATTTTTTCTTTTTTTCCTTTTCATTCACTTCTCAATCTTTTTTACCCTTCTTTTTGACAAAAACTCAATCTTCAATCCTTTTTTTACTAGAATTCAATTCCCCTAAATTATAAGTTTTCTATACTTATGGTAATTTAAGGGAGTGAAAGAATAGTAAATTGTTTCAAGTAGGCTCATGGATGGGTGTTTATCAACAAAGAAAGGTTTCATTAGGCTCAAAAGGGCTGACTAGGAATTAATGTAATCAAGGGTGGCTTGAAAGGCTCAAACGGTCCAAAGATGGCCTAAATCATTTTTCTAAGTATGCATTATCTAGGATTTCGCCTCGAGTAGCAAGAAAGTAAGTTCTAGAATCTACCACCTTATTTCCTCAAACCCAAATTCATTTATGCATAAATAAATAAATTGAACACAAGAGAGTCGGATAGTCATGACTAAGTTCTTCATTATTATCAATAATCAAAAGCAAACTCAAAGGCTAATTTATGCATTTCATGACTATAGATTTCATTTAATGTTACTACAATTATCCACTCAATCTCATTGGCTATCGGTTTCAATTTGATTCATTGACACTTAATACTAAAACACAGACACAGACACTAGATAAATAATTAAAAAGACACAACTGGACAAAAATAAAAGTCTCCCCCAAACTTATTCAACACATTGTCCCCAATGTGAAAATTAAAGCACAGGTGAGGAAACATACAAACACATAGGCGACTCAAAACGGTGGTCGTGGCAGTGGATTTTGTGGCTCAAAAGGCGGATACTATAGCGGTAATCCAAAATGGGGCTCAGGTGGTGGAGCTTGTAGTGACCAATGGTTGAACATGGAATTTAGTTCATTGACATGCTGGTACTCATAATTATACTGTTGTTGTCCCATTGATACCGGTGGTGGTCACGCTCCCGCTGAATCTGGATTATGTAATCGCCTTGCAGTGTCAGGTATTGCTGATCTTGCATCATGTGTTGTTGATTTCGGAGCAGCTGATCCAATTGTGATAATGGAGGCTCAATTGCCAAGGGAGGTGGATGGCTGCTCTCCCCCGGCTCATTGTATGCAGTTGCCTCAGGTTCCTCCTCCATGACTCTTTAGCGGCGTCTAGATGGGCGTTGGACGCCCGCTTCAGCAGCCGGTGCTTGAGCATAGACCACTGGCACTGGGTCTGGTAGCCATTTACCATCACTCGGGTGATGGCACTCTGTATCTGGCCCATTGAATCACTAGCATTGAATGACACTCCATATTCAGCACACAATCTGGTGATCAATGACCCATGTCCCAATCCAGTTGTAGTCGAAAGTCGACAAGTGAACTCAATGCTCTCCAGAATTGCTCGACCCACATCTATAGTGAACCCTCTCATTAAGGCATATACCAACTTGATCCGGTCCGTTGGTACTTTGGAAAGATGCGTTGATGGTATAATTCTGGCACTCACAAAGTATATCCATGCCCGAGTCACCTTGTTGAATTGAGCACAAAGCATCTATCGTGACTCATTATAAACACTATACGTCAATCTTACCCCGCGAGCACTCAAAGTTTCTGCCACATCAACCCAATCAATTCTGTTGGAATGGCTCCAATTGTTATACTGGTCTTCTTCTTCATCATCTTCAATCATTACATTAGGAACACCATAGAATACATTTATGATCTCTGCTTCGACAGGCACCCACCTCCATCGAACAAAGCACCTATTCTCCACCCGCTCCGAGAAGTTGGCGTAGAATTCACATACCACTGGGATGTTGGGAAGCAGAAGATTGGTAGTAACAAATTCTTCCCAATTTCTATTGACAGTCATTTCTCTAATCGACTCATAGGCATTATTGTAGGGTTCTCGTCTGAATTTCATGCCCCTCTATGGAATTAAAGAGCGGCCGCTTAATTTTTCATAACGGTCTTGGGCTGCCTTGTTGGCAAACTTTGCAGTGCCATAATTAGGGGTGGTTGATTTAGAAGAAGAGGCCATATTGCTTGTTCTTTTTGGAGCCATGCTTTGGAGATATGGTTTTGACAGAGTTTTCTTTGTTTTTCTTCGCTCCAACCAATAATACCAATAGAAACAACAACACTCACACCACTACTCAGCACAATACCCCGCTGTAACACAACACACACACATCACACAACAATACTACTCGCACAGCAGCAACAACGACAACAACGACAGCAATACAACACCCATAAACTTATAGCAGCAAGTACCACCACGAAACTCAGCCACTACAAGCTATCTTCACTCTAAGACACTAAATTGCAAGAAAAGTGATAAAGATTATCATTTTGGAGAGTACTTCTGCATAGATATCTTGACTCAAGTGAAGATGTGATGGTGGTGTGTGAGAGAGCTAGAGATTTGTAGTGTAATGGGGTGTGGGAGGTTTGTTTTTTGAAGGAATTTCAAATATTTTTGGAGAAGAGGAGATGTTTTTAGAGGTTTGGGTGAATTGGGAATGAGGGCAATCGAAAAAGAAACTAGGGCTTTTATTCAGAAGTCACGTAGGGACCGCGACCCTTGGAACTCGCACCGCGGCGCTAAATCATCGAGATCACTGGGACTTTCAGCCAGAGAGGTGCCTCGGCACTTCAAACCTGAACCGCGTCGCTAATTCACTCTTTCAAAAGCCGAACTTACTGGAAAAAATTTGTCGCGCCCCTTCATACTTGAACCGCGGCGCTAAATCGCTGAAAAACTCATCCCTGCTCACTGGAAATTAGGGGCCGCGGCTCTTCGCCTTAACTTTTATTTTCTTCCAATTTCCAGCGTTTCCAATCCTTTGCCTCTCGGAATTAGTCCCATGTCACCTGCTATCAAAACATAAAAAAAGTAGCACAAGACCGTGAGACTGTTCAAAAACACAATAAAACTAATTAACATAATTTAAAACGTTGGGTTGCCTCCCAAATAGCGCTATCTTTAACGTCTTTTAGCAAGACACGGTTTTCTTACTCAATCAAGGGGGTAGAGTATCCCCTCCGCATATCCATTTCAATATCATTCTCTTTCTCATTCTCCTATTCTTTTTCACAGGGCTGAGTTCAGAGAGGTTCACCCCTTGGTTAGTATTCACAGCATCATTCATAGGTTCAGAATTCTTACTCTCATGTTCTGCACCTTGCTTCAATGTTACCCCATGATCATCATTACTTGTGAGACTTTTTGTAGAGACAACTCCTTCAATGACACCAACCGCAAAACATCTATCATTGACTTGTGGATCAGTTGGAGCCTTGAAAACAGTGAAGGTCATCTCCTCATCTTGAACTCGTAGCTTGAGATCTCCCTTCTCAACATCAATCAGTGCCCTCCCTGTAGCTAGTAATGGTCTCCCAAGGATCATTGACATATACTCATATTCCTCTATATCAAGAATGCGGAAGTCAACATGCAAGATGAATTTGCCCACTTTCATTAATACGTCTTCAATTATACCACGGGGATGTACGATAGAGCGATTAGCTAGCTGCAAGTTAATAGTGGTTGGCTTTTCTTCCCCCAAACCAAGTCTTTTAAACACAGAGATAGGCATCAGGTTGACACTTGCCCCCAAATCACACAGAGCATGCTTGCATGTCACCTTTCCTATAGTGCAAGGTAAGGTGAAACTCTATGGATCTTTCATCTTCGGGGGAAGTTTCTTCTGTAAGATAGCACTGCAATCTTCTGTCAGTACCACTGTCTCATAGTCTGTCAGCTTCCTCTTTTTAAAGAGGATCTCCTTCATGAATTTGACATATGCTGACATTTGCTCCAAGGCTTCAATGAAAAGGATATTAATGTGCAGCTTTTTGAATACCTCCAAGAACATAAAAAATTGTTTGTCTAGAGATTTCTTCACAAGTCTTTGGAGGTATGGAACTTTGTCTACATATTCCCTCATGACTGCAGGTGGAGCCTTTTCTAGAATAGGGCGGTCATCAGTAACCCCCTCTTTCTCTACCTCAGAAGTCTCTGTCAGCTCATCTTTCTTCTCCACTTGTGGTTGGGCTGCAAACTGCTTACCAATCCTTAAGTTTATTGCCTGACACTCTTCTCTTGGATTCACCACAGTATCGCTGAGAAGATTTCCTTGCTCTCTATTGTTCAGCATGTTCGCCAGCTATCCTACTTGTGTCTCCAAATTTCTGATGGATGACCTAGTCTCTGTCATAAACTGGGTCTGCGAATTTGTGAGTGTTAACAGTGCTGCTCTCAATTTATCAGGCTTCTCTTGTGGCTGCTGAGATGAAGAGTCCTGATTCTGTGGCTGCTGGTTCTGATGTTGGCCTTAAAACTGCGCTTGCTGCCCTTGGTCATTCCTCCATGAAAAATTATGGTGATTTCTCCACCCCTGATTATACGTATTGGAGAATGCATTGTTGTAGGGCCTCTGAATATTCTCAACTGCCTGAACCTGCTCCATAGGTACATTGTTTGGATCCACTGTTGTGCACCTATCAAAAGTATGGGGAGCCCCCACAAATCTCACAACTTACTAGTGTCTGGACAGCTTTAACGGACATGGTGCTTTACTGCAACTGCTTTGTCAAAGTGGCAACCTGGCCAGTCAATGCAGTGATAACATCCAACTCATGAACCCTAGCCACTTTCCTGCTGTTTGTAGCTCTCTCATCGGCCCCCTGATGGTTATTTGTGTCCATGTCTTCTAGAAAATCATGTGTCTCATTGACACTCTTCTTCATGAACGTTCCTCCTGTAGCAGCATCAATTATAGTACGAGTAGTACCGCATAACCCATTGTAGAAGATATGGATCAACATCTACTTCTCAATCCCATGATGCGGACACTTTCTCTGCAGATCTTTGAACCGCTCCCATGCATCATAAAGTGACTCTCCATCCATCTGATAGTAATTATTAAGCTCTCCTCTGAGCTTTGCTACTTTGGATGGAGGGAAGAATTTGGCAAGGAACTTCTGGGCTAAGTCTTGCCATGTAGTGATGGAGTTTATTGGCAAAGAATTCAACCAACACTTGGCTCTATCCCTGAGTGAGAATGGGAATAGCCTCAATCGAATGGCATCATCAGTAACACCATTGTACTTGAATGTAGCACATAACTCCAGAAAATTAGCAATATGCATGTGTGGTTCTTCGCATCGCAACCCCAAATCGGATCGTGCTCGTACTACGTGCGTAATGACTGGTTTTATCTCAAAATAATTGGCTTCCACAGCTGGAAGCCTGATACAAGTCTGCACACCAGTGATTGTAGGTAGAACGTAGTCTCCCAAGCTCCTCTCATCAGGAAGCTGGACTCGTTCTCTCATCTTTGCTCCTTCATTCAGCCCATTGCTGATTCTGTTGATTTTCCATTGCTAAAGAATCAACTTCTCTTCTCTTTCCTGTTCTGTCTGCACAATCTTTCAATTTCTGGGTTCAAAGGGATATGAGTGTTTGCTCCTCTCCTACTTCGCATAAATGAATTCCTGAAATTGATAAAAAACAACAAACAGATCACGGCAAAATGTTCTAAAAAATAAAATAAAAAATAAAACAGAAAATAAAAACCAAATTAGAAATAAAATTAGATAATTCAATATTGATAGTACACCAGTCCCCGAAAATGACGCCAAAAACTTGTTGCGATATTTCTCTATGCTTACGCAAGTGTACGTATCGTTCAAGTAATAAAGACCTGTAAGACCGAGTTATCGTCCACAGAGACTGGTTTTGTCAAGTACCGAATATCTAATCTATGGTATCTATTTGGCTAACGTTCTTTGGTTTGAGATTTTAAACTAAGAATTAAGACTAAGTAAAGGGCAGAAAATAAACTAAGAATGATAATACTTTGGTTTAAAACAGTTATGAAGGAAATAGGGCTTCCAATCTTCTCAACTATCCGCTCTTTCACTTATTAATGCAATACTAATGATTCTTCTTATTATTAAGATATTAGGTTAACGAACATGTTTTATATTTTGGTTAGGACATATAAAAACTCAACCTTATGCTGAAATCTTCTATATTTCTATGATAGATTTTACCACACAGGAGGATTAAGAACAATAACCTTAAATACCACACAAGTATCGGGGTACTTTCGTCCACGATTTTAACCTATGTCTAAACAACTACATCATATTCAAATCTCCCCTCTCGGATCTTGATTCGAATTCATATAAGTTATGACAATTAATGGTCAGTTAATTATCAAGCAATCAATACAATATTGAAGAGATCTTAATATGTTGAAGAAGAAATCAATAACTATGCATTAACTGTATGAAAGAGTTTCAAGTGATTCGATGGAAAACCCTAATAAAGAAATTAACTCATAGACATTGTCATGCTAAGAACTAATTTAATATCCAACATAGACTGAAATAAAACAAAGGAAAGAAAAAGCACTTGAACAAAAGTTGTCTTCAATCTTGTGTCTGCCTCCAATTCTTGCCTCCCCAAAGTATGATATGAATAATGACAGGGTTCAAGGGTTTTATATATGATTAAAACCTTATTTCGGACCCTTTTACCCTTCAGCAGATTCTGCCCAACTTTCTGAAAAACACGCGTCGGCGCCGCGGCTCTAATTCAGCCGAAAGCACTGGAGGCTACTGGAAATATTGCGTCGCGGTGCCTTCGACGGTGAATTTTCGTCCTCAGCTACTGGAATTTTTACGCCTCTACTCAACACTTTTCGGCCACGGTTCATCAGCGCCGCGGTGCCTTTCTGCTTTTCGCCCAGATTTCACCAGATTCTCTCCATGCTCTTCATGACTCTTTAGCTAGATTGTTCGGGGCTCGGTTGCGCATTTACATCCTTTAAATCCGTCATTTCATGTTAATTTCGCCATTTCTCACCTAAGTCGCCCATAACCTGAAAACAAAATAAACAAAGCATAATACTGCACAAAAACACTAGAAAGACACGTAAAAGACTCCTAAAACAGACTCTAAAACAGTCCTAAAATGGACTTAACAGTAATCGACCCGGGTCTGTTTAGCATCTGGGTTTGTGATACTTTTTATATTTTTGTATGTTGGATATCTGAAAATACAATAAATAAAAAATCTGTTTTGGATTGGTCATTACCGTCCGGGTCGGGTCACTATTCGAGTCGTGTCGGATCGACCCGAATCCGGGTCACCGACCTGAGCCAAAACAAATATTCAGAATTTGATGTTACTTTTTTATTGTTGGTCATCTGGAAAAAAATCGGGTTGGGTCGCAATTCTGGTAGGATGGAAAATTCCAGAATTTGGATTTTGATATTTTTGGCTATCTAAAAATAAAAAATAAAAAAGAAAACTGATCCGGGTCGGATGGTTTTATTCGCAGACTGTTTGATTTATTTTGGTATTTGGATATCTGTTATGTCGCTTCTTTTGTTTATTTTACTGATTTGAACAAATACTACACTTAGGTCAATGAAATTGAATTTGAGGTCGTATCCCTTCAGTTTTGGTATAATCTATTATAAGAACATGATACTACACTTAGGCCAATGAAATTGAATTTGAGGCCGTGTCCCTTCGATTTTGGATCGGTTTTGGTACAATAATGATTTGAACATGATACTAAACTTACGCCAATGAAATTAAAATTGAGGCCATATCCTTTCAAGGATGTCCCTCGGTCTGCGCTCCTTCAGAATTGAGCTAGGATGAATACTTAAATCCTCTTTATCTCACTCAAGTGACCAACACGTGTGGAAGGCGAGTCGACTAAAATGACCAACGAGTCATGTTTGCAGCCACGGCGCATTTGAAATGATCTTTTCAAAATTTAAGTCTGAGCCCTCCGTATTCAAAACATTTATTGTTTTTGGGTACGGATCCGAAGTTATTTGTATTTAATTATTTCTAACCGTTTGTTCTTGATAGCTTGCAAGGAACACTTACGAGAGTTGAAGATTCCCTTCGGGGATGATTATTTATTGTTGTCTTTACTTTCTTTAATTTAGTTTTTATCTTGTATTGTAATTTAATTTATTGCAGTTGTATAGTTATTGAATTGTTTAGAATAGGTAGATTTAGAATTAATAACTTAGAAAAGGGTAGATTTAAAATCGAAAATCGCTAGTCTATTTATTTAGGACCATCACCCATATTCCCAAAACGTTAGTTGTATTTATTTTTAGGTTTGTTGCTCATATTTTTAAACCCGCTAGTTTATATAGGTTCGTTGATCGGTGTATTTTATATACACTTCTTGAGTCGTTTTTAGTTAGTCTTTTGTCCCTTTTTGTACAAATAAGTGTCGTATTAGGATATATTTTCTTTCTTTTGAGTCAAAGTGGTTAAAATGGCCAAATGGCGGAAAAAGAGCTAAAAGAGGGCAAAAGTGGAAGTTCCAGAGCTTAAAAGACGAGAGAGTGGCGAACGAGGCAGAAACACTGGCGCCATCGCAGACAGTCTGTGGCCGCGACGCCTAATATCCGTAAGAGTTGCCGCGCCTCGACAGCAGAGAGGCGCGGCGCCAAATCATCCGACGGATCGCAGCGCCGATATGCGGCGGCGCCAACGCGGAAAATCGTGTTTAATGACGATTTTGGGCCAGCCTGGCGGAAAAGTTAGAGGCGTTTTGAGCCTATAAAAGGAGAACCCTAGGCGCTTTTAAGGGTTCCCTTTCTTGCACAACACAAGGATTCTTGATTGAAGATCGAGACCTTAATTTAGTAATTTTCTTTTCTTTTCTTTCCTTTATTTCGCTTTTATGATGAACCTTGAATTAGTTCTTGTCATGTCAATGGCTAGGAACTAATTCCTTTATAGGGCTTTCCATGTTAAATCACTAGAAGCTTATGTTATGAATTGATGCATGTTTATGGTTATTCTTCTTCTTGTTGAGATTTATCCAATAATTGCTTTGAATGTTTGGTAATTAATTGATCACTAATTATCATTATTTATATGATTTCTAATCAAACTTCGAAAGGAGGAGGTTGTGAATATGTTGTAAGTTGGGTAGACATATTTTGGATTGGGGATGAAAATACCTCAATTACTTATGTAGCGTTAATGAGAGGCTTAAAACACCTAATTTTACGCATGGCGCGTGCTAACTAGGTTTTTGGTCTTAATCCTCCTATAGAGTCATCCTTATCACCGAAAGGTAGAAAGGAGCAATACTGGGGTTGAGTGTTTATATAGCCTTAACGGGAGTATAAAACGATTTAGTAAACCTGCTAGCTCCAAGAAAAGAAGAACCATAATTCATTGCATTAAGAAGTAACATAAGCGGATAGTTGAGGAGACATGGAAGCCCTATTTCCATCACTACTGAAGTAAACACATTAGTTAAATTAGTATTTATAATTGTTAGTTATAAACAACAAAATCAAATATCGGTTACCAAATAGATACCAAAAGATAGATAATTGGTACTTGAACACTAATCCTTGTGGGCGATATTCGGTCTTACCAAGACTATATTACTTGTCACGATAACGTGCACTTGCGTTAAAGTGTGTGCATCTTTTCGCGCATCAAGTTTTTGCCGGGGATTAGGCATAGTTCAATATCAATTTTATCTATTTTTAATTTCTAATTTGGTTTTTAATTTTTATTTTATTTTTTACGTTTTTTTTTACTTATTTCGGTAAAAATCAGGGTGCCGTGATTTGTTGTCTGTTTTTGATCTGTTTCAGGAAATCAGTTTATGCGAAGGAGAAGAGGGGCAGACACTCTTGTTCCCTTCAATCCAGAGATTGAGAAAACCTGTGAACAGAATAGAAGAAACCAGCGAATTTCAGCCGTGATAGAGATGAACGGTGTTCAAAACAACAATATGATGAGAGAAGGGTTAGGTGAAAATCAACCTAATCCAGGAATGCCTCGGCAAGTACCTATGGATGTCGAGGAAAGAGTTCAAGTCCAGGCAGAAAGAAGCTTGGGAGACTATGTGCTGCCGAGGGTGAATGGAGCACAGACATGTATTAGGCTCCCTGCAATAGGAGCAAACAACTTTGAGATAAAACCGACGATTCTAAGCATGGTGCAGAACACAGTGCAATTTGGAGGACTGCCATCAGAGGATCCACATATGCACATAGCTAACTTCTTGGAGCTATGTGCAACTTTCAGATATAACGGTGTCACTGATGATGCCGTCAGATTGAGGCTCTTTCCCTTCTCACTCAGGGATAGAGCAAAAGATTGGTTAAATTCCCTGCCAGCTGATTCGATTTTTACATGGCAAGAGCTGGCACAAAAATTTCTAGCCAAATTCTTTCCCCCATGCAAAGTAGCAAAATTGAGAGGGGAGTTGAATAACTTCTACCAAGCAGATGGAGAGTCACTGTACGAAACGTGGGAAAGGTTCAAAGATTTGCAGAGAAAATGCCCACACCATTGCATTGAGTTGTGGAACTTGGTCCACATCTTCTATAACGGGCTCAGCGGAACAACCAGAACCATTATAGATGCAGCAGCAGGTGGGACATTCATGAGGAAAACAACCCACGACGCTCACGAATTATTAGAAGATATGGCCACCAACAACCATGTCACAGAAGAGAGATCAATGAGTGGGAGGAGAACAGTGGGAGTCCACGAAATAGATGTCATTGCTGCCTTGAATGCCCAAGTGGCCTTGTTGACGAAACAGCTGCAGCAACATGATCGGTGTATTTTATATACACTTTTTGAGTCATTTTTAGTTAGTATTTTACTCATTTTATTTATGTTTAGTATAGTATTAGGGTCGTTTTCCTTTCTTTTGTGTCACAGCGGTCAAAAATGGAGAAATGGCAAAAAGGAGATGAAATGAGCATAAATGAGATGGAATTGCACACTAAAAGGGCCAAGAAATGAAGTCTAAGAAGTTCCGGAAATTATAGAGGAGATCAGACGAAGTCCGGACGAAAAAAGGACGACGAAACGGAATCCTCCAGAAAAACGTCACCGGACCCGCGGCGCCTGGAAGCAGCGCCGCGGCGCCCAAAGTGCTGAAAGTCCCGAGAGTTGCTGATTTTCAGGCGCCGCGGCGCCGACGCGGGATTTATGAAGTCTGGGCCGAATTTGACATGTTTTCAGAATCCTAAGGGGATAACTTTTCCTACCTAAAGAGATAACTTTTCCTACCTTAAAACCCTTACCTAAAAGGATTCTAATAACTTTTCCTACCTACAAATCATTAACCCTTCACCTAAAGGATTCTTGGTCTATAAATAGTCTCTACATCATTAGAAGAATTCATTCTTCATTCCACCATTCACCACTCTACATCCATCCTTCCACCAATCCATCTTGTAAATATTCCACAACACAACCCTTGGATGCTAGAAGGCTTGGAGACTCGTTCTTAAGTAATTTCTTTTCTTTTCTTTCCTTTATTTCAGTTTTTATGATGAACCTTGAATTAGTTCTTGTCATGTCAATGGCTAGGAACTAATTCCTTTATAGGGTTTTCCATGTTAAATCACTAGAAACTTATGTTATGAATTGATGCATGTTATGGTTATTCTTCTTCTTGTTGAGATTTATCCAATAATTGCTTTGAATGCTTGGTAATTAATTGATCACTAATTATCATTACTTATATGATTTCTAATCAAACTTCGAAAGGAGGAGGTTGTGAATATGCTGTAAGTTGGGTAGACATATTTTGGATTGGGGATGAAAATACCTCAATTACTTATGTAGCGTTAATGAGAGGCTTAACAACCCTAATTTTATGCATGGCGCGTGACGGTTAACTAGGTCTTTGGTCTTAATCCTCCTATAGAGTCATCCTTATCACCGAAAGGTAGAAAGGAGCAATACTGGGGTTGATTGTTTATATAGCCTTAACGGGAGTATAAAACGATTTAGTAAACCCGCTAGCTCCAAGAGAAGAAAACCATAATTCATTGCATTAATAAGTAACATAAGCGGATAGTTGAGGAGACGTGGAAGCCCTATTCCCATCACTACTGAAGTAAACATATAGTTAATTAGCTTTTATAATTGTTAGTTATAAACAACAAAATCAATATCGGTTACCAAATAGATACCAAAAGATAGATAGTTGGTACTTGAACACTAATCCTTGTGGACGATATTCGGTCTTACCAAGACTATATTACTTGTCACGATAACGTGCACTTGCGTTAAAGTGTGTGCATCTTTTCGCGCATCACAACACACAGTATCAGTAAATGCAGTGCAGATGCCTAAGAGCTGTGAAATATGTGGTGGCCCACATACATTCGATAGGTGTCCTTCAGCTGATCCTAATAATATGCCAATCGAGCAGCGAATTCGTGCCGTGGGTAATTATCAGAGGCCACAGAACAACCCATACTCCAACACATATAATCCAGGGTGGAGGAATCACCCAAATTTCTCATGGAGAGGAGACCAGGGGCAGCAGAATCAATACAGGGGCCAGTACCAAAACCAGCAGAACCAACATCAGCAGCCCTTTACTCAGGCCTCACCTTCCCAACAATTTAATACACCGCTGCATTTAACCGAGAGCAACTTTATTGGCACTCACCAACGCCTGCACTCCAGCCAGGATGCTAGATCCTCGTTCAGGAACTTAGAAACACAAGTGGGTCAGCTAGCAAAGCAAGCAAACAGCAGGCCATAGGGTACACTGCCAAGCAACACAGAGGTGAATCCGAGGGAGCAATGCCAGGCAGTACAATTGAGAAGTGGCAAACAGTTGGAGCAGCAATCACCTCAGCCAGTAGTTGAGCAAAGGGCAGAGATAGAAAAAGAGAAGGTGGTTGAATCTCACCAAGAGTAGAGAAAACCTGCAGAAGGAGTATACAGAGAAGATCTCATTCCCAGAGATTACAATGAAGGCGGTTGATAAACAATTCTCCAAATTCTTGGAGACATTCAGAAGCGCATATCAACATACCTTTTATAGAGGCTTTGAGCAAATGCCTCCTATTTCAAATTCATGAAGGAGATCTGGGGAAGAAGAAAGCGACGAGTATGAGATGGTAGCACTAACGGAGGAGTGCGGTGCTATCCTCGCAGAAGTTGCCCCTAAACTAAAAGACCAGTGAGCTTTACACTACCTTGCACATGGCGAGTGACATGCAACAGGTTCTGCGATTTAGGGCAAGTATAAACTGATGCCTTTATCGGTATTTAAGCGGTTGAGTTGGGTGAGGCCAAACCAACCACTGAGCCCGCGGTGGCCGACAGATGCGATGGTTCATCCAAGAGGGAATATTGAGGACGTGATTGTTAAAGTAGGAAAATTCTTTTTTCCTGCGGACTTCCTCATTCTTGACATGGAAGAGGATGCAGAAATCCCTATCATATTAGGGAGACCATTCCTAGCGACAGGGAGAGCCTTGATCGATGTAGAAAGAGGAGAGCTGACATTGAGGGTGGAGAAGGAAGAAATGGTGTTTAAAGTATTTAAACACATCATTGAGCCACCAACCATGAGCAGGTGCTTTGCAATCAGCACCATCAAACCCCCTGTAAGCCAGTACAAGTCAAACCAAGGGAGATGAGCCCACGAAAGCAGGTATGGATTGCCGAACCTCCACAAAAGCAGGTATGTGTTCCTGAACCTTCCCTTGATGATAATGCTAAAAGGAGAAGAAGAAAAAGAAAACAAAAAATGTGGAGAAAATGGATTAGCTGTGGGGTTAATCCACCCCACACTTATTGAGATAAGAAACTTGCGTCCGGCTAAAAGACGTTAAAGACAGCGCTACTTGGGAGGCAACCCAAGGTATTTTTATTTATTTTACTTTAATACAATTAGTCTTTATTTAGAACAGTCTCACGGAGGTAGTGTCTGTGTTGTGTTGACAGGTGAAAGCCAGGAACTTGGAAGGCGAAATCAAGCAGGCCAAGATTTCAGAAAATCGCGAGGCCGCGCGCCTGAAATGTGGCGCGAAGATTCGTAAGAACGCAGAATTTGGGCGCCAGCCGCGCGCCATTAAAAATCTGAATTTTTTTTAAGACGCCCCGATCTGAAGGCCCTGTCGCCAAATCAAAAATCCAGAGCCCCTCTCCCCTCACGGAATTTAAAGTATTATCCACCGCCACTGCCACCATTTTAGCCAAGTCTGTAAGTGTCTTGTTTTCTTTTATTGTTTTTGAGTCTACACACATTGGGGACAATATGTGATTTAAGTTTGGGGGGGTGTTTTATTTGTGTCTTATTGCTGTTTTATGTGAGTCGTTTTGATTGTTTTGTGTATTTTTGAAGTCAAATTTTTTTTCTTCTTTTGAGTCATAATTGTCTGTCAAAAGATCATGTATGCTGTAGTTACTAGAAACACCTAGTGAAGTAAGGTGGAATAATGTAACGGAATTAAAAGCAACTATCTAAACACTTAGGTTAGATATGCCAAAAACTCAAAAAAAAAATCTGTCTATTTGGAGTTTTTGCTTGAATTGTGCATGCTAAATGATTTAAACCTATGTGTTATGATTGCTTGCTATTTGAGGCGAAATAGTTAGGATATGCATGTTAGGAGAAATGACTCAGGCGTTTCTTTGATAGCCAATTCTTACCACTCTTTTCTATCCCTGACACTAAAAATATCCCTAGTCAGCCCCATTGAGCCTAAAAATTGAACTCTTTCTTTGACACCCTATATTCCCACAAATTGTGCCATAAGTAAAAATGTGAAATAGTGGAATAAATTGTGTTAAAAAAGAGACAAAAAGAGTGAACAACTTTGATGCACCCCAATAAATGAGTAATGAGAAATAGGCAAAAGCCTAAGTTTGGGGGTGTTTGTTATTATAATACACTTCACTCTCCCAAAACAAAAGAGGGAAAAGATAGATTTGAAGTGAAGAAGAGAATCAAAAGAAAAGGAAAAAAAATGGAAAAGCTAAAGAGCTTATGGTACACAGAATGAGCCTAAATGCCTATTTTTACCTACCCATACCTAAGCCTACATTACAACCCTTAAAAGTCCTGAAGATCTCTTAGATGCATAGCCATGATTAGTGGAGAATAGCAAGTAAACATGCCATAGGAATTTTGAAATTAACATGCATGATTCAGTATTTGACTTCCATTAAGCATGATAAAAATGAGTTTGCGAAATATCTAGCTTAATGTATTTGGAATGCTGAAATTTCAGGCTATATGTTCTTGCATATTATTCTGCTAACCTTCATGTTTTTCTAAGTAATACCAATGCAGCAAAGTGATCAATGTCAGTGAGTCTTTTATTTTCGTTTTCTTGAGTCTTTATTTCTTTCTTTTTATCTTTGCTCGAGGGCGAGCAAAGGTTAAGTTTGGAGGTATTTGATCGGTGTATTTTATATACACTTTTTGAGTCGTTTTTAGTTAGTCTTTTGTCCCTTTTTGTACAAATAAGTGTCGTATTAGGATAGATTTTCTTTCTTTTGAGTCAAAGTGGTTAAAATGGCCAAATGGCGGAAAAGGAGCTAAAAGAGGGCAAAAGTGGAAGTTCCAGAGCTTAAAAGACGAGAGAATGGCGAACGAGGCAGAAACACGGACCAGCGCGCCATCGCAGAGCAGTCCAGGCCGAGGCGCTAATATCAAGCGTCGCAGGTTGCAGGCGCGCGCCTCCGCATAGAGAGCAGGGCCGCGGCGCCAAATCATCCGAAGGATCGCAGAACTTCAGGCGCCGCGGCGCCGATAGTAGGGTCGCGGCGCCAACGCGGGAAAATCAGGTTTAATGACGATTTTCTGGGCCAGGCCTGAAGGGAAAAGTTAGAGGCGGTTTTGAGCCTATAAAAGGAGAACCCTAGGCAGTTTTTAAGGGTTCCCTTTCTTGCACAACACAAGGATTCTTGGATTGAAGATTGGAGACCTTAATTTAGTAATTTTCTTTTCTTTTCTTTCCTTTATTTCAGTTTTTATGATGAACCTTGAATTAGTTCTTGTCATGTCAATGGCTAGGAACTAATTCTTTTATAGGGCTTTCCATGTTAAATCACTAGAAGCTTATGTTATGAATTGATGCATGTTTATGGTTATTCTTCTTCTTGTTGAGATTTATCCAATAATTGCTTTGAATGCTTGGTAATTAATTGATCACTAATTATCATTATTTATATGATTTCTAATCAAACTTCGAAAGGAGGAGGTTGTGAATATGCTGTAAGTTGGGTAGACATATTTTGGATTGGGGATGAAAATACCTCAATTACTTATGTAGCGTTAATGAGAGGCTTAAAACACCTAATTTTACGCATGGCGCGTGGTATTAACTAGGTTTTTTGTCTTAATCCTCCTATAGAGTCATCCTTATCACCGAAAGGTAGAAAGGAGCAATACTGGGGTTGAGTGTTTATATAGCCTTAACGGGAGTATAAAACGATTTAGTAAACCTGCTAGCTCCAAGAGAAGAAGAACCATAATTCATTGCATTAAGAAGTAACTTAAGCGGATAGTTGAGGAGACATGGAAGCCCTATTTCCATCACTACTGAAGTAAACACATTAGTTAAATTAGTATTTATAATTGTTAGTTATAAACAACAAAATCAAATATCGGTTACCAAATAGATACCAAAAGATAGATAATTGGTACTTGAACACTAATCCTTGTGGACGATATTCGGTCTTACCAAGACTATATTACTTGTCACGATAACGTGCACTTGCGTTAAAGTGTGTGCATCTTTTCGCGCATCATTCGTTTATGAACGTCAAAAAAATTTAAAAACAAATCGGTTACCTTTTGTTCGTATATTTAGTAACGCCAAATAAATTGTTCGGTTTTCATCCGCTTTATAATAAATGTCATAAATCATTCTTTATATTACAAATAATTTGTCTTTTGTTTCTTATTATCAAAACACCAAAAATTGCATTCTTTATAAATAATGTCATGCAAATATATATATTTTACATAAAATACATTTTTATACAATTCCATGTAAATGCATATCTTTTATCAAAAATCAACTCTACATTATATTTTATAAATCATGTTATGTAAATACATGTCTTTTCCGAAAAACATCAATTGCATGTGTATTTTTAATTATATGTAAATATATACTTTGTCATAAAATAATCATGTTGTATTCTATCAAAACTCAATTTTCATATTGCATTTTTATCATACTTTATCAAAAACAAAAATCTATTTCATAGGCATCTTATCCCGTTTTTGTATGTATATTTTCAAAATGCATCTTCTGCAATATTCTCTTTTCAAACTGCATGTTTTCTAAAGCGCGATAAATAAACCTAAGTTTGATCGGACAATGTTGAGTGTATTTTATACACTCTTTTGAGTCCTTTCTAGTTACGTATTTTACTCTTTTCGTTTGTGTTAGTATAGTGTTAGGTTGTTTTTCTTTCATTTTGTGTCCCATCGGTTATGAAGGAGAGAATGCTACTTTTGAGGACGAAATGAGCTAAATTGAGATGCAAATTGCACAAGCACAGCCCAAGGAATGAAGCCTAAAATGTACCACGAAGAATAGAACAAATCAGGCGGAATTGGGCCATGAAATTAGGGAGGCACCGCGGTGCCTGGCCAAGCAGCACCGCTGTGCTATAGAACCGCGGTCAGGAAAATTAGCACCGAGGCGGAAAAATTGCCGAAAGTCCGAAACTGAAACACCGTCGAAGGCACCGCGGTGTCTGGCCATGGAACCGCGGTGCCATATTTCCAGAAAGCTACAGTGATTTCGGCTGAATAAGCACCGCGGTACCGGACAGCGGAACCGCGGTGCCTACGTGTATTTTCAGAAGTCCTGGGCCGAATTGGAGAGGGTTTTTATGGTCCGAAATACAACTTTTCTTATACCTTATACCATATTACAATTATTCTACTTTGGAGAGGAGAACGACGGCTAGAAGCAAGATTAGAGACATCTTCTTGTTCAAGTTATTTTTTTCCGAAATTTTATTTCAGTTTATGTTGGATTGTAATTTAGTTCTTGACATGACAATGTTTAGGAGCTAATTACTTTAGTAGGGTTTCCATCGAATCTTCTTGAAGCTCTTTCATATAGTTAATGCATTAGTTTTTGAGTTCTTCTTCAGCGTATTAAGATCTATTCAATATTGTTATGATTGCTTGATAATTAACTAGCTATTAATTGTCATCATTTATATGATTTCGAATCAAAAGTATGAAAGGTGAGTTTGAATATGTTGTAATTGTCTAGACATATGTTAAAATCGTGGACGAAAGTACCCCGATACTTGTGTAGTATTTAAAGGTTATTGTTCTTAATCCACATGTGTGGTAAAACTTATTATAGAAATATAGAAGGTTTCTGCATAAGGTTGAGCTCTTGTATGTCCTAACCGGAATATAATGACAGATTGGTTAACTTGTTATCTTAATAAGAAGAAGAATCATTAGCATTGCATTAAAACGTGAAAGAGTGGATAGTTGAGGAGATTGGAACCCTATTTCCTTCATAACTGTTATAAACCCAAAGTCTTGTAATCTTTAGTTTATTTTCTGCAATTAATTATAATTCTTAGTTATAATCCTCAAACTAAAGAACGTCAACCAAATAGATACCATAGAATAGATAATCGGTACTTAATAACCCAGTCTCTGTGGACGATAAACTCGGTCTTACATATCTTTATTACTTGAACGATACGTACACTTGTGTAAGCACTTAGAAATATCGCAACAGACAACCGCATGTTAGCGAATCTTAAAGGGTGCCTAACCCATTCTTTTTAGGATAATAGAAAACTCTTACCCAGAATCTCATAAATTTCGCAGATCAAATCATATGGAGATCATTTTCAGTATTTTTATTGCAATAATTTAGGTTTCCTAATTCACCTTAGAATAATTAGGTGACGACTCCTTAAAACGGTGATTTAATTCAGAAATCACCGACGTATGTCAAGACCGCGAAAAAGCAGGCTCTACACTCGTCACCCTCATTCGTCTTTTTCCTTATCATATTTTTAGCCGAAGGCATAAAGTAAATTGATTGAACCACCGATATATGCGCACCTCTGTCTGAAAATTTCAGTAAACCTCTTAGAAATATAAATAAATGTGGAAGTCACATGGTACTCTATTTCATCCCTCAACATAACGTTTACTGACTCGGAAATGTTTGTAGTCAGCACACCGTACCTGTTTGCTAGAAAATGTATGCTGCTCCACTTGTCAAATTCAATATCAAACTCGAGCCAATTAGTTGCTTTGGGACATTTAGTCCTTAATTGCTGAAAATGCTCACCGAACTCCTGGTAACCATATGGCTGTTGTATCAAAACATAATGAAGAGAGTTTTCACATTGATAATTTTTTCGAAGGTTATCACCAAGATGCTTCATGTATTGTTCATGATGAGCATGCTCAAAATTTCTGAAAACACTGTTGGTTATGCTCTTGCGCCTATCAGAGATGACGCACAAGTCTGGTTCATCGGGGATTATATGTTTTACCTGCTCGGAAAAGAAGGTCCAAGATTCATCGCACTCCTTGTCCATCACGCAAAATGCAATTGGATAGATATGTTTCTCGGTATCCTGTTCTACGACAGACAATAACATACCTCCGTACTTACCGTATAAATGTGTGCTATCAACGACAATAACCTTTCGCATATGGATATATCCTCGAATGCAAGTTGTGTAAGCTATGAAGTAATATTTAAACGTGTTCGCATCATCAAGCCTAATGAAAATTTTGGAACCTGAATTTAGATTTTCAACCATGTAATATTAAGCCGATAAGCAAGTATACTCGTGCTCTAGTTCCCCTTAATCAAGTTCTTAACCACTACACCTGCCTTCCAACACTTCCATTAGCTTGGTTTACAATGGAACTCCCTGAAAACCGTCATTTGGTTTCCTTTGTTGTTGGCTCTTTATTGTCAATATAATCATTCATCAAGATTGATGTAAGGACAACTGACAAGGCATGCTTATGACTACTCATATCATGTTCAACCCCCAAATTGTGATCACCAACGTACTTGTAAATGTGAAATATTTCTGAGTTTTCATACTTATTGGCCCGTAATATACAACCACAATTAGCAGATGTGCATTTCACCCTATAATATTTCTTATTACTCTTCTTCAGTTTATAATAAAACGGGGTCTTTACTGCAACTTTTTGCAATAAAATCAATAAATATTCTTTGTTATTGAATGTTTTTCCATGGTGAAAATCAGTTCCATCATTGAAGGTGTGGTTGCTTTGTGGACCACTTGGCTACACATCACCACCATCACAACCCCTTGGCTTCCCATCACCACTATCACTATCTTCTTCATCAGTATCAATATTATCCATATCCATATCCATTGGATGATCACACATGCCCTCATGTTGTATTGAATCATCATCGGTGGGCGACTGTGATTGATGTGGGGTGGGTGGTGTTGGGGCTGCTGATGTAAAACCAACTTGAGACCTCTCAATAATATTTATTCTATTATATTAAAAGAGCTTTTAGAAATTGAAATTCCCATATTGACTTATTGAAAGGAACTTTAGTAAAATATTGAACAAACTTGTATTTGAAAAACAAAAATTAACAAGAAGTATAAGATTTCACGTAAATCAACACAAAGTAATTCAAACAAAAACTTGTTTCGAAGATAATTCATGCACACTTCTTTTCCTCAAATCTGTTTTTCATAAACTACTCAGAACATAATCCAAATATAATCCGTTAGTAATTTTATGAATTAGTATCCGTACTATGCGCGGTGAATTAAAAAAATCAATAATAGCAAATTTGTATTCTTGTTTTCTTTTATAAAATACTTCAACTACTTTAGTCCCAGAGGAGGAAATCAAAGAGGATGTACACAACATAAAATAAATAGTTGTTGCGATCAAATTTGACTTAGACTGACAGAACACCCGACAAGCTACTCTACCCACGAACCCTTTAAGCTAAATATGCAAAATATAAAGGAAAATAAAGAATTTACCAACTGCCTCGATATATATAGATAAGTGCAAAAACATAATACAAGCACTAAGTCTGCCCATATAACCTATAAAATGTCTAAGTCATGAACCTACTAAGTTTAAATACAAAATACGAGGCGAGCTCGGGAATAAGTACTAAGTCTGCTAAAGAAGAGGAGGTCACCCTGATATAATGATAGATCACCTCGACTGAACTGGATTGAAGAAAGCTTTAGTAGTTAGGTATCGACTACCTGGTCGTCGTCTATAGCTCATGCACACACACAAACATTATCAAGCGTGAGTCTAAAAAGATCATTGGATTCGTCCAAACCACCAAACTAAGTCATAAATCATATTCCCGACCTAATAGAACTATCAAAACTCAAATTCGAGTTCATTAACCCCAGATGATGATTTTGGTCAAACATCTTCCTTATTTCAACTTAAGAACTTTCAAATTTAGATTATCTTCTCTGATACTCACTGGATTGCCTCGAGAACAGTGTCACACATCCACGCAAGTCAAAAATACCATTTTAAAACTACAGAAATGAACATTTAAGAAAAAAGAGTTCTAATGCTCAAAACAACCTAGCGGGTCGTTACAATTACTTATAAGTTCCCTCTTTATTTTTTTTCTTGATAAATGTTATATGTTGTTTCTCCTTTTTCAACTATTCATGTACAAAGAACTTTTCCCCACTATATTTTGGATCTCACTTCTTCATAGTTCAAGAGGAAATATAATTTTTAAATTAATTGTCTGCTTTTTATGTTATTTTGCATTAATGATATTAACATTGTTGTGATTAGCTAGTTTGTTACAATGTAGTTAGTTAACTATAGTGGTTAGGTTAAAGTTAACTATACTAGTTAAACTTAGTTAGTTAGTTAGAGTAGCTATAAAACAGCAGCTTAGCATACAATGTATTCATTAAGATATTTTTTGTCATATACTTTTCTCATTCAGTGAAGATATTTTTCTCTTCTCTTCATCTCTATCAAATCTCAATTGCCATTGATGAACTCATTATAGTATCAGAGCCAAGAATGTCTCAATTTATTATTCCTGATATTGGGCCCCCTATTGTATTATTCACGCTCCAAATGTCCAGTCTTGAGTGTGAGGCGGGGTGTTGAGTTCTCCCACATTGGTGGAATAAGTAGTCATTGGTCTCCTTATATGGCTTTAGTAATCCTCCTCCCTTTGAACAAGCTTTTGGGATTGAATTAGACATAAGACCCATTATTTTCATGGTATCAGAGCTCAGATTAGATGATTAAGGAATTCCGCTTAACAATCATAGATAGATAGCTTGATTTTCAATGTACACAGGTTTCTCGAGGAACTGTTACATTGTCCTTGAGGCAGCTATTCATTGTTTTGTGTATGTGCGATTTTAATTTCATTATTTATTCTTTAGTCATAGTTCACGAGTTATAAATTTGTGCATTCGATCTAATTCGATTCATATTTCAGCTGATTTCAAATCAGTTCAATTTTTCAATGGTAGTTGAAGAAGCTACAAGTATGGCTAATGGTAATATAATGATTGTCGATCATAATCATACGCTCTACCTTCAAGCATGCGATACTTCAGATAGCTCTCTTATTTTTTATCCAATTAATTGGTTCAGAGAATTATGCTTCATGGAGTAGATATATGCAAGTCGGTTTGCAAGGCAAAAGTAAATTATGCTTTGTTGATGAAAAATGTCCTAAAATAGCTTTGATGAATCTCTACAAGACCTATGGGAGAAGTGCAATGCTATGGTACTTGTAGGGTTTTGTTGGGTCCAAAACATCAAAGTAAGTCGCAGCGGAAGTTTAATTTTTTTATTCAACTTACTTACCACAACAATTTTATATGGTATGATTACGTTACAATTGAAATCTGCAAAGATAGAAACATAAACTTACAGTTGATATTCTCTGGAGTCTTTACTATAGGGAACGCACCCGATTATTCTTTCGGCCGCAAACCTTGTTGTGGTATACTCCTCAGTCAGAAAAGTCATGAAATCATGGCAGAGGTTCGAGAGGATTTTATTCTCTGAACTCTGAGTTCAGAAAGTAAGAATTTTGGTGTCTGAATTATGGGGTTAGGTGCTGAATATATACTAATAATTGTGTTAATTTTTGGATTAGGGTTGGGCTTTAAACTTAACACAACTCTCGACATGCAGTGGGTCAGTCGGACTGGGCCCATTGCCGTACAGGTGCCGCGGCTCAACCTCTCAGGCGTCGCGGCGCTTCCAACGTTAATATTCAGCACTTTTTAATTTTAAATCCAAAATCTAATTTTGACTTAATTAAATAATTTCCATCAAATAGAAATTATCCCACAATTCATTATTGGTTTTAAATATCTCGATTCTAAATTGAATATTTTATATTCTCTCAATATACCCTTAGACAGAAAATACAGTCGACTTAGTGTGACGCTTTAGGCCTTCACACATCGACATTAATCAAATTAAGCTTCATACGGAAATCTTAGACTGCGCCGTATGACGAACTCAATATGTGAAGTATGTTTACATGACTCCATTAAACATAACCTTTATGTGAGATGATAAATTTCTTTCATTCACGAAACACTCAATCAAGCTTAGGATTTTCCATGTGTCTATCCAAATGACTTTATCACTTTATCTCATCTATATTAGTCGACAACCAGATCATATCCTAAATATGTCTCTTACATTGGCCAATGACTTGGTCGACCTAATATCACTGAAAAAATGAGTGTTCCCTCTCGAATATCCAATCGAGGAATTAATCCTATTCTTGGCTCAACTACCACCTTATTTTACATCGCAATGTACCCAACACAAGCAATGTCTTATCCTATCGAAATTTAAGCTTAGGACAGGGTCAAAGTACATTAATGTTGCAATTTATCTATATGCTTACGCAAGTGTACATATCGCTTAAGTAATAAAGATTTGTAAGATCGAGTTATCGTCCTCAGAGATTAACTTGTCAATTACCTATAGTCTGATTTTTAGTTTCTATTTGGTTATCGATAATTTGGTGAGTTTATTAATCTAAGAATGCAGTAAATATATGGACAGTAATCACAAATTAGAATCATGTATGGGAAAGATTAGGGATTCTCGCCTTCATCAACTATCCACCCTATTATTCCATTATTACCTAGTCATCCTTCTTCTTCCTATTAAGATAGCAGGTTAACTAATATGTTCTATATTCCGGTTAGGACATATAAAAATTCAACCTTATGCAGAAATCTTCTATATTTCTATGGTAGATTTTACTACATAGGAGGATTAAGAACAATAACCTTAAACACTACACAAGTATTGTGGTACTTTCGTCCACGATTTTAATCTATGTCTAATCAACTATTAGTATATTCAAATCTCTCTTTTCAGAAAAAAACCAAGTAGAGTTAGAGAGAAGTTTCTCTCACTAAGTGAAAACGCTCTCAACATTTTCCTTGGTTGCTCCTTTCGGTTCGTCCCTCTCCTTCTAGATTCATCACTGTTTCTTCATTAATCGAAGCTTAGAGTTCATGATATGAAAAAGACAAAGCGTTTTACTCGCTCTAGCAATGATTCTGGTGGATCCGGAGGCTCTATGAAGTCTAAGTCCAAGAAAAAGAAAAAGAATGGCAGAAGCCCAACCATTGTTAAGGAAAACTTAACTCCGGCAATTTCGGATCCCACGGTGTTAGTGCATGTTCCGCCTAATATGCGCATTCCACTTGAACATGTGGTAGATGATACTACGCTGCAAAGGATACATGAATGGGGAAAAAGTATAGAAGTAGATAGCTTGGATAGAAGTATGTTTGAAGGTGGTGAGTTTCATGTCCCTTTAGACATCGATCCAGAAATGACTACTCCAAATTTTGCTCCAGAAGTGGCTACGAAGGGTGCTTGTAACACTGTCCACAAGCTTAATGGAAAAGCTCCTTCCGAATCTCCCGGCAATGCTATGGAAGTTCGGATAGCTAAAGACACTCCAATCTCTCCTAGAGATGGCGAATCTAACACGGGTCAATTGGTAAGCTCCGGGACCACAACGGATGAACATGGTAATCACGGGGCCAAGATAATCTCTTCACATCAAGGTAGTTTGCTCAGGTAAGCCGGAAAAGTTAGAAATTCTGGGCCAGGAATTGTAAACGACAAAACAATGCATGAAGGTATTCTCGGGTCAAAACCGGGGCAGGTTACGGGTCAAATAGCTGAGGCGGGTCAGGAGGGAGTCCATGGGTCTATGATTATTCCTGGTACTCGTGGTACAATGCAGGATGGGAGAACCGAAGGGTCATCTACTCCCAAGGAGCCTAGTAACTCTCCTAACTTTATTAGCGCGGGAGCCAAATGGTCACTTCACTTAATGGAGCAGCATTCTTCGAATTCATTGACAGCCATTAATAAGTCCTTCCCCACTTTAACCAGCTTACTTAGCGGACTTCAACAAAAGAATCTCAATAGCTCATTTTCCTTTACTTCTTCTTTGGGTATTGGAAACATTAATAACAACCCACCTCTCTCCTCTTCTAATTCTTCAATACTTCCCGGAATCCAAGATGACACACCCCCACCTCCCTCCAAATCATCACTTCCACCAGAAATGCATGAAAATTTCCCATCTCTTCCAAATGGCACACGTATCCTATCTCCAGATGCGGGTCCGAGCTCTACCCCCTATAATCCTATCCCTCAGTCAACACTACACGGGAGGCTAGCTGACAATATGCCCACAAATGAATCTAGAGATCATCAAACGAATCCACCCGTTGATGCAACAAATAGCGAATTACCCCCTTATCAACGCAAAGGTTCCAATCCTCCAAATAAGACCTATGCGGGAGTCTTTGCGGGTACCAGACTTGAAGCAAAGGGAATGAAGTTACAATTTATTGAACAACAAGGAGAAGATGTGGAACTTGAAGCTACGGATGATGTCCCCTTCATTGAAACCTGGGGATATTGTCTAATTGGTTTCTTCACGGGTCCTTTCCCGGGAAGAGAGGCATTGAATTCTATTGTTAAGGGATGGGGAGTGAAGTGTCGTATTATCCCGTATGGCAAAGGATGGACAATCTTTAAATTCATGACGGAGGAAGAACGTACAAATGTACTTCATGGAGGCCCATATATGGTCTTTGGCAAAACTATGATGTTAAAACCTATTGATAAAAGAGTATTATTAACGGATGACTTATTCATGGACATCCCAATCTGGGTCACTTTCCATGACATCCCCCTCTCGGTTTGGAGTGCAACAGGCCTTAGCAAGATTGCTTCGCGTGTGGGGAAGCCTCTATACACGAATCAATTTACTAAGGAGAGGTCTAAAATGAACTATGCAAGAGTCTTGGTGGAAGTAGATGTTAGCAAAGAACCGGTTATGGAGTTTGGAGTTAAACTTCCCGACAATAGAAGATATATCCAAAAGGTGAAATATGAGAATTACCCAGATTTTTGCTATCATTGTGCGTCTTTTGGCCACAACCATTTGAAGTGTAGAAAATTGATGCAAGACATCAACGCTCAAGAAGCCCAGAAAACCCATAATCCATTAGTATAACCTAGTAATGGTGGCGTTTCTACAAGCTCGGGTATTGCTACTGCTATGGGTCAAACCGGTCCTTCTAGCCATGATCCACCACCTCCTCAACAACCCGTGGGTAGTGATAATTTGATGGATATTGAGAATAGTGGGAAAACACTACCTCATATTCCCGGAAGTGTGGGAGAAGCTCTGAATTTTGGAATCCCTCCGGTTGCGGGTCAACTTGACTCATCGAGCTTGCGGATAGCACAAGAGGGGTCCTCAAACCTTCACCCCTATTCTGGTCTTGCGCATCATGATAGGCTGAGAAATGAGACAAGGCTTACTGATGAGAGCACACCAATTGACCCGCAAACTTTACTAGATGGGGTAACTTGTAAGGGTACTACGGATGAGTTTAATCATGCAATACGTTGCGTAAACTTTGAACGCGGAGAACATAGCCTAGTTGGGACCTCTGCCTTGACTCCTAACAACAAGGACGAGGGATGGAAAAAAGTAATTTCAAGGAAGAATACGCCAAAGGGTAATAGTATGGTGAAGAACGCGAAGCGCGGAGGTGCTACTAAAACCTCCTTCGTTTCTTAATGAAAGTTCTTTGTTGGAATGTCCGAGGTCTTTGCGGACAAAGGGATAGGGCAGCCACACAAACTCTTGTGTGTAGGCTCGCAAAACAACATGATGTTGCATTGGTTTGTCTAATAGAAACTAAATTCTCTCGTGCACGGATGGACTCTTTTACATCTCAAAGATTCCTTGCTTGGAAATTTTGCTCCAACATAGATTTCATTGATGGCGGAAGAATGTTAGTACTTTGGGACCCCTCCAGAGTTAGTTGTGATGTGCTTGGAATGGACTCTCAACATATTCATGTCCAAGCACGATGTGATATAACTCAAGTGTCCTTTCTTGCTACATTTGTGTATCCGGTCTATAGTATTCCGGAAAGAAGAAAGCTTTGGCATCATCTTACCCACTTGGGCACTAGCATTGTCAAGCCTTGGATGATTATTGGAGATTTTAATACTTATTGCTATCCTCATGATAAGGTCGATGGTCCCCCTCTCACGCCTTATGCACTTAGGGACCTTGGGGAATTCAGAATAGCTCACGGACTTGATGACACTCTTTCTTCCGGTTCCTTCTACACTTGGACGAATGGTTCAATATGGTCAAAGCTAGATAGAGTGTTGATGAATCAGCATTGAAGTGATTTGAATTTAGAATGCTCGGCCAACTACTTGCCTATGGAACCAGTCTCAGACCATTGTCCCGTGATAGCTTCGGTAATTGCATCTTCTAATATTGGAAAACGACCTTTCAAGTTTATGAACATGTGGCTCTCACATCCCGCCTTTGAGAACATCCTGACTTCATGCTGGAGGCAGCGTGTATTAGGATCTGCCCAATTTATATTGGTCACAAAATTGAAGTCTTTGAAGAAGCCATTGCGAGAATTGAACACTAGTGAATTCGGTAGCATCGCACATAGAGCAAATACGGCAAACATGGAGTTTAAGGAGGCTATAAATGCGCATATGGATGATCCCTTTGATGAAGAATTAAAAGCTAATGTGAAGTCCCTAAGAGCTAGAGCAAACCACCTGCTTGAGTCCGAGAGACACTTCATAAGACAAAAATCAAGACAAAAACACTTGATTGGAAGTGATAGGTGCTCCAAATACTTTCACAGCTTGATCAAGAGGAGTAATGTGAATAACTCAATTAACTATCTTGTTAAGGACAATGGATCTACCACAACATCTCCCGGGGAAGTAATAGAGATATTTGTTGAGTTTTATAAAGAACTTCTAGGCTCATCTCGGCCCTCAACCAACGTTGATCCCGCGGTACTTGATTGTGGTCCGAAGCTAGGGGAGGACGATGGCCTATTCCTTTTGCGTCCTATCTCCCCGAATGAGGTTTGGGATGCTCTCTCCGATATTGGCAATGATAAATCACCTGGCCCGGATGGATTTTCAGCCGCCTTCTTCAAGAAAAGATGGAGGGATGTGGGACATGATGTAGTGAGAAGTATACAAGAATTCTTCTCATCCGGAGTTCTATTGAATCAAGTGAACCATACCATACTTACCCTCCTGCCCAAAACTGATCGAGATCCCAAAGTAAGTGACTTTAGGCCCATCGGATTGACCAATGTGGTCTACAAGATCATAACAAAGATTTTAGCTAACCGGATGACAATGTTTCTTCCTACACTGGTCGATAAATGCCAAGGAGCTTTTGTGAAAGAAATGAACATGGTGGATAATGTCTTTATTGCCCAAGAACTTGTGAGAGGTTTTAATAGAGCTAGAGTCTCTCCAAGGAGTATGCTTATGGTGGATCTACGGAAAGCATTTGATACGGTCTCTTGGAATTTCCTTGAGTCAGTGCTCTCAACTTTCCGGACAGATTTGTTAGATGGATTATGGAGTGTGTTAGTTCAACCTCTTTCTCTCTTTCCATCAATGGAGAGTTACATGGTTACTTTGCGGGTAAACGCGGCTTAAGGCAAGGCGATCCTATGTCTCATATGCTCTTTATCCTATGCATTGAATACCTCTCAAGGATGCTAAAGCTAAAGACTTCGGACAAAGCATTTTCTTATCACCCAAAGTGCAAAAGGTTAGACATCACTCACCTTGCCTTTGCGGATGACCTCATGCTCTTTGCCAAAGGGGATGTATCTTCGGTTGGTGTTCTTATGGAGTGTCTTGAAGAATTGGAGGCGGCTTCTGGGCTTACGCTTAACCCGTCAAAATCTTCCATCTACTTAACAGGAGTGAAAGGTTCAATTCGAGACTTGATCTTGGCAAGAGTTGGTTTCTCGTTAGGAGTTTTTCCCGTGCGATACTTGGGGGTCTGATGCGCACACTAACGCAAGTGCACGTGTCGTGACAAGTAATATAGTCTAGAAGACCGAGTTATCGTCCTCAAGGATTAGTGTTCAATTCTCAAACTCTATTCTATGGTATCTATTTGGTAACCGTTGATTGATAAATTGTTTATAACTATACTTATGAATGCTAACTAAATTACGTTATTTTACTTCAGTTATGGTGGAAATAGGGCTTCCAAATCTCCTCAACTATCCGCTCATCTTACTTATTAATGCAATTAATTATGGTTCTTCTTCTATTTTGAGATAGCAAGTTAACTAAGTCGTTTTATAATCCTGTTAAGGTAATATAAACACTCGACCCCAATATAGAACTCTTCTACCTTTCGGTGATAAGATTAACTATAAAGGAGGATTAAGAGCAATAACCTATTAATACTACACAAGTATCGGGTACTTTCGTCCACGATTTAACCTATGTTTATTCAACTATAGCATATTCACAATCTCCCCTTTCGGCTTTCGATTAGAAATCATATGGATTATGATAATTAGTGATCAATTAATTACCAAACATTCAAGACAAGTATTGAATAAATCTCAACAATAACAAGAAGAAACCAAAACATGCATTAATTCATAAGAATGAGTTTCAAGTGACTTGATGTGGAAAGCCCTAAATTAAGTTAGTTCCTAGCCATAGACATGCCAAGAACTAAACTAGTATCCAACATAAACTATAAAGAAATAAAACAAGAAACAAGAAATTACTAAGAAGTGGTATCCAATCTTGATCTCCAAAGTTGTGTTGAAATAGCAAGGGTTGGAACCCTGAATTCTGACCTAAAGGCTGCTTTTTATAGCCTCCAAAATGTTTTCCAGGTTTTCCTTCAGGCCTTGGCCCATTCCCATTCGAATTTGTGATTTCCGCCTCGGCGCGCGACCTGCCTGGCGCGCGCGGCGCCAAAACTCTGCGACTCTCTGTAATTTGGCGCATGGCCTCGACTTCTTGTTTGGGCGCGCGGCACGCTTGTTTCGTGCCCGGTTCACCAACTTTCTCGCTTTTTGAGCTCTGGAACCTCTGTTTCTGCCCTCTTTTTGCTCTTTTTCCGCCAATGAGCCACTTTGAACCAATATGACTAAAAATAAAGAAAATATATCCTAAGATGACACGTATTTGTACAAAAATGGGCAAAAGACTAACTAAAAATTACTCAAAAGGTGTATATAAAATACACCTATCAAACACCTCCAAACTTAACCTTTGCTCGCCCTCGAGCAAAGATCAAAAGAAAGAATTAAAGACAAGAGGAAAAAGGAAATAGACTGACTCAAAGACACTGATCACTTTGCTGCATCATTGTTACTTACAAAGGCATGAAGGTTAGCAGAATAATATGCAGGAACATATAGCATGAATATTTAGCATTCTAAACACATTAAGTGAGATATTTCGCAATTCAATTTAATCATGCTCAATGGAAGTAAGAATACTTAACTATGCATGTCAATTTCAAAATCCTATGGCATGTTTACTTGCTATTCTCCACTAATCATGGATACATATGTAAGAGATCTTCAGGGCTTTTCAGGGTTGTAATAGGCTTAGGCATGGGTAGGTAAAAATATGCATTTAGGCTCATTTTATGTACCATAAGCTCTCTTGTTTTTCAATTCTTCCCTTTTCTTTTGATTTTCTTTATTCACTTCATACCTATCTTTCCCCTTTTTTGTTTTGAGAGAGTGAAGTGTATTATGAATAACAGGCACCCCCAAACTTAGGCTTTTGTCTATTTATTATTACTTTTTCATTGGGGTGCATCAAAATTGTTCACTCTTTTTGTCTCTTTTTTAACACTTTCTATTCCAATCATCTCAAATTTTCACTTATGGCACAAGTGTGGAATTATAGGGTGTCAAAGAAAAAGTCTAATTTTTAGGCTCAAAGGGGTTGACTAGGGATATTTTGAATGTCAGGGATAGGTAAAAGTGGTAAGAAAGACTAACAAAGAAATGTCTGAGTCATCTCTCTAACATGCATATCCTAACTATTTCGCCCCAAATAGCAAGCAAGCATACACATAGGTTTAATCATAAACAATGCACAAGTCAAGCAAGATGCCCCAAATAATCTGATTTCATGAATTTTTGGCATATCTAACCTAAGTGTTTAGATGGTTGCTTCTAATTCCATTACATTATTCAACCTTACTTCACTAGGCGATTCCAGTAACTACAGCATGCATGATCTTAAAAAAAATTATGACTCAAAAATACTTAAAACAAATTAAGAAGACTCGAAAACATTAAGACAAATAAGACACACCCCCCCCCCAAACTTAAATCACACATTGTCCCCAATGTGTGCAAGACTCAAAAAAATAAAAGAAAAGAAAATAGGACAACTTACAAACTTGGTTTAAAGTGGTGGCGGTGACTAATGCATGGCAAATAATGTCAGGAATCCCGTGAGAGTGGAAGGGCTTTGGATTTTTGTTTGGAGAAAGGAAAATCGGATTAGGGCTTCTTCAAAAATTCAGATTTTCCGTCGTGGCGCCGCGGCCCTGCAACTAGCGTCGCGGCGCCCAAACTTCTGCAATCCTCTGAACTTCCAGCGCCGTGGCGCTCTGATTTGGTGTTGCGGCGCCCAAACTTCATAGCTTTTCTGGACTTTTGGCGCCGCGGTCCTGAATCTTCTGCGCCCTTCTAAACTTCTGGCGTCGTGGCGCTCTGCTTGGCGTCGTGGCGCTGAGCCGATTTTTCTTTTGATTTTTTTCAGTTTTCATTTCTCCGTTTTTGTCCTCCAAATTTTGGCCCTGTACCTGTCATCACAACATGCAAAGAAACCTTCCGTGAGACTGTTCTAATTAAAATTAAATTGCAAAAACTAACATAAAATAAAATAACCTTGGGTTGCCTCCCAAGTAGCGTTGTCTTTAACGTCTTTTAGCCGGACGTAAGTTCCTTACTCAAGAGGTGTCGCGCCCTTTTTTGACCGCGACATTTTTTTTAAAATAACTCCTGCTTAATAAAAGGTTAGAAAATAAATAATAAAAATGCTAAATGTTAAAAAGGCTAAAGATGTTAAAAAGGGGGTGCTAAAAGGTTAAGGTGCCAAAAATGCTAAAATCATGCAAAAGGGTTCGCGGAGTCGCCATCTAATTAGTTTGGGTGAATTAGGACACCTAAATGTTGACTATGTTTAAGTCGACGTTAACTCCATTTTTATGGTCTGCTAAACTTAATGAGTTTCTGGGTAAGGGTTCTTTATTATCCTAAAGGGAAGAGGTTAGACACCGTAAAGGATCCGCTAACTTGCGGTTGTCCGTTTCAAACCTAGGGTAATTATTATGCTAAGATGCATGTTTTGAAAAGTTTAAGTGAAGAGGTGCCTGCAAGTTTAAAAGTAAAAAAAAGATGCATTCTTTTATAACCTGAAAAAAGTTTATAAGATTTGTTTATAAAGTTAATTTTCGAAAGAGATCATATAAAGTGTTATACATAAGAAGTTTAAAAATATAACGGTGCAAAGTTGACTTAGTGATTAAAGATTGGCCTTTGTTTGCAAAGTCGATGGATAATAAATTATAAAGTATTAATGAAAGAGTTATTAATCCTTTTAAGATGCATTAGTCTCGTGATTAGATGTTTAAAAATAAGTTAAGCAAGCTAGAATAATTAACTTAATGAGAAGCAAATTTCTAGTGTCGAACTATTTTCTAATAGCGACTTAAAGCTTAGGCTATTCTAAATATATTAATGTTAGAGTAATGTTAGACAAGTAATTACAACAAATGAATGGGGAAAGGATATGAATTAATAAGGATGACTCGAAGAGTGGCGATGTCCTTTCGCCGCGGTTTGGAATTTTCCTATGCGAGGTGGATGCATGCAGGCCTTCATTTGAAGTAGCTCAAGATGAGTCTCGCCATGAGACTCTTCATTTTTGCTCCGAGGTGTTTCATGTAAAAAAAAAGGATTAGTATACGCTCTATATCCTTATCAAATAATAAATAAACATTGGTATAGGATTTAGCATATTTATATCATTTTATTTCCGCAATTCGAAAGAAAAGATGGGCCCAAAACAGTAGTTTCCAGATGTGAAAATATGTTAGCCCAAACAGCAGTTTCATGCGGAAAAACAACAAATGGGCTTAGCCCCAATGACACATCATAAAGGCAGATGTAGAGAAACCACAATACTGATGGGACGAGCCCCCAGTTATCCTAGCAAAAGGTGAGCATGGAGAAACAATTGCAAATGGGATAGGCCCAACACCTTTCATGTTGTAATACAGAGATATACACACTTTATACCATTCACACAGAACTGGAAATGAAGCTCACCTCCCCTATGCGATATTCAGACAGATGCAATTTTGGAAAACTGGACAGGTGGTATAAATCCTAACATGGTGTCTATATGCAGGACTATATTCTCTTAAGAAAGGAAGTTCAAATATTCATGCAATATCGATGAAGCGAGGCCCTGAGAATATGCACAAATACCTGGGAAGCAGATTCTATTGACAATACACACACATAATGTTCAACTAAAAATCAAGCATGTAGTCCATATTAATGTATTCGGATTATACTAGATTAAAGAGGCATGGGCCATGATTCTGAGGTCAAGTATAACCTACATAGTCATATATCAGTTCGTCAAAGATAAGGAGAGGGAAGGGTCTTAAGACTGCCTAAGATTTACACAGAAAGAAAGATACCCAAACATGAAAATGAAGGCCCTTGTTAAAATTAAATGCAGTTTTTAATCTACCAACATGCATGTCTAAAATATGATATATATTTTTTAATGATGTAATGTACTGTGTTGAACTAAAAACACAAACCAAAAAAAAAAATAAAAAATAAAATATTTAAACAGATAAGCTAAAGCAATTGCAAATCATTCATAAGCATAAGTCGACCTAAACCAACCCCGGTCATGCGACATATGATGGTATAACATGTTGGCGACAAAAGCAATTTGACTACGCTCTAAAAGAAAGAGGACATTTTTTTTTTATGATATCACCAGAGAGATAGACAAACAGAAAGAGATGTCGTTCTTTTTACGATATAGGTTATACCATTACAAGTTAGATAACATACATATTTTAAGTGTATTTTCTTAGTACATTAACCTCAAAAATTAAGAACGCGGATAGAGTTACAAACTACGACCAACATTCTGATATACGAAACCAGCAAATGACTAACACACAGTGAGAAAGCAAACCTCCAAAGTATAATAGAGATTTAATTCAGGATGGGTGCGAAGAAGACAGCAGCAGGTCCAGTCGATTAGCATCATAAAGCGGCGGACGACGTTTCATAGTCCAAACTGATTCCAGCTCATGCTATTATAACCCAAGAACCATGTGCCAAATTAAACTTGTAATCCCTAAGCGCAACATCTAAACATTAATCATTTAACTAAATCGGATTTATGAATAGTTGCGATAACAGGCGTCGTCGACTCATATCTATTCTGGATTTAAATAAACTACATACTTGGCATGCCATATTAAACACACACCTTATTGCCAATCAAATAGGTTAACACATTCAAATCACATAAACAGACTGATCGAAAATTTGACACTTTGATCCTTAATATGACAAATTTAATTATACCAACATAATCAAGGACGATTAAATTCAAATAAACACACATAACACGCAAACGAAACACGAGGAGAATTCTGATTTTACCTTCTCCGGGAAGCGAACCGAGGCAGCGTATCAAGTCGTCGAAGACACTCGAAAGTTTGTTCTTATGCGATAGAGGGAATGAAACTTTCCCTGATTCGATTGGGATTTTCTTGATGCTAGAGGATTCTTATCGAGATTGAAGACTTATTAACTGATGCTCGCAGGAGTTTTGCTTTTCTGCTTACTGATGTTCAGCCATTCTTTACTGTTTTTCCTCTTATTTCTGGATTCAGAAAGGTGCTAGGTTCTGGACGATAGATGATGCCCATTGCATGTATAAAAGGATTAATTTATAGTCTCGATTTTGGTTCTAAGTTTGGTAGCTGATTTTAGACGATTTTATGGGCTGATTCGTGCTTGATTCTGGTAACATTATGGGATTCATTTTTGGTAAGCTTTTGATTGTAAGGGATGAAATATGGTAAGATTCTTGCTGATTTTATGAGATACGGTTTTTGAGTGTCGATTTCTTGAGTGTCGACAGTGAAGGTTTGCTGGCTGGGTGTGCATGGGTAAGGAAGGTCGCCGGATTCTCAGGCGAGAATCTCGGCAGGGCAGGTGCGGCGATGGAAGAAATCTTTAGGTTTTCGTTAAGGTTTCTTTTAGGGTAAATGCTGGGAGAGGGATGATGGAAGGGCTGTAGGTTAAATGTCTTAGGGCTTGGGTTGGGCGGAATAAAAGGCTGAAGGGGGAGTTGGGCCCGCGGGCATTGGGCCTGTGCTGGGTCGTGGGCTGCGTTTTATGGGTATTAGTTTAAAGTGTTAGTTTTAGGAATTAGTTTTAGGTATTTAATTAGTGGTAAGTTATTTAAATTATGATTAGATTATTTAGATGTTTTATTAGTCTGAGTTTTAAAATTATTACAATAATAAATGCGAGTGTGCTATTTAATTAGTGCTTGATATTTATAATGTGATGCCGTTATTAAAATTTATGTATTTTGCGATGTTAAATTAAAATTGAATGAAGTTTAGATTAAATTATTTAAATGCTAAATGCAGGTGTGATATTTAAGGATTGCTTAATAAAATGAGGTGCTATTATTTAAAACGCATGTGTTAGATTGAAATTAATTTAAATTACGAATTATGAAATTGTCTTGCTATTAATAAAATGCGAATATTTTATTTAACACGACGTCATTGTCAAATTATTTATTTTATGTATTTATTTATTTTATTATCATTTAAGAACTATGACAGGGCTTAAAATTAATAAATGCGGGCGCGAGACTCTAAGTGTTTAATTTCTACGTAAGACGCGGTGCCATTATTAAATTGCTTATTTATGCTTGTATTAATGTTTTATTTGCTGCATTTTATTATAAAAAATTATAAGAAATTATTTTGCAAAATTAGTGTAATTTTATAGCTAATGACTGGACGGGAGGGTCAAAATTGGTTGTCAACAACTTGTCCCTCTTTGTATGGAGATGATGGAAGAATCTTCGGACAAAGACGTTGACTTATAGCCAATTTTGTCTCGATCCTCAGAATTGAAAAAAATGCTGGGCAATTAAGACAAGGCTGACGCGGTCAAAACTGTCCCAGTGTCGAGTTATGACGACACTGGGCTACCATGGTCAAAACACCAAGGCGGGCTAACGCGGACTCAAAATTTGTCCCAGTGTCGAGTTATGACGACACTGGGCTACCATGGTCAAAACACCAAGGCGGGCTAATGCGGACTCAAAATTTGTCCCAGTGTCGAGTTATGACGACACTGGGTTACCATGATCGAAACACCAGGGCGGGCTAACGCGGACTCAAAATTTGTCCCAGTGTCGAGTTATGACGACACAGGGCTGTGGTGCTAAAAATAAGTAAAAAATAAAAATAACTAGCTTGAACCTGGGGTGTACCGCTATCGGCTTATGGTGCTGGGTTTTATGGTGATTTGGAACGAGTGGACCGACGCTTGAGGCCGCTTCTGCCATTTGTTGGGAAGGTTGGCCCCCCAACAAATTGCCCCGGTTCGCTGTAAGAGAAAATCCATGTTGTGCTCCTGCTCCTGCATGCTAAGACTTAAACAAACGGTTAGTGCATAACTGTTAAGGCAAAATGATAACGCATGAATTTATAAGCAATGCAACTGTGTGTAGAAAATGTTATCCTGCAAAATATGATGCCTGTTGTGTTGATGTGATGCTGCAAATGCTGTGATTTTCGTCCTTGCACAGACGCGTTGCAATTGTGCATACGGATATGTTGTCCTTGCTGCAACTGCCCCTGTAGACTAAAGCTCAAGAAAGAGTTAGTGCATAACTGCTAAGATAGAATAATAAAGCATAAATAGGAAATGCAATTTTGAGAGTATAGAAATCGTCCTTGCGTAGATGTGATATGCTGATGACGGCGTCATTTTCGGACATATGGCGTCGTTTTCGGACATGTGGCGTCGTTTTCGGACTTGGCGTCGTTTTCGGACCTTGCGTCGTTTTCGGACCTTGCGTCATTTTTGGACTTGTTGTGCTGATGACGTCGTTGCTTGGACGTATTGCTGCTGGCATCGTTTTCGGACTTGGCGTCGTTTTCGAACTTGTTGTGCTGATAACGTCGTTGCCTGGACGTATTATTGCTGGCGTCGTTTTCGGACTTGGCGTCGTTTTTGGACTTGTTGTGCTGATAACGTCGTTGCCTGGACGTGTTGTTGCTGACGTCGTTTTCGGACTTGGCGTCGTTTTGGACTTGTTGTCGTTTTTGGACTTGTTGTGCTGATAACGTCGTTGCCTGGACGTGTTGTTGCTGACGTCGTTTTCGGACTTGGCGTCATTTTTGGACTTGTTGTGCTAATAACGTCGTTGACTGGACGTGTTGTTGCTGACGTCGTTTTCGGACTTGGCGTCGTTTTTGGACTTGTTGTGCTGATAACGTCGTTGCCTGGACGTATTGCTGCTGGCGTCGTTTTCGGACTTGGCGTCGTTTTTGGAATGGTTATGCTGATAACGTCGTTGCCTGGATGTGTTGCTGCTGCTCCTGTAGAATAAATGCTCCTGCAAGCTAAGCTTGAGAAAAAGTTAGTGTATAACTGTTAAAACAGAATGATAAATATATGAGAAAGGCAATTATGTGGGTAGAGATGGTGTCCCTGATACGCCGGATGAATACTGAGATGTTGTCCTTGCATGGACATGCTAAACGTTGCAACTGACGAATTGCCATGATGCCTTTGTTGTGTGCGTGGGTTGCAAATTTGACTTTATGCCCGAGCTGATGCGCTAGACTTTGTTGCGGAATTTTGAATTCTGACTGTTGATTGTCGATGCCCCTCTCTGCTTCTGCTGCTTTTACTGCGGATTTTGAACTTTGGATTGTTGTCATATCCTCTGCTGCTTCTTTCTGCTTTTGCTGTATTTTCTGCTTCTGTTAATATGAAGAACTTTTGTTGTATCTTCTGCTAATATGAAGGACCTGCGCTCAAAGAAGATTTTGTGAGTTTGGGGGGGCGGTTGATTCGTGTTGACCTTATAGTTTTGACTCTTGATGCTCGGATGTCTGTCTTGTTTGGACTCATAACTCTTGCCTGGTTTCCTACCTTGTCCCAGTTCTGAATATTCAAAGGGTGTTTGGCCTAAAGTGGGTCTCAATGGGGTTGTTTTGTATATTATGTGTATTTTTCGTTATTTTCAAAATAAGGGAAGGTTTTCTAAAGGTGTGACCGAAGCCGATTTAGGCCGCTACGTATCCCCATGAGGGAATCTAGTCATGACGTAGTTCATTACAAGCGAAATTGGGTAAAAATTTCTAGAGTTGAGACCGAAGCCGAAACGGCCGCCTACGTATCCACCAAGGGAATCAGGTCAAACGTAGTTCCATTTTATTACATATAAAGGGCAAAATATATTAAACTAACTATTTCAGGACTCGGCGGGCCAAGGCAGGGGCATGAGTCCATTTCTTCTTGCTTTGTGTCTTCAACGGCTGGGCCTTCAGCAGGATCATCTCTTGCAGCACACAACTAGACGAATGCCTTATTCAATGGTTAAACAATCTCCGGCAAGGAGCACCTCCTTTTCTCTGACGGTTGGTCGATGACTCAACTTTCTTCCCTTTTCGGGCTGGCGTAATAGTCCCTTCCAGACTGTCTTCTCCATTTTTAGCTATCATGTTCACATGGGCATCTTCATAACCCGGAAGAAGGTTATTGTTTGCATTGAGAGGAGCATCCTTCAGCCGAATGACTCCCTCCTCGATCAACTCCTCTATTTTGTCCTTGAGTGTATAGCAATTTTCGATGTCGTGTCCCTCTGCACCGGAGTGGTATGTACATTGTTTGGTTTTATCGTGCCCTCGGGAAGTAGGCCTGGGGGTATTTCTGGGAATTGGCTGGAGTATTCCTGCGGCTTTCAGCTTCTCATACACTTGGGCTATGGGTTCGGCTAAAGGTGTATAGGTTCTGGTTGGCTTTCTCTCAGCATCTATGCGGGGTTTGGGTCCGTTTGGGGTGCGGGTTCGTGATTGTGGTGAGTATTTTGGGTATGCTGGTTGGGTATGGTAAGCAGGATGTGGGGTAGCGCGGTGCTGATAGTATGACTGTGGATTTTGAGTGTTTTGGTTATAGTAAGAAGGTGGTGAGCTTTGATACACTGGAAGTTGTTCTGGCCTATGTTCCTGAATGACCATGACAGAGGGTGATGCATCTCTCCTCCTCTGTGAGGTACCTCCGATGGAATTTGACTGCACTGCTCTGCTAGTTGCTTGTAGGGCTGTCAGGTTTGTAATCCTGCCTGTCTTAATGCCTTCTTCCACGAAGTCGCTCATTCTTACGACTTCTGCAAAACTTCGCCCAATTACACTGATCATCCTTTCATAATACGTCGCGTCTTTCAACAACTGCACAAACAAGGTGGTCATTTCGCTCTCTTCCATTGGAGGTTGGACCTTTGCTGCTTCTGATCGCCACCTCAGGGCGTATTCCCTGAAAATTTATGTGGATTTCTTTTCAAGTTTCATAAGATAAAATCTATCCGGGACAGTGTCAGTATTGAATCTGAATATATCCATGAAATCTTGTGCCATGGCATTCCAACCGTCCCATTTTCGAGGGTCTTGGCATGTGTACCAGTCCAGCGCCTCGCCGGTTAGACTCCTGATGAACAGTTTCATGATGATTGCTTGATTTTTCCCAACTCCAATCAATTTATCGCAATATGACCTTAGATGAGCTCGAGGATTCCCCTTTCCATCGAACATGTCAAATTTAGGCACCTTGTACCCTACAGGTAATTCAACGTCGGGGTGCATGCATAAGTTTTCATATTCTAAACTTGCCTCCCCCTTGTTCATCTGAATGCTTCTAAATGCCTCTTTCAAACTACGGATTTCTTTTGCCATATTTTCATCAGCTCTGGCTCGAGTCTGCCGCTCCACTTCCTTGTATTGATCTGTCTCTTGAGAGGATGCATGCATAATAAATGGTTGGCTTTAGGTCGGATGTGCTAATGCCCCATATTGTTTGTTAGGACTAGTGATGTGTGTCATCTGCTCGTATTGGGTGGCTTGGCAATTTGGTTTGAGTGGGGAGATATAAGTAGGTGGAGGTTGAGATGTGTATGTAGTAAACAGATCATTTTGGAGGTCGGTTTGCAAATTGATCGGGCGAGTGACATTTTGGTGTGAGCTGGTATGTTGCGGCCTTTGCGGGGAGCTTTGGGGAAGTGGAGGCTCAAGGGCTTGTGACACGATTGCATTTGTCCTTTTCTCTGGGAGTGGTGCATTCAAGCTAATAGACAGGTTTGTGATATTTCGGAGCCTTTCTATTTTGGCTTGCATGACTTCCATTTGCTGCAATAGTTTGGCAAGGTGTTGATCATTGGTGTTTCTCCTTTCTAACGCCTCTGCATCCTCTACAGGAACGGGGACTAGTCCTAAGCTGTTTCGTTCTGATGCCTCTGGATTAGTCATTTATTGGATGATTGTGCTTCTACCAGTCAATGCGAATCAACCTTTTGGGGATAAGCTAGGCAAAATAACCCTCTAACAAATGAAGCAACCAAGTTAGTATGATATGCGAAGAGTTGCAGGCAATATATAATAATAAGCAAATTGCAAATCAAGTGCGTGCTTTAACATGTTTGGGTCCTCTTTTATGCCTGAGGGAGGCCTAAACGTCACATATGCGAGGTTGTGATAGATTTGTCCAAGTCGTCCGACTGTAATGCTTTCGTTGGAAATGACGACCAAATGACGGTGCACTTTTTCCAATTTCGGCACGTCATGATTAAGTTTGGATTTGTCTATCATTGCCACGCTACACACAATATGCTGGTTGGTCGTTGGGTTGAGAAACCCGTCGACAAGTTTGGTGTCTTCCTAATTGTGGTGTCGATACCAAGGACCGACCCACCTAAGATAATGCATGCATGCCTTAAAATAAAGGGTGGTATAGCTCTATCCTGAGTTTCTAAGATTTGTCTTTACTAGACGCAAGGTTCCCGAGCGGACAACTCGAGTGAGAAGGTTACGCGGCCACCGGTTAGACCGGACACTCCACGTATATTACCAACTCTCCTAAATTTGGGTTTTGAAGAAAGAATTTTGCTGATGCACCAAGCGCACCTCGCATGTAGTATGTGATTGTGTGAATTTTCCAGAATGGAAGAAATATGAGCGGAATATCAGTTTAAGGAAAGCAGTAAAGCAAATAGCAATTAAAACAAATAAAACAAAATACAGTACATAAAGATTAAATGCAAAAAATAATGCCAAATATTAACCCTAGGTCTGTTGTGGTTAAGAACCTTAATCCCCAGCGGAGTCGCCATTCTGTCGTGCCCTTTTTCGACCGCGACATTTTTTTTAAAATAACTCCTGCTTAATAAAAGGTTAGAAAATAAATAATAAAAATGCTAAATGTTAAAAAGGCTAAAGATGTTAAAAAGGGGGTGCTAAAAGGTTAAGGTGCCAAAAATGCTAAAATCATGCAAAAGGGTTCGCGGAGTCGCCACCTAATTAGTTTGGGTGAATTAGGACACCTAAATGTTGACTATGTTTAAGTCGACGTTAACTCCATTTTTATGGTCTGCTAAACTTAATGAGTTTCTGGGTAAGGGTTCTTTATTATCCTAAAGGGAAGGGGTTAGGCACCGTAAAGGATCCGCTAACTTGCGGTTGTCCGTTCAAACCTAGGGTAATTATTATGCTAAGATGCATGTTTTGAAAAGTTTAAGTGAAGAGGTGCCTGCAAGTTTAAAAGTAAAAAAAAGATGCATTCTTTTATAACCTGAAAAAAGTTTATAAGATTTGTTTATAAAGTTAATTTTCGAAAGAGATCATATAAAGTGTTATACATAAGAAGTTTAAAAATATAACGGTGCAAAGTTGACTTAGTGATTAAAGATAGGCCTTTGTTTGCAAAGTCGATGGATAATAAATTATATAGTATTAATGAAAGAGTTATTAATCCTTTTAAGATGCATTAGTCTCGTGATTAGATGTTTAAAAATAAGTTAAGCAAGCTAGAATAATTAACTTAATGAGAAGCAAATTTCTAGTGTCGAACTATTTTCTAATAGCGACTTAAAGCTTAGGCTATTCTAAATATATTAATGTTAGAGTAATGTTAGACAAGTAATTACAACAAATGAATGGGGAAAGGATATGAATTAATAAGGATGACTCGAAGAGTGGCGATGTCCTTTCGCCGCGGTTTGGAATTTTCCTATGCGAGGTGGATGCATGCAGGCCTTCATTTGAAGTAGCTCAAGATGAGTCTCGCCATGAGACTCTTCATTTTTGCTCCGAGGTGTTTCATGTAAAAAAAAAAAAAGGATTAGTATACGCTCTATATCCTTATCAAATAATAAATAAACATTGGTATAGGATTTAGCATATTTATATCATTTTATTTCCGCAATTCGAAAGAAAAGATGGGCCCAAAACAGTAGTTTCCAGATGTGAAAATATGTTAGCCCAAACAGCAGTTTCATGCGGAAAAACAACAAATGGGCTTAGCCCCAATGACACATCATAAAGGCAGATGTAGAGAAACCACAATACTGATGGGACGAGCCCCCAGTTATCCTAGCAAAAGGTGAGCAGGGAGAAACAATTGCAAATGGGATAGGCCCAACACCTTTCATGTTGTAATACAGAGATATACACACTTTATACCATTCACACAGAACTGGAAAGGAAGCTCACCTCCCCTATGCAATATTCAGACAGATGCAATTTTTGGAAAACTGGACAGGTGGTATAAATCCTAACATGGTGTCTATATGCAGGACTATATTCTCTCAAGAAAGGAAGTTCAAATATTCATGCAATATCAGTAGAGAGCAGGCCCTGAGAATATGCACAAATACCTGGGAAGCAGATTCTATTGACAATACACACACATAATGTTCAACTAAAAATCAAGCATGTAGTCCATATTAATGTATTCGGATTATACTAGATTAAAGAGGCATGGGCCATGATTCTGAGGTCAAGTATAACCCTACACATAGTCATATATCAGTTCGTCAAAGATAAGGAGAGGGAAGGGTCTTAAGACTGCCTAAGATTTACACAGAAAGAAAGATACCCAAACATGAAAATGAAGGCCCTTGTTAAAATTAAATGCAGTTTTTAGTCTACCAACATGCATGTCTAAAATATGATCTATATATCCTCATACATATTGTGACATCTTCGACTCAAGATAACGGACAAGCAGGCCCGAGGGCTATTTTTTTTCATGCTAATGATGTGTTGTACTTAAGCAACTCAACCCAATAGGAAAATGTATGAGAAAATATTTAAACAGATAGCATGGCTAAGAGCAATTGCAAAATTTCACATAAGTCAGAGTATCCTAAACCCTGGGTATGGTCATGATATGGTTACGCAGTATACATGCTGGCAGCAAGCAATTACGACTCTAGGCATAAGAAAGAGGGACATTTTTATGCTGGATATCAGTCACAGAGATAGACAAACAGTAATCAAGATGTCGTTTCTTACGTATATAGGCCTGTCCAGATTTATACCATTACAAGTTAGATAACATACATATTTTAAGTGTATTTTCTTAGTACATTAACCTCACGAAGTAAGAACGCGGATAGAGTTACAAACTACGACCAACATTCTGTTATACGAAACCAGCAAATGACTAACACACAGTGAGAAAGCAAACCTCCAAAGTATAATAGAGATTTAATTCAGGATGGGTGCGACGAAAGCGATCAGCGATCTGAGGTCGATTAGCATCATAAACTGACAGGACGACGTTTCATAGTCCAAACTGATTCCAGCTCATGTTATTATAACCCAAGAACCATGTGCCAAATTAAACTTGTAATCCCTTAGCGCAACATCGAAACATTAATCATTTAACTAAATCGGATTTATGAATAGTTGTGATAACAGGCGTCGTCGACTCATATCTATTCTGGATTTAAATAAACTACATACTTGGCATGCCATAATAAACACAAACCTTATTGCCAATCAAATAGGTTAACACATTCAAATCACATAAACAGACTGATCGAAAATTTGACACTTTGATCCTTAATATGACAAATTTAATTATACCAACATAATCAAGGACGATTAAATTCAAATAAACACACATAACACGCAAACGAAACACGAGGAGAATTCTGATTTTACCTTCTCCGGGCAGCGAACCGAGGCAGCGTATCAAGTCGTCGAAGACACTCGAAAGTTTGTTCTTATGCGATAGAGGGAATGAAACTTTCCCTGATTCGATTGGGATTTTCTTGATGCTAGAGGATTCTTATCGAGATTGAAGACTTATTAACTGATGCTCGCAGGAGTTTTGATTTTTTGCTTACTGATGTTCAGCCATTCTTTACTGTTTTTCCTCTTATTTCTGGATTCAGAAAGGTGCTAGGTTCTGGACGATAGATGATGCCCATTGCATGTATAAAAGGATTAATTTATAGTCTTGATTTTGGTTCTAAGTTTGGTAGCTGATTTTAGACGATTTTATGGGCTGATTCGTGCTTGATTCTGGTAACATTATGGGATTCATTTTTGGTAAGCTTTTGATTGTAAGGGATGAAATATGGTAAGATTCTTGCTGATTTTATGAGATACGGTTTTTGAGTGTCGATTTATTGAGTGTCGACAGTGAAGGTTTGTTGGCTGGGTGTGCATGGGTAAGGAAGGTCGCCGGATTCTCAGGCGAGAATCTCGGCAGGGCAGGTGCGGCGATGGAAGAAATCTTTAGGTTTTTGTTAAGGTTTCTTTTAGGGTAAATGCTGGGAGAGGGACGATGGAAGGGCTGTAGGTTAAATGTCTTAGGGCTTGGGTTGGGCGGAATAAAAGGCTGAAGGGGGAGTTGGGCCCGCGGGCATTGGGCCTGTGCTGGGTCGTGGGCTGCGTTTTATGGGTATTAGTTTAAAGTGTTAGTTTTAGGAATTAGTTTTAGGTATTTAATTAGTGGTAAGTTATTTAAATTATGATTAGATTATTTAGATGCTTTATTAGTCTGAGTTTTAAAATTATTACAATAATAAATGTGAGTGTGCTATTTAATTAGTGCTTGATATTTATAATGCGATGCCGTTATTAAAATTTATGTATTTTGCGACGTTAAATTAAAATTGAATGAAGTTTAGATTAAATTATTTAAATGCTAAATGCAGGTGTGATATTTAAGGATTGCTTAATAAAATGTGGTGCTATTATTTAAAACGCATGTGTTAGATTGAAATTAATTTAAATTACGAATTATGACATTGTCTTGCTATTAATAAAATGTGAATATTTTATTTAACACGACGTCATTGTCAAATTATTTATTTTATGTATTTATTTATTTTATTATCATTTAAGAACTATGACAGGACTTAAAATTAATAAATGCGGGCGCGAGACTCTAAGTGTTTAATTTCTACGTAAGACGCGGTGCCATTATTAAATTACTTATTTATGCTTGTATTAATGTTTTATTTGCTGCATTTTATTATAAAAAATTATAAGAAATTATTTTGCAAAATTTGTGTAATTTTATAGCTAATGACTGGACGGGAGGGTCAAAATTGGGTGTCAACAAGAGGCATGGGGTAGATTAACCCCACAGCCTATCCATTTCATCAACATTTTCCGCTTTCTCCTTCTGTTTTTCTTTTTCTCTTTTTTTTGAAGAGGAGGTTTTGCATTACTTACCTGTTTTGGCGGGCTTATCTCCCTTGATGTGGCTTGCGCTGGCTCAACCGATGTGCTGACAGTACTGACTGCAAAGCACTTGCTCATGACCGGGGGTTCAATGATGTGTTTGAACACCTTGAACATCATCTCTTCATTATCCACTCTAAGTGTCAGCTCACCCTTCTCCACGTCAATCAGGGCTCTCCCGGTTGCTAAAAATGGTCTTCACAATATGATGGGGATCTCATCATCTTCCTCCATATCCAAGATGAGGAAGTCCGCAGGAAAGAATAATTTTCCCACCTTAACTAAGACATCTTCAATCTTTCCCCTGGGATGCACCACTGTCCTATCTGCTAACTGCAAGCTCACAGTGGTTGGTTTGGCTTCACCTAACCCCAACCTTTTAAAAACAGACAAGGGCATAAGATTTATGCTAGCCCCCAAGTCACAAAGGGCCCTATTACATGTAACCCTGCCAACTGTGCAAGGCAATGTGAAGCTCCCTGGATCCTTGAGTTTAGGGGGTAATTTCTTCTGCAAGATGGTACTGCATTCCTCTGTCAGTGCCACCATCTCATACTCCGCCAACTTCTTCTTCTTCCCAAGAATTTCCTTCATTAATTTAAAATAAGTAGGCATTTCCTCCAATGCCTCAATGAATGGAATGTTAATGTGTAGCTTTCTGAATATCTCTAAGAACTTGGAAAATTGTTTATCAACCACTTTCTTTTGCAACCTCTGTGGGAAAGGAATTCTCTCAGTGTACTCCTTCACTGGGACTGTTGGAGCTTTCTCTAATATCGGGCGGTCTTCAGTAGCCCTTTCCCTATCTGCATCTACTCTATGTTCAACCACAGGCTGGGGTGTAAGCTGTTCTAACTATTTTCCATTCCTCAGTTGCACTGCTTGGCACTGTTCTCTGGGGTTCATCTCTGTATTGCTAGGCAAAGTGCCCTGTGGCCTGTTGTTTGCCATCTTCGCTAGTTGTCCCACCTGCGTCTCCAAATTCCTGATAGAGGATCTGGTCTCTGCCATGAACTTGGTCAGGAGAGCAACTTGTGCATTTAATGTTGTGATGGCATCAATCTCATGGACTCCTATTGCTCTTCTTCCACTCACCCCTCTGTCCTCTGTTACATGATTATTGGTGGCCATGTCTTCCAATAAATCATGAGCTTCGTGTGCTGTCTTTCTCATGAAAGTTCCACCTGCGGCTGCGTCAATGATAGTTCTGGTGGTCCCGCTTAGCCCATTGTAGAAAATATGGACCAAATTCCACAACTCAATGCTATGATGTGGACACTTCCTTTGCAAATCTTTAAATCTCTCCCAAGCCTCATAGAGTGACTCTCCATCAGCTTGATAAAAATTGTTCAACTCCCCTCTCAGCTTAGCGGCTTTGGACGGTGGAAAGAACTTTGCTAAAAACTTCTGTGCCAGCTCCTGCCATGTGAATATCGAATATGTGGGCAAGGAATTCAAGCAAACTTTCGCTCTATCCCTGAGTGAGAAGGGAAAGAGCCTCAATCGGATGGCGGCGTCAGTAACGCCAATACTTGAAGGTTGCACACAACTCCAAGAAGTTTGCTATGTGCATGTGAGGATCTTCCGACGGCAACCCTCCGAACTGAACAGTATTCTGCACCATACTCAGGATCGCAGGCTTGATTTCAAAATTATTTTCTCCTATTACTGGGAGCCTGATGCAAGTTTGTGCTCCATTCACCCTTGGCAGCACATAATCTCCCAAGCTTCCCTCAGCTTGGACCTGGACCCTCTTTTCTACATCCATTGGTAACCTCCGGGGCATCCTTTGGTTAGGTTGATGATCACCTAACCCTTTGTTCATCTCATTGTTATTCTGCAAGCCCCTCATCGCTATTAAGGCCAAAACTCGTTGGTTTCTCCTGTTCTGTTTGCACGTCTTTTCAATTTCCGGGTTGAAGGGAACAAGTGTATCTGCTCCTCTTCTCCTTCGCATAAACTAGATGCCTGCAACAGATCAAAATCAACAAACGGATCACGGCACACTGGTTTCACGAATAAAAGAGAAAAATATAGTAAAAAAAATAAAATAAAATAAATAAAAACCAAATTAGAAATTAAGAATAGATAAAATGATATTGAACTACGTCAATCCCCGGCAACGGCGCCAAAAACTTGATGCGCGATTTATGCACACACTAACGCAAGTGCACGTGTCGTGACAAGTAATATAGTCTAGAAGACCGAGTTATCGTCCTCAGGGATTAGTGTTCAATTCTCAAACTCTATTCTATGGTATCTATTTGATAACCGTTGATTGATAAATTGTTTATAACTATACTTATGAATGCTAACTAAATTACGTTGTATTACTTCAGTTATGGTGGAAATAGGGCTTCCAAATCTCCTCAACTATCCGCTCATCTTACTTATTAATGCAATTAATTATGGTTCTTCTTCTATTTTGAGATAGCAGGTTAACTAAGTCGTTTTATAATCCTGTTAAGGTAATATAAACACTCGACCCCAATTAAGAACCCTTCTACCTTTCAGTGATAAGATTAACTATAAAGGAGGATTAAGAGCAATAACCTATTAATACTACACAAGTATCGGGTACTTTCGTCCACGATTTAACCTATGTTTATTCAACTATAGCATATTCACAATCTCCCCTTTCGGATTTCGATTAGAAATCATATGGATTATGATAATTAGTGATCAATTAATTACCAAACATTCAAGACAAGTATTGAATAAATCTCAACAATAACAAGAAGAAACCAAAATATGCATTAATTCATAAGAATGAGTTTCAAGTGATTTGATGTGGAAAGCCCTAAATTAAGTTAGTTCCTAGCCATAGACATGCCAAGAACTAAACTAGTATCCAACATAAACTATAAAGAAATAAAATAAGAAACAAGAAATTACTAAGAAGTGGTCTCCAATCTTGATCTCCAAAGTTGTGTTGAAATAGCAAGGGTTGGAACCCTGAATTCTGACCTAAAAGCTGCTTTTTATAGCCTCCAAAATGTTTTCCATGTTTTCCTTCAAGCCTTGGCCCATTCCCATTCGAATTTGTGATTTTCCGCCTAGCGCGCGACCACCCAAGCGGCGCGCTGAAACTCTGCGACTCAGTAATTTGGCGCTGGCCTCGACATCGTTGGTGGGCGCCGCCCTGTTTCGTGCCCGGTTCGCCAACTTTCTCGCTTTTTGAGCTCTGGAACCTCTGTTTCTGCCCTCTTTTTGCTCTTTTTCCGCCAATGAGTCACTTTAAACCAATATGACTCAAAAGAAAGAAAATATATCCTAAGACGACACGTATTTGTACAAAAATGGGCAAAAGACTAACTAAAAATGACTCAAAATGTGTATATAAAATACACCGATCAGGGTCCCTTTGTCCCCAATTTCTATCTCGGTAGACCAGTTTGCCCCATTCACTAGTGCAATCTCGGGATACATTCAGAAATGGGGCCACCACTCTCTTTCTTATGCGGGAAAACTGGAACTAATCAGATCGGTTATTCAGGGTGTCGAGAGTTTTTGGTTTCGGGCACTCCCTATCCACTCTTCAGTTCTCAACAAGGTACGCTCAGCTTGCATCCAGTTCTTATGGGGTGGTAAGCCACCGAGATTCGCTTGGGACAATATTTGTGTGCCTCAATCTGAAGGAGGCTTGGGTCTTATGAACATCAAAGTATGGAATCATGCTTTACTCTCCCGGACCATCTGGCAAGCACACACTAATGCGGATACCTTATGGATTCAATGGATTAATAGCTACTACTTGAGAGGCCAATCCATTTGGGATTATGAGGTACGTGCTAGGGATTCCCCTTTATTCAAGAAACTTTGTGGCATTCGCGACACATTTTTAAGCATCTTTGGAAGTCAAGGAAACACAATTGCCGGCTTGGGAAAATGTTGCACCAATGGAAGATTTGATTCTGGTCTTGTGTATGAGGTCCTGCGCACCCCGCGGGAACATAAGCTTTGGATGTCTCAAATTTGGAAAGGCTTCATTCCTCCTAAATTTTCTTTCACAGTCTGGCTCACTTGTAGGAAGCGTCTAGCTACCAAAGACACTCTCTTCTACCTAAACTTGGAAGACAAGACTTGCGGGTTCTGCAAGCGAGCTAATGAGACAAGGTCTCACCTCTTCTTCTCTTGCTCCTACACCCACAAGATTTGGAAGCATAAAAAAGAATGGTTGGGAATTAGAAGAGAAATGACTACAATTGAAAGCGAACTCAAGTGGATCAAGAAAGAGCATCGTGGGACAGGCATCCGATCCAAAGTCATCTTACTTACCTTTTGCATAGTGGTATATGAGATTTGGAGAACAATAAATGAATTGTTATTTGATGGCACTAGCTCAACGGCAGATGAGGTCGTTGCAAAAGTTAAAACAACAACTTATAGAGTTCTTTATGATTTAATCCCCTCTTGTAACGTCACCTCTGAGTGAACGCTTCATCCCTCCTTCATTTCTTGTTTTGTGTTACGTTGAGGATTGAGAACCCTCAATGATTGATTGTAATTCCCAGTTTCTTTTTTAGTAATAATATTTTCATTTACCCGGAAAAAAAAATCTCTCTTTTCAGATCTCGATTTGAAATCATCTAAGTTATGAAAATTAATGGCCAGTTAATTATCATACAACCATCACAAGTTGAATAGATCTTAATAACATAGAAGAAGAACTCAAACTATAGCATTAATATCATAATGAGAGGTTCAAGCGAATCCGACTTAAAACCCCTAAGAAAGTAATTAGTTCATAATAAAAGAATTACAAACTAAAAATCTCATACATACGCTAATACTGAAGAACAAAGAAGAATTGGAATTGCAAGAATCCTTAAGCTCCAAATCTGTTCTCCAGAGGTGATTTCTGGTTCCGAAATAATGAGCCAAGACATTCTGTTTATAATTGTCCTAAAACCCTTTTCTACTCTCTTAAGGATTTAGTTTTTTGACTCAAATTCGATCTTTTTTGCAAAGCTACGTCGTCGGCGCACCGTCTCAGCCAGGGTGGCATCACGGCGCTGCTTCGGCAGAAACTTCCTTGGGCTACTGGTCATCAGGCACCGCGGCTCAGCTTCCAGGTGCCGCAGCACCTAGCACGGTGATGTGGCGTTGCGGCTCTGGCTGGACTGGGTCGCGACTCCGACTTGGCCGAATGGTCTCTCAGGCTCAATTTTTGCTCTTTTGCTCAAATCTCAACCCATTTTCATGTGTTTTTGTCTCTTTTCCATTTTAGGATTGCTATGATTCAAAATAAAGAAAAATAACCCTAACATTATACAAAACACAAAGAAAACGGGAAAAATACTAACTAAAAGGGACTCAAAAGTGTATATAAAATAGACTCAACAATTACTTTGTAAATTAGGTACGTATTAACCTCAAGTCAAATGACCTCTATCTCCCACATACTGATAATACTCTAGACATGTATAACAAATAGTTTATCAGCATGGTATACTAATACCCTCTAAGAAAATCAATGTGTCCATCATTAGAAACCATTACCAGTAGTAAGTGAGACATACTACATTCTCTAAGAATGTGATGCAGACCACATGTCGACTTATAACATATCATTGATATCATATTCTCAATTATCATCAGTCGAGGCTATTTTGAGAGTTACGCTCTATCATTAATATTTCACTTTATTAATGACAACGCAAGCTCAAGGGATGCACATTAATGAATAATCACAAGCAATCAAATAATAATTCAATAATTGCAAATGCCAAAATATATTAATCTTATTAACAATGTGAATGTGTTCAAGTACATTTGTCCATAAATTGATTTTCTTCTAGAACAAACATAATTTCAATCTCCCACTTGGCCTAGAGCCAATCTCCAATGTATCTAATACCCATATTTTCAAAATGACCATTGTGCTTGACGAAACTTAATGGTTTAGTAAATGGGTCAGCTAGATTTTCATTTGTGGCAACGTAGTCTAATCTTATTTCCTCAGTCTCCACCATATCCCTTGGTATGTGGTATTTTATTATTGGTACATGCTTATTTCTATTTATTTATCTTGATTCCTTAGCTTGAGCAATCGCACCAGTGTTGTCACAATAAATTATTATTGGACAAGTGACACTGGGAATAACCCCTAGTTCCTTTAGGAACTCAAATATTGCGATAGCTTTCTTATCAGCTTCCGATCCAGCAATGTACTCTGCTTCAGTTTTCGAATCAGCAGTTGTAGCTTTCTTGGAACTTTTTCAACTTACTACTCCACCATTTAAAATGAAGGCATAACAATACTGAGATTTGAAGTCATCAAGATCTGTCTGGAAACTAACATCAGTGTACCCAGTAGCTACTAGTTTTTCTTGTCCATCATAAACTAAGAAATATTCCTTGACTGCTTTCCAGTGTTCCTCCCCAGGATTCTACTAGAATTTGCAAGTCATACTAAGTGCATAGGCCATATCTGTCCTCGTACAGGTCATGGCATACATGATTGATCCTATATCTGAAGCATATGAGATCCTCTTCATGCGTTCAAGTTCTGCAACAGTAGAAGTATTATCCTTCTTTGATAACTTGATGCCTTGACCTATAGGAAGACCTTCCTTCTTAGAATTTTCCGTAGAGAATCGTCTTAGCACTTTGTCTATGTATACGGACTATGACAACCCCAACAATCTATTAGGTCTATCTCTGTAGATCCTAATTCCAAGAATGTAACAGGCTTCACCTAAGTCCTTCATCATGAAGGTGTTGGATAACCATTCCTTGACTGGCTGCATGAGAGTCTTATTATCTCCCATGATTAATATGCCATCTACATATATAACAATGAAGACAATACTCTTATCCGTGTGTTTACTATAAACATATGAATCCTCTTGCTTTTAACAAAGTCAAATGATTTGACTGCTTTGTCAAAGAAAATATTTCAACTTCTTGAGGCTTGTTTAAGTTCGTAAATGGACTTTTGTAACTTGCATACTACTTTGGGATGAGTCTCGGATGTAAAACCCTCTGGTTGTATCATATACACCTCCTCAATTAGATTATCATTGAGGAAGACGGTTTTAACATCCATTTGCCAAATATCATAATCATAGTATGCAGCTATTGCAAGCCAAATTTGAATGGACTTAATCTTCGCAACAGGTGAAAATGTTTCATCATAATCGACCCCAGGCAGTTGATCATAACCTTTAGCCACCAATCTTGCCTTATAAGTCTGCGCCCTGTCATATGCATCAAACTTCTTCTTGAAGACCCATTTGCATCTTATGGATATAACCCTTATTGGAAAATCAACCAAATTCCATACTTGATTGATGTACATCGAGTCCATTTTGGATTTCATAGCTTATTGCCATCTTTGCGAATCAATTTCTAACATAGCTTCGTTGTAGGTTGTAGGTTCATCGTCATCAGGAATATCTATCTCATTGTGTGTTTCAATAAGAAGAGTAAGTATTTTAGGCGGACGGAGTCCTAGTGGTCCTACGGAGTTGAATATTCTGTGTTTCTGAGTTGGACAATCCACCACTTTGAGAGTTTCAGGAACGTCATTTTCATTTCTTTACATATACAGGGCACCCTCATGGTCTCATGTGTTTAAGTGTTGGTTTCTTGCCGTTCATATCTCATATGGAGTTTTCTCTACTGACTTTGAAGGAACTCTGTTCAGAATATAGATTGAACTTTGTAATGTATATCCCCAAAGGTATATTGATAGATCTGAGAAGCTCATCATGGATCTAACCATATCTAATAGGGTTCGATTTCTCCTCTCAGCAACACCATTCATTTGTGGCGTTCCGGGAGGTGTCTATTGTGATTGGACCCTATGAAGCTTCAAGTAATCTAGAAATTCTTTACTAAAGTATTCATCTCCTCGATCTGATCGAAGAGTCTTGACACTTGTTTCAAGTTGCTTCTCTACTTCTGACTTGTACTCCTTGAATTTCTCAAAAGCTTCGGACTTGTGTTTCATAAGATAGACATGCCCAAACTTTGTGAAATCGTCTGTAAAAGTGATGAAGTAAGGGAAGCCTCTCTTAGCTTGACTTGAAAATGGCCCACATACATCGGTATGGACTAACTCAAGCACCTCTTTGGCACGCACGCCCTTCACATAAAGTGACTTGGTGGTCATCTTTCCTCTCAAGCAAGATTCACAATTACCATATGATTCTAAGTCAAATGATTTTAGGTAGTCTAACTTCCTTAATCTTGTTATCCTTGATTCATTGATGTGACCAAGTCTACAGTGCCATAAGTGGGGTTTATTGGATTACTTATTTTAGCTCGTTTATTTTGTACGTTGAAAATTTCACGACTATAGTTTAGAACATACAAACTATCCACAAACGGAGCACTTCCACAAACAAAACCATTAAAAGATAGTACATAACTGTCATTTGCAATGAATGAGGAAAACCCATCGATGTCTAATATTGGGATAGAAATAATATTCCTCATCAACGAGGGAACAAAATAACAATTATTTAGCTCTAACCGAAATCCTTAAGGTAAATCTAGTCTATAAGTTCTCACGCGTTCAACATCCACTCGTGCTTCATTTCCAACGCGCATGTCTACCTCCCATGGTCCAACTTTTCTGTTGTCAGTTAGACCCTTCACATTATTACAAAAGTGAGAGCCACATGCGGTATCTAATACCCAGCAGTGAGAGTTGCTTATAGACATATTTATTTCAATTACAAACATACCCTGTTCAGCAGGTCCAGAAGCTACCTAGTGTTTTGCCTCCTCATGGAGCAGTGCAATCCTTCTTTCAATGGCCTTCATAAGCTTTAGCATGTTGTGAAGTTCTAGAAGATTCACCTTGGTTCCATTCATGTTGAAGTTCACAATGAAATTCTCAAATGAACCAGGAAGTGAATTCAGGATCAGGTTGACAAATACATTTACGGGCAGCCTCATTCCAATCAAAGTCAACCTCTCTATTAACCCAATCATCTTCAGAACATGCGCTGACACTTGACCCCTTTCCTTCAGCTTACACTTGAAAAGGTTCCTCAACAGTTCATACTCCATTGTCTGAGACTGTGAGTCATATAGACTCTTCAAGTGTTCTAGCATCTCGTTGGGTCTCATGTTTTCATGTTGCCTCTGTAACTCTGCAGTCATAGAGGTCAATATTATACACTGTGCCAAGGTAGCATCGTCTAGATATTTCTGATAAGCTTCCTTGTCAAACAGGGCATACTCAGCAGAATCTTCAGCAGAGATTGTGGGGAATACTGTGTCTAACACATATTCAATTCTTTCTAGTTTTAACACCAATCGCATATTTCTTAACCAGTCAGAAAAGTTTGCTTCAGTCAACTTGTTTGTTTTAACCAACATTTTAAGTGGCAGATTCGACATTATAAACTGAAGAAAATATAGACTTGAAATCAACACTCTAATATTATCTCTATTGAACACATTCGTTTACTAATTAACATGGTATTTAGTTCAATAAGCTCTCACTATTTTAACATACTATTTTACCCCATAAAAGAATATGGACTCATATCAAATATGGTCATAATGGGCCAAGATTCACGTTCATGTTATCTCCACGTTTGTTGAGGCTGATAACTTCAACAACATGATCTAGTAGGTCTCTAAACTAATTAAAAACAATTTGTAACTCTTGGTTGACCGAATGTTCTAAACAAATGAGCGTCCCTCGGCTTGTTCGACACTGAGGCGCCAAGATAGCCGAGCAAGTCAGCCCCATTATGCGACTGCAATTATGTATCTAAGTGAGTTTTGCCTTCATAGAGAACACTGGGGTGTAAATACCCATGAAGGTTTATCACCCATTTCTACATTAACATGCATCTATGAACGAGTCTGAATGCGACTGCAATTATGTATCTAAGTGAGTTTTGCCTTCATAGAGCAAACACTGGAGTGTAAATACCCATGAAGGTTTATCACCCACTTCAACATTAACATGCATCTATGAAAGAGTCTGAGTCCTCGTAGACTTAGAGCAAATGCTGGGGCATAAATACTCATCTCGCCGAAAATGATTTTGCACACCAATCAATTATAACGAACGACGCACATTTTAAATGAGACTTGTATTAAAACTTTGGGGAACATTTTAATTCAGGGTTTTAATCAAGATCAACGCTAATATGTAGGCACCGCCTACCCAAGCATTATTTACGGACGTTAAACATGTACTGGGCGCCGCCTACAAAAGCATTATTTGCGGACACTATTTTAGTATAATAAATGACGATCATTTAGCACACAAACAGTATGCTATATATACTGTATAATAATAATCATGGATTAACTTTCTGAAAGACTGTGATTTTAACTCTCTGGACAGGTGGCGCCGCGGCGTTCCACCATGGAGCCGCGGCGCTCCTCCAAGGAGTCGTGACACTTGCGGGGCAGAAACTTTTGGTTTCTATATTGCGAATTAGAGTTGTCGCTCTTAATCACGATTTTGGATTGGAGTCACGGCCCCTGCCTATTACCGTGACCGGCGTCGCGGGGCTCCAATATGGAGCTGCGGCACCGCCCTAAAAACCTAGTGATGCGCAATTTAATGCACACACTTTAACGCAAGTGCACGTTATCGTGACAAGTAATATAGTCTAGGTAAGACCGAATATCGTCCTCAAGGATTAGTGTTCAAGTACCAATTATCTATTCTTTGTTATCTATTTGGTAACCGATATTTGAGTTTGTTGATTATAACTAATAATTATAAATACTAATTAACTATGTGTTTACTTCAGTAGTGATGGAAATAGGGCTTCCAAGTCGCTTCAACTATCCGCTTATATTACTTATTAATGCAATGAATTATGGTTCTTCTTCTTTTGGACTTAGCAGGTTTACTAATTTGTTTTATACTCCCGTTAAGGCTATATAAGCACTCAACCCCAGTAGCGCTCCTTTCTACCTTTCGGTGATAAGGATGACTCTATAGGAGGATTAAGAACAAAAACCTTGTTAATCGTCACGCACCTTGCGTGAATTTAGGTATTTAAACCCCTATTAACGCTACACAAGTAATTCAGGTATTTTCATCCCCAATCCGACCTATGTCTACCCAACTTACAGCATAGTCACAACCTCCTCCTTTCGAAGTTTGATTAGAAATCATATAAATAATGATAATTAGTGATCAATTAATTACCAAGCAATCAAAGCAACTATTGGGTAAATCTCAACAATAAGAAGAACAACCATAAACATGCATTAACTCAAAAAATAAGGTTCAAGTGAATTGACATGGAAATCCCTATAATGGAATTAGTTCCTAGCCATTGACATGACAAGAACTAATTCAATATCCAACATAAACTAAAAGTAAAGTAAAGAAAAGAAAAGAAAATTACTAAGTAAAGGTCTCCAATCTTCAACTCCAAGAAGTCTTGTGTTTGTGCGAAAGGAACCCTTGAAAAGCGCCTGAGTTCTCTTTTTATAGCTTCAAAACCGCCCTTAAGGTTTTCCTTCGGGCCTGGCCCATAAAATCGTCTAAAACCTGATTTTTCCCGCGTCGGCGCTATCGGCGCGCGACGGAACCTGCGATGTTCTGGTGATTAGGCGCTGCGGCCCTGCACTCTGCTGTCTAGAGGCGTCGCGGCGCTGCAACTTCTGCAGGTCTCTGGATATTGGGCGTCGGGCGCGCCTGTTGGTGGAGCGCCGCGGCCTGCCTTTGGTTCACCACTTTCTCGCGTTTTAAGCTCTGGAACCTCCACTTTTGCCCTCTTTTCGCTCCTTTTCCGCCAAAGTGCCATTTTAACCAATTTGACTCAAAAGAAAGAAAATCTATCCTAAGACGATACGTATTTGTACAAAAAGAGACAAAAGACTCACTAAAAATGACTCGAAAAGTGTATATAAAATACACCGATCAAATACCCCCAAACTTAACATTTGCTCGCCCTCGAGCAAAGATAAAAAGAAATAAAGACTCAAGTAAACCAAAAATAAAAGACTCAATGACATTGATCACTTTGCTGCATTGGTGTCACTTTAGAAAAACATGAAGATTAGCAGAATAATATGCAGGAACATATAGCATGAAATTTTAGCATTCTAAACACATTAAGCTAGATATTTCGCAAACTCATTTTTATCATGCTTAATGGAAGTCAAAATACTGAATCATGCATGTTAATTTCAAAATCCTATGGCATTTTTACTTGTTATTCTCCACGAATCATGGATATGCATCTAAGAGATCTTCAGGACTTTTAAGGGTTGTAATGTAGGCTTAGGCACGGGTAGGTAAAAATAGGCATTTAGGCTCATTTTTGTGTACCATAAGCTCTTTTGCTTTTCAATGTTTCCCTTCTCTTTTGATTTCTTTTCTTCACTTCAAATCTATCTTTCCCCTCTTTTGTTTTGAGAGCGTGAAGTGTATGATAATAACAAGCACCCCCAAACTTAGGCTTTTGCCTATTTCTTATAACTTTCTTATTGGGGTGCATCAATCGTGTTTGCTCTTTTTGTCTCTTTTTTAACACATTTTATTCCAACTATTTCACATGTTTACTTATGGCACAAGTATGGAAATATAGGGTGTCAAAGAAAAAGTTCAATTTTTAGACTCAATGGGGCTGACTAGGGATATTTTAAATGTCATGGATAGAAAAAACATGGTAAGAATTGGCTAACAAAGAAACGCCAGAGTCATCTCCCTAACATGCATATCCTAACTATTTCGCCTCAAATAGCAAGCAATCATAACACATAGGTTTTAATCATTCATCATGCACAATTCAAGCAAGAAACTCTAAATAGACAAATTTCATGATCTTTTGGCATATTTAACCTAAGTGTTTAGATAGTTGCTCTAATTCCATTACATTATTCCACCTTACTTCACTAGGTTTTTCTAGTAACTACAACATGCATGATCGTTGACAGACAATTATGACTCAAAAGAAAAACATTTATGACTCAAAAATATACAAAAACAATCAAAAAGACTCAAACATACTATAATAATAAGACACAAATAAGACACCCCCCAAACTTAAATCACACATTGTCCCCAATGTGTGCAAGACTCAAAGACAATAAAAGAAAACAAGACACTTACAAACTTGGTTTAAAATGGTGGCGGTGGCGGTGGATAATGCATCGACCATTGGTTGAACAGGGAACTCATCTCGTCAAATTCTTTGGTGCATGTTGTTGCCTCAATTCTTGTTGTCCTTGTCTCAACTCTTGTTGTCCTTGTATCACTGTGTCGAAATGTTGCATCATCCTTCTCTTGTTCTGGAGTAACTGCTCCATCATGGGCACTGGAGGTTCTGATTCTGTGGGTGGCTGGTGGCTGCTTCCTGCCGCATATTGAGCCTCTATTTCAGGCTCATCTTCGTTCATGGCGGCCTCTGCTGCTGCTGGTGGTGCTGGTGCTCTTCTTCTTGCTGTTGGGGGGCTTGGGTCTGGGAAGGAGTGCACTATCCCATATGACACAGGCAGTTGGTTTCTCTCATGAGTATCAGTGGGTAGGATTGGGACCCCATTTATGGCGCATAAACTAGTGATAAGTGAGCCATGTCCCAACCCACCTGTTGTTACCAACCTGCTGGTTTCTTCAATACTTTGCACTATCTCCTTCCCCACATCAATCGTCTTCCCCGTCATGATTCCATATATCAATTTGATCATGTCTTCTGGTACTCTGGTAAAGTGCGTTGATGGAATCAGAGCATCGGCGAAATCTGACCAACCTATGGTCGCTTTGTTGAATCGACACCGCCGATCCTCTTGACCCATTTCTGGCAATATCAAATGCAGCCCCAGGGTAGCTCACTGTGTCTGCGACGGCATTCCAGTCGATGTTGGTGGTGCTTCTAGACCATGTTCTAAAGTAACTCCAATCACCATCTCCTCCTTCAACATCTGCTGTTTTTAGTAACACATTTATTGCTTCTGCCGTCACAGGCATATATCTTCCCCTCACAAAGCATTTATTGTCCACCTTCTTCGGAAAGTTAGCATAGAATTCACGCACCATCGCTGTGTTCATTGGTGCTATCTTTTCCGGGTTTACAAATCTCTTCCACCCCATCATCTCAATCATTGCCCGAATGGGCTCATAGACATCATCCTCCCCAAGCGAATCCCTTTGATAGCCCATTCCCCTTTCAGGGATTAAGGGCCTAGTACTAAGCTTTTTGTATCTTTCATGAGCTTGTTGGCTAATGAACCTAGTATTATCGTATTGAGGGGCTGAGGTGGATGTGGAGGCTCTTCTCTTTCTGGCAGACATGGTTAATTCACGTTTTGCAGCGTTTCCTTAGTGTCAATCACTGTTCACCAACTCTATCACTCACCAATCAACAGCTACAACACCAATTACCCCCAAACTTCACTTAAGAAGCTTCTTCACAACACCCACACCCTCCTTGTATACTCATCATCACTTGTTCACAACCAATTTTTCAACACCCCACAACTTCAACAATACAACACTTCTCCAAACTACTACCTCTTTTGATTACAGTAAAGCTCTCAAGAAAAGAAGAAGATTACCTTTTTACGATGTTCTTCAAGGTTTTCTTGCTTCTAATGGTGGTTTTTGGCACTGGGATGAAGTTTTGTTGGTTGAAATGGTTAAGGGTTTAGGGATTTTAAGAGTTTTGGTTGTGTTTGGGTTTGATTTATGGAGGATTTGTGGGTAAAGTGTGGATTTTCGTGGGTTTTGTGGAGAAGAGGGGTTAGGTTTTGGTTTGAAATTGGGGAAAATCGGGTTTTTGGGCATCTTTTAATTTTTGGAGTTCCGTTTGCCACTGCATTTAGCCGCGGCTACCAACTTCTTCAGAATTTGCTAGACTTGGCAATTTTTTTGGATTTTTGGCGCCTGGCACCGCGGCGCTTAATTTTCAGCGCCGCTCTTTTAGCGCCTCGCTCTCGGCGCCGTGGCGCCACCGTTTTCGGAAATCGGCTATTCTTCGCCCTCCAAATTTTCGTTGACCTGCACCTGTCAACACAACACAAATACTACCTCCGTGAGACTGTTCTTAGTAAAAAAATTAAAGTAAAATAAATCAAAATACCTTGGGTTGCCTCCCAAGTAGCGCTGTCTTTAACGTCTTTTAGCCGGACGCAAGTTCCTTAACTCAAGAAGTGTGGGGTGGATTAACCCCCCAACCAATCCATTTTCTCCACATTTTTCGTTTTCTTCTTCTTCTTCTCTTCTTAAAATTATCTTCAAGGGAAGGTTCAGGAACACATACCTGTTTTTGCGGAGGTTCGGCATCACATACCTGCTTTTGTGGGCTCATCTCCCTTGGTTTGTCTTGTACTGGCTCACAGGGAGTTCTGATGGTGCTTATTGCAAAGCACCTGCTCATGATTGGTGGCTCAATAATGTGTTTAAATACTTTAAACACCATTTCTTCCTTCTCCACCCTCAACGTCAGCTCTCTTTTTTCTACATCGATCAGGGCTCTCCCTGTCGCCAGGAATGGTCTCCCCAATATGATGGGGATATCTGCATCCTCCTCCATGTCAAGAATGAGGAAATCCGCGGGGAAAAAGAATTTTCCTACTTTAACAAGCACGTCCTCAATCTTCCCCCTTGGGTGTACCACTGTTCTATCTGCTAGTTGTAGGCTCACCGTGGTTGGTTTGGCTTCACCTAATTCCAACCGTTTAAACACCGATAGAGGCATCAAATTTATACTTGCCCCTAAATCACAAAGAGCCCTGTTGCATGTCACCTTGCCAACTGTGCAAGGCAATGTAAAGCTCCCTGGGACTTTTAGTTTAGGGGGCAACTTCTTCTGCAGGATGGCACTGCACTCCTCAGTCAGCGCCACCATCTCATACTCTGCTAGTTTCTTCTTTTTCCCCATAATCTCCTTCATGAATTTAAAATAAGAAGGCATTTGCTCCAACGCCTCTATAAAGGGTATGTTGATATGTAGCTTTCTGAATGTCTCCAAAAATTTGGAGAATTGTTTATCAACTGCCTTCCGCTGCAATCTCTGTGGGAACGGGATCTTCTCAGTATACTCCTTCTCTGGAGTTTTCTCTACTACTGGGCGAGCTTCAACCACCTTCTCTTTCTCTATTTCTGCCCTTTGTTCAACTACCGGCTGAGGTGAATGCTGCTCCAACTGTTTACCACTTCTCAGTTGTACTGCCTGACATTGTTCTCTCGGATTCATCTCTATGTTGCTTGGCAGTGTACCTTGTGGCCTGCTGTTCGATTGCTTTGCTAGTTGACCCACTTGTGTTTCCAAGTTCCTGAATGAGGATCTAGTTTCTGTCACGAACTGGTTTTAGGCGTTGGTGAGTGCCAACAAAGCTGCTCTCAGCTCATCTTGCTTTTCTGGCTGAACAGGTGCATTGAGCTTGGGGTGGGGCTGAGTAAATGGTATTGATTCGGTTTTGATCGCCTCTATATTGAGTCTGTTGCCCCTGGTCTCCTCTCCATGAAAAATTTGGGTGATTCCTCCACCCTGGGTTATATGTGTTAGAGTATGGGTTGTTCTGGGGCCTCTGATAGTTACCCACAGCTTGGCACTCTGCCTGCTCGATTGGCATATTATTAGGATCAGCTGAAGGACATCTATCGAATGTATGTGGACCACCACATATTTCACAGCTCTTTGGCATCTGCACTGCATTCACCGATACTGTATGTTGTTGCAGCTGCTTGGTCAACAGGGCAACTTGGGCATTCAGGGCAGTGATGGCATCTATCTCGTGAACTCCCACTGTTCTCCTACCACTCATTGGTCTATCTTCTATGACATGGTTGTTGGTGGCCATATCTTCTAATAAGTCGTGAGCTTCATGGGTTGTTTTCCTCATAAAGGTCCCACCTGCTGCTGCATCAATAATTGTTCTGGTTGTTCCGCTCAGCCCGTTATAGAAGATGTGGACCAAGTTCCACAACTCAATACAGTGGTGTGGGCACTTTCTCTGCAAATCCTTGAACCTCTCCCAAACTTCGTATAATGACTCTCCATCTGCTTGGTAGAAATTATTCAGCTTCCCTCTCAATTTCGCTGCTTTGCACGGTGGGAAGAATTTTGCCAAAAATTTATGTGCCAGCTCTTGCCATGTAAAAATTGAATCAGCTGGCAGGGAATTTAACCATACTTTTGCTCTGTCCCTGAGTGAGAAGGGAAAGAGCCTCAATCTGACGGCATCACCAGTAACGCCGTTATATCTGAATGTTGCACACAGCTCCAAGAAATTAGCTATGTGCATATGTGGATCCTCTGATGGCAGCCCTCCAAACTGCACTGTGTTCTGCACCATGCTTAGAATCGTCGGTTTGATCTCAAAGTTATTTGCTCCTATTGCTGGGAGCCTAATACATGGTTGTGCTCCGTTCACCCTCGGCAGCACGTAGTCTCCCAAGCTTCTTTCTGTCTGGACTTGAACTCTCTCCTCGACATCCATAGGTATTCGCCGAGGCATTCCTTGGTTAGGTTGATTTTCACCTAACCCCTCTCTCAGCACATTGTTGTTTTGGATGCCGTCCATTTCTATCAAGGTTGCAATTCGCTGGTTCCTTCTATTCTGTTTACACGTTTTCTCAATCTCTGGATTGAAGGGAACAAGAGTGTCCGCTCCTCTTCTCCTTCGCATAAACTGAGCGCCTGAAACAGATCAAAAACAACCAAACGGATCACGGTACCCTGATTTTTACAAAAAAAAAAAAAAAAAAAAAAACCAAATTAGAAATTAAAAATAGATAAAATTGATATTCAACTATGCCTAATACCCGGCAACGGCGCCAAAAACTTGTATGCGCGATTTAATGCACACACTTTAACGCAAGTGCACGTTATCGTGACAAGTAATATAGTCTAGGTAAGACTGAATATCGTCCTCAAGGATTAGTGTTCAAGTACCAATTATGTATTCTTTGTTATCTATTTGGTAACCGATATTTGAGTCTGTTGATTATAACTAATAATTATAAATACTAATTAACTATGTGTTTACTTCAGTAGTGATGGAAATAGGGCTTCCAAGTCGCTTCAACTATCCGCTTATATTACTTATTAATGCAATGAATTATGGTTCTTCTTCTTTTGGAGTTAGCAGGTTTACTAATTCGTTTTATACTCCCGTTAAGGCTATATAAACACTCAACCCCAGTAGCGTTCCTTTCTACCTTTCGGTGATAAGGATGACTCTATAGGAGGATTAAGAACAAAAACCTTGTTAATCGTCACGCACCTTGCGTGAATTTAGGTATTTAAACCCCTATTAACGCTACACAAGTAATTCAGGTATTTTCATCCCCAATCCGACCTATGTCTACCCAACTTACAGCATAGTCACAACCTCCTCCTTTCGAAGTTTGATTAGAAATCATATAAATAATGATAATCAGTGATCAATTAATTACCAAGTATTCAAAGCAACTATTAGGTAAATCTCAACAATAAGAAGAACAACCATAAACATGCATTAACTCATAAAATAAGGTTCAAGTGAATTGACATGGAAATCCCTATAATGGAATTAGTTCCTAGCCATTGACATGACAAGAACTAATTCAATATCCAACATAAACTAAAAGTAAAGTAAAGAAAAGAAAAGAAAATTACTAAGTAAAGGTCTCCAATCTTCAACTCCAAGAAGTCTTGTGTTTGTGCAAGAAAGGGAACCCTTGAAAACTGCCTAGGGTTCTCTTTTTATAGCTTCAAAACCGCCCTTAAGGTTTTCCTTCAGGCCTGGCCCATAAAATCGTCTAAAACCTGATTTTTCCCGCGTCGGCGCCGCGGCCCTGCTATCGGCGCCGCGGCGCCGGAACTTCTGCGTTGTTCTGGTGATTAGGCGTCGCGGCCCTGCACTCTGCTGTCTAGAGGCGCAACTCTGCAGTCTCGGATATTAGGCGCTGGCCTGTTGGTGGGCGTCGCGGCTGCAGTGCGCTGCAGTTCACCACTTTCTCGCGTTTTAAGCTCTGGAACCTCCACTTTTGTCCTATTTTCGCTCCTTTTCCGCCAAAGTGCCATTTTAACCAATTTGACTCAAAAGAAAGAAAATTTATCCTAAGACGACACGTATTTGTACAAAAAGGGACAAAAGACTCACTAAAAATGACTCGAAAAGTGTATATAAAATACACCGATCACCTAGCAAGCTCAACAGCGCCCTATAGTAGGGTCGCGGCGCTGACGTCCTTTCAGAACATTTTCCGTGTTGATTTTCTAAAATCGTCCAAACTCTAAATCTAATTCAGGGATCAGATCACCAGTCCTTTATTATCACCCACCAATACCAATAATGCACATATTGACCATCATCCATTCCTACCCGTTCTTTGTCGTGTACCATGTTTGCAATGAAAAACTTTCTGCACATGGCTTAGTTCGTGTTAGAACGGAATGACTTCCTCGATTTAGCGTAGTTGATATTTTAGGGTGATTACCAAAAGGTCAACGTTCAGTCAAGGTGTGTAGGATTTCAAACAACCATGTTTTAATTCAGTTTAAAACAATTTTAAATTTTAACCCATATTATTCCCTTTCAATTGTTACGTAACCATTGAACCAGTCTGGGCTTTGATACCACTGTAGGGTTTTGTTGGGTGCAAAACATCAAAGTAAGTCGCAGCGAAAGTTTAAAATTTTTATGCAACTTACTTACCCCAACAATTTCGTCTGGTATGATTACGTTACAATTGAAATCTGCAAAGACAGAAACATAAACTTACAGTTGATATTCTCTGGAGTCTTTACTATAGGGAGCGCACACGATTATTCTTTCGGCCGCAAGCTTTGTTGTGGTATACTCCTCTGTCAGGAAAGCCATGAAACCATGGCAGAGGTTCGAGAGTATTTTATTCTCTGAACTCTGAGTTCGAAAAGTAAGAATTATGTGGTTAGGTGTTGAATATATACCAGTAATTGTGTTAATTTTTGTATTAGGGTTGGGCTTTAAAACTGATCCCAATCCCGAGATGCAGTGGGTCAGTCGGACTGGGCCCACTATCGTACAGGCGTCGCGGCTCAACCTCTCAGGCGCCACGGTGATTCCAACGTTAATATTCAGCACGTTTTAATTTTAAATCCAAAATCCAATTTTGACTTAATTAAATAATTTCCATCAAATAGAAATTATTCCATAATTCATTATTGGTTTTAAATATCTCGATTCTAAATCGAATATTTTATATTCTCTCAATATATCCTTACACCGAAAAGACAATCGACTTAGTGTGACCCTTTAGGCATTCACACATCGACATTAATCAAATTAACGTTCATACGGAACTCCTAGACTGCGCCGTATGGCGAACTTCAATATGTGAAGTACGTTTACATGACTCCAGTAAACATAACATTTATGTTAGATGATAAATTCTTTTCATTAACGACACACTCGATCAAGTTTAGGATTTTCCATGTGTCTATCCAAATGACTTGATCACTTTATCTCATTTATATTAGTCGACAACCAGATCATATCCTAAATATGTCTCTTGCATTGGCCAATGACTTGGTCGACCTAATATCACTGAGAAACTGAGTGTTCCCTCTCGAATTCCAATCAAGGAATGAATCATATTCTTGGCTCAACTACCACCTTAGTTTACATCGCAATGTACCCAACACAAGCCATGTCTTATCCTATAAGGAATTTAAGCTTAGGACATGGTCAAAGTATATTACTTTGTAAATTAGGTGCGTACTGACCTCAAGTCAAAAGAACTTTATATCTCATATGCTGATAATACTCTAGACATGTTTAACAAATAGTTTATCAGCAGGGTATACCAATACCCTCTAAGAGTATCCATGTGTCCATCACTAGTAGACATTACTATTAGTAAGTGAGACGTACTACATTCTCTAAGAATGTGATGCAGACCACATATCGACTTATAACATATCATTGATAACTCATTCTCAATGATCATTAGTCGAGGCTATTTTGAGAGTTATGCTCTATCATTAATATCTCACTTTATTAATGATAATGTAAGCTCAAGGGATACACATTAATGAATAATCACAAGTAATAAAATAATAATTCAATAATTGCAAATGCCAAAATATATTAATCTTATTAACAATGTGAATGTGTTCAAGTACATTTGTCCCTATATTGATTTGCTTCTAGGACATGCATACTTTCAGTACTCTCATGGATCTTAGTTTCTGTTAGTAAGGGACAGATAATATATATGAAATGTATTTAAGAACAAAGAACAAGCATATCTTCAATGTCTCAAGAATAGAATTCTTTTTAGGACGTTTCATTAGGTTCGTTTACACTAGGATCATGCCGATGGACAGAAATGACAAGTCTTACATACCTTGTCGCTTGACAAACGTTAGTTCTATAATATCTCACTTTCTGTACAATCGTCGACTTATGCAATAGAGATAATTAAGATCAAGTCAATAGGTACAATATTTATTCGTTGCAACATTCTATCGAACACCCAGTGTGCACAATTCTCCTATCTTATTTTCATGGCAAACAAAATATCATGATCTCTTCCTTGTCACTTATAGCAAATCCAAGATTACAACTCTTATACTCTACAAGATTGTCACGCCCCAAAATCCACCATGGATGCATCATGCATCTGATGCTATGAACAACACCGGAAGCACCTTATAAAATAAATAAACATCTAATCTCTTTTAATAATCTTTCAGTATTTTACTTAAAACAAGTCATTTAAGGTTAACTGAAATCATACACTCACTATAAAATAAAATCAGTGGAAGACTAATATAAATAATCAATTATAAAATGTGACAATGCCTCAATAAGCCATACGAGACTTTTGACATCTACCCACAATCTGACAACTATCTATGGAGCTTCTAAGATAAATAAATGAATTGACTAACTTCAGGACGCAACCTGGAAATTAAAAAAATAAATGAAGATAGAGAGGTGTCTGACGAACAAGCATGTGGGCTCACCAATAAGTCTGGAAAGCAGCAAGTTCTCCTAAGCCATAGGCGTATCACAAAACTGCTCTTTTTCATTACCTAACATACCATCAAAAATAATAATGGTATGCTTGAGTACTGGGTACTCAGCGAGTGTCTCCGGGACAATAGCTAATAGCAAAATACTATAATAATAATAAGCAGTAAAACAATGTAAGTAAAGCAATTCAAAATTCAGAGATAAAATAATTCACCAAACTTAGAGAAACCATTAGTAGAACTCATTAAGAGAGAATTAAATCACTTTCAATCCATTTATCAAGATTAAGTCTTCCATTTATGAACTCAAGATCAACATCAAGTCACTCACGAACAATCACAATCATGCCAATACAAGCTAAGATAATAAACCAAATGAATGGCCATTAAGGTTTCCTAAAACCACATAGAAGCACCACATCAGGGTTATGACCCTCGATCGCTATCCTTCCTCCGAATATCTAGGCAAAACCACATCGGAGTCATGAAATCTCGATGACCACTCTCCTCCTGAATGGCTAGGCAAAACCATACCGAGGCTATTGACCGTCGGTGGCCACTCTTCCTTCTGAATGGCTAGGCAAATCACACTAGAATCCATAGTTACTACCCTTCCTCCCGAGTATCTAGGACAAACACATATAATAGAATTATGATAAAATAGTTGAATCACAATCATATCATAGAAGTCGAATCACTTATTATGAATTATGTTCATCATCCCGTTATTAGGGTACATCAAATTATTTATGGGTTTAGAAATCAGGTTCAATTCATTAGATAAATTTCAAGTTCAACAAACCTGTTCATAAAGCAAAACACATGAAATATCCAAGCTTCTAAAAATCAAGTTCAATGCGTCCCTTATTGGGGTAAATCACGTTCAAAGTTTATAGCTTTATATACAAGTTTCAATAATCCTTTGATAGGTAAAATTACGAATACATATATAGATTATAATACATGTAAGGCTCCATGAGGGCTTGTCCCTCACGCATATGAAACCTTGCCCAAAAATTAATTTTAAAGGTTGAAAAGTATGTTCAAAGAAGAGACATACAAATAATCTTTATAGTAAAAAATAATTTTAAAGAAAAGGCATACCTCTAATCCCGCTAATATGCTATCAAAAGGAATATTCAAAGTTCAACAATCACTCTACAACGGATTTAGATGAGAAAGATTAAAACTTAATTCAATAATAGGAGTTTTCTCACTAATTTGAAAACTAAGGCTTTTTCCTAGCCTTAGAACTTGTTCTTGAACCTCATAAGAATCATTTGTGGATCCTAATTCCATAATATACTTTATAATATCCTAATAATATTCAATAATATCATAAAAAGGAGGTCTTACCTTTTAGACGAAATCTCACGCACCCCTTCTCCTCGTTCTTGAGTTTTCACGAATTTAGGATTTGGAAAGATGAACTAGTGTCAAACAAGATTGAATTCGACGTATAATTGATATGGATGGATTAGGAACTCACCTGAGGGTTTGAGAGAGGTCTCTAGGTCTATTTTCCTCCAAAGGTTCGTCCAAAACTAAGTGGGGAAAGTTATAATGAGGTTTTAAAATTATAAAATTTGAAATCAGCAAAACAGCCAGTGTCATGGATGCACGTCAAATGTCCATCGCATAAAGGGGGTCTCTCTATGATTGTGCATCACTCACTCATCATAAGTTCCAAGACACTGAGAACTCGAAACACATTTTCAGCGCGATGCTCGCGCGACACACGAGGGCTCTAATACTCGATAAAATGGGCATAAATCCTAGAACAAAGATCCAATTTAGATCCACAATATATGTTTAAAAAGGTATTTCAAATATCTACAACTTTTATTTTTTTAGTTTTCTCATATTCTCAACGTAACTACCCGAACACTGGGCATAAGTGAACACTACCTTAGATTTAAACAAATTTATGAACTTTTACGAACTCCCTTAATTTGATTTGACTTCAAAACGACCATCTATCACCCGGATTCATCCCAAAGGGATTCACATACCTAAAATGATACGTCAACACTTATTTAATTCATTCATACCTAACTCAAATTTACAGAATGTTACAAAGATTTAGCCACAACCATCTCAAGAACTCAACCAAAATAACCCAACAACCAACATGCCTACATCATAGAGTTTTAGATCGATTCTCATAGGTTATATTTACCAATTGAACCATATAAGCTAGGAGGAGTTTAAATAACATTAAAGAGTAGCAAGAATTTACCTCCAAGCAACTAAGAGATCCCTTACACTAAGCCTCCTTCCAATTTTCAAGAACTCCAAGCTTAATCCAACAATCTAGAGAAGGTTTCCAAGATGATCCAAGTTTTTCAAGGGGAAATTCACATCATAATCTTAAGTAATTGTTCTTTAATAGTGTATAAGCCTTTGGGGAGTATTTGAGAGTACCTTGGGTTGGGGAGGGTAGAAAATGACTTAAATAAAATAAAGCTTCGAGATGGGGCTTTATATAGGCCTCTCACCGCCTCTCATACGCGGGAGGATATGTGATGCATATGGGGATATATAGACACGTCCTCCACCGCATACAGTGGCAGTGAGGTGACCATATGGCTGCCTTCACCCACGACAAGATCTACAAAGCAAAATGGGTTCCACGATGCGGAACACTTGGCGCATCGTTCTATCTTTGTCAAATTTTATCGAGTGATATTTCCTTTCATCCAAATAACCTCTAACCTTCCGTAAACCTTTTTAATATCCTTCTAAGTCGTAAGTGTCCCCCGTGAAGGATCTTGAATCACCAGAGCTCGAGTTGACTAACTACGCTCTCGTTCGCATATGAAACTACGGAATGTAACAACCTCAACAGAATGAGGTTGTAGAAAGGAAGCACAAACATATCTTGGATACTGCTAGATATCTGAGGTTTCAATCTAGAATTCTCTTACAATATTAGGGTAATTGTGTACTCAGAAGTGTGTATCTTATGAACAGGTTGCCATCCTCAGTACTTCATGGTCTGACACCCTTTGAAAAGTTGTATAATGCACCACCTTATTTAGATTATCTTAAGGTATTTGGTTTCCTTGCTTATGCTACCAAAGTAAGAAAGTCTTGATAAGTTTGACTCTAGAGAAATTCTTGCTTTCTTGGCTACTTAACATTACAGAAGGGGTACAAGTTATTTGATATTCATAACAAAGTGTTCTTTGTTAGTAGAGATGTTATTTTCAAGAAAAAGGTGTTTCCCTTCCAACAATGTCCATTCTGCCTCTTTCTTATATCTTGTTTTACAATTTGTAGGCTCTCATATTAATGCTCAATCAGTTTCTATTCCTGGTGTTCCTCTACCAACTTCAACTCGTGTTGATGATTCCTCAACTCGTAACTATGTTGAGCCTCCATCAGTGCATGTTGTTGATCACTTGGCTTCTCTTGAAGACAATGTAGAAGCTTTGCCCCTAGTTGCTCCTGATGTTATTCAAGGCCTTGCTCCTGTTGAGTCAGTTGTCCATCCTACTGAAGTTTCTGATAGAAGAAGATGATGAAGACAAGTTAGGCCTCCTATTTGGATACAAGACTACATCACCAAGAGCATAGGTATTCTTTCTCTTAACTAGTGTCCAATAATGTCTCGTATACATCTCTCTCCCACTTATGATGCTGCTCTAGTTGCATATTCAACTATTCTTGAGCCTAAATCTTTCTTTGAGGCTGCCTTTGATAAGAAGTGGATTACAGTAATGGAACAAGAGATTGCAGCTCTTGAAGAGAATAATACATGGTCTACAGTTGATCTTCTTCATGGTAAACATCTCATTGGCTATAAATGGGTGTGTAAGGTTAAGTATTTGGCTTCAGGTGTTGTTGAAATATACAAGGATCGGTTAGTTTCTAAGGAATTCAATCAATAAGAAGGTATATATATTACTCTGAGACCTTTTTCTCTGTGGACAAGATGGTCACATTAAGATTTGTTCTAGCAGTTGTTGCTGCCAAGTCCTAGTCTATTTTTCATATAGATGTGCATAATGTATTTTTGCAAGGTGATTTGGTTGAAGATATTTATATAGTCATTCCTCAAGGGTTTTACGGACGGGGAGATTGATAAAGTCTACAAATTGTATAAGTTATTGTATGGACTCAAGCAGGCTCCTAGCCAATGGAATTTCAAGTTGACAGAAGCACTAGTAGAACTGGATTTTGTTCAAATTCACTATGATTACTCTTTTATTCACTAAGAGAGAAGTTCATGAGTTAGTTGTGATATTGATTTATGTAGATGACTTCTAGTAACTGGAAGTAATGATGCTCTTATACTCAAAATTAGAAATTATCTCAAATTAAAGTTTAAAATACAGGACATAGGAGAGTTGAAGTTCTTCATTGGCATTGATTTTGCTAGATCTAAAGCTAAAATTATGATGAGTCAGCGTAAATATGCTCTGGAACTTATTTCAGAGCTGGGATTAAGTGGTGCTAAGCCAATTTATGCACCACTGGATGCAAATCTCGACCTATATTGAGTATGACACTCATGTTAATGGCACAGATAAGAATACAACAGCAAACCTCTAACATATGTGGGCAAGTATTAAAGACTTGTGGGCATGTTGCTGTACTTAACAATGACTAGAGTAGATATATCATTTACAGTACAAGTGCCGAGTCAATATATGCATGCACCTAAAGAATCTCATATAGAGGCTGCTTTGAGGGTAGTAAGGTACATAAAATTAGCTCCTGGTTTGGGCTTATTCATGCCTTCTCAGAGTTCTGAATTGTTGACTACCTACTGTGATTTAGACTGGGGGATTTACCTAAAAACTAGGAGATCAGTGACTGGATACTTAGTGAAATTTGGTGATGCTTTGGTATCTTGAAAACTCAAAAAACAGGAGATAATTGCTAAAGTTTCAGCTGAGGCAGAATTCAGAAGCATGGCTTCAGCTGTAGCAGAGATTACTTGGCTAATTGATTTGTACAAGGAGTTAGGATTGGATATTAAACATCAAGTGACCACATACTGTGATAGCAAGACATCAATTCAGATTGATGCTAATCCAATCTTTCATGAAAGGACCAACCACTTTGATGTTGACTGTTACTTTGTTAGAGAGAAGCTGATACAACGCATGATCAAGACACTACTGCATATATCAACTAAAGAACAACTATCTGACCTACTTACAAAGAGCCTTGACAGAAACAACATGAGTACCTATTATCCAAGCTAGGCTTGAAAGACATATTTCAACCATCAGCTTGAGGAGGGATATTGTGATTAGTTAGTTTGTTACAATGTAGTTAATTAACTATAGTGGTTAAGTTAAACTTAACTATACTAGTTAAGCTTAGCTATAAAACAGTAGCATAGCATATAATGTATTCATTCAGATATATTATGTGAGATACTTTTCTCATTCAATGAAAGATATTTTTCTCTTCTCTTCATCTCTATCTAATCTCAACTGCCATTGATGAACTCATCAGATATCACTAAAAGTGAATCTATTTAAAATCTATAACACTGACGGTGGGAAAAATCTATACTTTTCTTTCCTTTATTTTGGAAAATAGAAAAAGAAAACTAATGAATGGAACCAGATACTCATCCAACATATGACAAGTAACTACAAATTTTTGCAAGAATTCAACCCATGACTAAGAAGGCGCCTTTTCAATAGTGAAATACAAGTTTAGTACATTTTGAGTTTTGTGGATGTATTGCATCTAACTTTGCACTATCACATATAAAAACACGCAATAGCTTTGTTTGAATACTCAATAGGGGTAATTAATGCTTAACCGTTTGAGGAGGAGGTTTTTACATTATGTTTTTTGATATCTCAGTTCTGCTCGCCCATTAGTATTTTTGTACTAGTGACTTAACAAAGAAAAGAAGGTGAAAGTTGGCTAAAATGGACAAACATATTCGGTAAGGAGGAATGAATTCGGTAAAGTCATACAACTCTTTCTGAAAAAGGAAGAAGCAAAAAAGAAGCAATAGCTAGTGCAAGTAAATAAGACAAACAAAATACACATAACAGCATAAGTCAGACAACAAGGGACTATAAAGCAATATGATAGGCTAAGAAAGTCAACAATAATAATACTACAACTACTAGTTTGTAAGCTATGGTAGAACTACGCTGGACTACCTACTATCCTTCTACCCTAATATGTGTCCTCCATAACCACTTATCTAAGGTCATGTCCTGAGTGAGTTGCACCTGCGCCATATCCCGCCTAATCACTCTCCCAAGTACTTCATCGGCCTACCTCTACCCCTCATGTACCCATCCATAGCCAACCTTTCACACCTGAGCATTTATGTCTCTCCTATGCACGTGTCCGAACCATCTCAACCTAATTTCTCGCATCTTATCCTCCACCGAGGTCACTCTCACTTTATCTCTGATATCATTATTTCTAATTTTATCCCTCCTTGTATGCCCACGCATCCATCTTAGCATCCTCATATTCGCAACTTTCATCTTTTGGGTATGCGAAGCCTTGACTGACCAACACTCCGCCATATACAACAATGGTCGGTCTAACCACTACCCTATAGAACTTGCCTTTAAATTTTGGTGACACCTTTTTATGACACAATACTCCAGATGCGAGCCTCCATTTCATCCACCCTGAGCAGGGGCGGACTAACCCTTGGGCCAGCCTGGGCCCAGACCCACCCCCATTTAAAAAAAATTGACTAATTATGATTAGGGAAATAATTAATTTTAAACCAATGTTAATTATTTTCATTATTTAGAGAAATAATTAAATTAGCAAAACTCTTTGCATATTATGTTCATTGTTTAGCTCACCGCATTCAGTTGACATTAAATGCGGCTTCCACAGAGCTAATCTATGTTGAGAATTTTTTTTGAGAAATTGAGATTCATTATTAATTCTGTCACCGGTTCAACCAAACACAATAATGAACTACAAGTTGCTCAAGCTGAACAAATTGCTCAAATGATTGAAAATGATGAAAACGCAATTGTTGACAAAAGAGTTAAGACACTTTGGGGTTGAAGTATCTGATGATAAGACGTTGAATTCTCTTTCAAGTATTATTATGTTGTGTAAGTGGATGGTAGATACATGAAGATCGAAAATATATCCGTTGATATTCAGATTGGTTTCTCTTGTGCTTACGCTCCCGATTTCCACTGCAACAAATGAACGTGCATTTTCAGCTACAAAAATTGTGAAGAGTCGACTCTGCAACAAAATGTCAGATGATTATCTTACAAATACTTTGCTATTGTATATTGAAAGAGAAATTGTCGATGACTTTGACATATATGCTATTATCAATGACTTTCGTGATTCGAAAGAACGTAAATTGTCATTGTAATATAGTTATTTGAGCACTAAATATATTTTTTATTTTATTTTAATCGGTCCACTCTATGATTATTTCGTTAGTCCGCTCCTGACCCTGACCCAATACGATGCGTGACATCATCATCAATCTCTCCATTCTCTTGGATAATAGACCCGATGTACTTGAAGCTCCCTTTCTTTGGAATGACCTGGGTATCAAGTCTTACTTCCACGTCTGTCTCAAGGTCACTACTTGCACTTCAAATATTCTGTTTTGGTCCTACTCAGCTTGAACCCTTTAGACTCTAGAGTTTATCTTCAAACCTCTAGCTTAAGATTCACTCTGATGCGGGTCTCATCAATCAGGACTATATCGTCTGCAAATAATATACTCCATTAGTTATGTATCTCAAATTTAAATATCTTCTTATTCTAAATATTTTACGCGACACCCATTAGTCAAATACTTGCATTTGACATGTTAGCTTGATTCATAAATTATATACAAGGATAGGAATAAAGGATAATTTCAAAGACCACTCAGGTTTTGCTATGTGACACTCATATTCTTTTATGAGTACCTCTTTTATTTTGATTTTATTGTAACTATTCTTTTTATCTATTTATTATAAATGTAAGATATTACAATATGACATATGTATCTGTCACGACCCGTTAGGGCGTGGTAGTGCCTTACCGGCACCCAGTAGCTATACATCGTGTAATCGGAAACATAAAGCAAGACATGAAACAGTTTATAAAACAAGACACAGATTATGTGAGAAAACATCGCCTTTCGGCATATATATATAATCATGTTTTAGCAGTTACATCCGACAATGTACAACATGACTACAGACCTCTAAGGAAATATACAACTATGGCGGGACAGGGCCCCGCCATACCCTGACTGTACAAAAACTATCTACAACAGGGAGATCATACCAAAAGTAGAGCCTCCGGAAGAGATGGAGCTCCTGACACCAACGTAGAGATCCTAAGGATGCGGATCTAGCACCTGCTTGCCCTTTACTGCGGCATGAACGCAGCCCCGAGGAGGTCGATAACAGTACTAAGTATGCGAAGCGTAAAGTACTTAAATGAAAACATATCATTTTTAAAACGGTTTACAAATATGTGTGAAACAACGAGAAACCGCGCATAGTGCCACATCACAAACAAGAGCAACAATAGGTAAGCGTGTCACGTCTTATGCGGGCTGCGAATGATCGAAAGCAGGCCACTCGCCCACATCCTCATTCCGCAAGCCTAATCCTCGACTCGAGTCGCGTAGGCCACTCGCGTGGGCGCGTGAGGTATAACCCGCATCGAGGGTAGCTACTCCTCGGCATCGCCCTGGACTCATTGTCGCATGGCCACATAGATCGCGTGAGGCATAACCCCGCATACTAACACGGAACTCTCGTAGCTCCGCATAGGCCCTCGGACCGCGTGAGGTATTCTCGAATCATGGTCCTGCATCACGCTGAGTCTACCGCAGTCGGAGGCGACAACCCGGTATCATCTCGAGGTGAGTGATAGTATACTAACATAACAACTTATCTTTAAGTAACATAAGCACAACAAGGATACTCACCTATACAAGCGTTACAAGATACTAACACACATAGCATCATATCATGTCTACTTATCAAACCATCTTATTATTCTTTTCACAATATAAGTCCGTTATAAACACATAGGCAAACTTGTTTCTTTTATCAATCTTAAGTGGTTATACTTACTTCCCATAAAGCTAGTATAACTCTTAAGCTTCGTTTAACAACCAATTAGTTCTCTTACATTAATAAATGGTTCATAGTCCTTTGAATTGTTTTGATTCTTTATTATTGAGCTTAAGCCGTGAGGCATTCTTGCGTATTATTCGAGCTTAAGCGTGAGGCATTCGTAAGTATTATTCGATTAACACATGTACGTTCACCGCATTCATATACATATTGTAAAATATCATGCTTTAGGAAGAATCACATACCTTCGAAATCCACCGCCAAGTCGAGTATGTCGTATGAGAATCACTATAATAGTCACGGATATCTATCAAAGTCTAGACTATTCTGTAGGTCATTCTAAACAGAGGGTCCTCAATTCTACGGAAAGTCGGGCAGCACAACCCTACCCGGTGAGCTATATAAGTCTCATGTGAAACAAGTCTATGTAAGTCTGATTCGTATATTCTTCTTTTATACCGCCTACAGGTGTTACTTCAATTCTATTCCTTAATAACCTTCTAGGTATTTATACTTATTCTTATTCTACTACAGTAAGTATTCTCTAATTCAAAAGAGGGTTAGGATTAGTTACCTCGGTAAGCCCAATAATATCCTAGAAAAAGTCGCGCCTGAGCAAGGTTTTGCTCTAAGTTGTATGCTCGAGAAACCTTAGAAGTTCTTCACAACTTCTACTAAGTACTAAGGTATTTGGGCTAGGGTATTTTGGGCATTATAACAATACAAGAAGGCAACTTTTCTACCAAGGGAGGGGTAGGTTTCGGCTAGGCTAGGGGTGGGGTAGCCTCGGCCAAGCTTCCGAGGAGGGGGTGTGTTGGACGAATTGCTTACAAAGGGAGAGGAAGGATTTTTAGACTTGGAAAGCTTTTGTGGATGAAGAACTCTTCATCTCAAGAGGGGTATTTATAGGGCAAGACATGGCCAACCAATGGCCAAGATTTGCAGCCAAGTGCTAGGCAAGTGTAAGGTCAAGATTAGGGCAAGTGTACCTGTGACTTGCACACAAAATATCTAACCAACTTTATGACAAGGATGGTCATCCATTTGGCCCTATTGCGTGACAAGTCCACCAATGAGAGGGTGGCAAATGTCGCCTCTCGTTGGTCCAAAGTGTTACGTCTCTCGGAAAAATCCGCAAAAATTAGAAATGACATAGGAATTTATCCTACGAAAGTGGAAACGTTTAGTCGGAAAACCGTTCGCCTTGTGAGTTGTGCCTAAAAATCGTCCAAGGCCTAACTTTAAGACAAAACTTTTTGTACGTATTCCTTTACGTACATACCCTGGAAATACGGGGTATAACATTCTCCCCCCCTTAGAAACATTCGTCCCGAATGTTCCTTCCCAGCAGATAACGATAAGGTTCTTCAACACTTAAACAGTTTGCAAAAGCCACACGGCCATAAACAACACTTAGGCATAAACGATAATGAAGATTTACAAGTAGGAAAGTGAATTACGGAGGGTGGGGAACGGTGAGGATACTTCGCCTCATGTCCTCGCCGGCTTCCCACGTCATCTCCTCGAGCTCGTTCCGCCACAAGATTTTGGCGGAAGCCCGTCTTCGTCGCAGACGCCTAACGACGATCGATTATCGCTATGGAATCTCCTCATACGATAACCCCTGGTCACACGGACATCGTCAATCGGATGTACTCTAGATGGATCCGATACATCTTCTCGATAGAAACGTGAAACACCGGATGCCTTGCCTCGGATCGGACGGCAGATCAACTCATGGCAACCTTGCCTACCTGCGGACAATGCGAAGCGCCCAATGTACCTTGGTGAGTTTCCTTCTTCCCGAATCTCATCACACCTTCATGGGTGACACCGAGAAAACCCAATCATCAACTGCAAACTCCAGATGTCGACGACGATGATCTGCATACGACTTCTGTCTACTCTGAGCTGTCAATAGCCGCTCTCGGATAAGCTTCACCTTATCCACTGCCTGCTGCACCAAATCTGGTCCCACTAGCACCTCGCCCACCTCGAACCAACCTATAGGCGATCGCACTTCCTCATACAAGGCCTCATAAGGCGCCATCTGAATACTGGAGTGGTAGCTATTATTATACGCGAACTCAACTAGAGGCAAATGATCCTCCCAACTACCACTGAAGTCAATAACACAGGCTCGCAGCATATCCTCGCAGTGCGGATAGTGCGCTCTGCTGTCTGCATGCGTGGATGAAATGCGATTCTCGTGCTCACTGCGTCCCTAAACCCCTCTGGAAGGACCTCCAGAAGTTGGCCGTAAACTGGGCTCCTCTGTCTGATATGATCGAAGTAGGGACTCCATGCAGTCTGACGATCTCTCGGATGTAAAGTCTGGCATAATTCTCGTGAAAAAGTCGCCTGACGGGAAGAAAGTGGGCTGATTTCACCGTCGACGATAACCCATATAGAATCATGTCTCCTCCGAGTGCGAGGTAATCTGTGATGAAGTCCATGTTGATTACCTCCCACTTCCGGTCGGGATCTCTATCGCTGTAACAAACCACCGGTCTCGGTGCTCTACCTTACTGCGACAACACGGGCGAGCTACGAACTCGCAACGTCCTCTTCAAGCCATCCCACCAATACGGATCTAAGGTCGTGGTACATCTTGGTCGACCCGGATGGATAGAGTAAGCGCTGTGTGCTTCCCAGAACCTGCTGCCAAGTCTGAAACATCCGGAACACACACGCCCTCAAACCTTAGCACCCCATCGGTGCTACCTCAAAAGGACCCTTGCCCACGAAGAGTCGTATCACGATATCGAATCAAAGTGGATCCTCGAATTGCCTCTTCACCTCCTCAACGATGGAAGACTTCGGCAACCTCACGAACTCTAACCCCATTGCTATCGAGAATCAATCAAACGGACACCAAGGCTCGCTAATCGGTGCAAATTACGAACCATGTCCTTCTCTCTGCCGCACATCGATAGGCTCCCATCGACCTACTAAGGGCATACGCCACAACATTGGCCTTGCGGGGTAGTGCAGGATGTCCACATCGTAATCCTTAAGCAACTCTAACCACCGTCTGCGTAAGTTCAGCTCCTACGTCTGAAGATATACTTGGAGGCTCTTGTGGTGCGTAAAAATATCCACGTGAACCCATACAAATAGTGCCTCGGATCTTCAAAGCGTGAATCACGGTGCCAACTCCAATCATGGGTGGGGTAGTTCCTCTCGTGTTTCTTGGTGTCGGGACGCATATGCTATAACTGCCATGCTGCATCAACACACATCCCAACCCGATGCACGACGCATCACAATACGACATAACCATTTGGACCTCCGGAAGAGTAAGAACGGGGCGGTCGTCGGTCTCTCTTCGACTTGAAACCCGCTCCACAAGCATCGATCGGCTGAAACTTGGTGCATACGAGTCGGCCTAGTCAATGGTGCGAGATAAAGCAAACTTCTCCACGAACCGCCGATAATACCTGCAAGACCGAGCTGCGAACCTCTGCCGGAGTAGTAGGTCCAGGCCAAGTCTCGTGCTTCGATCTTGGCGTATCAACTCGAATGCCATCGGCCCGACAATATGCCCAAGAAACGCCAAGTTAACCAAAACTCACATTTGGAAAACTTGGCGTATAATCTAGTCTGGAAGCTGTCGGCCAAGATAGCCTCAAATGCTCGCGTGCTCGCTCTGGCGAGAATAAACCAAGATATCATCAATGAACACTATCACAAGCGTGTCCAAAAATGGTTTGAACACTCGGTTCATCAAATCCATGAATACCACGGAGCATTGGTCAACCAAAGACATGACCACGAACTCATAATGCGTCTGGTCGGAATGCAGTCCTAGGGACATCCACCTCTCTGACTCGCACCTGATGATAGCCCGATCGCAGATCAATCTTGGAGAAACATCTCGCACCCTGCAACTGGTCGAACAAATCATCAATCCTAGGAAGGGGGTATCTGTTCTTAATGGTCACCTTGTTCAGCTGCCTGTAATCGACACACATGCGCAGCGTCCCGTCCTTCTTCTTCACGAACAATACCGGCGCTCCCCAGGGAGAAACACTAGGCCTAATGAAGCCCTTCTCTAGCAAATCCCTAAGCTGATCCTTCAACTCTCTCAACTCGGCAGGTGCCATTCTGTATGGCGGAATGGAAATAGGCCGAGTATCTGGCAACACATCTATACAAAACTCGATCTCCCTCTCAGGAGGGATACCCGGGAGGTCATCTGGAAACACGTCTGGGAACTCGCTGACTACTGGAACTGACGGAAAATCTGGTACCGCAGCTTCAGTATCAAACACCCGAACGAGATGGTAGATATACCCCTTCTGCACCATCTTCCTAGCCTTGAGGTAGGAAATAAACCTACCCCTCGGCGATACCGTGCTCCCCTCCCACTCAACAACCGGCTCCTCAGGAAACTGGAACCGTACTATTCTCTCTCTGCAGTCTACATTGGCGTAGCAGGAAGCTAGCCAATCCATCCCCATGATCACATCGAAGTCAATCATCTCCAACTCTATCAAGTCGGCCAGGGTCTGACGACTGTAAATGATCACAGGACAAGCTCTATATACCCGCCGAGCTACCACCGAATCACCCACTGGCGTAGCTACCTCGAAAGGTTCTATGGACTACGGCTCTATCCCTATCCTACTAGCAACAAGGGAGATATATAGGGCCAGTAGAACCGGATCTATCAAAGCATACATATCAAACCGAAACCGATAAGGTACTGTGGCGACATCGGTGAGGCCTCACGATCTGTCGGTGGACAAAGCATAAATGCGGTTCGAGGACCGCTAGGCGGGACGAGCCACGGCCTGCGCGACCTGCGACCCATGAGCACCACGCCTCGGGCGAGTAATCGTAGGAGATGATGAAGCGGCAGCAGAACACGAAGGTGAGCCTACCACCGTAGCGCCCCGGTCGGACGATCCGCCAAAGTGACCTGCTGGCACAATCGTAACAAGATCCAAAAGTAGTACCACACTTCCGTAATGGGATCTACCGCATCGGCCACACCGGGTGGTCGATCGGCGATACTCTGCTACCACGGACGTCTCAAGCCACAGGGGCCACAGTGCGCCCTCAGCGTGGCCGTGCTGAGGGCGGTGCGGGAGTGCTCTGTCGGCTGTGGTGCGAATCTAGGCTAACTGCGAGGCCGCCACCACGATAACCACGAAGACCCTCCGTCCCGGCCTTCCTGCTGCATCTGTCCATCGTCGACCTCTGCGCTCGCCGCATCGAGGCGTGAGCTGCGTGCGGGTAATGTCCATACCGGTGGAGAGAAACCCCGCACATGACTCGGCCATATAGTCGTCTAGCGGTGACATAGCGGTGCACCTATCCTCCATATCTGCTACCAATCTTTGGGACATATCGAGCCATGAATCAAACTCGATATTGTACTCCCGACAGGTCGTCCTCTGCCTCGATGGTAAAATCTATCGGCCGCCCTCCTCATCTGTGGAGGCAAGAAGTGAGTGAGAAAGCCTCGAGAACTCATCCCAGTAGGCTGGGGGCGTGCTCTCCCGGGATAATTCCCATGAATCAAACCAATCGATCGCGGTATCACGCAGCTATGTGACAAAGATCACGGACTCGGTCTCCGACGCCCGATCACTCTCAAAATCCTCTGGTGACGGATGAACTCCTGCGGATCATCCTCCGCCTCGATCCATAAAACTCCGTGGGCTACCAAAAGTCTCGTAGCCTCAAACTCTCGCCTCGGGTGAGCAACGGGTGCGGCCGTCGGAGCTGGGCTGAATCGCCGCATCGGCCTCTCCTCGTGTCGGGCCACAACTTTAGCCAAAAGTGGGCCATCTCCTTGTACCTAACTCCTCGCCCGGTGTGGGGACGGGAGGTGTGGGTCTTGTGGTCTCTTTGGGCGGCGGCGTCATAGAACTCGCCGTCTGCGGTATGGCGGGCACGAGCCCTCGTGACTCTGGGTGTCTGCTAGCGGCTCCTCATTGCCTTGCCGCCAGGCGGGTTGCCTTACGTGGAGCATAATCATTACAGAAAGGAATACGTTAGAGGTCCAACCTATAACACGGCTAAAGCACGATCTCGGAATGAGAAGAACGGAAACCAATCCTAAATATCCTATAGCCTCACGATTATTGGTGTGGTGCACAACACACCGATAATCAAGAACTACTAGATACGGTGCGTAGACACTTTCCGAGATTAATCGCTCGATACCACTTTTGTCACGACCCGTTCGGGGCGTGATGTGCCTCAGGGGCACCCAAGTAGCCATACATCGTGTAATCGGAAACATAAAGCAAGACATGAAGCAGTTTATAAAACAAGACCTGATTATGTGAGAAAACATCGCCTTTCGGCATATATATATAATCATGTTTTAGCGATTACATCCGTACAACATGACTACAGACCTCAAGGAAATATACAACTATGGCGGACGGGGCCGCCATACCTGACTGTACAAAAACTATCTACAACAGGAGATCATACCAAAAGTAGAGCCTCGGAAGAGATGGAGCTCGACACCAACGTAGAGATCCTAAGGATGCGGATCTAGCACTGCTTGCCTTACTGCGGCATGAACGCAGCCCCGAAGGAGGTCGATCTAACAGTACTAAGTATCAGGCTGTAAAGTACTTAAATGAAAACATATCATTTTTAAAACCGGTTTACAAATATGTGTGAAACAACGAGAAACCGCACATAGTGCCACATCACAAACAAGAGCAACAATAGGTAATCGTAATGTCGTCTTATGCGGGCTGCGAATGATCGAAACAGGCCACTCGCCACATCCTCATTCTGCAAGCCTAATCACGGACTCGAGTCGCATAGGCCACTTCGCGTGGGCCCATGAGGTATAACCCCGTCGAGGGTACTTACCTCGGCATCGCCCCGGACTCGCACGCGTGGCCACATAGACCGCGTGAGGCATAACCCGCATACTAACGGAACTCTCGTAGCTCGCATAGGCCCCTGGACCCGCATGAGGTATTCTCGAATCATGGTCCTGCATCGCTTTGAGTCTACCCGCGTCGGGCGGCTTAACCCCTGTATCATCTCAAGAGGTGAGTGATAGTATACTAACATAACAACTTATCTTTAAGTAACATAAGCACAACAAGGATACTCACCTATACAAACGTTACAAGATACTAACACACATAGCATCATATCATGTCTACTTATCAAACCATCTTATTATTCTTTTCACAATATAAGTCTGTTATAAACACATAGGCAAACTTGTTTCTTTTATCAATCTTAAGTGGTTATACTTACTTCCCATAAAGCTAGTATAACTCTTAAGCTTCTGTTTAACAACCAATTAGTTCTCTTCTGTTAATAAATGGTTCAGTAGTCCTTTTGAATTGTTTTCAGTTCTTTATTATTCAGGCTTAAGCCGTGAGGCATTGCCGTACGTATTATTCAGGCTTAAGCCGTGAGGCATTGCCGTAAGTATTATTCAGTTAACACATGTACGTCTACCGTACTATATACATATTGTAAAATATCATGCTTTAGGAAGAATCACATACCTTCTACGAAATCCACCGCCAAGTCGAGTATGTCGTATGAAGAATCACCTATAATAGTCAGATATCTATCAAAGTCTAGACTATTCGTAGGTCATTCTAAGCAGAGGGTCCTCAATTCTACGGAAAGTCGGGCAGCACAACCACGGTGAGCTATATAAGTCTCTTGAAAACGATCTATGTAAATCTGATTCGTATATTCTTCTTTTATACCCTTCTAAGGTGTTACAGTTCAATTCTATTCCTTAATAACCTTCTAGGTATTTATACTTATTCTTATTCTACTACAGTAAGTATTCTCTAATTCAAAAGAGGGTTAGGATTAGTTACCTCGGTAAGCTGATAATATCTAGAAAAGTCGCGCTGAGCAAGGTTTTGCTCTAAGTTGTATGCTCCAGGAAACCTTAGAAGTTCTTCACAACTTCTACTAAGTACTAAGGTATTTGGGCTAGGGTATTTTGGGCATTATAACAATACAAGAAGGCAACTTTTCTACCCGGGAGGGGGTAGGTTTCGGCTAGGCTAGGGGGTGGGGTAGCCTCGGCCAGCTTCTCAGGGAGGGGGTGTGTTTGACAAATTGCTTACAAAGGGAGAGGGAAGGATTTTTAGACTTGGAAAGCTTTTGTGGATGAAGAACTCTTCATCTCAAGAGGGGTATTTATAGGGCAAGACATGGCCAACCAATGGCCAAGATTTAGCCAAGTGCTAGGCAAGTGTAAGGTCAAGATTAGGGCAAGTGTACCTAGCCAACTTGCACACAAAATATCTAACCAACTTTATGACAAGGATGGTCATCCATTTGGCCCTATTGCCGTGACAAGTCCACCAATGAGAGGGTGGCAAATGTCGCCCTCTCGTTGGTCCAAAGTGTTACGTCTCTCGGAAAAATCCGCAAAAATTAGAAATGACATAGCCGGAATTTATCCTACGAAAGCTGTGGAAACGTTTCGTCGGAAAACCGTTCGCTTTGTGAGTTGTGCCTAAAAATCGTCCAAGGCCTAACTTTAAGACCAAACTTTTTGTACGTATTCCTTTACGTACATACTCTGGAAATACGGGGTATAACAGTATCCTTCTAAATTAAACTCTTTCTTCGACAAACAAATTGTTGAGGTTACGACATAATAATGCAGTGATTAAATATCCGTCGGGGGCAAAATAGTACTTTTACACTACAAGGGTAAAATAGTCTTTTTATTACATTGATTAGTTATTCATCTTGGATAAAACATTCTTCAGTTAGAACTTTTAGTTTTTAAGTGTTTTTCATTTCATTTTTCCTCCTGTATTAAACCATTGCCCCTTGTGTGGGTGTTCTTATAAAAACATAGAAAAGCTTCCACAAATCCGTTCTCACTAGCTATTTCTTCTACAAATTAACATGGTATCAGAGCCAGATTGACAGTCGTTACTGAGAAATCGAAGATCGAAGAGTGATTTTGCAAATCTGCAAATTGAAATTGAGGCTCGATTCTGGAAACTTCTGTTCGTGGTTCGTCAGACGCATGCAACACGATTTACAATAGGCATATTACAATCGACAGTCTGAAGCTCGATTTGTGAAATTGAGACCTGGAAGATTCGTCGACCTTCTGCAGTTGTTGCTCGTCTCATTTTTGTTTCGAATATTAGTGAGAATAGATTACAATGGAGCACGCATCACAGAATACACCAGCTGTTACAGAGGAAACCTCGAATCTATGTTCAAACATAGTGGATCACAATAATCCCCTGTTTTTGAGCTCATCTGATACTCCCGGGGCTGTATTTGTTGAGATTCAGCTAACGGGAATGGAAAATTATACGTTGTGGAGTCGTGCGATGAAGCTCAGTTTGTTGACGAAGAATAAGATTGGCTTCATCGATGGCACAGTGAGAAGGGACATGTATGAAGGAAATCTGGTGCAGCAATGGGATCGTTGCAATGCAATGGTCATGTCGTGGATCATGAAGAATGTTAGTCGAGATTTGCTTAGTGGTATATTGTATCGCTCCACTGCTTCAGCTGTTTGGAGGGACTTGAAAGAGCGATTCGACAAAATCAACTTGTCGCGAGTATACCAGTTAAAAAAGGAACTGAGTATGTTGCAGCAGGGAGTGTCTCCTGTGGCCAGTTACTACTCACGAATGAAAGATTTATGGGATGAAATCGACTCTATAATTCCTCCACCTACGTGTGAATGCGACAGTCCCCGGGCTTATGTGGATCACCTTGCTAGTCAGAGATTGCTGGAATTTTTGATGGGATTAAATGATGGCTATAATCAAGCACGAAGCCACATCTTGTTGTTAACACCTACACCTAGTGTTAATCAAGCATATGCTATGATTGCGCAAGATGAAAGTCAGAAATCCATTACTGGAAGATTTAGAAACATTGATTCGACTGAATCTGTGGCTCTGTATGGGAAAACAACACAGTATCAACAAAGGAAACCAAATCAGTCTAGTGGTTTCTGTGATTATTGCAAGATGAAAGGTCACATTAGAGAGAATTGTCGCAAGCAGCTGTTCTTCTGTGATTACTGCAAGAAACAAGGCCATACAGCAGAAAAGTGTTATAGAATGTTGGCAGACTCCAAGGAAAACAGGAAGGTGAATGCATCGTGTAATTCACGATCAGAGACATAAGGGAGTTATCTAAACAGAAACATGATAATCTTCAGAACAGGCTGTCTCAATGTAGTCCAGACAGATATGACAAGGTGCTACAGGTGTTGGATCAGCAGGACAAGGCAGTGGCCAAGGCTCACATGGCAGGTAACCTTATGTCTTATGAACATAGGGGTACCATTAATTCAGTTTGGATAGTGGACACAGGGGCAACTAACCACATGGTTAGCAACAACAACATGATTGAAAAGAAGGATAGTGATAGTGCAGGGCAGGTACAACTCCCCACAGGTGCTATGGCTAGAATCACACATACTGGGAGCTGTAGATTGAAGAGTGGTGATCTCATTGAGCATGTGTTGTGTGTTCCTTCTTTTAAGTTCAATCTGCTATCAGTGTCGAAGCTAACCAAGGAGTTAAACTGCTGTGCTAGATTTTTCCCTGACTTCTTTGTCCTGCAGGATCTGTTTACTGGGAAGGTCAAGGAGACTGGTAGAGAGGTCGATGGATTGTACATACTGGAATCAGGTAGGAGCTACAAGGAAGCAATAAAGGCACATGCCCATGCCTCTTTGTGATGATCTCGAGGATGAGTTTGGAAGTGAGCTGCACGCAGAAAATGGGGCATGTCCCACTGAGCATGCTTAGGAAAATTACTGCTTTCAAACTCAAGTCGAATTTCTCAATATGTCATTGTGATGTTTGTCCATTAGCTAGACAAACAAGAAAGTCTTTCCCTGATAGTATGAGTAGAACTGAGATGCCTTTCCAGCTTTTACACTTGGATGTATGGGGTCCTTATAGAGTGTCATCTTATGATAATATGAGATATTTTCTTACTGTGGTGGATGATTACACTAGATGGACATGGATATTCCTATTGCACATTAAATCTGATGTGATGTCTGTTCTTAAAAACCTATTCCTGCAAATAAAAACTCAGTTTAATGTGGTACATTGAAGTCGAGCAGATAATGGGATTGAGTTTGTTAACACTGCATGTCTAGATCTCTTCAATGAATTAGGGATCACACATCAGAGATCCTGCCCTTATACCCCTCAGCAGAATGGAGTAGTTGAAAGGAAACATAGGCACATTTTGGAGATTGCCAGGGCCATTAAGTTACAAGGTCACCTACCAGTTAAATTCTGGAGTGAATGTGTGCAATCTGCTGTTTATGTCATTAACAGTCCTACTGTCATATTAGGGAATATCTCACCTTATGAGAAGCTGTTTAACAGGACACCTTCACTTTCACACTTGAGGGTGATAGGATGTCTTTGCTATGCCTCAAACTTGGTAGCGACAAGTTTGAACCAAGGGCCATTAAGGCAGTGTTACTTGGATATGCTGTTAACAGGAAAGGATACAAGCTACTAAACTTGTCTGATGAGACAGTTTTTGTTAGCAGAGATGTCACTTTTCATGAAAACATATTCCCCTATCATCAATTCAAGGAGAATGGAGGCTCATCTATACTTCCATGCTCTGCTCATAATCTATTTCCTGATGTTACACAGGCTCCCTCACAATCTATAGTGGAGAGTATGAGCATACAGAATGAACAGACTTCTGGAGGAGGACCAGCAGATGCAGAGGTAGAGGTGCCAGCAGAGATGCAAATGTCATTAGAAGGGCCATCCTCTGCTGACAACCATGTAACCAACTTGGAAGATGGAAAGGATGCAGAGGAATCTGGTGCTGCTGAGGACATTAGAAGGTCTAACAGAGCAAGGAGAGCTCCAATCTGGCTGAATGATTTCTTGCATCCAGGATCTACACACAGTCAGGCAGGATGTGTATACCCAATGTCAAAGGTGATGGACTACACTGGGGTTTCAGCTCAATACCACAGTTTCCTAGCCAGAATTTCAGCAGACCATGAGCCACAAACATACCATGAAGCAGCCAAGGATTCAAGGTGGATCGAAGCTATGAATTCAGAAATTCAAGCACTAGAAGACAATAAAACCTGGGAGGTTGTTGAATTGCCTCACAACAAGAAGGCCATTGGTTGCAAGTGGGTATATAAAATCAAGTATAAGGCTACAGGTGAAGTGGAGAGATTTAAGGCAAGGCTTGTAGCTAAGGGATACAATCAACGAGAAGGGATAGACTACCAGGAGACCTTCTCCCCAGTTGTGAAGATGGTCACTGTTAGAAGTGTGATTGCAGTTGCAGTTTCTAAAGGTTGGGCCATTCAGCAAATGGATGTATTCAATGCATTCCTTCAAGGAGATCTCAATGAGGAGGTGTATATGAGCTTGCCACAAGGAATTGCACATGAACAAGGACAGGTCTGCGGTGCTTAAGTCATGTATGGCGCCAAGCGTGCCTCGACAGTGGAACATAAAACTAACCACTGCACTGAAGTCAGTTGGTTTTGTCCAAAGTCCTTTCGACTATTCACTGTTGATCAAAAGGGATGGAGCGAAGATAGCTATGGTGTTGATATATGTGGATGACCTTCTTTTGACTGGTAATGATCAAGGACTCATTGATGAGACGAAGACCATCTTGCAACATCATTTCAAAATCAAGGACCTTGGTGAGCTTATGTATTTCCTTGGTTTCGAATTTGCAAGGAGTACAGAGGGGATAGTGATGCACCAACTAAAGTATTCTTGGGTGATTGAGGATATGGGCTTAACTGGTTCTAAACCAGTAACTTCCCCAATGGAAGCACATGTGAAAATCACTTCCACAGAATATGATGCTCTCGTGAAGGAAACAGAGAAAGATGAGGCAGCAACAGGCAAAGTGAATGCAGCAATTTCACTCCACACTGACAGTATGTTGACAAATCCAGCAGCTTATCAAAGGCTGGTTGGAAGGCTATTATATTTGACCAATACTAGACCGGACATATCGCTCGCGATGCGATGCTGAGTCAATTCATGCAAACACCCAAACAGTCTCATATGATCGCAGCTGAAAGAGTTGTAAGGTATGTCAAGCAAGCACCTGGCTTGGGAATTCTAATAGCAGCAGCAGACAGTGACACTCTGTCAGCCTATTGCGACGCAGATTGGGCTTCCTGTCCTATCACTAGAAGATCAGTCTCGGGGTATTTAGTGTATTTTGGATCTTCTCTTGTCTCGTGGAAATCCAAGAAACAGCAGACTGTCTCTCGGAGCTCGGCAGAATCTGAGTATAGATCTTTGGCATCAGTAGTAGCAGAAATCGTATGGGTTAAAGGACTGTTTTCAGAACTTGGGGTGGTCTTGCAACTTCCTGTTTTGACCTACTGCGACAGCAAGTCTGCTATTCAAATTGCTACGAATCCGGTATTTCATGAGCGGACCAAGCACATCGAGATCGATTGTCATTTCATCCGGGAGAAAGTGCAATCTGGTCTGGTTTCTCCGACATACATCTTGACTGATGATCAGCCAGCGGATTTATTGACTAAGGCCTTGTTGCCAGGACACCATGTGCATCTTCTTTCCAAGCTCGGAATGAAGAATTTGTTCTTACGTCCTCGCTTGAGGGGGAGTGTTGAGGTTACGACATAATAATGCAGTGATTAAATATCCGTCGGGGGCAAAATAATACTTTTACACTACAAGGGTAAAATAGTCTTTTTATTACATTGATTAGTTATTCATCTTGGATAAAACGTTCTTCAGTTAGAACTTTTAGTTTTTAAGTGTTTTTCATTTCATTTTTCCTCCTGTATTAAACCATTGCCCCTTGTGTGGGTGTTCTTATAAAAACATAGAAAAGCTTCCACAAATCCGTTCTCACTAGCTGTTTCTTCTACAAATTAACACAAATACTAAACTCTTTTAGTTAATTAATAATATGAATTTTCTTAACCAAAATCTTTTAAGAATAAAAAAACTCAAATTCCTAGGCTCGAACTCCTCTAATTTTCTCTTCTACGTTCCTCGTAAGAGCAACAATCCATCTTCTGTGCAAAAGAAACCAAATTTGGCTTTCCAGCAAATTTATTTTTCATTTTCTCTTTTTCAAGACTTGATTAAAACTTAAAAGTGTAATAAGTATGGAATGAATTTATATCCGTCGCGAACAAATATCCTTATACTTTAAAGTTAACAACAACATACTCAGTGTAATTTCACAAGTGAGGTTTGAAAAGGGTAGTGCGTACGCAGATCTTACCCCCGGGGGCTTCAAGGTATTCATGTGAAGCCCCCACAACACAATAAATGTGTAATTGAGATGGTAGAAATTTGAATTTTTACCCCAATGAAGTCCGGTTCGATTCTCAGCAAAGACATTTTTTTCTTCATTTATCATCTTTTTGCTTTTAAAAAAAATTACTATTGGGCCATAAAAGATGGATGTACAAGCTCATACCGAAAAAACTCAATCCAAAATTTAAAAAACAATTGACTGAATCCATTAAAATCAACGAAGTCTTTCAAATCCCAAATAAATAGATCTATAAATTAAAAAGAAAAAGCAAAAAAAAAACGAAAAAGAAGAAAACACCTTTGGCTTGGTGCAAATACCGCAAAAGGGGCAGTTAGGCCACTACGACGAGCCCTTCAAGTAAAAATATCTCCAAAAGTACTTTCTCTTTGTTGTTTTTAAAAATAAATTAATTAATTAGAGTTTTTCTTTATGTGTATACTTTTATTTATTTATGTATGAATCGAAAGAGGGATTTTGATGCTTTAATTATTACTATCACTTAAAGATATTATCAGTCGGTTTCAAGGAATGGAAGTCAGAAGAATATAAATAGATTTGAAGTTATTTGAGTGACTTATATTTTAATTATGTAATACGCATCTTTTAATAGATGTTTATCATTATTGTTAGTATTGAACATGTTTTTTTAATATAGTAGTATTACTATTGAATGGCTGAATGAATTCCCTGTTTTTGAATCTTGGGTCCGCCCCTGCTTATCCTATCTTAGGAGGTAGAGAGACTATTTCGGATAGACCATCGACTTTGAATAGAAATAAAAAAGCAGATTAAAAAGAAAAAAAAAGAAACTTTAAAGTTATCATCCTATATTAATAAAAATCACAAATCATTCCAGAGGATAATGATTGAGTTACGCATATGAGGAATGTGTTACTAGAAAATATTATGTTATCAGCACAAAGATGAAGTCACCGGCGGAAATACTGGTAACATTATAACGAAGCTCTTGTCGATTTTTGGAAGATATGAATTGCTTTTCTTTTAAACACATCGACTTTGTTTTACTGAAGAATTTGTACAATTGATAAAAATTAATGGACTAGGTTTTAAAAACACGTATTCTCGTTGTTGCTGATATGTACTTATGACTTATCATATAATTTTTTTTTATGTCTATATTGATTTCTAATGGATTTATGTCGCTATCTCCCTTGAACTCTTACAGACGATTATGGAACCTAACTCTTCAGCTATGACTGTTTGGAATAGATTGCGTGATATATTCCAAGATAACAATCATTCCGCATTGTCACCCTTGAACAGGAATTTTCTCAAGTCGCTATGGAGAATTTTTCAAATGTTTCATCTTATTTCAAATGACTCAAGGACTTGGCGGATCAACTTCGCAACGTGGGTGCTCCTGTTAGTAATAGTCGTCTCATTCTACAAATGGTTGCAGGCTTGTACGAGGCCTATAATGGAAATTGCTTCGATCCTTCGTCAAAGTAACCCTCTTCCGGAATTCTATCAAGCCCGCTCCATGCTCACATTGGAAGAAACAGATTTGGCTAAAAAGGAGGCTACCGGTACTAGCCACATAGTCATGATGACATCCTCCACAACTTCTCCAGGTTTTATTGATTATTCGGGCCAAAATCGTGCTCATGGTGGCGACAAAAATAATCGAAAAAATAACGAGAAGAATCGTGGCAGCAAACGTGGTGGTTCTAGTGGCAGTAACAGCGACAACAGACCCAATTCTAGCAGCAGTAGGCCACGACCCAACTGGTCCCAGACTTGGGCCAACTGGTCGTGGGCCTAGACCGATGGGCGATGACCAGCGACCACGGACCCAATTCCGTATTGTCGGTCCCGGCCGGTGGGGTGGCGAACAATTATCTACCCACTGACGGTGGCCCAACGGTGGCGATCGATTTCGGTAATTCAACTAGGTAGGCGATGGCAGAGTGCTTGGGCCTCGGATGTCACGCCCCGACTTTTTCTAAGCCTTTACTTAGGGCGTGATGGCACCTGGACAATTATTCTCACCAGGAGCACCATTTAATTCTCTTTATTTAGAAATTTAAACTTATATTCAAATACGAAGCTATTAGTAAAAATAACAATAAAGAAATCTGTTTATGACTTTATTGAAAACATAACGCGAGCCCATGCTCGTGCAAATATTGTTTCTACATAGACATACTGACAATGATTATTCTAAGTTGGAAGGGAGACCATTCCACACGGACATTTTCCGAGACATTGAACCGACATTACGAACTCGGCAGTACCAAGCGAAGCGATGGACTTGGTATGACAAGAAGGCTGCGGACGATCGCTAGCCTTGGCGTGGAGTCTTTCCTCTATCACGCTTTCTGAAACATGTTAAATAAAGAGTCACCCTACCATGCAAATTGGTGAGAACCTTACCTGCAATTCAAAGTAACACCACAATATTCCAACTGCAATCACATTATAACGTAATAAGCATATTGCAAAAACATATCAGGTTACAACATTTTTAAATATGCAACAACTCCTCATAGGAAATTCTCAGTTTAACTAACACTTCATTTTATCTCGTATTATACGTTAAGACATTCCCCTGCATTTTCATATATTTGTTACATTTATATATTTGTGAACTCGTATTCACTTTTCATATTTATATATAGGTGAACATGTATTCATCTTTCATATTTGTTGCGGCGTGCAACCCGATCCATTATATTTACGTATTTGTGAACACGTATTCACTTTACATTTTGTTGCGGCGTACAACCCGATCCATTATGTTTACGTATTTGTGAACGCATATTCACTTTACGTTTTGTTGCGGCGTGCAACCCAATCCATTATGTTTACGTATTTGTGAACGCATATTCACTTTACGTTTTGTTGCGGCGTGCAACCCGATCCATTATGTTTACGTATTTGTGAACGCGTATTCACTTTACGTTTTGTTGCGGCGTGCAACCCGATCCATTATATATTTATATATTTATGTGAACACGTATTCACTTTTCATATTTTTCAGAAGATCGAATAAATACTATTCTTTTTCCCTACATTCTGTCATTCAAACTTGTAACGATTATAACTTTTTAACCATAACTCCAACTAAGGTGTTTCTCAAGCGGAAACTAAGGTAAGACTGGGGTCTTTCACTGTACCAAATTTCATTTAAAACAACTTTGGGTAACTAACACAAATTTATCCTCAAAACAGCCACATGAAATTTATTTCGGCAAAATATTTATTAAACAGAACCAAATCTTAGAATAGTCATAACTCCTAATCTGTAAATCCGTTCAAGCCCCATAAAATCTCAAAACGACGAGAACAGAGAGCTACGCGTCTCCATGTGAACCATCCTTTCATATTATGTACCATTTGGTACAGTTTTACACTTTTATTCGTTGCCCTTCCTGGATCTCGATAGATCTGAGGCAGAAAATTTAAACAGCGATAACTCTCAGTCCGTAAGTCGGATAGACCTCCGTAAGATCTCAAAATGTCCACAACAGAGATATATAGAACTTTCATTTAGCACCAATTTTCATATTTCCCGCGGATTAGTACAGTTTTACGTTTCAACGTCCTGCCTATACGGATTAGATGAATCCGAGGCAGCAACTTCAAACTACAATAACTCTCAACTCGTAAGTCCGTTTTAACCTCTCTTTATCTATATCTGTCCGTAACAGAGAGATTTACAACCATGTAAATTTTATATAATTTAACTAAGTAAAACTCAATAAAAACAATCTGTAATTATGCCTTTCCGAATTTCGGCCAAATCTAAGGCAGGAACTTTGAACTATGATAACTTTCAAACCGTATGTCCATTTTACCTCATTTTTGGTTCTATATGATCATAATAGAGAGGTGTACTATTTTTCCGAATTTCATCAAATTCTAACAATTATAACTCAGTAAAATCAGTTCGTAAAGTTCATGACGCAACTAATTGTTTAAACAATCAAAAGCTCATTATTTATTTTCAACACTCAATTCTTATTCTAACATGTATTGAACTTAAAATAAAGGATGTTACCAAGAATTTCTGAGTGAGAAAACTCACCTTGTAAGCGTGAAAAAGGATTGTGGTTCGGTTGCTACAAGTGGTCCTTGCTCCTTAGTGTTCCCTAATTTTCTTGTTCTCCTTCCTCCCTTGATATTTTCCTGATTTTTTTTCCTTCTTGTTCACTTGATTTTTTCCTGATTTATATTCCTTGTACTAGGTACTTTATTTTGTGTCAAATACACTATATAAGTTGAGGTGAGTTGATGTGTTTGTATAATCTATGGGAGGGGGAATGTCAAGAGTGGAGGGAAATGAAGGGGGGGAAGGGAAAGGGACGTGCATGCAGCATACCTTTTTTTTTTAAAATTTTTATTTTCATTTTATCTATTTATTTATCTAACTTTAACACTAACTTCATCCCATGCAATTTATTCTTTGTTTTCTTATATATATGTATTTTTATTAACCCAACCAACAACTAATTATTATTATTATTTTCCGAATTTTACATTCTCTCCTCCTTAAGCAACATTCGTCCTCGAATGTGAATAAGGTCGTAAAATAATCACATAGACACAATAATGTTTATTGTTATTGTAACACTAATTTTGGGCTTCACATTCTCCCTTCCTTAAGAAGCATTTGTCCTCGAAAGGAAATAAGGTTGAAAAAAAAAAGACAAATAGAACGAGGTTTTTTTTACGTGATCGGAAATCCCCCGTCGGTGATGAACCAGTACGCACTTAGGATAGCACTTCGGGAGAGTGAGATCCGGGTGGCATATCACACATGCATATAGACACGCAAATGACACACATATGAAGTACTATGTAACACATTTTTTTTTATTACCTTAGTCAAATAGGAATGGATATTTGACTTTTATCGCCTCTTCAGCTTCCAGGTGGCTTCCTCTGTGGAGTGATTCCTCCATAGGATTTTCACGGAAGCAATATCTTTATTTCTAAGGCGTTGGACCTTTCTATCAAGTATTTCTACCGGAGCCTCTTCATATTGAAGCTCTTTATTAAGAACTATCTCCTGGGGAAGGATGACGTGACTTGGATCGTACAAGTATTTTCGTAACACTGACACATGAAATACCGGATGCACTGCTTCCAGCTCTTGTGGAAGTGCTAATTCGTAAGCCACATTCCCCACTCTTCGCAAGATCTCATATGGCCCAATAAACCTTGGGCTCAATTTCCCTTTCTTACCAAAGCGCATCACTCCCTTCATTGGGGACACTTTTAAAAATACTTTCTCCCCCTCTTGGAATTCAAGATCTCTTTTCCGATGATCCGCATAGGACTTATGACGGCTATGAGCTGTTTTGATCCGCTCCCGAATCATATGTACCTTATCATTTGTTTCCTGAATGACTTCAGTCCGAAACGATTCGTCACCCACCTCGAACCATCCAAGTGGAGACCTACATTTTCGTCCATATAATGCTTCAAACGGGGCCATTTGTATGCTAGAGTGAAAACTATTGTTGTAGGCGAACTCAATTAGACATAGATGGTCCAACCAGCTTCCCTGAAAATCTAACACACAAGATCGTAACATGTCCTCAAGTGTTTGAATTGTTCGCTCAGCTTGCCCATCTGTTTGCGGGTGTAAAGTTGTGCTTAACTTAACTTTTGTCCCGAGACCCTGCTGGAAACTTTGCCAAAAGTGTGAGGTGAACTGGAACCCCTACCTGAAATAATTTGTAAAGGAATCTCGTGTAACCGCACAATCTCCTTCAAATAAATCTGTGCGTACTGTGGTGCGCGATACGTAGTCTTGATCGGGAAGAAATGGGCTGACTTTGTAAGCCGATCAACAATCACCCAAATAGAATCATACCCTTCTCGAGTTTTCGGTAGACCAGTTACAAAATCCATATGAATCGCCTCCCATTTCCACATGGGGACTCCAATGTACTGAAGTAATCCGCCAGGTTTTTGATGTTCAGTTTTCACCTGCTGACATATAAGACACCTCCTGACAAACTCCGCAACATCTTTCTTCATCCCGTCCCACCAGTAATTTGCCTTGAGGTCCTGATACATTTTTGTTGACCCTGGATAAATAGAATATCTTGTGTTGTGACCCTCATCTAAGATCTTCCTCCTTAGATCCTTTACCTTAGGAACACATAACCTACCCTTATACCGAAGGGTTCCGTCATTATCTCCCAATGTAAACTGTGAAGGTTTTCCCTGTTGGATCCTCTCCCGAAATCCAACGAACTTCGTATCCTCAAACTGACTTTCTTTTATTTCTGAGGCTAAGGCAGACTGCGAGGTATCATGTACCACCACCCTACCTTCACCGATCTCAGTTAAACTAACCCCAAGGTTTCCCAATCTTTGTACCTCACGAACAATACCCCTCTTTTGTATTGCCAAATGGGCCAAGCTGCCCATTGATCTCCCATCGAGTCGTCGCCACCACCACGTTGGCTTTCCCATGGTAAAGAATACTAAGGTCATAATCCTTAAGTAACTCTAACCATCTTCTTTGTCGGAGATTCAAATCCTTCTGCGTGGTTATGTACTGCAAACTCTTATGATCTGTAAATATGTCCACATGCATACCATACAAATAATGTCTCCATATTCGTAAGGCAAACATCACCGCAGCTAATTCCAAGTCATGAGTTGGGTAATTCTTCTCATGTATCTTCAACTGTCTAGATGCATACGCAATAACCTTTCCAAACTGCATCAAGACACATCCTAACCCAACTCTAGAGGCATCGCAATAACTGTGAACCCTTCTTGTCCCGATGGCAAGGTTAGGACTGGTGCAGTAGTCAACAATTCCTTTATTTTATGAAAACTTGCTTCACATGCTTCTGACCACTGGTACTTAACCGCTTTTTGAGTCAACCAGGTCAAGGGAGCAGCAAGACTAGAAAAACCTTTTACGAATCTTCTATAATACCCAGCCAAACTCAAGAAACTTCTAACTTCTGTCGGAGTGGTTGGTTTTGGCCAGTTCTTCACTGCTTCTATCTTCTGGGGGTCTACCATAATTCCATCCCTTGACACAACATGGCCCAAAAAGGCTACCTTTTTCAACCAAAATTCACACTTTGAAAATTTAGCATATAGTTTCTCCTGTTTCAAGACTTGAAGCACTACCCTCAGATGTTCTTCATGTTCTTCAACATTCTTACTGTAAATTAGGATATCATCTATGAACACGATCACGAACAAATCTAGGAATGGTTTGAAGATTCTGTTCATTAAATCCATAAAAGCCGCTGGGGCATTGGTTAACCCAAAAGACATGACCAAGAACTCATAATGGCCGTATCGGGTTCTAAAGGTTGTTTTGGATATATCATCTGGATTTATTTTCAGCTGATGATATCCCGAACGGAGATCAATCTTGGAAAAATAGCTAGCTCGCGAAGTTGGTCAAAAGATCATCGATTCTTGGTAATGGGTATCGGTTCTTGATCGTGACCTTATTGAGTGCCGATAATCGATGCACATTCGAGCGATCCGTCTTTCTTTTTCACAAATAGATCGTGCACTGAGGAAACACTAGGCCTTATAAAGTCTTTATCCAGAAGATCCTTCAATTGTTCTTTTAACTCCCTCAATTCAGCTGGGGTCATTCAATATGAAGGAATAGAAATGGGTCTTGTACCCGGAATTAACTCTATAGCAAACTCCACTTCTCTATCCAGAGGAAGGCCTGGAAGATCTTCAGGAAAAACCTCCGGAAAATTTCGAACAATAGAAACATCATTCACTGCTGGGGATTCTTTTTGGGTATCCACTATATTAGCCGATATCGTGCACTCACTCTGTGACTTCTCAATAACTTTTGAGCCCCAAGGTAGGAAATAAACCGACTGAGGATATTCCAATCCTACCCTTATAACAACTTCGGTTCTCGGAAAAGTTAATCTCACTATCTTTCGCCGACAATCTAACATGGCATAACATGCCGACAACCAATCCATACCCAAAATGACATCGAAGTCTACCATATCAAGTAGTACTAGGTTCACCATTGTTCCCCTGCCATTCACTTCTAATGGGAAATTATTTACCACCCGAGAGGCCCAAATTGAGGCCCCTACTGGTGTCATAACCTCAAAAGGTTCACTTAAATAAGAAGGTTCTACGTGTAAATTCTTAGCAAAGCTCATTGACACATATGAAAATGTAGAGCCGGGATCGTATAATACAAATGCAGGAATACTCGATACTAGCAAAATAACTGTGACCACCGCATTAGATGCTTCTTCCTCATTCCTCTGGGGCAAAGCGTAGAGCCGATTAGAATTGTTGGGTTGTTGACCTCCCTGACTCTGACGGGGTTGGTTTCCTTGATTTCCCCTGTAGGCAGTTGTGGTTGCTTCTGACCTCTCCTGAATAGATTGAGTTTGGGTCATCTTCTTGCAATCCCTGGCATAGTGGCCTGACTCTCCACAGTTATAACATGTCTTCGTTAAGAGCCGACATTCTCCAGTGTGTTTCCTTTGACAAATCTTACAAATCGGGTTGTCACCTCCTGTGTTAGGGTTGGTGGTCTTGTCCTTGCTACCTTGGTAATTAGACCAACTGTGCCCCTTAGGCTTTAAATAAGACTGGCCCACAGATTGGTTCGGTCCTGAAGATCCCTTACTAAACTTCTACTTCTGATTTTGACTATGGTTAAATGATCCTGACGTTCGAAATCTCTTCTGTGAATATTCTTTTTTTGCTTTAGCGAAACCTTCTACCCTCAAAGCCATATCGACAATCTGAAGATAAGTTCGATCGTTGGCTAACGCCACCACCTTCTTTGCTATGTTTGGGTTTAAACCCTTAACAAATCGCTTGACTCTCTCCCTTTCTGTAGGGACGACATGTGTGTTGTATGCCGATAACCTCACGAACTGTGTATCATATTCTTGTACACTGCGGTCGCCTTGCTTCAACTGTTCAAACTCCCGTCTGAGCGCATCCTTGCGTGTATTAGGCATGAATTGCTCAATGAATGCCGCTCTGAACCCTCCCCAAGTCATTGGTGGTGACATCGGGGGACGATTTTTCCTAACATTCCTCCACCACACTCCTGCATCATCCACTAGTCGTGCACCCACCAAGTTGACGCCCTGCGTCTCCACGCATCCCAATGAACATTAAGTCTTCAACTTTATCGAGGAATACTATCGGGTCGGCCTTGGGGTCCTTCCCTGAGTAAAGTGGTTCTCTTCTCCTCATAAAATTTACCCATAGCCTATCGCATCGCTGAGCTTCTACACTCGATGCATTTGTGCGATCGTAATCGGTCCCCGGTCGTGCGTTGCAGTTCGGGCTATGACAGACACTAGTGCGGGCGAACCATGTGGAAGCTGCACTGTCCATTATTAACTCTATGAGTCTATCTAGTTTTTGTCCCACCGTTTCTTGGGCCATTTGACTCTCGTTCTCTCCAACATTTTCTCCGATATTTTCTCCGCTTCCTTCAGACACCACTACGTCAACTGGAGGTACATGAGCTTCGTGATGAACCTCCTCTTGAGCCCTCGGGATTTGTGAATTCACCATTTTCTGTGAAGACAAACACACTCATATTTTAGAAAACGGAATGTCTACTCTAGCTCTTAAAATTTTCTTATAGTTCATAAGCATGCAACACCACAAGAAAACGCAGATTAACTAAACAATAATGACAACTCATAACTTGCATTAATAATGCTTCATTCCTCATATTTGAAAATATTTCATGACATTACAATACATCAGAGCATGTCATTCTATGCCATTCCCTATAACTCCCTTACTCGAACATGCACCTACTACAACACGTTCTAAAGGGCTTAACCGCATAATTCGCCTATTCTGCTGATTGGCATTCAACTCCCTGTGAACCTTCTTCCTTGCTTCCCTTTCCATTTCGCTCATTCTTTCCCTTACTACTATTACCTGAAATAGAAATTTGGTCAAGGAACCTTCTGTAACATCTCCTCTTAGCATCTTTGCCCCTCTGAATGAGGATCGGAATTTTTCCGGGACAGAGTTGAATATTATCTGTAATATGACTCCAATCGGAAAGTTGAAGAAGGTCGGGTCGTAGGAACGCCTCTTCTGTCTACTCCTAAGCAAATACGCACAAAGTACGATTGTGTCGCACATATACTCGTTAAAATCATCTCCCGAGTTCATCTTACGACGCATGAATTCCTTCCGAGCTTGCATTTTCTTTGCCTGTTCCTCGAGTACTTCCCTCTTTATTGGAACTCGCCTTATAATCACCATCTACACAACAATTATTGGTCAGTATAACGTTGTACAATCTTCTTCCTAACCCGTGTGAAAGAGGTAGTACAAGAATCAAGACTTGAAAAAGATTCAAGATAGGCACGAGAGGAGTATGAAAGAAGGGAAACTTTAGGATGTTATTCTGTTCACTTATTACTAAGGTGGCGCGCACACCATCGCAATAAATAACCGTTCAAACACCCAACTAGAAGAAACTTTCTAGAATCTCCTAACCTGGTTTAGCTCTGATACCAACTTGTCACGCCCTGACTTTTCCTAAGCTTTTACTTAGGGCGTGATGACACCTGAACAATTATTTCCCACCAGGAGCACCATTTAATTCTCTTTATTTAGAAATTTAAACTTATATTCAAATACGGAGCTATTAGTAAAAATAACAATAAAAAAATCTGTTTATGACTTTATTGAAAACATAACGCGAGTTCATACTCGTGCAAATATTATTTCTACATAGACATACTGATAATGATTATTCTAAGTTGGAAGGGAGACCATTCCACACGGGAATTTCCCGAGACATTGGAACTGACATTCTGAACCTGACGAGTACCAAGCCTGAAGCAATGGACTTGGTATGACAAGAGGTTGCGGGACGATCGCTAGCCTTGGCGTGGAGTCTTTCCTCTATCACGCTTTCCTGAAACATATTAAATAAAGAGTTAGCCCTACCATCTGGGGCTGAGTGAGAACCTTACCCTGCAATTCAAAGTAACACCACAATATTCCAAGTGCAATCACATTATAACGTAATAAGCATATTGCAAAAACATATCAGGTTACAACATTTTTAAATATGCAGCAACTCCTCATAGGAAATTCTCAGTTTAACTAACACTTCATTTTATCTCGTATTATACGTTAAGACATTCCCCTGCATTTCCATATGTTTGTTACATTTATATATTTGTGAACTCGTATTCACTTTTCATATTTATATATAGGTGAACATGTATTCATCTTTCATATTTGTTGCGGCGTGCAACCCGATCCATTATATTTACGTATTTGTGAACACGTATTCACTTTACGTTTTGTTGCGGCGTGCAACCCGATCCATTATGTTTACGTATTTGTGAACGCATATTCACTTTACGTTTTGTTGCGGCGTGCAACCCGATTCATTATGTTTACGTATTTGTGAACGCATATTCACTTTGCGTTTTGTTGCGGCGTGCAACCCGATCCATTATGTTTACGTATTTGTGAACGCGTATTTACTTTACGTTTTATTGCGGCGTGCAACCCGATCCATTATATATTTATATATTTATGTGAACACGTATTCACTTTTCATATTTTTCAGAAGATCGAATAAATACTATTCTATTTCCCTACATTCTGTCATTTATACTTGTAACGATTATAACTTTTTAACCATAACTCTAACTAAGGTGTTTCTCAAGCGGAAACTAAGGTAAGACGGGGGTCTTTCACTGTACCAAATTTCATTTAAAACTACTTTGGGTAACTAACACAAATTTATCCTCAAAACAGCCACATGAAATTTGTTTCGGCAGAATTTTTATTAAACAGAACCAAATCTTAGAATAGTCATAACTCCTAATCTGTAAACCCGTTAAAGCCCCATAAAATATCAAAACGACGAGAACAGAGAGATACACATCTCCATGTGTACCATATTTTCATATTATGTACCATTTGGTACAGTTTTACACTTTTATTCGCTGCCCTTCCTGGATCTCGATAGATCCGAGGCAGAAACTTTAAACAACGATAACTCTCAATCCGTAAGTCGGATAGACCTCCGTAAGGTCTCAAAATGTCCACAACAAAGATATATAGAACTTTCATTTAGAACCAATTTTCATATTTCTCTCGGATTAGTACAGTGTTACATTTCAACGTCCTGCCCTTCTGGATTCCGATGAATCCGAGGCAGCAACTTCAAACTACAATAACTCTCAACTCGTAAGTCCATTTTAACCTCTCTTTATCTATATCTGTCCATAACAGAGAGATTTACAACCATGTAAATTTTTATATAATTCTAATAAGTAAAAATCAAATAAAAACAGTTTGTAATTATGCCTTTCCGAATTTCGGCCAAATCTAAGGCAGGAACTTTGAACTATGATAACTTTCAAACCGTATGTCCATTTAACCTCATTTTTGGTTCTATATGATCATAATAGAGAGGTGTACCATTCTTCCGAATTTCATCAAATTCTAACAATTATAACTCAGTGAAATCAGTTCGTAAAGTTCATGACACAACTAATTGTTTAAACAATCAAAAGCTCATTATTTATTTTCAACACTCAATTCTTATTCTAACATGTATTGAACTTAAAATAAAGGATGTTACCAAGAATTTCTGAGTGATAAAACTCACCTTGTAAGCGTGAAAAAAGATTGTGGTTCGGTTGCTACAAGTGGTCCTTGCTCCTTAGTGTTCCCTAATTTTCTTGTTCTCCTTCCTCCCTTGATATTTTCCTGATTTTTTTTTCCTTCTTGTTCACTTGATTTTTTCCTGATTTATATTCCTTGTACTAGGTACTTTATTTTGTGTCAAATACACTATATAAGTTGAGGTGAGTTGATGTGTTTGTATAACCTATGGGAGGGGGAAGGCCAAGAGTGGAGGGAAATGAAAGGGGGGGGGGGGGGGCGGAGAAAGGGAAAGGGACGTGCATGCAACATACCTTTTTTCTTTTTTCTTTTTTTAATTTTTATTTTCATTTTATCTATTTATTTATCTAACTTTAACACTAACTCCATCCCATGCAATTTATTCTTTGTTTTCTTATATATATGTATTTTTATTAACTCAACCAACAACTATATATTATTATTTTTTTCCGGATTTTACATTCTCTCCTCCTTAAGCAACATTCGTCCTCGAATGTGAATAAGGTCGTAACATAATCACATAGACACAATAATGTTTATTGTTATTGTAACACTAATTTGGGGCTTCACATCGGCCCTTACAGGCCCATTATACAGCGGGACCCACTCCTATCGACTTCAAGGTTGCAATGCCCACACTTGGATTGAATCTCCCGGACCCGAATTGGTACATAGACACCGGTGTCACTACCCACATGAGCAGTAATCGTGATATAATTGTTGGTAATGAGAAAGCCGAACGCAAATTCGTACCATTAATAACATTATCCGAACTTTATTGGTTCATGCTTTTGTACCCCCGTCTTTTTGGCATCATGCTCTACAAATGGCTACCGATATTCTTAACGTTCTTCCTTCCAAAGGTTTGACATATTCGTCCTTTCTTCAAATTTTATATAATAAGACTCATTCGTATTCACATTTTAGGGTCTTTGGGTGCTTGTGTTACCCACTTTTCCATCCACCACAATTAAAAAACTTCAGGCCCGTTCTACCCCTTGTGTGTTTTTGGGTTATCCGTCAAATCATCGTGGTTATAAATATTTTGATTTATTGTCTAAAAAGATCATTATTAGTCGTCATTTAATATTTGATAAGTCTCAATTTCTCTTTGCTAAGGTAGATAGTGTCGTGCCTAGTTCGTATAATTTTTTGGATGATCATATATCCCCGTACCTTATTCACTATTTTTGGACAGTCCGCGCTTAAATTATCCGGCGGGACCATCGCCGTGGTCCCATAAACTGTGCCCACCAGCTGTCCCGATGCGTTCTTGGGCGATTCCGATAGTGGGCCAGTCTAGCCCAATACTAGAACTGGTCCAGTTTTTGATATTGGGCAGTCCAGCCCAATACTGGAATTGGTCCAGTTTCGGTGTTTCCCGAGTCATCTGTTTCTCGTTCTGGACCAGAAGGCCCATTGCCTGCTGGCCAGCTCGTCCCGTGTCTCGAAATTTCCCAAAATTCACTCAATCCTGTCCCGAGTCATGGACCAGTCACCCGAGGTCAGCCGGGTATTTTTAAACCTAAAAGACGTTTTAATTTAAGTTCTAATGCTCTTAAATCACAACTACCCCATTATCTTGTGTCTGCTTTAAATGACCCGAATTGAAAAATTGATATGACTGATGAATATAATGCTCTTATTGATAATAAGACGTGGGAGTTGGTGCCCCATCTATCTGATGTTAATATTATTCGGTCTATGTAGATTTTTGCTCATAAAGACAATTTTGACGGTTCATTTGCAAGACATAAGACTCGTCTTGTAGGTAATGGTACGACTCAGCAGGTTGGTGTGGATTGTGGGGAGACATTTAGTCCGGTGGTCAAGCCGGCTACCATTCGTACGGTGCTCAGCTTGGTTTTCTCGAAAGAATGACCCATTCATCATCTAGATGTAAAGAATATTTTCTTACATGATGATCTCAATGGGACAGTCTATATGCATCAACCATTGCGGTTCAGAGATCCCAAATATCTTCATCATGTCTGTTTGTTGAAAAAGTCATTGTATGGGCTTAAGCAGTCTCCACGGGCGTGGTATAAGCGGTTAGTATGTGTCAACTATTGGGTTCTCTCACAGCAGGTCTGATAATTCGTTATTCATATATCATCGTGGTTCGTCAGTGGCTTATATTCTCTTGTATGTAGATGATATTATCTTGACTGATTCATCTGATGCATTACGCCAGTCTATAAGAACAATCAGTTCTGAATTTGCTATGAAAGGCTTAGGACCCTTGAGTTATTTTTTAGGGATTGTTGTCACTCGTCATGCAAATGGATTGCTCTTATCACAGAGGAAGTATGCAGCTGAGATTATTGTGAGGGTTGGGATGTCATCCTGTAAGTCCACTTCCACTCCAGTTGATACTAAATCCAAGTTGGGTGCTGCAGCTGGCTCCCCATATGACGATCCGATCCGCTATCGCAGTCTTGCAGGGGCCCTTCAGTATCTTACGTTCACGTGACCAGATTACATATGCAGTACAACATGTGTCACGACCCGAACCCCGGGTCCGCGACTGGTGCCCTACCTGGGCACCCTTCTACCCATACAACACAAGTAACCCGCGGAAGCTAAATAACACTCATCATTTTTTTCATTTTTTGCAAAGGCAAAGCCGGCAAGGCTGCCATAATATATAACACCCGAATGGGACTACAACTGTACAAAAATATAAATACAACTCACGCAAGTCCAGCCCACATATGAATACAGACCTCTAAGAGTTTGGACAGTAAACTATGACGGGACAAGGCCCCGCCGTACCCCTGAATATACCTAGCCGTAATGGAAGACCTGTGCCAAAATGACAAGCTCCGGAACATTGGAGCTATCCCACAACGCTGAACAAGGATCCTAAGCTCGCGGATCACCCAACTGAGTACCTAATACCTGCGGGCATGAACACAGCCCCCCGAAGGGGGTCAGTACAACAAGGTACCAAGTATGTAAACATGAAGTACAGTAAACAAGATCATAACTGTACAAAAGAATGACATGGACAAGTATGAAAATCAAATACTAGATCCTACCGTGCCAAAAATAAGAGCCAACTGTACCTTGTATCATTGTACCCCTGTACCACTGTACCACCGTATTGTTGTATCACTGTACCACTGTACTACTGTATCACTGTATCGATGTACCACTGTACTACTGTATCACTGTATCGTTGTACCACTGTACTACTGTATCACTGTACTTTATAAAAATGATTCAACTGTATCCTTTTAAAAATAAGATTCAACCGTGCCCACGATACTTCCTTTTAAAAATGAGAGTCATGTCAAAATTAAGAACGTCTGTCCAAATAAACAAATACTGTCATGCGAGGTACGACATGTCCCGGCCCATTCTGGGACTCGGTGTAACGCTCTATAAGTCATGCAAGGTATGACATATCCCGATCCATTCTGAGACTCGGTGTAACGCTCTATAAGTCATGCAAGGTACGACATGTCCCGACCCATTCTGGGACTCGGTGTAACGCTCTATAAGTCATGCAAGGTACGACATGTCCCGGCCCATTCTGGGACTCGGTGTAACGCTCTATAAGTCATGCAAGGTACGACATGTCCCGACCCATTCTGGACTCGGTGTAATGTGTTATAAGTCAAATAAGGTACGACATGTCCCGGCCCATTCCGGGACTCGGTGTAATGTGTTATAAGTCAAATAAGGTACGACATGTTCCGGCCCATTCTGGAACTCGGTGTAATGTGCTATAAGTCAAATAAGGTACGACATGTTCCGGCCCATTCTGGGACTCGGTGTGAATATAAAGGACTGTACACCTATAGATATCACAAGCAACTATGTACAATTTAAATCATCTTTGACTCTCATTAGCACAATTAGAATGAACTATCTTTTTAGAAAAACTCAAGGCATTATCAAACGAATAGGTAAACAACTTTCCTTTTATAAAACCCAAAGTACTATCAAGGGAAAATATCACTAAGGATTAGGATTCGCTCAGTTTATAAAGATCAAGTCAAGTATAGGATCCACTCGTCATTTGTACCAACTCGATAATCTAATTCGTCTCGCTCCTCTGGCTAACATTATGGAAACATTTGCATGGTGATAACTGATCCGAATTGGCAAATTAATCCATTTTATGAGCCATTAGTAGGTTATATATTAATAATGATCTTATCTAATCAGTTGTGAACCTAGAAAGTGTAAAACGAACTGGTTATATCTTAGCTTCTATGCAGATGGAAAATTCTACTCATTTCAATATAATAGATTGTCGATTCCTTTTTCATTAACGCTGCAATGGCTTGTTCGATACATTTTCTCATTAGTGCTGTAACTAGCAAGATCAACTCGACTCCAATGTTTACTAAAAGCTCTTACCAACATCTCTCATAAGACTTGGTAAGGACTTAAGAATAATTTAGACATGTCTTTAGCATAGAATCAATAACAAGAATACTCCTTAACTTCTAAGAGTAGAATAACTTTTGAAACAATACCACAATTATGGTTCACACGAAGAACATGCCAAAAGAGAGAGGGAAGAGGTTCACATACCTCATTGACGACTAACCAACACGACAAGTAAAATACGTCCCGATTAGGTACTTCAACCTATAAATACAATAACACTTCTATCAACTTCAAGGTTACTAGAGTAGGTTAATACTAAGTAAAAGTCCTCTTATTCTATGAAAATTTGGGCAGCACTTCCCCCGTTTATACGTACTTTTCCACCTTTTCCAAGACCCAAATTCAACAACAAACAAGCCACAATTAAGGGCACAACCAACAGTTAACCAAAGGGGATTACACGCCTACTTGACGTGTAAAATTTAGCCCCTTAATCCATGTAAAACAGTCCACAAAATCAGTCCAAAATACGACAACAACAAGGGTAAAATGTGAAGTCTTTTAACACTTTTTATACCCTTAATCTCTTAGGACTTTCATTAGTAATTTACCAAATTAAACATACATAATGTCCACTGAAATTCTAGGTTAATAACGCCACAAACAGTCCATAAAAACTGCACGACAATATCCAACCGTTTTATAGATTCCACGGCCAACAACTACAATCCGATAACTCTTTCCTTAATCCATTTTATTTCAATTCAAGTTCCAACGCCTCTATATATGATATATCAACTTATCAACAACCATATTACTCCATTTTAACATGTAATAGGTGCAAATAACAACAACAATAACCAACGAAATCCAAAGGGACCAAAACTGCCCATTCTCGGCCCAACACCCAAAAATGGTTCAAACACTTTTTAATCTTCATTCTTTTTAGCACAAGCTCATCTATACATTACTACAATATGTAATATCTAATTACATCAAGAGGAGGACGAAATCTTACCTCAAAGTCGTCCAAAATAGTCCGCGCAAAAGTCGGTCCTTAGGTTAGTCTTAGCTCCTATTCTTCAAGTTCCAATCACTTCCATGCATCCACTACAACCTTATAACCAACTTCCCTTCACGTTTTACTTCCAAAAAGTCGATGAACAAGCTAGGGTTTCCATCACCATTTTTGGCCAACCCAAGGTTTTTTATTCTTGGAGAGTTAACTTGGTTTAAGACTTGATTAAGGTTCTTAATCTTGGATAATAATCACTTCTTGTTCTTGGAATTTTCAAAATTTAGAGCTAAGGGAGAGAGAAGAGAAAAGTTTGAAAGATGAAAATGTGAAAAATGACCAAGTCTTTCATCTCTTTCTCTATATAGATATTTTTTCCCTTTCAAGACAAGTGGATGAGGGACACATGTCACCCTCTCATTGGTCAAAATTTCGTTTTTAATAAATATCTAGATATTTGTTCAAAATATCTTAAAATTGAAGGGCACCGCAAAATTGTGAAATTTTCGGCGGGCCCTATATTATTAATTCCGATACTTCACAATTCAATACTAATCCCATAAATCAAATTAGAAGTATTGAATACAAGTTAATAATTTTTCCGTCGTCACATTGTTTCGAAATTTTTCTTAAGAAAATGTAATAATTCTTTCCTTCCAAAATTCAAATCTTAAATCTGTAATCACGTTCTCAATTAGTAGCCCTGGTATTACGGGGTGTAACAACATGTGTGTTTGTTTATGCATGATCCCAGGATTGAGCACATGAATGCGCTCAAACACATTATTAGGTACATCCAAGGGACACTTGATTATGACTTGCATTTATATCCTTCGTCGACGTCTACACTTGTCTCATATACAGATGCTGATTGGGGTGGCTATCCTGACACCAGGCGGTCTACGTTTGGCTATTGTATGTTTCTTGGTAATAACTTGGTCTCATAGTCTACAAAACGTCAGTCAATGTTGTCCCGTTCTAGTGCAGAGGCTGAATATCGATGGGTAGCCAATGTGTTCTCCGAGTCATGTTGGTTACGTAATCTTCCATTAGAACTTCATTGTTCTATTGAGAAAGCTACCTTGATTTATTGTGATAATGTTAGTGTCATCTACCTTTCTGGGAATCCGGTTCAGCACCAGCGCACTAAACATATTGAGATGGACATTCATTTTGTTCGAGAGAAGGTAGCTCGTGGACAAGTACGCGTCTGTCATGTCTCTTCCAGATATCAAATTGCAAACATCTTTACAAAGGGTCTTCCCTCGGTCCTTTTTGAAGATTTCAGAGACAGTCTCAGCGTACGAAGACCGCCCGCTATGATTGCGGGTGTATGTTAAATATACATAAGCCCGTCACGGGCATAATATATTGTGTATATTAGGAATGTATATTGTAGCATAATTAGATTTGTATTATTACCATAATTGTATAATTAGTCTCCAAATATAATAGGATTTTAGATGTATAATAGAAAAATGATTTTCCTATATGTAACTTGTATATACACCCCACTCATTAATGAAAATAATCAAGGGATTATTTTTTTCAATTATAATAGAACAGAATTGTTACAATATAATCAAAATAAGGGTGATATGCGTAATATTGTAAACCACAAGAAAGGTGAGTGTTATGGAGCGAAAACTGAAAGGAGATCTCTGAAATTATTCCTAGAAATAATCATTAAAGTAATAAGAAAAATATTGAAGTATTGCACCAAAAAAAAAACATTAAAGTAAACTATTTTGTCTTGGAAACAAAAATGAAAAGGAGTTAAAATACGAAAGTTAACCATTTAACCTTTAGTATGATTCTAGAGTTAAACATTTTGAAATAAATTTTGAAAATACATAAAATTCACAAATTTAATGATTAAATATAGTCTTAAAACCTTGGTAAAAAATTGCATAACTTTATCAAAATATAAATAGTGAGAGTACCATCTTTTTTTCTTCTCGTTCGAGTCCTGAATATAATTTTTTTTGATAGAGTGCATTTTCCTGAATGAATCTTACGCGACGTAAATCTTAATATAATCAGTTTTCATGTGATTACCCGCCACCAGGTGAAAAGAAAGAAAATTACTTTTCCTTTTGAGGACAAAGAGACTAATGATTTAAGGGGTCGTTTGGTAGGGATTAGTGGTGTGTCTTGTTTCCTAGAAAAGACGCAGATAATAAGTCGGTCCAAAAGTGAAAGGTGCATAGTGGACATCCCCAATCGTGCAATAAAATTCAAGTTTAAGCCTTCTTTATGTATTAAGCAAAAAAGAAAGTGTATAAACTCCAAGCACATTGCCAGCACGAAATTTGGTGGAGGCTTGCTATATGCTATTTTGCGTAATTGCTCTTTCTCCTCCCTATTTCCAGAAAACTTTTTTTCACATGTTGTTGGTCTAAGTCTTGATTAATTTATCTGAAATCTGGGTATTCCTTCCATTTTCATACCCAAAAAAAGGTTTCATCTTTGAACCAAAGGGGTACAATAATTTATTGAAATGGATTCAGATTCTTGGACTCGTCTATTTACTTCTTCAAGGCGTTACCAATCTCGATCAGGTTAGTATTATGTCACCATTATCTTCTTTTTAGGCTTACCCAGAAATGATGCAGGTGTAAATGTTGGAATATTGCAACCCCCCCCCCCCCCCGAAAAAGAAAAAAACTGGCTGGGGTATGTTTGTTGCAAGAAAATGAAGGAATTTGCATTTGCTTTTTATAGCTTGCAGTTTTATTTAGAATGTAGTTTGATTCATTGGTTTTCCCTTACCTAGAAATGAATATTAGAATATGAGGTGGGGTTTTATGGAGTATGTTGAAATGAAGAAATTTACATTTGTTTTGCTTATTCTCAGTAGTGGTAATGTGAATAGAAATGGTTGTAAGTCTCAGAAACTAACTTGGTGTAAAGATTACAACTTGTTCTTTTTTTCCAGTCTTTAATTTCTGAGCTGAGATAAAAGTAGACAGGTTTCTCTAACTGGAAAATATGGAAGATTTTACATTTGCGTTTCTGGATTTCTCATTAGTGGTTTTATTTAGAATGTAATTAGACATTGTTGCTGCACAGAAATGAACTAGCTTTAAAGATTACAAATGTATGGATGAATTTCTGGCATTTGCTTATCTACCTAGTGGTTCTATTTAATTAGATATTAGTGTTTTTTTACGGATTTTCCTTGCTCAGAAATTTACCAGGTGTAAAAATTACAACTTTTTATTTTCCCATTTAGTTAACTGGAATATGAAAAAGGTATTTTATATTTGCATCTGGGTTTGGTTATATTTGGGATTTAATTATAAATTGCTCTTTGAGGGTCTTCCTGGCATAGAAATGACCCCAATGTGAAGGGGATGTGAGATAAGTATGGAGAAGAAACCATTTCTGGGTGTCCTATCTCACACTATCTAGACACATGGTTAGGAATGGTAATTTATAGCTTTCCTGTTTGACGGAAGTGAATTTTTGCAGATATCTATAACTTAGGAGAGGAGTACGATTGTGAAGAGGAGTCGAGGCCAGAGTTCCTCTGTCCTTTCTGTGCGGAGGATTTTGATATTGTTGGACTATGTTGTCATATCGATGAAGAGCATGCTGTTGAGGCTAAGAATGGGGTACAGTATCTCTACTACTAGTACTTATGTTTTCATTGAGTTAGCAAATGCAGGTTATGCTTATGTTTCTAAAATCAGGGTGACCGTCATAAAACCTTTCTAGTTTGCTGTTGCATCTTTACGGTGACCTTATTCAGGAATTGATTTCTTTCATTTCCCTCTCTTACTACTCTTCCTGTGAACTTCAATGGGTTTGTGAGAATAGGCATTGGCTATCTACAATGGCGTCCATTTTATGAAATGTTCCTTTATCTTTAAGGCTTTACCTGCTCCTAGTGGTGGATCCACTGAGGGTGTTCGAAAAATAAAAATGTAGTGAACGGGATTTGAACTTGAAACCTCAAGGTGAATTTTGAACCCCTTAAACTACTAAACCAACCTCTTCTCTAGTGTTCAGGATATTCAAAACCTATATATATACATAAAGAATAAAAAATACCTTATATATACGGTGTAATTTTTTGCCTAGTGTGGTTGGGTGGCACCCTCACCGGGCCCTAGATCTGCCCCTGCCTGCTCCCCTTGTTCAACTTTGAAGATAAAATTCTATAACATCTGGATCAACCATGAAACTGAGTGACGAGAATTCATCTTCACAAACTTGCGAAAGTTCCACTTAAATTGATCAAGCTGCTAGTGACTGGACAATGCTTCTCAAAAATTTGTGTTAATAGATTTTCTGTTTAGTGAACTACACAGTTTTTTCAACTCTATAAGAGCAGATAAAAAAGGTACTTTTGCGTTAGCTGACTCTTTAAACAGAAAATGGGAAAAAAAAGCAGTCACTTAAGTGAGCAGAGACTTGAGGTGTTCTAGGGCTCACTTCCTAAAGAATGCAAAATATGTTTGTGTGTCGGTGGTTCAGGGCTCTAAAATGTTGCGTATTTGGATAGTGACTTATGATTTGCATCTTTCATGAAAATATACTGAATAGCGGCTCTCATAAAATTTGAAAAGGAGCTGCCTAAATGTTGAGTATCTTTTGAAGAGCTGGTAAACTTATAAGTAATTCTTCACCAGCACTCAACATGCTAAGTAGCAAATTAATTACTCCATCCGGATAAAAAAGAGTGTCCACTTAGCCTTTATTTTTTGGTTCAAAAAGAGTGTTCACGAAAGAATTAACCTTACTTTTTCATATTTTCATATTTGTCCCTATTAAGTGTTAGGTGATCAAATCACATTACTCATTTAATTAGGGGTAACATGTCTTTATATGCAGATATGTCCGGTTTGTGCAAAAAGGGTTGGAATGGATTTGGTTGGTCATATTACTCAGCAACATGCAAATATTTTAAAGGTATCCTTCTCGCTTATCTTTCATCAGTGATTTTCATGACCTTCAATCTTGAGACCTCTTTTTGGGTTTGCTTCAGTAACAAATGTGCAGCATATCATATTTCTTTTATTAAAGCTGTAATGTCAGTTTTGTCTTAGTTTTACTGCCGGTCTCCATATGCATGTTATTTATCATTGACTGCATTACAGGTGCAGCGGAAGAGAAGATTTCGAAGAGGTGGTACTTCAGCTCTCTCTATTTTAAGAAGAGAGCTAAGGGAAGGGAGTTTGCAATCCATCCTCGGGGGATCCTCTCGTTTGGTTTCTTCCTCCACTACAGATCCAGATCCCTTGTTATCTTCATTCATTCACAATACAACTTTGGCTAATGAAATTCCTGATGTTCAACCCCTATCTTCTAAACAAAGTTCAGAAAAAGAAAGCACTCTTGAGAACTCGTCTGAAAGGTAAGGACACATCATTACTTTTGTTTCTGTTTCTTTTTTTTTCCTTCCTCTCAAATGCCTATTCTTATGTGTATTACCCTAGCTCCCTGGAGTTTCTTGGTTCATGTCTCTTTGATTTCATGTTTGAGTGGCAAACCTGATTAAACCTTCTTTCATTGATCACTTGTCTGTTTGACAACTTGATCAAACTTTTTGTCCCGTGAATTAGTTGTAGAATGCTTCTTTTTTTTATCTGGAGAGCCTTTTTTACTTTTTGCTTATTATCAAGTTAAACATGCAAATTTGATGAGCTATTACAAAATACATGCCTCATCTACATGTTGTATGCTAGTTTTATTTGTCAATAGGGTTAAAGCGCTCCTGCAGATACCTGACATAAGGAACTAGTGATAACTGTCAAGGAAGCCGTGGTCATTTGTTTGTGCTACGCTCTTTGTTACATTCAAGTCATTGTTTTCCAGGGAGAGAGATGAGCTTTTGTTTACTATTTGTTTTTGGACTTGTGACTTCCCTCTTTGGTCCCGTTCCCAGTACCTCTGTCCTAGGTTGTTGATTGTGTTCTTTTGATCAGAAATGTTGAGCAATCTCCACTATCTGACAAAGACCAAGAGGAGAAGGCCAGGAAGAGTAAGTTTGTGCAAGGGCTACTGCTATCCACCTTTCTTGAAGAAGACTTCTAAATGTGAAGAGGATAATGTTAGCTTGGATAGAGAAAAAGAAGAGGATGCTGCCATTCTGTGTAGTAGTTAGGGAAAGAGGGAACTCGTAAAAGTCCTATTATGTGTATATATATATTAAAGACTGCGTTAGTTTTCCATCTTCAATGAACACAATATGCTAATATATATATATATATTCTAATTTAATTGTGTGAAGCAACAATAAACATATATGAGTATATAACTAATTTCAGTAAAATTATCAAGCGTTGAAGCAGCTAGCAAACCATAGCTGCTATTAACAGCTGAAATTGCATTGGCATAGACTCCGCTGGTTATGACTATATAATCAAAAGACCTGTTCTGGGATACAAAATTATGGAAAGGTTGGACATTCTGAAGTTTGAATATTAGCCCCAAAATCAAATTCTGACTTAACCTGCATAATTGCAGTCTTTCATAATTCAGCAGGTAGCTTCATTGGGGGTTCGCACCAACTTTTATTGGCCACCAGTAATCTGTCAGTGAAATACGGAGTACGGACTATGTGACGGGTGATATAAAAGATATGCTGGCGGCTAACCAACTCCGGTTTCCAGTGAGGTTGAAGTGGCCTAGAAAATGGAAACAACGAGACCAAGAATTTCATCAGATGAGAAATTCGAAGATGGAGATGTGGGAGGACTAAGTGGACTTGAGGACCTATTGGTGTACTTTGCTTCCAAGACTGTGTCCTAGATTCTCACATGCATGATTCAGGAAATCGTGATAATACAATAGTTGTCGTTTGGTAGGAGGGATAAGTTATCCCATGTAGATGGAATTGGATGGGATAACTTATCCCATCCTCTACGAGATTGGATGAGATACCAAATGAGTTATCCCACCAACCAAATATGGGATTAATTCCAATCGCATGAGACTAATAATTCAATCTCATCCTATCCCTCCAACCAAATGACCCCAAATACGGCGAAGTTAAATTAAAAAAGGAACTTATTTCAAAGGACTCCATCGATAAGAATCAATACAAACTTGATTACAAACAAAAGTATGAGCAACGATTAACTACTCCCTTTCTTTCATTTTATATGACACGATTTTATTGTTAGTTAGTATCTGAAAGAATGTATTTGGAAACATTTCATGGCAAGTATTAAGTCACAAGTTGTAAAAAAAATTCTTCATCCATAAACTCAATGTCTAGTCAAATTACAACACATAAATAAAACTTCATAAACTCCATATCTAGTCAAACTAGATCACATAAATTGGAACATAAAGAGTAATAGATACTAAAGTAATTACTGATGCTTTATGGTCTACTTCCTAGACACCAATTTATCTTGTGGTTAGCAGTACACGAAAGGCTCTCAACTGTTGATAGACTTGGCAAATGGGGCATTCAAGTGAATACAGACTGTTCTATGTGAAACAGCAGTGATTGAATCTCATGACTGCCTCTGCTTTGACTGAGCTTACTATCAACATATCTGGAAGTCATTGTTACAGTGGGTGGACTTGAACAGACTGATTGAGAACTGGAGTAGTGAAGTAAGATGGCTGTCCAGGAAGGTGAGGAACAATAGACCCAAGAATGCTATACTGGGATTTCTGCGGCTGTGCTGTCTATCACATATGGGAGAGAACAACCGAAGATTCAACATGAAGAAACAGACCTACAAGTCTCTCCTCAGAGATATCCTACAACTGCAACTAGTAGGACAAAAACACTGTAAATGGGTAGAATGCCTCCATAGTTTGAATTGGTTTCCAAATTTGTAAGGTCAGGCCTGATTTTGTTATCCAGGCTAGTCACATCACATAGTTGCTTTTTGATGTTTTTTGTTGGTTATTTTTTAGAACCTAGGTGAGTCCAATAGCTAGGTGTACATATTGCTTACTGGTTAAATAAAATTTTACATTTGACCAAAAAATTGCCCGTTTTATATATGTAGGAAATTGAAGAATCTGTAAAATCTGTAACTTGTTTAGAGTTATTTGGGATTGAAACAAAGGTATCCAAACGAATTAGATCCCAAAGCAGAATTGCATAGAATATGTCTAGCTAATCACTTAAGATAAGAGGCCTGTTGATTGAGTGTGTTTAATTAGAATAATCATCAGTCTCAGAAAAAGTAGTTAACTCAGCCCGATTCTGAAAACGTAACTATATACAAAGTCATATACTGTAAGGTGATATTATACTAGAGGTATTACAGATCATTCATCTATACACAACATACACAAAATCAACCTAATTGTTTTAAAATCAACGTTAACTTAAGTGTAAGCTGAAATAGAGCTAGCTTGACAAAGCGACTGTCATCAGAACATCATATCCAGGAACTCACTGTTGATTGAGGAAGCTCCAATGTATATAAGGTGCTATAGGAAACAGTAAAGATGGTAACCTTCATTGTCACACTTAACCCTACTGCAAACCTTACCACTCATGCATCTAATGGTAACTAATAAAAGTACAAAAGCTTGTATTGTGTAAGCAGAAGGCTACTTTCAAGTCTACTTTTGCTATACCCAGTAACCAGCTTGTACAACTGGACGAGCATCTCGGAATGTTATGTTTCCAACAAATAAGACAAGTTTCACCTTCGAGACGCATTATGTGACGCAAAAAAACTATAGTCAGGGTGATTAACTTGCAAAAGCCGGAGCCAATTGTCAGCAGCTCGTAAAAGAGAGTTGACCTTCTGACATTCATTGGCTCCATCGGGAAACCAAAAAGATACTTGGAATTTGTAAGAGGCCAGCCCAAAGATCGGGAGAGGTAGCTTAGCAGACATACCAGCATCGACAATGCCTCTACTAGTAGTTGTGCCATGCTGTTGAGGCAAGTCAGTCCTAGGAACTGCAAAAGTGTAAGCAATAGATAGTCAGCAAACTCAAGAACAATCACCTGGCTCATTTTGTCTGCGGATTAAGCAGACATAGAGAAGCAATAGGATGAAACACATACCACCAGAAGGTGTTGAAAGGGAATGGTATGTCAAAAAGCAAGCATCAAGATTTTGCAATGTTGGTCCTGTTGGTATCCTGTATATAGGATACCTTCATAATGGCAAAAGCGGGAAAAAATGATTCAGTATTAACAAGTGAGTTTACATGAAAATCTTTGTTCAGTGAAGGCTGAAAGGAGAGAATCGTACCAAGCCACAGAAATCCAACTTGCAGCAGTAAGATCACAGCTTCTATACGTCTTCAGTTCTGGAAATTTAGATGCAAGGCCTGAAATCTGCAGTGTTATGGGCAAAAGAATGTAAATGCTATGACACAGGAAAAACTTGAAGACAGACAAACTTCTGTTTGATAAAATACTTGCCTTATCAGCTAAAGGTTCACGGCCATATGGTTGATTCCGCTCAAAATATTCAAAAACAAGGAGACCAGGAGAGGTCCCCATCTCATTCTCATCACCTGAAGATTCTAATAAAGGGTCCTTTTTTAGAGAAAGATGCTTGATTCCATCAATTACAATCTGCTGATTCCAACTTCCGTGAACTTTATTGGCTACCTTTGAAGCTCCAGCTCCATATTCACTACTGTCATCACTACTTGTCTCCTTGAGAGAATCAGCATCACTTTCTTCACCTGGTCTCCTGGAAAACATTTCAGCCCAAGATTGTTAATTTAAAAGAAATGCAGCTTATCCATACCAGTTATCCATAGCAAAGGCACCAATCAATGAAATGAAAGCTTTTAAGAAAACAGAGCAGTCTGTATATTTCAATGATTAAAGAATATAGCTTTTATTTCAACCTAGTTTTCACTTGGTAGGTAAGATGAGCAGCACAATTACAACGTTAATAGCCTTGAGACATTTTGCTAGCTCCGTCTTCAAGCAACGAGTAAAATAAGAACTTCAAAACAGTAAAGGACAATTGATTTAACTTTTAAGGACAATACATGCACATCTGATGGCGCCTGTACAAGGCCATATCAATAAGAGAAGATATCATAAGTGAACATCTTTTAAGGTCACTCTCTCTGCAATACATGAGCTCATAGTTTATTTATGAAAAATCCTGAAGCGCTTCAATAGCTAAATTTATAATTAAGAGTACACCTTCCATAACCAACCATAGAAAACCTAGATCCTACAATATAACACACGGAAGAAGGTGCAAACTTCAACTTCAATTGAGTGGCAGCGGCAGGGTCATGGGATACAGATATCCACTTCTCATTAACCTTGGACTTTTGCATAATGAATCATATTCAAGCTAAGAAAAGATAAAAGAAAATTAAAATAGAAATTTCACATCAAAAACTCCAATCTAACCAGAATCTACGCTAAAATCACCATCCTCACAACTGAAGTGAACATTTAAGAGGAAAATTGTGATTCAGCCAGAACCCGTAGCGCCTGGAGAATGCATCTTTATGTTAAACAATAATATGAAACCAGACACCCTATTCTGGAAGCTCTTCAACACTTTTTCCCCTAACCCCAAACAGTCACACGTGACTTCGTTCAAAGACCAATATGCATGAATAGTTGCTATTTTCATCATCTGCAAATAGTCAGAAAGTGTGCATAACAAGCTTACCTTTGCTTGATGGAGGGCCTCAAAGGGTCTATATAAAGTTGAATCCCAGACAAATATGGCACATAATACTGGATGACGCAATCACTCTGATTTAAAACCAGAGGAACTCCTGCTCCATATGCACTCCATTCCCCAAAAGACTCCCAAAGGTCACCCAAGATGAAGTAAGGATGGGGATCATTCTCAAGATTCCTCATCCCTCTCATGATTGTCTGCACATATGCAAATGTACTGGATTAACTTAAGTATCAGGAGATCAAAAGATTCAAACTGACTTTTCACAAACTTCTGCATTGTTGCATTATGAATAAGCCACTGAACAAATGAGGAGATTAGATCATAATTAGACGGAGGCCTTGAGCTTAACAACCGTACTCACAGGTACAAGGAAATTCCAGCTTAAGATTAAAGAGTTCAATCACCAAGCCAAGGAGACAATTACTGATCCATTATTCACTTGTATGATTTAAGGAAGAAATGAGCATAAATTAGCAGAAATCTGGCTTTTCATAAACACATAATACAGCCAGGTTTTCCAAGCAAATGGGAGAAGAGAGTAGCACAACATTGTACTCGAACACCTGATCCATGCATATGATTTACACATACGATACAATCATCTCAAAGCAGTCATATGCATGGGCACATGAAACTAGGTGAAATTATATAAATTTCCTTGAGTTGCCAATGATATGTCCAGTTTCTGAGAATATTGTCTAGCCCGTAACAGCAGGGTTCAATGTTACAAATTTTCCCAATGTATATGAGAAGTCGATTATCGTTTACCGCTTTAAACAATACATTTTCTCATTAATATTCTTTCTCCATATGTAGTGTAAAAAAACTCAATATTTAGTTTAAGCATTTTCGTTGTTGTTACCATTCTTTCTTCCGCATGATATGTAATGCTTTCCATTTCGCACTATTTTGTTCTTGTTTTTACTGCTTTTATTTCTGTATTCCCTTTTTCATACTTCTTTAAAATGCTTTACTTAAGCCGGGGTAGGGGTAAGGTCTGTGACTTTGCATACACTCTACCCTCCCATACCCCACATGTGGTATTACACTGGGTATGTTGTTGTTATTGTATTAAGTTTAAGCATAATCCTTTGACATTGTCACAATACAAACTCTAAAAACATTCACAAACACCTAAAATGCAGCAACTTTTACGTCAAGGCATAGTTTCATTTTCCCCCAACATCTATAACTTAATGCCGAGGGTGTATCGGAAACAACCTATCTACCTAGGGATAAAGTCTGTGTACAGTCTACCCTCCCAGACCCCACTTGTGGGATTACACTCGTTATGTTGTTGTTATCTATAACTAATGCCCAATAGGATAAGACATACAATTTAATTTGATGGATAACAAATATCAATGCACAAAAAATATTACTATAGTAAAGTAGAACAAACACCCAAACAAAATAAACTAATATTCCCTCTTAAAGTTGATACCTTGGGAAAAGATTGAGCTGTAACCTTAGGAGTGGTATGCTCCAAGAACCTATCAAAATTGGTCAAACTCTCAATTCGAATCGATGAAAACGACGTCGTTGACGATGCTCCATCATCAGACCCGGTTCGACTTTCCGGTTCAATTCTTGACTTGGCTTTCATTTTCTGTTGCTTCCTCATCGCCGGAGGGCTATAAAACCGATCATCTCCAACCCGTCTCCGATTTGCAGCCATTTATTTTTCCTTTTTTGCAAAATTATCCACAAAAGAAAATGGAGCCACAAAGATCCTAAAAGTCAAAGAAGTGGCTATAGCAGCAAAACGTTTTAAGTCTTTGCTATAATGAACTAATGTAGTTTTTATATTGGTATCTTTTTAATAAATTAGAAAAATTGGGTAAAGTTTAGGGCTATTTTGTAAAAGGGTTTTAAGGGAGATTTAGGGCTTTGAAGATAAGAGAGGGTTTGTTAATGGTGGGAGGGAGAAGAAGACGCCAAGAGTCCAAGCAGGAAAAAAAAAAAAAAAAAAAAGTTGAAAATGAAGGTCTACCTTTAGGTCCATGGACCATGTTCCAGACAATTCAAGAATTAAGATAATTTGCACAAAAAGTTAGTGTTTATAAGCATTTTAAACTCAACTTGAAATCGTATTCTACATTCAAAATTTCAAATTGTATACTTTTTCCAACTCATTTTCACTTTCCAAGTTGTGATTCAATTTTAAAAAATACGTTCAAGAATGAATATTATTTTAAATATTCTTTGCAAAAAATATATTAAACATAATTTCATTTTCAATTCCTATTCAAAAATCATTCAACTTGATTAATTTACTCAAAACATATAATTAAATCTACTCTAAAAGAGTATATCTCATCATTCATAGTCATATAATATAAAAAGGCAAAATACATAGCCTTGAACTATACCCAAATATCGAGTTCACCCTCCAACCAATCGAGCAATCTATTAAATCATCTCCAGTAGGAGATAATTGAAATCACTTTTATCTTTTATCATATCAGATTATTTATCTGTCACATTATCAAATATCTCTATTTATCACATACACTCCACAACAGGAGATATTTTATAAAATAATTCATTTTCTCTTTCCTCCACATCAATACATATACCCCCACCATATATATTCATTCTATCTCATTTTCTATTTTGTATATGATATTATTCTTGTAATTTATATTATTACACATATAATAATAAATTATAAATTACTTATATTCATTTAATTTTGACACTTATCAAATTTAATATAATATTAAAACACAACAATACATGATTTTATTAATGAAGATAAATTAATCGTACAATTTATCAAAAACATACTAAAACATTGATAATATTAAAATCACAAATTGAAAATTAATTTTCGATTGTTCTAATTTTTTGCCAAATTTACAAACTTTTCGGTTATACGGATATTGCATATCAAAATTAGTTGACATCATATATGACATTTGAAAATTGAATGACATATTTCGAGAATTTTATGGACGTTGAATATTGGATTTTGTAGTTGGTTAGGAAATATAAAATTTGGAGGAAGATTAAAATTTTGATTAGGATCCATATTAAAAAAAAAATAGCAAATAATTTGAAAGAAGATAGAAATTTGAAGAAAATAGTCAAAATATTTCGGTATCCAAATGAAGTAAACTTAGTTTCTTTTTATAGATCATGAAAAATAAAAAAAATTGGTGTTTTTTTTATTGTTTTAATTCGGTCAAATTATTGGTCAAAAATAACAATTAAAATAGCGGTGGAAAATGAATTTCTAGCAGTCAATCACAGACTGTCACATGACATTGCAGGAGACATTGTCTCCTTCTCCTTTTTCTTTTTCCAACAGAAAACATTGTCTTCACGTGACAAAATTATCTCTTATATATTCAATAATTCCCAATTATTTTCACGTTAACCTGTCATTCAAATTATCTACTATGGTGTGTAATTATGTGAGAGAATATCCCTGCCTTACTACCCCCGCACATATAAAAAGTGAATATAGTACCTCTCCGAAACATCAAAACAAATGTTGTGATAGGCAGTGTTTTGCACGTGTTGCCCCGTCACGCCATGTCATAAGTCTACCAAGATTGACTTTCTTGGCTTCTTTTGTTTTCACTCATTCAAGAACGAAAATTTTGCTGAACAAGATATAAAAGAAGTGGGACCCATAAATAAAAATAGAAAACAAAATCTAAACTAATTAATTGAATTAGAAACAATTACTATGTATTAAGAAGAAGATCAAGAATACTTTAGTTAAATAATGGCCAATAATATAGTGACACATGTGTAATTTTGTCATTTTAAAAAAATCTTCTCACATACCTTTAGGAAGGTGAATACGCTCTCTTTGCCGTATCACGATTTAGGGAGATAATAAATTCACTTTTTAAATGTGTAGGGGGTAATAGACCGCCCGATTAGTTGAAGTGTGAAGTCGATTTTTCGGGTATAGTTGAGAGTGCTATCTATGTATTTTGACATTTAATAAATTGGATCCCATATTATTTTTAAGTACATAAAAATTGTTTCACTAATTCAAATGTCATAATTAACTTACAAGCTTTAATATATTATCACTATCCATTTTGGATAAGTTACATGCAGCTTCAATTTCTTGTATTCACTGAACATAGAATGAGATCCTTTGCTGCCTACAACTAGCAGAACAATTTACTCGATAATATAATGCCTGATATGATTAAAATGAAAATCAATTTAGGCATGTTGAGTTAACAGTAACACCAAGCAATTTCTGAAGTTCTGCACTGTTATTTTTTTTTAAAAAAAAAAAGTGATCATTTGGCTCGCTTAAAACTCTTGTTCTATGGGTCGTCCATACTAATTACAAATTTAACCACAACTTCAAAGTAACATTCCCAACGAACCCCAATCATCAATTTCTCTTGAGGGATGGAATATAATGAGTGAAATATCTCTCTTGAGTGAATAATCTTTTGGACCTCTTGCTCACTAATAGAAACATGTAGGAGACGATGAAGGATTTTTTCACAAAATTTCCCTTTTTATGTCATTATTCTATCCCCCTAATTTTAGAAAAATTCTCCCATCAAATCGATAATATGCAATTGATCTTATTTCAACATCTTTGTGTAAGAAAGAAAGTATATCATGCTTATAGTTATAGCAAAATAAATAAATGCATCAATTGAACAAATATATGATACTTCAGGACCAATCTAATTTTCTCATTTCAACTTGTTTTAGCAGGTAGTCTACTATTTTTCAAAAACTCTTTAAAATCTCCAATCACATTCAAGTCAGTAACTTGCAGAACCTTATGAAAGATTCTGAATATCGTATAGGGATAAGGGTAAACAAAGTCATCTTTGTACCCTAATGTGCGATTTATACACACGTTAAACGCAAGTGCACGTATCGTTACAAGTAATATAGTTTGGGTAAGACCGAATATCGTCCTCAGTGACTGGTTTTCAAGTACCGATTATCTATGCTTTAGTTTCTATTTGGTTAACGTTAATTGGTTTGGAATTCTAGACTAATAATGCAGGAAATAAACTAATTATGGAAATACTTTGATTTAAATCAGTTATGACGGAGAATTAGGGCTTCCAAGATCATCAAATATCCACTCTATTCAATCCTTAATACAATTAAACTGACTTCTTCTTCTACGTTAAGATAGCAAGTTAACTAAGCCGGTTTATACTCCTGTTAAGGTAATATAAACACTCAACCCCAATGGAGAACCCTTCTATCTTTCGATGACAAGATTGACTACAAAAGAGGATTAAGAGCAATAACCTATTTAGCTACACAAGTATCGAGGTACTTTCGTCCACGATTTAAATCTATGTTTATTCAATTATAGCATATTCACAATCTCCCCTTTCGGATTTCGATTAGAACTCATGTAAGTGATGATAACTAGTGATCAATTAATTATCAAGCAATCAAAGAAATTATTGAATAAATCTTAAGCAAGTGAAGAAGAAATCAACTAATGTATTAATTCATGAATAAGAGTTTCAAGAGAATCACAAGGAAATCCCTAACAAAGTAATTAGCTCTTAGTCATAGTCACGCTAAGAACTATTATAATCTCCATACATGAACTGAAATAAACAAAGCAAAAGAAAATACTTGAAAAGCCTCCAATCTTAGCCTCATAAGTTGTGTTGTATGTACAATGGATCAGATCAATAATGAGCAGGGCTTTAGGGATTATAGAGGTTTTGTAGGTAGGAAAAGTTATCCCTTTTGGACTCTGAAAACGTGTCAAATTCGGCCCAAAACGTCAAAAATCCCGCGTTGGCGTCGTGGCCCTGAGATTGGGCGCCACAACGCTGAAAAATCTGCAACTTTCAGACTCCGCAGAACATTGGGCGTCGCGGCGCCGGTGGCATTTTTTCGGCGGTTCTTCACTTCGTCGTCCAGTTTTCATCCGAGATTCGTCTGATCTTTTCTATACTTCCCGGGACTTCTTAGACTTCATTATTGGCCCCTTTAAATGTGCAATTTCATCTCAATTAAGTTCATTTCATCTTCTTTTCGTCATTTCTCCATTTCTGACCGTTGTGACACAAAAGAAAGGAAAACGACCCTAATACTATACTAAACATAAATGAAATGAGTAAAATACTAACTAAAAATGACTCAAAAGATGTATATAAAATACACCGATCATACCTCTGATAAATAAATATTTATTAATGTGATTTCAGTACATCAACCTTGGTTCATTTAATCTGTTTAATGATTACAAACAAGTTTTTCAATAACTTGTATATGCTTCAGACATTTTGAATCCTTAAAAAAATCATCATATAATTTTATCACATGAGCCATATAGACTGAGTCAATTCTCATTTAGTATTTAATTTATATGGCATATTCTAATGTCAGGACTGCAGGTCCAGTGAATTTACTCTTACCAAGATACATCTACTTGATAATTATTTATACATCAATATGCTTTAAAAGACGTAGAATTCAGATCATCATAATATCATACAATATTGCGCACTATATTGTATCAAATATATCGTCGACGAGATATCATTTTGTATCGGTTTGCAATAAGACATGACGTATTAAGATCTTATCACTTTATTTTTTTTTCCAGGTACCTGAACCTCGTACGAGATTTTATGAAGTGTTATGGCGTAGTCTCTTCAAGAGCACATTGTCTCTTTATTATGATCATTTTGATCGTTTGCTCCTCTCCCTTTTCAAGGATTATTGCGCTTAAAATTGAATTGTCTATCATGCATTATGCATGTTGTAAATCATGTCATTCATGGACATTTAGGAGCATCTTGCAGCTGAAATATGAAATAGTTGGGTCAGCAAATGCTTCTAGCATTTGACTTGAATTATCGTTTGAACGAGGATCATACCGATGATAATTCACAATATATTTCTTAGCTTTTTATTCTCTCTACCCTTATGTTAGAAAAACTAACATAATTTTCACCTTCTTTAGGAAATAGTGCATCGTGGTAGATTCATTAATCATATACCGCACAATAAAACTATTAGATGAAAATATTTGGTTCCTGACCTTGAACCAATTATGAGGGGAGAATTTATCATAATTTATTAGTCTGAAGCATACTAACATCGTTGTATGCAATATATCATATTTCTGATCAACAGATGAAGCTTTGTTCTCATTCGCAGTGATTTGGCTATTTATCGGAGGCATTCAACACTAAACCAGCTTGAATATAAACCAACATTAACAAGATGAATTATCTTGATTACATAATCTGAAAATTATAATCTCAACTCAATTATTTTGAGCAAACAATTTTGCATATGTCAAATTGCGGGTTGACAATAAACGCACATGTGATCGTCTTATCGATACATCTATTTAAGACATCACATAACAGGTGAACGAGCCCTTATTCACCTTTTATATTTTTTTTCAGAATTTAGGAAATTCAATCCCAACATTAGCTGGTGTAATCAACTTATCATGAGAACAAACAAATTAATTCTTGAAGAATCTTCTAGTTCTTCAATATGTTCTGAATACAAATTTAGCACATTAAATTTAAATCAGGACAACCAAAATTATCACGTCAATTGATAAAATTATTTGTACTAGTAAACTTCAAGTTTACCATGTCATGTGCTATTTATTTTTGTAAACTTCTGGTTTACTATTACATGAATTATATTTTGTACAATAAACTTTTGGTTTATCGTGACATGTGATTTCATCATGCTTATATTTGTGCAATACAATTTGGAGAATAAAGAGGGTAACATTTCAAATACATATTCCTTACCCACTATGATTTAGTCATCCAATCATTATAATTTCAATATGATAGACATTTACTTTAGTAAGCTTCGGATTTACTATAACTTGTGCTTTGATCATAACAACTTTGTATATTACAATCTAGAACGAATGACATAATATATAGGCTCTTCAGGAGCCTCTATTTTATTCTCCATAATTACACATATTGTTTGGACACTATTGATGTCATGATCTGTTAGATAAATAGTTAGCTCTTCTGGAGCACTTGAGTATTAATTTTGTACAACCAAGTATTGCTTAGATACTGTTGGTATCTTAAAAGAAGTTATAGTTAGACACTACTGGTGTCATGAAGTAAATAGTAATAAAATGGATATTTAAAGACAATACAATTTATAAATGATGAAATGTAAGTTCTAAACTTTAGTATTTCATACATCTTATTCATGATGAATACTATTACCATTCGAATATTTATCATCAAAGATGCTACAGTGACCATATAATATATCAATATGGTTATAATAGATATTATTCTACACAATTTATATCCTTTTGCCTTAGAATGATACATAATCAAATTATCTGATGATTTGACATACGACAGATATGTACAACAATGACCTTTATACCACAAAATAATATTTCTCTAATAATACAACATACATATTATCAGATTTCTTAATTATTTATCAACTGCATATATTCAGTTTTTAGGATGTCAATTTCATCTTCATATGTTGATATCAAATTCTTAAGAGATTATTAGAACTTCATAGTATTTCAATAATAACACATTTAAACATATGTATAATTTGATTTAGATGAAAAATATAAATAATAAAAATAATAGTACAGTGAAGCAAGATATGCTAACATCTATTAAGAAAGAAAAGAAATATGCTAACATACTGAATCACAAAATAAAGAGAGTTTACACATGATAATTTGAAGGGTTCTTTTGGCCATAAAATGTCATATGCCCTTAGAAAGATTTTATCATTTCAATTAGTATAACTCTTCTCAATTCTCATATGGACTATATTTGACATCCGTGTGTATGGTGATTTTATTCTTAAAACGTGAGCATCTTTATCACTTCGAGAGTAAAGTTCAAAGTTTTACTAATGCGAGAGTAAATTTAAGAGTTCTACTACTTCGGGAGTAAATTTCAGATTTACTACTTCAAGAGTAAAAATTAAAGTTTCTACTACTTCGAGAGTAAATTACAGAGACTTAATGCTTCGGGAATAAATTTTAAATTCACTACTTCACGAGTAAATTTCAGATTTACTACTTCAAGAGTAAAATTTAAAGTTTCTACTACTTCGAGAGTAGAGTTCAATGTTCTACTACTTTAGAAGTGAAGTTCAAAGATTTACCACTTCATGAGTAAATTCAAAGTTTTACTACTTTCAAAGTTCTACTACTTTCGGAGTAGAATTTAAAGATTTATTACTTAAGGAGTAGAGTTTAAAATTTGCTACTTCGGGAGCAGAATTTTGAGTTTACTACTTCGGGAGTAAAGTATAAAATGTTTAGAATATTTTTCTCAACTATTCTACTTCTTTTGGAGGTGAATCGTGATAACGTCACAACCAAACACACGTCTGTATATATAATATTTACTTCATATTGTCACATTCACTTCAGAGAATAGATATATATGTACTTACAATATTTATCAAAAGTTCTCATTCTTCGGGAATGGAACATTACCATCTGAACATGGCTTAATCATATAATATTATGATCGCTTATAACCTCTATTAAAATATTGCTATTTCAGGAGCAAATTGAGGCATGCATTTAATGTAGATTTTTTTTCCTAATATATATCTTGTGATCATAATAAGCTTCTAAAATATTACCACCGTTAATTTTTCTTTTTTTAATCTCTGTCGGAGTATATTTGTTTATAATCGAGTTATAAACCCAAAAAAAAAAAAAGTAAAGATGTTAACTGATGAACATCACCAAATCTTAAAAGAATGTTTGAAATTTAGACATGCTCATGTAAAATTCAAAGAATCTGACAAGAAACATCCAACAATTAATGAATATGGTTATAGTTCGCTGAAATCTTACCTTGATGTAAAACCTTTAATCTTCTTTAAAACTTTCAACGTGGGGCATCATCTATAATTAGTTCCTGTAATACCGTGGCTTCAAATAATCACTTGATTCAAAGATGAATTCTTTTCAAGAATATGTTAATAATGATAGACAAGTAGGTGTCAAAAGAGAATATCTCGTAATCACCCAAATAAATCAGCAAACAGTATAATTTTGACATAATAAAAAATTATTGAGTAAAATACTTATCTCGCACTCATGAAATTTCAAGAACGGTACGTTCGAGGCTTTCAAAGCTCGAGATGTCAGATTCTCGTGCTGATAACGTGTTATGAAATAATAAAATTAGAACAAAACTAGAACAAAAATATTGTGGAGAAAAAGAGGAGAATTCTTTATTTCTCTTGAGGGATGAAATACAATGAAGGATAGGGTCTTGATAATATAAAGTGTCTAACCTTAACTTTCCTTATAGAGATTATTTTTGTGACTTCTAAGAACATCTATGAAAATATCTCATGGAAATTATTGTTATTTTTGTGACATAATACTACAAATAAACAAAAAAGTAACGTAAAAATATTTTTAACGTCTTGATAAAAATTTGTCAATTAGCACAACTTAAAAAATTAAAGACTTGAGACTGAAGAGGTTGGCCCTACAAATCCTATAAAAGAAATTGAGAAGCAAAACTGTAAAGTCAATTGCTAATATAGCTTACATCAATAATTATTTTAAAAGTATAAATAAAATAAACATCAATTGCTAATATAGCTTACAGTTCATCCATTCCATTTTACGTCTTGTTGGGCACAAAATTTAGGAGGAAATATATAGTTATAAATGATCTCATTAAGAGTATAATAAGAAAATTAAAGTTAAATTATTTCTAAGACCATCTCAAGCAGGCAGGAGATAATTCTCTGTCACATCATCAATTATCTCCTTTTATGACATACACTCCACAGCAGAAGATATTTCAAAAAATAATTCATTTTCTCTTTGCTCCACATCAATATATATATTACACCATATATATTCATTCTATCTCATTTTATATTTTTGTATATGATATTATTCTTGTAATTCATATTATCATACATATAATAATAAAATTATAAATTACTTATATTCATTTAATTTTGACACTTATCAAATATTATTATAATATTAAAATACAATAATACATGATTTTATTAATGAAGATAAATTAATCGTACAATTTATCAAAAACACACTAAAACATTGATAATATTAAAAATCACAAATTGAAAATTAATTTTCGGTTGCTCCATCTCTGGGAAATATGCACGTTCTTGCACCATTAAATCTTGATGGTAACAATATTTCTGGTACTATACCACCTAGTTTGATGAATTCTCGCATCAACATTTTGAATTTGAGCAAGAACGCTATTGAAGGGTACATTATATATGACATTTGAAAATTGGATGCATATTTTGAGAATTTTGTGGACATGAATTTTGGGATTTTGTAGTTGGTTAGAAAATATAAAATTTGGAGGAAGATTAAAATTTTGATTAGGATCCATATTTAAAAAATAGCAAATACTTTGGAAGAAGATAGAAATTTGGAGAAAATAGCCAAAATATTTTGGTGTCCAAATGAAGTAAACCTAGTCTCTTTTTATAGATCTTGAAAAATTAAAAAAAATTGTTTTTTTTTAAATTCGGTTAAATTATTCGTCAAAAATAGCAATTAAAATACTGGTGGAAAATGAATTTCTGACAGCCAATCGCAGACTGACACATGGCACTCTCCTGCACCTTCCACGTCAGGAGACATTGTCTCCACGTGGTAAGATTATCTCATATATATTCAATAATTCTCAATTATTTCCACGTCAACATGTCATTCGAATTGTCTCCTGTTGTATGTAATTATCGGGGACAATGTCCCCTACTGGAGATGGTCTAAATGTAGAAAAATATCATTCTTTTTCGTAAAAATTAAAAAGGAAAGATTATCACATAAATTTTGAAACAAAGGAAGTTCGTGACACGAAAATAATACCAAATTAAAATCAACATATAAAATGTTAACTCAAAGAGATTTCTATTTCATACGATGGACATGCTATTGATTCCTCGCGTTAAAAATTTAGGGATAAAATAGAATTTGCTCACATTCAATACTGATAATTCTTTCATGTTTGAAATTTGCAATTAGAATCCACAATGAATTGCGGTTAGCAAATACCACAATGGTGGCTTATCTTGGCCGTTGATTCAAGATTAAAGGGTTTTAAGTCTCAGGCTAAAAGGTGAAGATAGTATTATTTCCCAATTTCCAAAGATTAAATAGTAGGGAAAAGAATAAAAAATATCCCTAAGGCTAACAATACCTCTGTTACAAATTTGGGACAGAATACCCCTTCCGTCATTAAAGTTTTTAAATATACTCCTTCAATTTTTAAACCTGTTCCACTATTTAACCCGACGTAAGGAAGACTCTTGTACTTCTTGGTTGTCATCGTTTCCACTATCTTCAGATGAAGAAACAAGATGAATCATGGACACTGGCAATGATCTTGCAGAACCTGTATCACACACATGTTTCTTAAATTGAATATCCAAGTAGGCCTCCAAATCGATTGAAACTGATGGGCTCCTTCCTGTTACCGTGGCTCTTCTAGTGAACTACAAGGCGAATCCATCCCATAGAGTTTCACTCTTTTCCGAATATGGCTCAGTCATTGCATAAGAGAATTCGGATTGTTCACCATAACTATCAAACCTACTTCTTGAGCCTGGTCCTTGAAGAACCAACTGTGAAGAAGATTTCAGTGGAAATGAAGATTGGTCCTTAAGAAATTCTTGTAACGACTCAATTAACTCATCTGTTATACTTTGCACACTGGGATATTATGATGTTCTGCCAACTCCAATGCTTTTACAGAACGAATAAAATGTATTGATCTCCTCAAATTACTTCGCGGCTTTAACACAAGTTTGAAAGGCAATTACATTTTCCAGGCAAGAAGAATGTTGTAATACAGAAGCGGGTTTAAAAATTGAAATCGGATTGGGATTTAGGGATTTCCATTATGAGAGGATTTTTAAAAAAAAAAACTTTGACCATGTGAGGGGTATTTTTTACCCAAATTCCTAACGGATGGTATTTTTAGCCCTTTTTCCAAAGTAGAGAGGTAACTTTGACCCTTTTCCCCTAAATAGAATTAACACGGGCAAATAGAAGAAACAAAAAGTTAATACACTGACCTCAATTCACAGAGGAGGGGGAAGGATGAGGGAAATTTCAATTTGTTGCCTTTGTTTGGCATCTTCAATATATACTGTAGTTTTTTTGGGTCAACTCATGATTCACAATCACACTCTAATTCATTTTCTAGCTCCCTAATCAATAATTCCATCATCTTCTTATACATTGGCATATAATGATCATTTATCATTGTCTTTGACAAACGAAGCTTACTATACAATTCTCTAGGGGTCTCATATATCCCGACACGGTCTTCCGTTGGACCATCATGATCCACATCACTTGCCTCTGTTGATGGTATAGAAACCATATGCATTATTCTTCCAGGAGGGTAAAAATGGTGGTTATCTGACATATCTGATGGAGATATTGGTGTTTGGTTTTCAGCTGCATCAGCCAGCAATTTCTCTTCTTCAGCAATTTCTTCTGCTGCAGCAGCTGCTTCTTGGTCATGGACATCAGCTTCACGCTCCTTCCTTTGTAGTTCCTTCTCCAATTCATACCACAATTCACCTTCGGTGATATCCTCTATGGCAGTAGTACTAATTTCTTTGTCCACTCCAGCAGCATCTTCCTCTTCATCCGTCTCATCTTGTCCAGATCCACTGCTTGAAGAACAGTATTCGACTTTGTTCCCGTCAGGAACACTGGTTACTACTTCACTCACAAACGTTGCACATGCTCTTGGAGCTATAAGGGGAGCCTCAGAGAAATCGTCTGGTTTGGAGTTTGCTGAAGGGGAGACGCCACGGCGACGCACACCCATACAAGTCCATGACGACAAAGAGGAGCGTGTCTTGACAACTGCTTGGGCAACATCTTGGGCACGCTTCATCACCACCTGCATATTAAGGCAATAACATCAGCTTTCCTCGCATGAAAATTAAGGAGACAGGAAGTTGAGAATGTGACAAACATAATCAACCTGAAAGTTTCATTGGCAATATCCTATTAATTTTTAACCTGAACTCCATCTATGAATAACAACTTGTCCAGAACTATGAAGTTAGAATTACTACTGATCCAGAAAACTTGAGATAGAATTACACGATCCATTTATTCACTAACTTAACATTGTGCTGCATTCAATAAGGGAAATTAGTACTAATAAGTAGAAGGGGCAACACCAGTGGAAGGCCCAAACCTCCTACCTGAGTACTGCTTGAGACGGGACGCAGAAGTGCACCTGCAACAGCAACCCTTGCTTTAGCTACAGCTATAGATGGTAGACGAGAACCAAGAGCAGTGGCCGATCGATAAATAACCTTCAAAACTCTATTGCGCTCAACTTGGTCACGTAGATCATTCACCCAGGATGACGCGGTTACCTGAAAATGATTATTTTGAAGTTAGAAATCACAGCAGGTCCAAGATGAGATTTTGAAGTACATGAATGCGAGTAATATGTCATACCTCAGAACGAAGAACATCTATAGAAGCGGTTGAGAAAGTAGGCACTAGATCAGAACCATTAATTATTGTAGTGATGAAGTGCTTTCCAGACTCTGCCAACTCCCACGTCATACAGGCAGCTGCACAGTAAGGATACAGGAAGGAAGACCACATCAAGGCATTGGAATTCATAGGCAAAGATGTAAGAGATGCTAATCTATCAAGGAGACACACAGAAATGTATCCGATATTAAACATTGGAGGCACAACACAAAGAGGAAAAGAAGATATGCTATTATACAGCCTCAACATATCCGAAAGCATTAGAGTAGCACTATTAAAACAAAGGTCATTTCATCAATTTCATAAATTCCAAAAATAAAAAACGACAGGATCAACTAAATTCCAAAATAAAAAATGACGGAATCAACAGATCACCAAACGAATAAAGATTAAATAACTACTGCAAATAGTTTAGAGAACTAATGGAGCATCAAAAGAAGTACAAAGTCTAAGCCTGGTAGAGAAGTCCCTCCTCTTCCTTACTTATATAGGACACAGTCAAGTAAAAGAGATTGAAGATTTTTGCTTTTTTCCTGGTCAAGGGATTGAGATTTTGACGTTAGCAAGAATTCCACTTGTTTTCTGCCTCGAAGAAAAGCATATCAACAAAAAGAAGATAGAAATTAGGTTGTAAGTCTCCTATTTTATTTCTAGAATGACACAATTTGTGTTGTGATTGAGCACACTGCACATGTCCAGTGTCCAACTAGTGTACGACATGAATACACAGCCTAAGGGGGAAGGAGTTGTATTATTTACAAGAGACGTCCTTGAGAAAGGTTCAGAACACTTCAGTGAGCTAATTTTCATCAACCTACTTAGTAACTTTGTAGTCAAAGGCTCGCTAAAACTGCGCTAAATAGGCTGTGCGCTTAGCACTAAGGCAGTAAAGGTATGCGCTTTATGACCCATGGTCTCTGTTTTGAAGAGAGCAGTGCTAAAGAATATAATATTTCACCTAATTGTCCTTTTTCTTCAATTATTGTATCTATATAATTGTTTCGATTTATAATTATTATTCTCGCACTACATATATATTTTTCATTTTTCACTTGATTTGCACCTTCTTCCTTAGTGCCTGCCGTTTATTCGCAATATGTGCTCAAAGCCCCAATAGACTTTAACGTTTTTTTGCACTTCGCCTTTGACTCTGCAACTTTATAATGTCATAACTGCTCACCAAAGCCTTCAAGTCATCTAGATGCTTACCAGCATTTTCTCAGGACAACACAATTTACAGAAGTGACTTTTCAATGTTCATGCTACCAGCATCTTTTTGTCATAGAAGTCCCGAATCATTTTGTTACTTTCTTCAGAAGCTCTCTTTTTTCTTTCACTATCATCAGGTATTCTTCAGTTACATGTTAAAGGGACCAGCTCACATACGAAACTAGTCTCCTAATGCACCATATGTGCCCCTACTGGTGAAATTTTCTACAAAAGTTTCTCTACATATTACACTACCTCTCTACCTTTTTATCAGGTTTCCTAAAACTAGATAATTGGTCCAATTCCCTTAGACTAGTCAAACTTATTTACTCATTCTCCACAGTAATATATTTACTTTAATTCTTTCCCAAGCATCTGGTAATTCCTTTTCCACTCCTCACTTTTGTTTCCACCATGCCTTTAGAGCTTATAGTATAGCTGAGTAGCTGAGTAGCTAAGAGCTTCTGGTAATTTAAAAACGTAGCAATGGACTTGTTTTGCGTTAATGGGGCTTTGAGGGACCTCTTCTCTTTCCCTTATTAAGCAAGTCACACCTAATCGCCCAATAACCCTTTCCTACATATTTCTTATGCTCCCAACATATTAGATTTATGTCCACACTTTTGGAGCTAAAATAAGATATACTGCGAGCTATTTTCCCTAAAGTGTTACGTGGAAAAGAAATTAAAATATCAATGAAGTTTCCGAGACCACCAGACAGACAGTCAAAGACAGTTCTAGCAACAGTTTAGCTAGTACGTTTATAGATGCTCTCATCTCAGTTTTCCATCTCATTTTCACTTCAGGAAACACAAATTAACAATGTACAAAGTCCCTAGTCTCTTACTTCTAGTTTGCAGTAATATGTAGTTTTACCATGATCACTTCAAAGTAAGACCTCAGAACTATGGAAGAAGAACTTTCTGGACGTTCAAAACCTGGAAAATACTGAATTGACCACAGGCCAACCTTCGATCCAAAGAAAAACTACACTGAGGTAATTGAGATGTCTTATCCGAGTCGACCAGTTTTAATAGTCTGTTCCTTTCTCATTCTAAATTAGTACCTTTCTTGAGATCTAACTACAGGTGTTGTTTATATTTCACAAATTAAACTTAAAAGCTAGTGACATGAAAGTACAAAAAATTCATGATAGAAACTTTGGAACTTCTAGAAAACAAAATACGGTCACAATGTTCAAGCTTCTAAATTCACATTCAACAAATTGAGCATGAATTTTAGGAACTTTTTGGTTCTAGCTTCAAATTTCCAGATAACATAGATTTGCTGAAAGTAGTATCATAGATTGAAATATTGGTCTTACAGATGCATCATAAACTCAATTTTGTGAGGAGATGTAGAAACAGATGAAAAATTATGACAAATATTAGGATTCAATTGGAAAGAGTCACTAAAGTAGAAAACTTTAAGAAAATCCACTCTAATGTAGCACTAAATTGGTTTAAATCAACAAGGGAAAATACAATGGCTTCTAATTTCACTTAAAGATTCACTGAACAATTTGGAAAGAGCATGGAAGAAAATGTCCTACTTTCCTCCTTGTCGATATACGAACTTAGCAACCATAATAGGAGGGAAATGTAAACCCTTCCTTAAACAGAGATCTGCAACTGCAGCTGAAAGAAACACACCTGGTGCAAAAGTGACACAGGTGCTTGAGGAAAGTTCTTTTTGCTCTCGAAGAATGTAGGTCAGAAGTGCAGCAGTACCGCCACCAAGTGAATGCCCAAGAATCTGAAGTTCAAAAATAGCATTACGACTTTGATATTAAGCACAAAAAAAGAAAAAAAATGGAAATATGTGTTCATCTGCAGCAAATCACTTAAATGAGCTGACTTATGAAAGTATATTAACATTACATATCCACTCATGACTTGCCATTATATTAATATTTACAAGAATGTTACTAAAAATTTACATGTCACCACCAAGGTAATGATTACTTTTTCTTTTGATAAGTAAAGGTAATGCTTACTTCTACAAGCCATCTGCATAATAATCTCAGTGCCTCACCCTTAGCCCCAAAGATATAATGCAACAAGAACGAAGAAACACATGACTATGAGATTAATGTACGTCAAAAGAATAGAAGAACTGTAGAAGGTGACTTTCCGACTTGCTCTTTAGAGAACAGAAACTGGTACCACAAAATTTAGATCATCCCTATAAACAACAGGAAGGAGATGCGAGCTACAGTATAGATCAATAACGTAGCATGATATCAGAAATATCCAAATGAAAACAAATCCTGTGAGCAGTAATGACACTCATCACATTGACAGTAATACGAAAGGTTGATCAACAATCATTACTTGTTGAATCTTCCAATTTTAACACGTCCGTGACAGCTTTCAGTCTAAACAAGTTAGTGAATTGATAAACGCATCAAAACACCTTCCAATCTCCATATGCAACAGAAAAGAAAAAAGGATAAGAATCAACAAGAAGCAACGACGTGAATTCTAAATTTTACCTTTATCTCATACTCAGGATTTTCCTCCAGAGCCTTTACCAAGAAAGGCATACTAAGCTTGGAAATCCACCGAGCAGCAGCGACCATCCCACAATGTGCGTATCCCAAAACAAGACTGCTAATCCCACCATCATCTAAAACTGAATGGTGAAAAGGTACAACAGCGCCTGTTGCTGCAGTCAGGGTATCTTTGATGCTATGAGTGCCCCGAATTAGAAGGAGGAAACAATTTAAATTTCTGTCTCTTATAATTGTAAAGGCGGGCTTAAGAAGCTGCAAACAAAAATTTTGAACATCTTAGTTCACGACAATCAAAACACTATTATGAATTTGTGAAATAAATCCAAAAAAACAGCGTAGTGGTAAGACAATTGTCTTTACATACTCCTGCTTTAGGCTTCTGAAGGAGGACATCTTCTTGAGAGTAGCCAGCAGACTCCAAGAATACAGGAAATGGCTTCTTTGAGAAAAGCATACAAAGGGTCACCAATCTTAAGTAATGATACAACTGAGCTATAATCTCATCACCCTTTAGTTGTATACAGCTTCCCCCAGCATATACACTTGCAACTGGTGCATTTCCCTTCAAGATCATAAATACATATGAAATCCAGGTAAAAATCAAGAGACAAACAAAGATATAGAACATCCCGGAGCTATTGTATCCCTGAACTTGTATTGAGATAATGCATTTATAAACCAAAATTCCTCACTTGACAAGTGAATAGCACCGAGAGTCTTGGGCCTTAATTTTAAGGCACTAAGAGGTGCAAGCATCTAGAATTTCCTCGATGAACAGGATGATGCATGAATTAAGAAAGTAATAATAGACAGGACATCTACCAAAATGCAGCAGTTGGGATTATCTTGGCTATCAGAAACCTTCCCAAATGACATATTCACCCATATAAATTAAGAATGTCAGAGTATAATGTATTGCGACAAAGATTTGCTGAATTCCATTAGATATCGACCTACGATGGACTAACTATGATCTACAAGCTCACACAGTTATGTACTAAACATACAGCAACCAGTCTACTTTCCAAGTAGCAGGATCAATAAAAAATGTAATGCCAGCAAAAAAGAATACAATATTTTTCACTCAGTTTACTGATTTAAGCAATTCCTCTAGCTAATATGAATCACTGATGGAAGGAAGTTCACCATAGTGAAAAACGTATTAATCTTGGTGTATTAGGAAAAGAAAGAAGCTAAAGATTGCAACACGAAATTATTCAGATAATACATAACTGTATCAGTAATCAGTCCATTCACATCAGGAAATCAGTCCATTCAAGCCAGGATACGTCACATGGACTTCCATTCACCAAGCTGTAAAAACATTTCGTGAGACAAAAGATTCCACCTTTACAAACCCAACACTTAATATCAATCAATCAACTATGCCTTACTCCCAAACTAGTTGAGACAGACTAACTGAATCATCTATATCCACTCGGCACTAGCATATCTCATTGAAATACTGGTAAATTAAATAGATTTTTCCATTCTAATAATGGTAAAATAATTGGAAACAACCTCTCTACCCTAGAGGACACACCAGACTCCACTTGTGAGATTACACTGGGTATGTTGTTGTTGTAGTATAGTGGTAAATAATTGCACAAAAGGACTTCGACTTTAGGAACTCAACAATATTATCAATCAACTACATTATTAATCCCAGACCTGCTTTGTTATTGCTTTATACTGAGATGAGGGTCTAGAAACAACCTCTCTACTTCCCAAGGTAGGGGTACTTGTGGTATTACACTGGCTGTGTCTTTGTTGTTATTGTTTAATGGTAAGTAATTGCACAAAAGACACCGACTTTAGGAGCTCAACAATATAATCAATCAACTACATTTCCAATCCCAACCAACTCGGTATCAGCTATATAAATCTCTATATAATTCAACATCATTCCATCCACAAAAGTATCAAATAATAGAAGATATGTTATACCTGTCTTCTTATAAGGTAATTAATCCCAAAAGCCAAGTCACCAATAGGCCATTTCCCGAGTGTTTCCGAATATGTAAACCGAAGAGTTTCACACAACGTCGAAATCGTTTCGAGCCACGTGGCCGGAGCTTGAGCTGGCCTTCGTGATAGTCTCCGTTTCACAGATCTACTTGCTGATTTTGAGTAATCTCCACTTTCTTCCTCTTTCGCCGTTAATCGGCGACTCAACACATAGTACAACAACAACACCGCCCCCGCCGCCGTAGCTACCGTCGTCGCAGCCATTTTCAGATCATACGATTCACCTAATCTCGCACTAGCTCAAATCAAAGCGATATACGTCACTGTACACCTAATCTGGACTAGCCTAATATCAAAGCTATATGAATTTTGATAGAAATTAAAATCGGATTGGTGAAATTGAATTAGAGGAAGAAGTGAATGAATTGTTGTTTACACATACATAGATTATATGATTTGGTGAAGTGGTAATGAATCTGCATAGTGACACGCTTCCGCAAGACGGAGTTTAGCTTTCCGGTAAAGTCAAATGGCATTCTTGCCCTTTGTGTAAGTTTACTGTGATTTCACTAACACGTCTACACTAACAAAATATCGTTTGGTTAGCGCAGGCAAACGGATCAGTAAGGGAATAGAATGGAAAGAAAAGTAATTAGCCTAATTATCCCTACATGTTTGATTTTGGATGGTCCGGAATCCGAAGTCGGGGGTCCGAGGTGGTCCGAATGGTCCAGGGTCCGGGTTGGGGAAAGGAAATCCAAATAACTAGGGGGTGGGGAATCCAAATAACTAAGGGGTGAGGAATCCAAATAACTAGGGTGGAGGAATCGATGAAAGGGAATGAAAAAATAAGGTCAAACAAATTCATTCATCCATTCCTTTCCCTTTCCTGCTTACTCCGAACCAAACACCATAGTTTTACTAACCACAAAATTTAAGACAAAATTTTATGACCTTAGTTAAATATGTGTGTAATTCTTTAAATTTTGATTGTTCGAATTGAAAACTTTTTAAACATAGACAGAGATATTTTTTGAAACAAATCATAAAGGAAAGTAAGACATTAAATTGATAGAAAGAATAAAAAAATAATTAGTAGGTTGTAAATTATCTAAACGAAAAACGATCAAAATTATTTCCAAATTATTAAAAATAAAATATTTATATCCTTCAGTTTGAGTGTGGTCCTAAAAGAGTCCTAGAGACATAATCCATTAGCTCACTTTTACCCCTCAAAATCAGTTGACTCCATGTGAGATTAAAAGTTAAAACTTAAAACCCACAAATAACAATTTCTTTTTGCTGAGGTGGAACTAAGGCCGTCTAACGGGGCGGGTATATCGACTCCCCGCACTGTATCGATATACCGATATTCGGTATCGGTACTGGTATGGGACAGATGAAAAAAACCGACCCAGTCCCGACCCCGACCCTGATTACGACCCTTCCCCGCCCCATCCGACGTCTAACTAGCCGTTGCACAACGGCTTTGTACCAATTTGATCGTTGTGCAAGACCAAATGCCCCTCCCCCAATCCCCCTACCCCTTAATATTTATTTTTAACCCTTAAGTTATTATATTTACATTTTAACCCAATTTTTTCAACTATAAATATTTCATTTTTCTTCATTCTATCTCACAAATCTTCCTACAATTACAATCTCTCTAATAATCTCATTCTCTTTACATTGTCTTCTAAATATTCAATTTAATTTATTCATTTGGGAATTGACAACTAGCTTGAGGATCATCCGTTGAGCAAAGTTTCAATTTTCAACATCTCTCGATTACACGTCGACGTTACGTCGGCGTTTGGTACATTCGTTCCTTTATTAAATTATTATTATTTCTTTATTTTAATTAGCGCACTTAATTTCATTATCTTTAACTATTTATTAGTATAAATTAAAATGAAAGGTGTCCGAGGTATGTTGGGTAAGGTTATTTCTGGTTCTAGTAGGGGTGACAAGGGCAATGATCCTTCTTCTAGTTATCTCATTCCTCATATACAGGATGATTTTATTGATACTCAAAAAATTTCTAAAGTACCAGTAGATTTAGACGATGAGCTATTTTCTGAAAATCAACAAGAGTTTAATTTAGAATATCTAGATGACACACCAACTAATCTAGATAACACGTCAACTAATGCACCTCAAACTGGAAGGTCTCCTATCCCCCCTAGTATGAGACGAGGCCCACCAGAATGAAAATTAACATCACTTGTATGAGCTTTTTTTAATAGAGACGTACAAAATGAAGCTGCTAGATGCACAATTTGTAAAAATGTTTATAAATTCAAAGTGGGAAGAGGTCATGGCGGGACGGGAGGTTTAACTACGCATTTGAATACCAAACACAAAGCTAGGTGGGATGAATATAAGGCTCAAGTGAAGGGTGAGTCATCAGTGCCTTTAAGTTTAAGGCAATGAAATCGGTTTTTGTACGAGGAATAGGAGGCATATGCAAGAGCAGGTTGCACGAAAGGGACCTCTCAGTCGGGACAAGCTTCACATATTGTCCCGCACTGTGCATCTGGTCAAATTGACCACATGGCGAAGCGATTATAGGCCCTAAATACGATAAAATGAAAGATAGGGAAAAATTATCAAAATTAGTTGCAGTGGAGGGTTTGCCTTTTTCATTTTCTGATTCTCCTGATTTTATTCATTATATAAGATCAACGTACAATCCTGCTTATAACGGTTTTCCTAGATCAACTGTTAGGAGAGATGTTTTTAAATTTGCACACGAATATCAACAATATTTACGTTATTATTTATATCATTACCCTGAAAAAGTATCTATCACATCTGATATAGGTCGTAGTATTAACGGTCATGATTATTTAACAGTAACATGTCATTGGATAGACTATAAATGGTCTATGCAAAAACGTATTTTAGATTATAGATATATTGATGAAAGGCACACTGATATTTTTATTCAAGAAAATATTTTTTCTGTTTGCGTTTATTATGACATAAGTGATAAAGTCATGACTATTACATTAGATAATGCTTCTTCTAATATTTCTGCTGTTAGAATATTAAAAAATGTCTTAACTCCATCTTTTTCAGATCATTTTCATATAAAATGTGCATGTCATATTTATAATTTAGTTGTAAAGGATGGTATAAAACTTTTTGAAGACATTCTTGCAAAAATTCAATTTGTTATAAACTATATTTTTAAAAATAATAGAATACAACGACTAAAAGAATATAAAAAAACTTGTCACGATTGTGATCTAGCTTACATAAAAGTTCCCGAATAAGTATGCACTAGATGAAATTCTTTATACAACCAACTACGTGTTGCTTATGAGTATAGACAACCTATAACTCAATATTTTAACGTCTGTAATCGAAATCCTAGTGATATGCTTATAGATTCCGATTGGGATACAATTTTAGAACTTAATATATTTTTAGAGAAATTTTATCTAGCTACTAAAGAATTTTCCGGGATTTATTATTCTACTATTTCATCAATGTTATTTTATATAACTCTAATATTTATATTACTTAGTGAATATATGACAAAATCAGCTTATAAGGAACCTATTAAAAAATGTTTTAAAAAATGAAAAAATATTTTATTCCTATTCTCTCAATATTTTTTATTAGTGTTGTATTAAATCCGTCTATTAAACTAGACGGTTGTAAAAATCTTGTTGAAACTATTTACGATTGCATAGCTACACTTTCATCTCCAACTCCTAAAAATCTAAATGACCCACTACATGTTGAAATAAGTAGAGAAGAAGTGTTGTCTATCATTCAAGATGAATGTAAAAATATATATACGCATTACCAACAAGAAAGTGCTAGCAACCAACCGACTTCCATGTCATCTTCTTCTTCTTCAACACAACCCCAAAAACGACATGATGTTTCTGCGACTAGTATTCAAAACCTCAGACAGAGAATGAATAGTGGTACCGTTTCTAACCAAATTAGCGAGTTAGATATTTTTGTTTTGTAGGGTGTTGTACCGTACAAAACAATTGAAAATGAAGAGGGACATGAAGACTTGCTAAAATACTGAAAGCAGAATGAGAAGAATTTTTCAACACTAGCAAAGATGGCCCGAGATGTGTTGAACATTTAAGCGTCATCAACAGCGTCCGAAAGCGCATTTTCTGCGGAAAGATTTCAAATAGGGGAGCACAGACATGCATTGGCAGAAGATTCATTAGAGATTGCAGTTATATTCAGAGACTTGATTCGTGCAGAGCGTAGGAGGTGCGGCCAACCGGAGATCGACGAAAAAGAAGACTACAACTACAACGAAATTTTATCCGACGGATGTGCAAGCGACGTCGTCCAATTTGACCAAGATATACAAATTTCAACTGAAGAACCACAAGACATTATAAAGAAACTAGAAAATGTGTTTCTTAAAATGTAATTCTTTTAATTGTAATTTTACTATGCTATTTATTTGCAACTTTCAATATCACGAAGTTGCAATTTTGAAATTGTATTACAAAAAAAAAAATCATACTTCTAGTCGAATAATATAAGAGGCACAAAAACAGTCTTGGGATGTTTTTATTAAACTATCTTGTTGTGTATGTGTGTTATTTATTTATTTAATTTAAAGACAAATAAAAAAATGACCCCACCCGACCCCTCTGGATCGGAATGGGGCGGAGGCACACCCCGCCAGCCCCGACAGACCCCGACCTACCCCATCCCCGCCAGATCCCGACCCGACCCTGCCCCGCCCCGTTGGACAACCCTAGTTGGAACTGTATTTTCTTCTACCTTTATTTTCTTCATGTTTTGCAACTTGAGAAAAATTCCTCACAGACCAAAATCTCATCCACTCCACTAGACTTCTATTACAAGTCCTGGATATTGATCCATCAAAAGATGTTATGAAATGTAAATGAATCAAGACATTATGTCTTCTATACACAATAACGAAGCTAGGTCGAGAAGAAGAAGATGGAAGTAGACTGTTTTAGAGAAGAAGTAAGAATGAGAACCATAAATTGTGTATTGAGAATAATGAATTCAATGTGTACATGTTAGAGTATATATATAAGTGATGCGCGGTAAGATGCACACACTTTAAACGCAAGTGCACGTTATCGTGACAAGTAGTATAGTCTTGATAAGACCGAATATCGTCCTCAAGGATTAGGGTTCAATTACCAACTATCTATTTTTTGGTATCTATTTGGTAAATTGATATTTAGATTTGTTGTTTATAACTAAGAATTATAAAAGCTATTTAACTATAAGGGTTTACTTCAGTTGTGATGAGAATAGGGCTTCCACGTCTCCTTACTATCCGCTTACGTTACTTATTAATGCAATAACTTATGGTCTTCTTCTTTTGGAGAAAGCAGGTTCACTAAATCGTTTTATACTCCCGTTAGGGTTATATAAACACTCAACCCCAGTATTGCACCTTACATACCTTTCGGTGATAAGGATAACTCTATAGGAGGATTAAGAACAAAAACCTAGTTGACCGTCACGCACAATGCGCAAAATTAGGGTTGTTAAGCCTCTCATCAACGCTACATAAATAATTGAGGTATTTTCATCCCCAATCTAAGAATGTCTACCCAACTTACAGCATATTCACAATCCCCTTTCTAACTGATTAGAAATCATATAGTGATAATTAGTTGTCAATTAATTACCGAGAATTCAACTCAATTATTGGATAGATCTCACAATAAGAAAAATAACCATAAGCATGCATTAATTTATAACATAAGTCTCTAGCAATTCAACATGGAAAGCCCTATAAGAGAATTAGTTCCTAGCCATTGACATGACAAGAACTAATTCAAAGTTCATCATACAAAATTGAAATAAAGAACAAGAAAGGGAAAAGAAATTACTAAACTAATGGTATCAAATCTCCAAGCAAAAGTCTTGTGTTGTGCAAGAAGGGAACCCCAAAACCGCTAGGGTTCTCCTTTTTATAGTGAAAACCGCCTCTTTTCCTTCAGTGCCCGACCGCAATTTCGTCAAAGACCTAATTTTTCCGCGTGCCGCCGCCTTCGCAGATAGCCGCGCGCCGGAAGTTCGCAATCCGTCGGGTGTTTTGCGTCGCGCACGATATTCGCTGCTCGAGAGCCGCGCGCTGGAACTCTGTAGCTTTCGGATGTTTAGCGCCGCGCCTCAGACCGCTGCTCGAGGCCGCGGCCTGGATCTTCGCAGCCTCTCTCAATAGTGGCGCGCGCCCTCGCTGATCGCAGGAGGCCGCGGCTACTGTCCGGATTTTACACTGTTCGTCACTTTCTCTTTCCGGCTCCGACATCTCCTCTTTGCCCTCTTTTGCTCCTTTTCCGCCATTTGGCCATTTTAACCACTTTGACTCAAAAGAACGAAAAACTATCCTAATACGACACTTATATGTGCAAAATGGGACAAAAGATTAACTAAAACTGACTCAAAAGGTGTATATAAAATACATCGATCAAATACCCCCAAACTTAACCTTTGCTCGCCCTCGAGCAAAGATAGAAAGAAATAAAATAAACGACTCAAAGAAACGAAAAATAAAGACTATCGCCATTGATCACTTTTCTCGCATTAGTGTTAACTAGAAAAACATGAAGGTTAGCAAAATAATATTCAGGAACATATTGCATGAAATTTCAGCACATTAAGCTAGATATTTCGCAAACTCATATTCATCATGCTTAATGGAAGTCAATATACTAAATCATGCATCTAAATTCAAGAATTCCTATGACATGCTTACTTGCTACTCTCCACTAATTCTGGATATGCATAAAAGAGATCTTCAGGACTTTTAAGGGTTGTAATGTAGGCTTAGGTATAGGTAGGTAAAAATAGCAATTTAGGCTCATTTCGTGTACCATAAGCTCTTTTGCTTTTCAGTATTTCCCTTTTTCTTTTTGTTCTTTTCTTCATTTCGATTCTATCTTTCCCCTCTTTTGTTTTGGGAGAGTGAAGTATATAATGACAAGCACCCCCAAACTTAGGCTTTTGCCTATTTGTTATTACTTTTGTATTGGGGTGCAACAGACTTATTCACTCTTTTTGTCTATTTTTTTAACACAATGTATTCTACTATTTCATATTTTCACTTATGGTACAATTTGTGGGAATATAAGGTGTCAAAGAAGAAGTTTCGAATTTAGGCTCAATGGGGCTGACTAGGGATATTTTTTAAGTACGGATAGAAAGGAATGGTAAGAATGGCTATCAAAGAAATGCCCAGTCATCTCCCTAATACGCATATCCTAACTATTTCGCCAAATAGCAAGCAATCATAACACATAAGTATTTATCATTTAGCATGCATAACTCAAGCAAGAAACTCCAAATAGACAGATTCTGTGAGTTTTGGCATATCTAACTTAGGTGTTTAGATAGTTGCTTCAATTGCTACATTATTCCACCTTACTTCACTAGGTGTTTCTAGCAACTACCGCATACATGATCTTTGTGACAATTATGACTCAAAATTCAAAAAAAATTGGTGACTCAAAATAAACATAAAAACAATCAAAAGACTTAAGTAAAACATAACATGACACAAAGAAAATAAAACACAAATAAAACACCCTAAACTTAAATCACACATTGTCCCAATGTGTAGACTCAAAGACAAAAGAAAATAAGACACTTACAAACTTTGGCTAAAATGGTGGTGGTGGCGGTGGATAACGATCGACCATTGGTTGAACAAGGAACTCAACTCGTTGATTTGTTGCCTTGTTTCTTCCGCCCTTGTACTACTATGTCCAAGGTCCGCATCATCCTCATCCGATTTTGATACAATTGCTCCATCGTGGCGTTGGAGGTTACGCTTCCCGTGGTTGGCTGGCTAGGTCCCGCCTCATGTGAGCCCTATTTCAGCTCATCTTCGCCCACGGCCTCTGCTGCTCTGCCGCTGGTTGTACTCTCCGTCTGCCTTGGGGGCTTGGGTCCAGAAAGAGTGCACTATCCCATGTGACACGGCGGTTGGTTTCTCTCATGAGTGTCGGTGGTAGTTTTGGGACCGCACTATGTGACATAGCTTGTGATAATCGAGCCATGTCCCAATCCGCTGTTACCAACTCGCTGATTTCCTCAATGCTCTGCACTATTTCTTTCCCACATCAATCGCCAACCTCATAATTCCATATATCGCTTTAATTCTATCCTCCGACACTGCGGTGCGTGGATGGAATCACGCGGCGCCGATTTAAATATAGCCAACCTTTGGCTACTTTGTTGAATGCACTGCTCGCTTTTTGACCCATTTCTTCCAATATCAAAAACATTTCACGGTAGCTCGCGATGCTCGCAACGGATTCCAATGATGTGGTCAATGCTTACGAACCATGTTCTAAAGTGATTCCAATCACTTCTTTCTTCAACATCAACTGCTTTCAATTGTATATTTATATCCTCTCGCCACAGCACATAACGCCCCTTACAAAGCATCCCTTTCCACCTTCTCGGAAAATTGGCATAAAATTCACGCACCATCATGTTTATCGGTGCTATCTTCTCCGATTCACAAATTTCCTCCACTCCTTAACTCAATCATCGCCCGAATGGGCTCATAAACATATTCTTCCCATATGACTCCTCCGGTAGTCCATTCCCTATCCGGTATTAAAGGTCAGTATCGCTTTTGTATCTTTGTAGGCTTGGTAGCTCACAAACCTATTTTCATCGTGACGTTGGGGTGGATGTGGAGCCTCTTCTTTCCCGTGGCCATGGTTAAAGCAGTTGAGCTTACAATTTAGTGGCACAAATGTTTCCTACACAATTGACAACTAGCAACGAACACAACACCCCCAAACTTCAACTTTTCTACCCAATACCCACACTCATTTTCTACTCTTTTCTCTAAACTTCACAATCAACTTTTCAAGCCCAATTACTTCAACTACAATACTCCTTCAAACTACTACCTCCTGTGACTTCAGTAAAGGATTCAAGAACAGAAAAAGATTACCTTTTTATGAGAAGCTTCAAGCTTGTTCTTGTTTCAATTGGTGGTTTGAGGCTATGGAATGGAGGTTTGGTTGAGATGGCTAAGGGTTTTGGGAATTTAAGAGTTTAGGTTGTGGTTGGATTTAATGAGGATTTGTGGGCAAATTTCTGGAATTTCGTGGGTTTTTGGAGAGGGAAGGTTAGGTTTTTGAATTTGGAATTGGGGAAAATCTTATTTTTGGGCGTTTTTAAGTTTCTGGATTCCCGCTTCGGCGCCGCGGCCCTGCTTTTGGCGCCGCGGCTCCCAAACTCCTGAGCTCCTCCAGGACTTTCTGCGCCGCGGCCCTGTTACGGGGCGCCGCGACGCCTATACTTAGCAAAATTTCAGGATTTTGCGCCGCGCCGCTTCTCTGGCGCCATGCTTGAACTTCGCGCTGTCGGTTCTTTGGCGCCGCGCTTCGCTCGGGCGCGCGCTACCCGCTTTCAAAATTCGCTTTTCTTGATTTTCGCCTTCGCTTTATTTCCTGCACTACAATCATAGCACAAACACAAGACCCCAAGACCGTGAGATCGTTTCTAGACAAAATAAAATAAACTAAAGATGTAAATTAAAATAACATAATTGAAAACGTTGGGTTGCCTCCCAAGTAGCTGTTTTTAACGTCTTTTACCGGACGCAAGTTCCTTAGCCTTAATAACCCAGGGTGGATTAAGCCCCAACCTATCCATTTCCTCCACATTTGGCGCTTTTCTTTCTTTTCTTCTTAGCATTATCGAAGGGGAGTTCAGAATACTCACCTCCTTAGTGGCATTTCAAAGAAACCATGCCCGCTTCGGGCTCATCGCTCTTTGGTTGACTTGTATTGGCTCGCGTGGGGTTTGATGGTGCTGATTGCAAAGCACCCACTCATTGTTGGTGGCTCAACGACGTGTTTAAAAACTTTAAACACCATTTCTTGCACTCCACCCTTAGTGTTAATTCTCCTCTTCAACATCAATCAAAGCTCTCCCGTTGCTAGGAATGGCCTCCCAATATGATAGGATTTCCGCGTCTTCTTCCATATCAAGAATGAGGAAGTCTGCGGGAAAGAAGAATTTTCCTACTTTCACAATCACGCCCTCGATCTTGCCTCTTGGATGAACCAGCCCCGTCGCTAGTCAGAAGCTTATCGCGTTGGTTCGCTTCACCTAACTCCAATCTTTTAAATACCGATAGGGCATTAGATTTATACTTTCCCTAAATCACATGTAGCTCTGTTGCAGTTACCCCGCCCATGCAAGGTAGTGTAAAGCTCCCCGGATCTTTTAGCTTTGGTGGCAACTTTTTCGCAAGATAACACTACACTCTTCTCGGTGCTACTATTTCAGATTCGCCACCTTCTTCTTTTCCCCAAAATCTCCTTCATAAACTTGAAATAGGAGGCATCCGCTCTAATGCTTCATGAAAGGTATGTTGATACGCAGTTTTTCAATGTCTCCAAAATTTGGAGAATTGTTTATCAACCGCCTTTATTTGTAGTCTCTGGGGAAAGGGATCTTCTCTCAGATACTCCTTCTCCGAGTTTTCTTTCTTGTTGGCTAGGCTCAATCACCTTCTCTTTTCTAACTCGCTTTCTTCTCAACCATCGATCGGCGTGATCATTGCTCCAATCGTTTCCACTTCTCAATCGCATCGCTCGACATCGCTCCTCGGATTTACCGTATTGCTTCGCAATGTCCTCGTGGCTTTGCTTGCACTGCTTTGCTAGCTTACCCACCGTGTTCTCAAGTTTCAACGAGGATCTAGCTTCGCATGAATCGCTCGGCGCTGCGTGCGTTACAATCGCCACTCATCCGCTTTTTCACGAACCGGCATCAATCGCTGAGGCCGGGCTTGAATGAAGGGTTGCCGATTCTCGCTCACGGTTCCTGCATCGCCCCTATACCGATTTTGCCGCTTCGACATCGTTCACGCCTACGCATGCGATTCTCACGCTCGTATGCGATTCCCGCTGCTCACGCCCGGTCTCTCTCCATGAGAAATTTGGGTTCCTCCACCCGGATTATAAGTGTTGGAGTAGGGTTGTTCGCTGCCTCGATAATTACCATGGCCCGACACTCGCCGCTACGGGTATATTGTTGGGATCCGAAGACACCTATCAAATGTATGTGGCCACCACATATCTCACGCTTTTTAGGCATCTGCACCGCATTTATCGACATCAGTATGTTCTTTGCAATCGTTTTCGCTAGCGGCCACTGGGCATTCAAGCGCAACAATAGATCTATTTCATGGACTCACCGTTTTTCTCCCATTTATCGACCTCTCTTCCGTGACATGGTTGTTAGTGGCCATATCTTCTAATAACTCATGAGCGCCGTGGGTTGTTTTCCTCATGAACGCTTCCACCCACTGCATCTATGATGGTTCCGTCAGACGCCTGGTGTAGAAGATGTGGACCAAGTTCCACAACTCAACGAATGGTGTGGCACTTTCTCGTAGATCTTTGAACCTTTCCCAAGCTTCATATAAGGACTCTCCATCCGCTTGGTAAAAGTTGTTCAACTCCTCTCAATTTTGCCGCTTACACGGGAAAGAACTTGACAAGGAATTTACGTGCATTTCTTGCCATGTAAAAATCGAATCGTAAAGGAATTCAACCATACTTTTGCTCTATCCCTAAGTGAGCGGAAAAGCCTCAACTGACGGCATCATCGAACGCCGTATATTCAACGCTGCACATAGCTCCAAGAAATTAGCTATGTGCATATGTGGATCCTCCGACGAGCCTCCGAATCGCATCGCAGGCCGTACTCATGCTCGTAATTGTCGGTTTATCTCGAAGTTGTTAGCTCTATGCGGGAGCCTAATGACGCTCGTGCTCCATTTACTCTTGGCAAGACATAGTCTCCCAAACTTCGCTCCGCCGACTTGACTCTCTCTTCCACGCCTATCGGCGCTTGCCTAGGTATTCCTGGATGGGGTTGATTCTCTCCTAACCCTTCTCCCATCCCGTTGTTGTTCTGAACGTCGTTCATCTCTAACAAGGTTGCACTCCGCTGATTCTTTATGTTATGTTTGCGAGTTTTCAATTTACGGATTGAAGGGAACAAGAGTGTCCGCCTTCTTCTCCTTCGCATAAACCGACTTCCAAATAGATCAAAAGCATAACAAATCACGCACTCGAATTTTCAAAAGAAAACGTAAAAATTAAAAATTAAAATAAAAACCAAATTAGAAATTAAAAATAGACAAATTTGATATTGAACTATTGCCTAATCCTGGCGCCAAAAACTTGATGCGGGTAAGATGCACACACTTTAAACGCAAGTGCACGTTATCGTGACAAGTAGTATAGTCTTGATAAGACCGAATATCGCCCTCGCGATTAGGTTCAATTACCAACTATCTATTTTTGGTATCTATTTGGTAAATTGATATTTAGATTTGTTGTTTATAACTAAGAATTATAAAAGCTATTTAACTATAAGGGTTTACTTGATTGTGATGAGAATAGGCTTCCACGCCTCTCACTATCCGCTTACGTTACTTATTAATGCAATAACTTACGGTCTTCTTCTTTTGGAGAAAGCAGTTCACTAAATCGCTTTATACTCCCGTTGGTTATATAAACACTCAACCCCGATTGCACTTTACCTACCTTTCTGATAAGGATAACTCTATAGGAGGATTAAGAACAAAACCTAGTTGGCAATCGCCACGCACAATGCGCAAAATTAGGGTTGTTAAGCCTCTCATCAACGCTACATAAATAATTGAGGTATTTTCATCCCCAATCCAAGAATGTCTACCCAACTTACAAAGATATCACAATCCTCCCTTTCGTAACTGATTAGAAATCATATAGTGATAATTAGTTGTCAATTAATTACCAAGAATTCAACTCAATTATTGGATAGATCTCACAATAAGAAAAATAACCATAAGCATGCATTAATTTATAACATAAGTCTCTAGCAATTCAACATGGAAAACCCTATAAGAGAATTAGTTCATAGCCATTGACATGACAAGAACTAATTCAAAGTTCATCATACAAAACTGAAATAAAGAACAAGAAAGGGAAAAGAAATTACTAAACTAATGGTATTCAATCTCCAAGCAAAAGTTTTGTGTTGTGCGAAGGAACCCCAAAACCGCCAGTGGTTCTCCTTTATAGCCGAAACCGCCTCTTTTTCCTTCGTTCGCCTGCAATTCGTCAAAGACCTAATTTTTCCGCGTCGCCGCGCTTCGCATGGCGCGCGCCAAGTTCGCAATCCGTCCGGTGTTTTGGCGCCGCGCTCGATATTCGCTGCTCGGTGGCGCCGCGACTGAACTCTGTAGCTTTCCGGATGTTTAGCGCCGCGCTGATTCCGCTGCTCGGTAGCCGCGCGCCTGGATCTTCGCAGCCTTCTGCGATAGTGGCGCCGCGACTGGATCTTCGCTGATCGCAGTGAGGCCGCTACCGTCCGGATTTTACCTTCGTTCGCCACTTTCTCTGTTTCTAGCTCTGACATCTCCTCTTTTGCTCCTTTTCCGCCATTTGGCCATTTTAACCACTTTGACTCAAAAGAACGAAAAACTATCCTAATACGACACTTATATGTGCAAAATGGGACAAAAGATTAACTAAAACTGACTCAAAAGGTGTATATAAAATACACCGATCAATAAGTCATTGACATTGCTTAACCGTAAAAGGTTACATTTGAATTTGTATATGTGGTCAAGGACACATAGATCTCAAGTGACACGTTAGATATGAATTCTAGATGAATTATACTGAAAACGAGTAATAATAAGACAAAGTAAAGTAATGATTAATCTGAGTCTTATGACTTTTTCTGAGCAAAGCTACGATAACTTGTATGTAAGTTGAGAGAATATGAGCAAGTATCTTGCAATAACTAGAATGTGATAATTTACAATGGAACAATGTGTCCTATTTATACATGAGCTACGTCCACGAAATATGCTCTCATTAATACAAGAGAATGAATGTTGTAATAATTGAACAATTAATATCTCAATAAATGAGATTAAAGCATCATTGTAATTCAAAAGGCTCTCAACTTTTTATATTACCAGTACCAACCATGCTTGTTTCGATTTTAAAGCTCGTCGCCTCGGTTCGCTGCTTAAAAAAAAGGGTCCACAACTTTGAACTCCTTCTTCTTATTTACTGTATTTATTTGATTATGTGAGTTGTAGTTTACGAAGCAGAGTGATTTAACACATAAAGAAGAATGTGTATTTTCTGTCTATCGATACTGATTGAGCTAGAAAATAAGAGGTCGATTAAAATACTTGAATAGGTAGATTTTTGATTAATTAGTGTTCATCATTTAATTTTTTGGCTTCTTTAATCATTTTAAGGCTTGTATCTTTGTGTTTCAAATTCATGACTAAATGACCTGTTTGGCTATTTATGTCAAAAGAAATTATGTTGAAGAGGACCGAATGAAATCTGATTTGCCTTACTTCTAGATTTAAGTTCCAAGTTTGGAGTATATATAATTTTCTTATTTACTTGATCAAAGTGTAAAATTCAATTTTGAATATGTGTTTTAAGTATAGTTGTGACCTTGATAGAATTAGTCTAAGTGCTACTTTTGCTGCTTCACTTCGAAATCAGTAGCTTAAGTTCTCTAGCTTTAGTTCAGATTCTCTCTTAATGTGGGAAGGGAAAACTCTCTCCTTCGCTGCCTTGTCACTTGAAGATTGTTTTTTTTTTCCAAAACCAAATAAAAGATGATTCTGTTTGAACCTACAACTAAATTGTGGCAGATGTGCCGTTTGGGTTGAAGTTGGGTGAGTCAAGATGAGATGAATCAATAAATGGGTCAATGTCCAATTCGCCCAAAACTTACATATAGGCTAAGATGTACGGGTCAAGATGAGCTAAATGATGAGTCATAACTCATAACCCAATTTGCCCAACTTGACTCATTACTTTTACAAATTTCATACTTACATGTTATTTTATTTTGTATGATATTTGATTTTTTTCATATTTTTTTAAAATAAGAATTTGAGGATGGGGTGGGGTTGGAGGGGTAGGTGGGGTTAGGGCGGTAGAAGGGAGTTAAAAAAAAATTCGTATTTTTATAAAAGTAAAAAAAATATGAAATAGAAATTTGAGTATGGATAGAACAATGAGTGGGTTGAAGGGGATAGGTGTGGGTAGGGCGGGAGTAGGGAGGAGGTAAGAAAAAATTTCATATTTTTTAATAATTTTTTATAAAAGTAACAAAATAATGAAATAGCAATTTGAGAATGGGGTAGAGCAATGGGGTAGGTGTGGAGAGGGGTAGGTGTAGGTAGAGGGTAAGAAAAAAATTCATATTTTTTATAAATTATTTATAAAAGTAAAAAAATATAAAATAGAAATTTGAGAATGAGATTGAGGGTAGGGCGGGAGGTGGGGTAGAAGTGGGTAGAGGTGATAGGGGTGAGGTGGAGTAGGCAAGATATGAGCAGAGATGTGAGGGTGGTTCAGTACTTGGGTGAGGGTTGGTGTAGGAGAGGGGTGGGGTGAATGAATAGTGTGGTTGATGTGCGTTGGTGTATTTTCATTGTTTCGAAATAATAAAGGAATTTTTTAAATAATTATTTATAAATAAAAATCTTAATCTAGAGGAGTGAAACTCTAATCGTTAAAATTGGGCATTTTCGGCCAAGCCAAGATCATCATAGTGCTCATTTGAGATGTTGATTTATGATGCAATAACTCGCCAAATTTCAACCAATCCATCATCAAAATAACTCTTGTCCAAACTCATGAAACCTTGGGTGGGTCATTTGAGTTTGAGCTAATTTTGTCACCCCTACCTACAATGATCATCCACAACATATTTCTATTTATTTTTCATAAAGAATAATCAGGCCAGCCCTTTCATGGTTGAAGAAGCATCAACTTCGCTTGTATCTGCTGAGTTTTTTCTGGTTGTTAAGCTCATGCCTTGAGTTCTTCTTGTCATTCTAGGAGGGTCTGGTTCTTTATATTTCCTTCAAGAATATTTAGAACTATTTCAAAACTCATGATGTGAGATTTTTAACAAGAGAAGTATGTGCAAAAGGGCATATAATTTTTGAAAACATAGACTAAGTTATGATAATTATTTAACAAACGGAGTATCTTATTTGACATTGTTTTGTTAAAATCCATTTCCGGATACCCATTTCTTGGCATAACCTGAGGGGAATTTCAAACCTCAAATGATTTTTCATTCTTGAGCCAACCTGCTGCTTCATGATATGAATCCTTGCCGTATTACTGTTTACCTTTGGAGCCTTTTGTTGCACTTTAAGGCAGCTTGTTGGTGCAATAAGGTTGTTTGCTGTATTTTGATACCCCTTACGAGATAAAATAGTTGCTGCTATACATGATACAAGTGCTGCACTCAATACCAGATCATTTGTTACATTTTTAGCTGAATTGTCATGGAAATTTGAGCCAAATATCTGCTACAAACAACTGCATTTTATGGTCAAAATGTGCTGCATTTTATGGCTCAAAGAAGTCACATTCTTGAGGCTAAACATCTGTTGCATTTGGGGCATTTTTTAGAAAAAGTGTTGCGCACAAGTAGCCGCATTCGATGATTTTTACCACTGTACTTGACTTGATGTCGCTGCACTTTAAGGCGTTGCAACTGCTGCATTTTGAGGCTGCCTTTCTAAGGCACCACCGCTGCATTTGAGGCCATTTCGTTGCTGCACTTAGAGGCAAATCGCTGGATTTTATTCAGCTTCTACACTTGATCATTAAAAGCAGAGGATGCACTTCGGGTTGTTCCCATGCTGATGCTTCGTATGAACTACTTCCTTGTTTTCTTTTAAACAAGTAGATGCTATGCTTTAATATTAAATTGGTTCATATACGATACTACAAGCCGATGAAATTTAACTTGAGGCCACGCCCCTTCGGAGTAGGTTGTTCCTCGATTTTGGTCCCTTCAGAAAAAGACGATGATGAAAGATCTAGATAAGTGGTAAGGAGAAGAAACTTGCGAGCATGTATCTTGGTGAGGCAACCAGGATGGCTGACGAGCAACTGGACTGCAGCCATGGCATAATGAATTTTCCTTTGCCGAATACCAAATACAGATTTGAGTCTCCCTAATCAAAATTCTTAATGTTTTGATATGAATCCGAAAAGGGTTTTATTTGTGTTTATTTAAAAAATGCCACACTTTGAGGTGACATGTATTTACTAACTATTTTCCTTTCATTTTTGCAACGTACAAATAACGTGAGGCTGTAGAGCAAAGCCTTACCCCAAAAAAATAAAGCAAAGAAAATTGAAAGCGCGACATGCTTGGCCAAAAAACTAGAAAAAGCAAGATATTGTTGAGACTTATTTTGAAGAAAGGTGAATCATGTTAAGGTCTAAACAAGAGCTCAAGTCATTTCAAATACAAGACAAATAAAGGTACACATCTTTTACTCACTATTTACTCTACACTATTATTTTGTTATAAATTTCTCTTCAATATATATATATATATATATATATATATATATATATATATATATATAGGTATGTATATATATAGGGCAACCCGGTGCACTAAGCTCCCCCTATGCAAGGAGTCCGGTGAATGACCGGACCACAAGGGTCTATTGTACGCAGCCTTACCTTACATTTCTGCAAAAGGTTGTTTCCACGGCTTAAATCCATGACCTCCTGGTCATATGAAAGCAACGTTACATACATATATGAATATATGTATGCATACATATATAGGTATTGATAGTGGCAGAAAGGTTAAATAGAATAAAGCTGAGTCGAGAGGTGACTCTCTGTCTTTAAGAGAAAATTGTCATGTATATATATTTTTACGATAATGGATAATAGTTTTCCAAGATAAAATAGTAACAATCAACAATACAAAGAAAGTAAGGTGATTCTAGGGAAGAAAATAAATATAGAATAGAATGTTGAAGAGGAGAAGATCTGTGTACTCTTTACTGCACAACATTGGCAGTCATGGTGTTCTGCTGCAATTGCTTTGTCAATGAAGCCAGCGAACAAGAAGTGCGAATAATGCCTAACTTATGGACCTACCACTTTTCTGTTATTCGCTGATCTCTCATCTGACCACTGATGGTTGTTTGTGGCCATGTCCTCTAGCAACTCATGTGCCTCATTGACACTCTTGCTCATGAAAGTCCCCCCTTCAGCAACATCAATAATGATACGAGTAGTACTACACAACCCGTTGTAAAAATTGTGGACCAACATCCACTGCTCAAGTCCGTGATGCGGACACTTTCTCTACAGATCCTTGAATCTCTCCCATGCATCATAAAGTGACTCTCCATCAAGCGGTAAAAATTATTTAACTCTCCTCTGAGCTTTGTGGCTTTTGACGGAGGGGAAAATTTGGCAAGAAACTTTTGAAATAAGTCTTGTGATGCGCGTAATATGCACACACTTTTAAACGCAAGTGCACGTTATCGTATCAAGTAGTATAGTCTTAGATAAGACCGAATATCGTCCTCTAGGATTAGGGTTCAAGTACCAACTATCTATTTTCTAGTATCTATTTGGTGAATTAATGATTGATTGTTTGGTTTATAACTAAGAATTATTAAAGATAAGTAAATATAAAGAATTACTTCAGATGTGATGAGAATAGGGCTTCTATGTATCCTCACTATCCGCTTATGCTACTTACTAATGCATTACTTATGGTATTCTTCTTTTGGAGAAAGCAGATTTACGAAATCGTTTTATACTCCCGTTAGGGTTATATAAACACTCAACCCCAGTATTATTCCTTACCTACCTTTCGGTGATAAGGGTAACTCTATAGGAGGATTAAGAACAAAAATCTAGTTGACCGTCACGCACAATGCGCAAAATTAGGGTTGTTAAGCCTCTCAACGCTACAAAACTAATTGAGGTATTTTCATCCCCAATTCAAGCCTGCTTACCCAACTTACAAGATATTCACAATCCCCTTTCGTAACTGATTAGAAATCATATTGTGATAACTAGTTGTCAATTAGTTACCAAGAATTCAACTCAATTATTGGATAGATCTCTCAATAAGAAAAATAACCATAAGCATGCATTAATTTATAACATAAGTTTCAAGAAATTCAACATAGAAAGCCCTATAAGAGAATTAGTTCCTAGCCATGAATATGACAAGAACTAATTCAAAGTTCATCATGCAAAACCGAATTAAAGAAAAGAAAAAGGAAAAGAAAGTACTAAGTTAATGGTATCCAATCTCCAAGCCAAAATCTTGAGTTGTGAAGCGGGAACCTCAAAACCGCCTAGTGGTTCTCCTTATATAGGTTTAAAACGCCTCCTTCTTTTCTCGCAGTTCGCCCAAAATCGTCAAAAGACCTAATTTTTCCGCGTCGTTAGCCGCCATGATGCAGATAGCGCCATGGCCGGAAGTTCTGCGATCCGTCGGGTGTTTTGCGCCGCGCCACGATATCGTTGTTCGGAGGCGCCGCGCTGTATCTTCTGTAGCTTCTCTGATGTTTAGGCGCCGCGACCGTGACCGCTGCTCGAGGCGCCGACGCCGAAGTCTTCGCCTCTACGAATAGTGGGCGCCGCGCCTCGCTGTCGCAGGAGGGCCGCGCTACCGGGTCCGATTTTAGCCTCGTTCGCCACTTTCTCTGCTTTCGCTCTGCATCTCCTCTTTTGCCCTCTTTTTGCCTTTTTCGCCATTTGGCCATTTTAACCACTTTGACTCAAAAGAAAGAAAACTATCCTAATACGACACTTATATGTGCAAATGGGACAAAAGACTAACTAAAATCGACTAAAAGGTGTATATAAAATACACCGATCAAATACCTCAAACTTAACCTTTGCTCGCCTCGAGCAAAGATAGAAAGAAATAAAATAAAAGACTCAAAGAGCGAAAAATAAAAGACTCTGTCATTAATCACTTTTCTCGCATAAATGTTAACTAGAAAAACATGAAGGTTAGCGAATAATACGCAGAACATATAGCATGAAATGTTCAAAGACACTAAACACACGTAAGCTAAATATGTCGCAAACTCATATTCATCATGCTTAATGGAAGTCAATATACTAAATCATGCATAGAAATTCAAGAATTTCTATGACATGCTTACTTGCTATTCTCCACTAATTCTAGATATGCATAAAGAGATCTTGAGGACTTTGAGGTTGTAATGTAGACTTAGGTAGGGGTTGGTAAAGATAGGCATTTAGGCTCATTTTTACGTACCATAAGCTCTTTGGCTTTTCAATTTTTCCTTTTCTTTTGATTCTTTCCTTCACTTCAATTCTATCCTTCCCTCTTTTGTTTTGGGAGAGTGAAGTGTATTATACTAATAGCACCCCCAAACTTAGGCTTTGCCTCTTTCTTATTACTTTTCCATTGGTGCATCAAACTTGTTCACTCTTTTTGTTTCTTCTTTTTAACACAATGTACTCCACTATTTCATATTTTCACTTATGACACAATTTTGTGGGAATATAGGGTGTCAAAGAAGAAGTTTCAAATTTAGGCTCAATGGGGCTGACTAGGGATATTTTTTTAAAGTACAGGGTAGAAAAGAATGGTAAGAATTGACTATCAAAGAAATGCCTGAGTCATCTCCCTAACATACATATCCTAACTATTTCGCCTCAAATAGCAAGCAATCATAACACATAAGCATTTATCATTTAGCATGCATGACTCAAGCAAGGAACTCCAAATAGACAGATTCTGTGAGTTTTTGGCATATCTATCCTAAGTGTTTAGATAGTTGCTTCAATTCTTTTACATTATTCCACCTTACTTCACTAGGTGTTTCTAGCAACTACAACATACATGATTTTTGACAGGCAATTATGACTCAAGAAAGAAAAATTTTTGGTGACTCAAAATAAACATAAAACAAATAAAAAGATTTAAATAAAACATAACATGACACACAAATAAAAACTAAAACACAAAAACACACCCCCAAACTTAAATCACACATTGTCCCCAATGTGTGTAGACTCAAAGACAGTAAAGAAAATAAGACACTTACAAACTTTGGTTAAAATGGTGGTGGCGGTGGATAATGATCGACCGTTGGTTGAACAAGGCACTCACTCGTCGATTTGTTGCCTTGTTTCTTGTCCTTGTACTCTCGTTTGCGCGTCTGCATCATCTCCTCCGTGTTGGTACAATTGCCCGTTGTCAGGCTCTGGTTCGCTTGTGGTTGGCGGTGGCCGGGTCTCGCTCATATTGAGCCCCTATTTCGTGCTCATCTTCATCCACGGCGGCCTCGCTGCTGCTGCCGCCGCCTTTGGTGCTCCGTCCATTGTTGGGTGGTGCAGGAAAGAGTGCACTATCCCATGGACACGCGCGATTGGTTTCTTTCACGAGTATCTGTGGGTAGTTGTGGACCGAACTCACGTGGCATAGATCGTAATAAGCGAGCCGTGTCCCAATCCAATTGTCACCAACTCGCTGATTTCTTCGATGCTCTGCACTATCTCTTTCCCCACATCAATTATTTTTCCGTCATGATTCCATATACTAGCTTAATTCTCTTACGGCACTCGGTGAAGTGCGTGGATGGAATCACGCGCGCCGATGAAGTATAGCCACGCCTGTGCGCTTTGAATTGACACCGCTCGGTGCTGCAGATCCATTTCTTCCATCTCAAAAGCTCGGTAGTAGCGGTTGTTTCTGTGTATCAGATTGATGTTGTCGGTGCTCTAGACCATGTTCTAAAATGGCTCAAATCACCAATTCCTCCTTCAACATCCACCGCTTTAGAGTCGCATTTATTGCTCACACGCGCATATATAATTTCCCCACAAAGCACCCTTTCGTCCCTCTCGGAAAGTTTGCATAAAATTCCCGCACTATCATTGTATTCATCGTGTTATCTTCTTCGGATTGACAAATCTCTTCCACCCCCTTAGCTCTATCATAGCCCGGATGGGCTCATAAATGTCTTCCTCCCCAAATGATCCCCTTTGGTAATCCATTCCCATTTCTGGAATTACTGTCCTGTTATCAAGAGTTTTGTATCTTTGGAAGCCCTGGTAACTCACAAATCTATTTTCATCGTATTGTGGGGTTGTGGTGGATGTGGATCCTCTTCTCTTTCTGGTGGCCATTTTTAAACAAAATCTGCAGCTTTTTTTTTTTTTTTTTTTGGCACAATGTCTCCTACCCACTCAACAACTAGCAGCGACAACACCCCCAAACTTCAACAATGCCCACACCCTCTTTTTCTACTCTTTTCTCCAACTTCACAATCAACTTTTCAATACCTAAACTACTCCAACTACAATACTCCTCCAAACTACTACCTCCTATAACTTCAGTAAAAGGATTCAAGAACACCAAAATAAAGGGATTACCTTTTATGAGAAGATTCAAGCTTTTCTTGTTTCAATTATTGGGTTGAGGCTGTGGAATGGAGCTTCGTTGTTCGTGATAGTTGGGAGGTTTTAGGAATTTAAGAGTTTAGGTAGTGGTTGGGTTGGATTTGTGGAGGTTTTGTGGGCAAATTTCCGAATTTCGGTTTTGGAGAGGGAAGGTTAGGTTTTGGAAGTTGGAATTGGGGAAAATCTGATTTTTTTGGGCGTTTTAAGTTTCTGGATTCCCGCCGGCCATGTTCGCTTTAGCCATGCGGCTAAACATCTCAAGGCCTTCGACTTTCGCGCATGCTCGCTCTGAAGGCCATACGCCTAAATTCGCAAATTTATTGAAATTTCGCCGCTGGCTCGCTTCCCGGGCGCCACGACTTTAAACTTCAAAGACCTCTTCAGATATTTTGGCGCGCCGCTGCCTCGCACATGGGCGCTTACCCGCTTTTCGAAATCCCGCTGCTCGCCTTCTCGTCCTCGGTTTATTTGCTGCATCACAATCACACAACCACAAGACCCAAGACCGTGAGATCGTTCTTAGACAAAATAAAATAAACTAATGAGAAATTAAAATAACATAATTAAAAACGTTGGGTTGCCTCCCAAGTAGCTGCTGTTTTAGCGTCTTTTAATGACGCAAAGTTCCTTAGTCTTAATAACCTGGGTGGATTAAGCCCCAACCTATCCATTTCCTCCACATTTGGCGTTTCTTTTTCTCCTTTTCTTTTAGCATTATCGGTAATAGGAGTTCAGAACACTTACCTCCTTTAGTGGCATTTCAACAAACCATGCCTCGCTTGGGCTCATCACTCTTTGGTTGACTTGTAATGGCTCGCATGGGGTGATGGTCTTGATTGCAAAGCACCTATTCATTGGTGGTGGTTCGATGACATGTTTAAACACTTTAAACACCATTTCTTCATTCTCCACCCTTAATGTCAACTCCTCTTTCAACATCAATCAAAGCTCTTCCCGTTGCTAGAACGGCCTCCTAATATGATAGGGATTTCGCATCTTCTTCCATATCAAGAATGAGGAAATCTGCAGGAAAGAAAAAATTTCCTACCTTCACAATCACGTCCTCAATCTTGCCTCGTGGATGAACTATTGTCCTGTCGGCTAGTTGCAGACTCACAGTGGTTGGTTTAGCCTCTCCCAACTCCAATCTTTTGAAAACTGATAAGGACATCAGATTTATACTTGCCCCTAAATCGCATGTAGCTCATGCACGCCACCGCCCATCGCAGACGGTAGTGTAAAGCTTCCAGGGTCCTTTAGCTTTGGTGGAAACTTCTTTTGTAAGATAGCACTACACTCTTCTGTTAGTGCTACTATCTCATATTCGGCCAGTTTCCTCTTTTTCCCTAAGATTTCTTTCATGAACTTGAAATAAGACGGCATCTGCTCCAAAGCCTCTATAAAAGGTATGTTGATATGCAACTTCCTGAATACCTCCAAGAATTTGGAAAATTGTTTATCGACCACCTTCCTTTGTAATCTCTGGGGGAAAGGAATCTTTCTCAGATACTCATTCTCGGAGTTTTCTATCACCGGGCTAGGTTCAGCCACCTTCTCTTTTTCTAACTCTGCTTCCTTCTCAACTATTGGCTGAGGTGGCTGTTGCTCCAATTGTCTTCCACTTCTCAACTGCACTGCCTTACATTGCTCCCTCGGATTTACCTCTGTATTGATTGGCAATGTCCCATGTGGCCTGATGTTTGCCTGCTTTGCTAGCTGTCCTACTTGTGTTTCCAAGTTTCTGAACGAGGATCTAGCTTCTGTCATAAACTGCGTCTGGGCGTTGGCAAGTGCTGTCATAGCTGCTTTAAGCTCATCTGGCTTTTCTTGCTGAACCGGTGCATTGAATCGCTGAGGCCGCTGGGCTTGAATGAAGGTCGCGATTCTCGGTTCTGGCGGTTCTGCATCGACCGTATTGGTTCTCGCGTTCTTGATCGATTCGCCGCTCGACATCGTTCTCACGCTTCGATATTGATTCGCTGCCCCGATCTCCTTTCCATGAGAAATTTGGGTGATTCCTCCACTGGATTATAGGTGTTTGAGTAGGGGTTGTTCGTTGCCTCGTAATTGCCTACCGCTTGACACTCGCTGCTCCATCGGTATATTGTTGGGATCCGCCGGGCGGCATCTATCAAATGTATGTGGGCCACCACATATCTCACGCCTTTTAGGCATCCACTGCGCGTTATCGACATCAGTATGTTCCGCAATCGCTTTCGCTAGCGGCCACTGGGCATTCAAGGCGTGAATAACATCTATCTCGTGGACTCTACGCTTCTTCTCCCACTTGTCGCCTCTCTTGACATGGTTGTTAGTGGCCATATCTTCTAATAACTCGTGAGCATCGCGGGTCGTTTTCTCATGAATGCTCCACTGGCCACGCATCTATGATGGTCCCGTCAGATCGCCACCAGTTGTAGAAGATGTGGACCAAGTTCCATAACTCAACGAATGGTGTGGGCACTTTCTTTGTAGATCCTTGAACCTTCCCACGCTCATATAAAGACTCTCCATCGTTTGGTAGAAGTTGTTCAACTCCTCTCGCTTTGCCGCTTTACGAGGAAAGAACTTGGCTAGAAATTTCGTGCCACTCGTGCCATGTGAATATCGAATCGGCCGGGCAGGAATTCAACCATACTTTTGCTCTATCCACGAGTGAGAAGGAAAGAGCCTCAACTGACGGCATCATCGAACGCCGTTATATCGAAAGTGGCACATAGCTCCAAGAAATTAGCTATGCATACGTGGATCCTCCATGGCGGTCCTCCGAATTGCATCGTGTGCCGTACTCATGCTCGTAATCGCGGTTTTATTTGAAGTTGTTGGCTCTGTGCGGGAGCCTAATGCACGTGCGTGCTCCATTCACTCTTGGCAGCACATAGTCTCCCAAACTTCGTTCTGGCTGGACTTGGACTCTCTCTTCCACATCTATTGGTGCTTGCCTAGGTATTTCTGGGTTATGTTGATTTTCACCTAACCCTTCTCCCATTATGTTATTGTTGTGAGCACCGTCCATTTCTATCAACGTTGCAATTCGCTGATTCTTTCTGTTCTGTTTGCAGGTTTTCTCGATCTCTGGATTGAAGGGAACAAGAGTGTCTGCTCCTCTTCTCCTTCGCATAAACTGATTGCCTGAAATAGATCAAAAACAGAAAACAAATCACGACAACCTGATTTTCCGAAAAGTAGCGAAAAACGTAAAAATAAAAATAAAAATTAAAAATTAAAGACCAAATTAGAAATTAAAAATAGATAATTTTGATATTGAACTAATGCCTAATCCCCGGCAACGACGCCAAAAACTTGATGCGCGTAATATGCACACACTTTTAAACGCAAGTGCACGTTATCGTATCAAGTAGTATAGTCTTAGATAAGACCAATATCGCCCTCAGGATTAGGGTTCAAGTACCAACTATCTATTTTCTAGTATCTATTTGGTGAATTAATGATTGATTGTTTGGTTTATAACTAAGAATTATTAAAGATAAGTAAATATAAAGAATTACTTCAGATGTGATGAGAATAGGGCTTCTATGTATCCTCACTATCCGCTTATGCTACTTACTAATGCATTACTTATGGTGTTCTTCTTTGGAGAAAGCAGTTTCTGAAATCGTTTTATACTCCCGTTAGGGTTATATAAACACTCAACCCAAGATTGTTCCTTACCTACCTTTCGGTGATAAGGGTAACTCTATAGGAGGATTAAGAACAAAACCTAGTTGGCCGTCACGCACAATGCGCAAAATTAGGGTTGTTAAGCCTCATCAACGCTTACAAAACTAATTGAGGTATTTTCATCCCAATTCAAGCACGTCTACCCAACTTACAAAGATATTCACAATCCCCTTTCGTAACTGATTAGAAATCATATTGTGATAACTAGTTGTCAATTAGTTACCAAGAATTCAACTCAATTATTGGATAGATCTCTCAATAAGAAAAATAACCATAAGCGTGCATTAATTTATAACATAAGTTTCAAGAAATTCAACATAGAAAGCTTATAAGAGAATTAGTTCCTAGCCATGAATATGACAAGAACTAATTCAAAGTTCATCATGCAAAACTGAATTAAAGAAAAGAAAAAGGAAAAGAAAGTACTAAGTTAATGGTATCCAATCTCCAAGCCAAAATCTTGAGTTGTGCAAGAAAGGAACCTCAAACGCCAGGGTTCTCCTTATATAGGTTTAAAACGCCTCCTTCTTTCTCTCGCAGTTCGCCCAAAAATCCGTCCAAAAGACCTAATTTTTCCGCGTCTGCCAGCCTGCAGATAGGCCGCGCCGAAAGTTCGCGATCCGTCGGTGTTTTGGCGCCGCGCCCGATATCGTGGTGCGAGAGCCATGGCCTGTATCTTCTGTAGCCTCTCCGGATGTTTAGCGCGCCGCGCATCGTGACCGCTGCTCGGTAGCCGCGTACAGTCTTCGCCTCGAATAGTGCGCGCCATGCCTTGCTTGTGCAGGAGGGCCACTGGTGCAGATTTTAGCCCGTTCGCCACTTTCTGCTTTCGCTCGCATCTCTTTGCCCTCTTTTTGCTCCTTTTCCGCCATTTGGCCATTTTAACCACTTTGACTCAAAAGAAAGAAAAACTATCCTAATACGACACTTATATGTGCAAAATGGGACAAAAGACTAACTAAAACTGACTCAAAAGGTGTATATAAAATACACCGATCATCTTGCCACGTGGTGATAGAGTTTGCTTGTAAGGAGTTCAACCAACTCTTGGCTCGATCCCTAAGGGAGAATGAGAAGAGCCTCAGTCTAATAGCATCATCAGTAAACGTAGCACATAACTTCAGGAAATTAGCTAGATGCATGCGTGGGTCTTCTGACGGCAAACCCTCAAACTGAACTGTTCCCTGGTCCATGTGCAGAATAGCTGGCTTTATCTCAAAATTATTGGCTCCCACAGCTGGTAGCTGATCGGTGTATTTTATATACACTTTTTGAGTCATTTTTAATTAATCTTTTGCCCATTTTTGTACAAATATGTGTCGTCTTAGGATATATTTTCTTTCTTTTGAGTCATAATGGTTTAAAGTGGCACATTGGTGAAAAGGAGCGAAAAGAGGGCAGAAACAAAGGTTCCAGAGCTCAAAAAGCTAGAAAGTTGGCGACCCGGGCGAGAAACATGGCGGCATGGGCGCTCCAACCAGCAAGAAGATCGAGGCCACGGCGCCCAAAGTACATAGAGCGCAGAGTTTGGGCGCGACGGCTTAGGTTGCGCGCCGAGGCGGAATTCGCCAAACAGAATGGGAATGGGCCAAGGCCAAGAAGAAAAAGTTTGGGAACGTTTTCTAGGCTATAAAAAGGATCTTTCTAGGTCAGATTAAGGGTTCCCACTTTTGCCAATTCATCACAACTTGAAGATCAAGATTGGAGACTACTTTTGTGTAATTTCTTTGTTCTTTATTTTATTTCTTTGTAGTTTATGTTGGATATTAGTTTAGTTCTTGGCATGTCTATGGCTAGGAACTAATTTAATTTAGGGCTTTCCATATCAATTCGCTTGAAACTCATTCTTATGAATTAATGCATGTTTTGGTTTCTTCTTATCATTGTTGAGATTTATTCAATATTTGTCTTGATTGCTTGCTAATTAATTGATCACTAATTATCATAACCTATATGGTTTCTAATCGAAAGCCGAAAGGGGAGATTGTGAATATGCTATAGTTGAATAAACATTGGTTAAATCGTGGACGAAAGTACCCCGATACTTGTGTAGCTTAATAGGTTATTGCTCTTAATCCTCCTTTATAGTCAATCTTGTCACCGAAAGGTAGAAGGGTTCTATATTAGGGTTGAGTGTTTATATTACCTTAACAGAAGTATAAAACGGCTTAGTTAACCCGTTGTCTCAAAATAGAAGAACCATAATTAAATGCATTAACAAGTAAGATGAGCGGATAGTTGAGGAGATTTAGAAGCCCTATTTCCACCATATCTGAAGTAAAATAAAGTAATTTAGTTAGTATCTATAATTATAGTTATAAACAATTCATCAATTATCGGTTACCAAATAGATACCATAGAATAGAGGTTGATAATTGGACATTAATCCCTGAGGACGATAACTAGGTCTTCTAGACTATATTACTTGTCACGACACGTGCACTTGCGTTTAGTGTGTGCATAAATCGCGCATCAAGTTTTTGGCGTCGTTGCCGGAGATTGGCGTAGTTCAATATCATTCTATCTATTCTTAATTTCTAATTTGGTTTTTATTTTTGTTTTTATTTATTACTGTATTTTTCTCTTTTATTCGTGAAATCGTGCACCGTGATCCGTTTGTTGATTTTGATCTGTTGCAGGCATCTAGTTTATGCGAAGGAGAAGAGGAGCAGATACACTTGTCCCCTTCAACCCGGAGATTGAAAAGACTTGCAAACAGAATAAGAGAAACAAACGAATTTTGGCCTTAATAGCAATGGGGGGCTTGCAGAGCAACAATGAGATGAACGAAGGGTTAGGTGATCATCAACCTAACCAAAGGATGCCCCGGAGGTTACCAATGGATGTGGAAGAGAGGGTCCAGGTCCAAGCTGAGAGAAGTTTGGGAGATTATATGCTTCCAAGGGTGAATTGAGCACAAACTTGCATCAGGATCCCAGTAATAGGAGCAAATAATTTCGAAAGCAAGCCTGCGATCCTGAGTATGGTGCAGAATAATGTTCAATTCGGAGGGTTGCCATCGGAAGATCCTCACATGCACATAGCGAACTTCTTGGAGTTGTGTGCAACTTTCAAGTATAATGGCGTTACTGACGCCGCCATCCGATTGAGGCTTTTTCCCTTCTCACTCAGGGATAGAGCGAAAGTTTGGTTGAATTCCCGCCATGCATTCTATATTCACATGGCAGGAGTTGGCACAGAAGTTCTTAGCAAAGTTCTTTCCACCGTCCAAAGCCGCTAAGCTGAGAGGGGAGTTGAACATTTTTTATCAGACTGATGGAGAGTCACTCTATGAGGCTTGTGAGAGGCTTAAAGATTTGCAAAGAAAGTTTCCATATCATAGCATTGAGCTGTGGAATTTGGTCCATATTTTCTACAATGGGCTAAGCGGGACCACAAGAACTATCATTGACGCAGCTGCAGGTGGAACTTTCATGAGGAAGACAGCACATGAAGCCCATGATTTGCTAGAAGACATGGCCACCAATAATCATGTAACAGGGGACAGATGGGTGAGTGGAAGAAGAGCAATAGGAGTTCATGAGATTGATGCCATCACAACGTTAAATGCACAAGTTGCTCTCTTGACCAAGCAAGCGTAATGGTAACACGATGTCGGTGAATGCGGTTCAAATGTCGTTGAGTTGTGAGATGTGTGAGGTCCTCATACCTTTGATAGGTGCCCATCGCCAGACTCCCAACAACATCTCTATCGAAAGCGCACGCAAAGCTGGGAATTACCAAAGGCCCCGAACAACCCCTATTCAAATACCTACAATCCGGTGGAGGAATCACCCTAACTTTTCATGGAGGGTGACTGGCAGCAGAATCCAGTCGAGGCCACTATCAAAATCAGCAACCATTCACTCAGCCTCATCTTCACAACAATTCGGTGCACTCGCCAACAAGAAAAGCGGATGAGTTGAGAGCGCATTGACACTCACCAACTCACGCACCCGGTTCATGGCAGACAAGATCCTCTATCGTGAATTTGGAGACGCATGTGGGACAACTAGCAAAGATGGCAAACAATACCCACTGTGGCACTTTGCCTAGTAATACGTAGATGAACCCAGAGAATAAAGCTGCTGCAAATGAGAAATGGAAAGCAGCTAGAATAACCTACACCTCAGCCTGTGGTAGAACAGAGAGTAGATGCAGAGAAGGAGAGGGTTACTGAAGACCGCCCTATGTTAGAGAAAGTTCCAACAATCCCAGTGAGGGAATACACTGAGAAGATTCCTTACCCTCAGAGGTTGCAAAGGAAAGCAGTTGATAAGCAATTCTCCAAGTTCTTGGAGGTATTCAGAAAGCTGCACATTAACATTCCATTCATTGAGGTATTGGAGTAAATGCCGACTTATTTTAAATTCATGAAGGAAATTCTTGGGAAGAAGAAGAAGTTGGCTGAGTATGAGACAGTGGCATTGATAGATGAATGCAGTGCCATCTTGCAGAAGAAATTGCTCTCCAAACTCAAGGATCCAGGGAGATTCACATTGCCTTGCACAGTTGGCAGGGTGACATGTAATAGGGCCCTGTGTGATTTGGGGGCCATCATAAATCTTATGCCCTTGTCCGTTTTCAAGAGGTTGGGGTTGGGTGAAGTCAAACCAACCACTGTGAGCTCAGCAAGCATACACGATGGTGCATCCTGTGGAATGATTGAAAATGTATTAGTTAAAGTGGGAAAATTCTTCTTTCCTGCGGACTTCCTCATCCTTGATATGGAGAAAGATGATGAGATCCCTATCATATTGGGGATACCGTTCTTGGCAACCGGAAGAGCCCTGATTGATGTGGAGAAGGGCGAGCTGACACTCAGAGTGGAGAATGAAGAGATGGTGTTCAAGGTGTTTAAACACATCATTGAACCCCCAGTCATAAGCAAGTGTTTTGCCAAGATCACAAGACATCGGTTGAGCCAGCACAAGCCAAAGCAAGGGAAATAAGTCCACCAGAACAGGTGAGCAACGCTAACCCTTCTCTTGGAAAAAAAGAGAAAAAGAAAAACAGAAGGCGGAAGCGAAAAATGTTTATGAAATGGATAGGCTGTAGGGTTAATTTACCCCATGCCTCTTGATAAGGAACTTGCGTTCGGCTAAAAGACGTTAAAGACAACGCTACTTGGGAGGCAACCCAAGGTTATTTTATTTAATGCAATTTAGTTTTAATTAGAACAGTCTCACGGGATGTATTGTTTGCATGTTGTGATGACAGGTACAGGGTCAAAAATTTGGAGGACGAAAACGGGAAGAGAAGAAAAAAAAAATCGGCTCAGCGCCGCGGCGCCAAATCAGAGGGTCGTGGCGCCGGAAGTGCGGAAGGGCGCAGGAAGTTGGGCGCCACGGCGCCAAAAGTCCAGAGGATCTCTGAAGTTTGGGTGCCACGGCGCAAAATCAGAGCGCCACGGCGCTAGAAGTTCAGAGGGTCGCAAAAGTTTGGGCGCCACGGCGCCGATTGCAGGGCCGCGGCGCCGCAACGAAAAATCTGGAAAAAAAATAAAAGAGCCCTAGAAACGAATTCCCTCTTCCACTCTGACGGAATTTCTGACGTTATCTGCCATGCATTAGCCACCGCCACCACTTTAAACCAAGTTTGTAAGTTGTCCCGTTTTTCTTTTTCTTTTATTTTTGAGTCTTGCACACATTGGAGACAATGTGTGATTTAAGTTTGGGGGGGGGGGGGTATTTTATTGTTTTTGAGTCTTTTTGATTTGTTTTTGTATTTTTGAGTATTTTTTTAGTCATAATTTTTTTTAAGATCATGCATGATGTAGTTACTGGAAACGCCTAGTGATTGAATAATGTAATGGAATTAGAAGCAACTATCTGAACACTTAGGTTAGATATGCCAAAAATTCATGAAATCGAACTATTTGGGGTATCTTGCTTGATTTGTGCATTGTTAATAATGAAAACCTATGTGTCTGCGTGCTTGCTATTTGAGGCGAAATAGTTAGGATATGCATGTGTCACGCCCCAAATTTTCCTAAGTCTTTACTTAGGGCGTGATGGCACCTGGACAATTATTTTCCACCAGGAGCACCATTTAATTCTCTTTATTTAGAAATTTAAACTTATATTCAAATACGGAGCTATTAATAAAAATAACAATAAAGAAATTTGTTTATGACTTTATTGAAAATATAACGCGAGCCCATACTCGTGCAAATATTGTTTCTACATAGACATACTGACAAATATTATTCTAAGTTGGAAGGGAGCCCATTCCACACGAGCATTTCCCGAGACACTGGGACTGACATTCTGAACCTGACGAGTACCAAGCCCGAAGCAATGGACTTGGTATGACAAGAGGTCATGGACGATCGCTAGCCTTGGCGTGGAGCCTTTCTCTATCACGCTTTCAAACATGTTAAATAAAGAGTCACCTACCATCCGGGCCGAGTGAGACCTTACCCCGCAATTCAAAGTAACACCACAATATTCCAAGTGCAATCACATTATAACGTAATAAGCATATTGCAAAACATATCAGTTACAACATCTTTAAATATGCAACAACTCCTCATAGGAAATTCTCGCTTAACTAACACTTCATTTTATCTCGTATTATACGTTAAGACATTCCCTGCATTTCCACATGTTTATTACATTTATATATTTGTGAACGCGTATTCACTTTTCATATTTATATATAGGTGAACATGTATTCATCTTTCATATTTGTTGCGTGCAACCCGATCCATTATGTTTACGTATTTGTGAACACGTATTCACTTTACGCTTTGTTGCGCGCAACCCGATCCATTATGTTTACGTATTTGTGAACGTGTATTCACTTTACGTTTTGTTGCGGCAACCCGATCCATTATATTTACGTATTTGTGAACATATATTCACTTTACGCTTTGTTGCGCGCAACCCGATCCATTATGTTTACGTATTTGTGAACGCGATTTACTTTACGTTTTGTTGCGCGCAACCCGATCCATTATATTTACGTATTTGTGAACATATATTCACTTTACGTTTTCTTGCGCGTGCAACCCGATCCATTATGTTTACGTATTTGTGAACGCGTATTCACTTTACGCTTTGTTGCGCGCAACCCGATCCATTATATATTTATATATTTATGTGAACACGTATTCACTTTTCATATTTTTCAGAAGATCAAATAAATACTATTCTCTTCTCTAACATTCTGTCATTCATACTTGTAACGATTATAACTTTTTAACCATAACTCCAACTAAGGTGTTTCTCAAGCAGAAACTAAGGTAAGACGGGGATATTTCACTGTACCAAATTTCATTTAAAACTACTTTGGGTAACTAACACAAATTTATCCTCAAAACAGCCACATGAAATTTGTTTCGGCAGAATTTTTATTAAACAACACCCAATCTTATAATAGTCATAACTCCTAATCTGTAAACCCGTTCAAGCCCCATAAATTCTCAAAGCGACGAGAACAGAGAGCTACACGTCTCCATGTGAACCATTCTTTCATATTCTGTACCATTTGGTACAGTTTTACACTTTTATTCGCTGCCCTTCATGGATCTCGATAGATCCAAGGCAGAAACTTTAAACAGCGATAACTATCAATCCGTAAGTCGGATAGACCCCCGGAAGATCTCAAAATGTCCAAAACAAAGAGATCTAGAACTTTAATTTAGCAACAATTTTCATATTCCCCACAGATTAGTACAGTTTTACGTTTCAACGTCCTGCCCTTCTGGATTCCGACGAATCCGAGGCAGCAACTTCAAACTACAATAACTCTCAACTCGTAAGTCCGTTTTAATAAATCTTTATATATATCTGTCCGTAACAGAGAGATTTACAACCATGTAAATTCTTATATAATTCTAATAAGTAAAACTCAATAAAAACAGTCCGTAATTATGCCTTTCCGAATTTCGACCAAATCTAAGGCAGGAACTTTGAACTATGATAACTTTCAAACCGTACGTCCATTTTACCTTATTTTTGGTTCTATATGATCATATTAGAGAGGTTTACAATTCTTCCAAATTTCATCAAATTCTAACAATTATAACTCAGTGAGAACAGTTCGTAAAGTTCATGACGCAACTAGTTGTCTAAACAATCAAAAGTTCAATATTTCTTTTCAATACTCAATTCTTATTCTAACATGTATTGAACTTAAAATAAAGGATATTACCAAGAATTTCTGAGTGAGAAAACTCACCTTGTAAGTGTGAAAAAGATTGTGGTTCGGTTGCTACAAGTGGTCCTTGCTCCTTAGTGTTCCCTAATTTTCTTGTTCTCCTTCCTCCCTTGATATTTTCTTGATTTTTTCCCTTCTTGTTCACTTGTTTTTTTCTGATTTTCTAACCTTTATGTTATGTCCTTTGTTTGTGTGTAAATACAATGTATAAATGAAGGAGTTTTCTATAACCTATGGGAGGTGAAAAACCAAAAGATTGAAGGGAAATGAAAAGGGGGGAGGTAAAGGAAGGCAACACTTACGTGCAATGTGCATGCTGCACTTCTCTTCTCTTTTTTTTTCTTTTTCTTTTGTTTTCTTATTCTTTTGTTTTTCTTTTGTTTTCTTATTTTCATTTCATCTATCTATTTATCCAACTTTAACACTAACTCTATCCCATGCAATTTATTCTTTGTTTTCTTATATATATATATTTTTATTAACCCAACCACAACTATATATTATTTATTTTTTCCCGGATTTCACATTCTCTCCTCCTTAAGCAACATTCGTCCTCGAATGTGAATAAGGTCGTAACATAATCACATAGACACAATAATGTTTATTGTTATTGTAACACTAATTTGGGGCTTCACATTCTCCCTTCCTTAAGAAGCATTCGTCCTCGAATGTGAATAAGGTCGTACATAATCATTATTATTGTAATAATAATTTAATAATAATTTGGGACTTCACATTCTCCCTTCCTTAAGCAACATTCGTCCTCGAATGTGAATAAGGTCGTAACATAAGCACATACACAGACAAATAGCACACATATGAAGTACTATGTAACACATTTTTTCATTACCTTAGTCAAAGAGGAATGGATATTTGACTTTTATCGCGTCCTCGGCTTCCCAGGTGGCTTCCTCGGTGGAGTGGTTCCTCCATAGGACCTTCACGGAAGCAATATCTTTATTCCTAAGGCGCTTAACCTTCCTATCAAGTATTTCCACCGGAACTTCTTCATATTGAAGCTCCTCATTAAGAATTATCTCCTGGGGAAGGATGACGTGACTTGGATCGTGCAAGTATTTTCGTAACATTGACACATGAAATACCGGATGCACTGCTTCCAGCTCTTGTGGAAGTGCTAATTCGTAAGCCACATTCCCCACTCTTCGCAAGATCTCATATGGCCCAATAAACCTTGGGCTCAATTTCCCTTTCTTACCAAAGCGCATAACTCACTTCATTGGGGACACTTTTAAAAATACTTTCTCCCCCTCTTGAAATTCAAGATCTCTTTTCCGATGATCCGCATAGGACTTATGACGGCTATGAGCTGTTTTGATCCTCTCCCGAATCATCTGTACCTTATCATTTGTTTCCTGAATGACTTCAGGTCCGAACAGTTGCGTCTCACCCACCTCGAACCATCCAAGTGGAGACCTACATTTTCGTCCATATAATGCTTCAAACGGGGCCATTTGTATGCTAGAGTGAAAACTATTGTTGTAGGCGAACTCAATTAGACATAGATGGTCCAACCACTTCCCGAAAATCTAACACACAAGATCGCAACATGCCCTCAAGTGTTTGGATTGTTCGCTCGGCTTGCCCATCTGTTTGCGGGTGGAAAGCGTGTAACTTAACTTTTGTCCGAGACCTGCTGGAAACTTGGCCAAAAGTGTGAGGTGGACTAGGAACCCCTATCTGAAATAATTTGTAAGGGAATCCCGTGTAACCGCACAATCTCCTTCAAATAAATCTGTGTGTACTGTGGTGCGCGATACGTAGTCTTGACCGGTAAGAAATGGGCACTTTGTAAGCCGATCAACAATCACCCAAATAGAATCATACCCTTCTCGAGTTTTGGTAGACCCATACAAAATCTATATGAATCGCCTCCCATTTCCACATGGGGACTCGATGTCTGAAGTAATCCGCGGGTTTCGATGTTCACTTTCACCGACATATAAGACATCTCCGACAAACTCCGCAACGTCCTCTTCATCCCGTCCCACCGAATTTGCCTTGAGGTCTGATACATTTTTGTTGACCACGGATGAATGGAATATCTTGTGTTGTGACCTCATCTAAGATCTTCCTCCTTAGATCCTTTACCTTAGGAACACATAACCTACCCTTATACCGAAGGTTCCGCCATTATCTCCCAATGTAAATCGTGAAGGTTTTCCTGTTGGATCCTCTCCGAAATCCAACAAACTCAGTATCCTCAAATGACTTTTTTTATTTACGGCTAAAGCGCATGCGAGGTATCATGTACCACCACCCTACCTTCACCGATCTCGGTTAAGCTAACCCCGAGGTTTCCAATCTTTGTACCTCCCGAACAATACCTCTTTTGTATTGCCAAATGGGCGAGTGCCTATTGATCTCTATCGAGCGTCACCACCACGTTGGCTTTCCTGTGATGGTAAAGAATACTAAGGTCATAATCCTTAAGCAACTCTAACCATCTTCTTTGCCGAGATTCAAATCCTTCCGCGTGGTTATGTCTGCAAACTCTTATGATCTAAATATATCCACATGCACACCATACAAATAATGTCTCCATATTCGTAAGGCAAACACCACCGCACTAATTCCAAGTCATGAGTTGGGTAATTCTTCTCATGTATCTTCAATTGTCTAGATGCATACGCAATAACCTTTCCAAATCGCATCAAGACACATCCTAACCCAACTCTGAGGCATCGCAATAGGCGTGAACCCTTCCGTCCGTATGGTAAGGTTAAGATCGTGCGAGAGTCAACAATTCCTTTAGTTTCAAAACTTGCCTCACATGCTTCGACCATGGTACTTAACCGCTTTTGAGTCAACCGGTCAAAGGAGCAGAAGACTAGAAAAACCTTTACGAATTTTCTATAATACCCACCAAACCCAAGAAACTTCTAACCTCAGCCGGAGTGGTCGGTTTGGCGATTCTTATCTTCTATCTTACGGGGTCTACCATAATTCCATCCCTTGACACAACATGGCCCAAAAAGGCTACCTTTTCCAACCAAAATTCACACTTTGAAAATTTAGCGTATAGTTTCTCCTGTTTCAAGACTTGAAGCACTACCCTCGACGCTCTTCATGTTCTTCAACACTCTTCAGATTAGGATATCATCTATGAACACAATCACGAACAAATCTAGGAATGGTTTGAAGATTCTGCTCATTAAATCCATAAAAGCTTTGGGCATCGGTTAACCCAAAAGACATGACCAAGAACTCATAATGGCCGATCGGGTTCTAAAGGCTGTTTTGGATATATCATCGGATTTATTTTTGGTGATATCGAACGGAGATCAATCTTGGAAAAATAGCTAGCTCGCGAAGTTGGTCAAAAGATCATCGATTCTTGGTAATGGGTACCGGTTCTTGATCGTGACCTTATTGAGTGCCGATAATCGATGCACGTTCGGAGCGATCCGTCTTTCTTCTTCACAAACAGATCGTGCACCAAGGGAAACACTAGGCCTTATAAAGCCTTTATCCGTAAGATCCTTCAATTGTTCTTTTAACTCCTCAATTCATTTGGGGCCATTCGATATGGAGGAATAGAAATAGTCTTGTACGAAATTAACTCTATGGCAAACTCCACTTCTATCCGGAGGAAGGCATGGAAGATCTTCAGAAAAACCTCGGAAAATTTCGAACAATAGGAACATCATTCACCTGGGATTCTTTTTGGGTATCCACTATATTAGCCAGATATGCATACTCCACTCTGTGACTTCTCAATAACTTTTGAGCCCCAAGGTAAGAAATAAACTGACCTGAGGATATTCCAACTCTACCCCTTATAACAACTTCTGGTTCTCCGGGAAAAGTTAATCTCACTATCTTTCGTCGACAATCTAACATGGCATAACATGCCGACAACCAATCCATACCCAAAATGACGTCGAAGTCTACCATATCAAGTAGTACTAGGTTCACCATTGTTCCCCTGCCATTCACTTCTAATGGAAAATTATTTACCACCCGAGAGGCCCAAATTGAGGCCCCTACTGGTGTCATAACCTCAACATTTTCACTTAAATAAGAATGTTCTACATGTAAATTCTTAGCAAAGCCCATTGACACATATGAAAATGTAGAGCCGGGACCGTATAATACAAATGCAGGAATACTCGAGACTAGCAAAATACCTGTGACCACCGCATTAGATGCTTCTGCCTCATTCCTCTGGGGCAAAGCGTGGAGATTGCTAATTGTTGGGTTGTTGGCCTCCCGACTCTAGCGGGGTTGGTTTCCGATTTCCAGTGGCGGTGTGGTTGCTTCTGACCTCCCCTGAATAGATTGAGTTTGAGTCTTCTTCTTGCAATCCCTGGCATAGTGGCCTGACTCTCCACAGTTATAACATGTCTTCGTTAAGAGACGACATTCTCCAGTGTGTTTTCTTTGACAAATCTTACAAATCGATTTGTCACCTCCTGTGTTAGGGTTGGTGGTCTTGTCCTTGCTACCTTGGTAATTAGACCAACTGTGCCCCTTAGTCTTGAAATAAGACTGGCCCACAGATTGGTTCGGTCCTGAAGATCCCTTACTAAACTCCCCGCTCGATTTTGACTCGGTTAAATGATCACGACGTCCAAATCTCTTCTGCGAATATTCTCTTTTTGCTTTAGCAAAACCTTCTACCCTCAAAGCCATATCGACAATCTGAAGATAAGTTCGATCGTTGGCTAACGCCACCACCTTCTCTGCTATGTTCGGGTTTAAACCCTCTACAAATCGCTTGACTCTATCCATTTCTGTAGGGATGACATGTGTGTTGTATGCCGATAACCTCACAAACTGTGTGTCATATTCCTGTACACTGCGGTCACCTTGCTTCAATTGTTCAAACTCCCGTCTGAACGCATCCTTGCGCGTATTAGGCATAAACTTCTCAATGAATGCCGCTCTGAACCCTCCCCAAGTCATTGGTGGTGACATCGGAGGACGATTTTTCCTAAAATTCCTCCACCACACCCCTGCATCATCCACTAGTCCTGCGCCTACCAAGTTGACGCCCTGCGTCTCCACGCATCCTAATGTGAACATTAAGTCTTCAACTTCATCGAGGAATACCATCGGGTCGGCCTTGGGGTCCTTCCCTGAGTACAGTGGTTCTCTTCTCCTCATAAAATTTGCCCATAGCCTATCGTGCATCGCTTGAGCTTCTACACTCGGTCAGGTAGTGCGCAATCGGTCCCCTGGCCGTCTGGTTCGTTCGGGCTATACGAGAGACACTAGGTGCGGGCGGAACCATGCGTGGAATCGCAATCATTAACTCTATGAGTCTATCTAGTTTTGTCCCACTGCTCGGGCCATTTGACTCTCGTTCTTCCAACATTTTCTCCGACATTTTCTCCGCTCCCTTCGCACTACTACGTCAATGGAGGTACATGAGCTTAGTGATGAACCTCCTCTTGAGCCCCCGGGATTTGTGAATTCACCATTTTCTGTGAAGACAAATACACTCATATTTTAGAAGACGGAATGTCTACTCTAGCTCTTAAAATTTTCTTATAGTTCATAAGCATGCAACACCACAATATGCCAACAAGAAAAAAAATAATTTAATAAAACATATCCTTTCTTTCTTGTATTCATAGCACTTCATTCATCATATTTTAAAATAACAATGTCATGACTACAATACATCACATCAGTCAACTCGCCATCAGGCAACCCGCTATAGCCTTGCATCGAAGACACCTACTATCACGCGTTCTAAAGGGCTTAACCGCATGATTCGTCTATTCTGCAGGTTGACATTCAATGTCACGACCCGTTCCGGGGCCCGTGACCGGTGCCTTACCCCGGGCACCCAAGTAGACATACATCAGAGTAATCAGCGGAACATAAAGACAATACATGAAACCAGTGTAATAAGACAGTGAAATAAGAAGACAAAGCAACCAAAGCGGTTACCTTCGGTATATATATAAATAGCAACTTTTTCAACATGAACAGTTTAATCCTTTTACAAACGGCCACAACAAGATTACAGACCTCTAAGAATGATACGACAACAATGGCGGGACGGGGCCCGCCAAACCCCCGAATGTAAACACTTACGACGACGGACTATACCACCGATAAGCCTCCGAGAAACGGAGCTTCCCAAACGCTAAATCGTGACCACGAGAGCTAGGATCAACGATCGGTGTACCTCAACTGCGGCATGAACGCAGCCCGGGCGAGGTCGATAACAGTACGAGTATGTGAAATCGAAAATACATATCGTAAATGAAATCATAGCATCATATAAAGCAGAGACATGTATGATAACCAAACTACGCTTTACAACAAAACGTATCGAGTTAGGGACTCACGCCTCAAGTCATCACTCAGTATAACAATGGGCCTCGTGCCCACAACATCAATCGTGCGTGGAATACCTTCCTCACCGCCGATCATGATATAAAAGCACCAAGGAACACACATGAACACCAGGTCCCACCGGTGTCATAATAAACCTGTACGGGGTAAGTACGAAGGCATAGCCGACTACTAAAAACCTACAGTACCAACAAGGTCATGAATCAGATCATAAGATCTGTCTGCACCGTCACATGATCAAAGCCGCCACTTGCCCGCAGATGTCGATGTACGCGTCTAACCTCGAACTCCCGCGACTCGCGTAGGCCAATCTCATCGGCCCGCATGAGGTATTCCCGCATCGAGGTAGCTACTCCGGCATCGCCCGACTTCGCGATCCGCACGGCCATACGGACCGCATGCCCATAAAGGACGTACACTAACTCGAACTCGTAGCTCGCATAGGCCCGGGACTGCGTGAGGTATTCTCGAATCATAGGTCCATCGACCGCCGAGTCTACCCGCGTCGGAGGCGCTTAACCCGGAATCATCTCAAGAGATGAATGCCACAATACTATCATAACGACCGATAGTTAATAAGCACAATCAAGGAACCCTTCACACAAACATCACAAGATACTAACACACGTAGCATCCCAACACGTTTACTTATCAACGCAATCAAGAAGGTATTACAAGGCTATCACAAACCAATACAATCAAGTTGTTCACACAAGGTACCTTCTACTATATGATTAACAAAATCGGGTTTTATCCCCAAAGTACTTCATACATTAACTCTTTAAAAGATCGTTACTTTCACAATGTCACACAATACGTAGTATAAAATAGAGTGACTATCCTTTTAAAGTAAATCAATTACTTCTCTTTGTAAAATCAAGTAGCAACATTCTTTCCAATGATCAAGTTTGCCTAATTTCCAATGTTCAAGTTTCTCATTTTAGAAAGGTTTCGTAGTTCATAGTCTTATTCATTTGAGAATATAATTCTCCTTAAAACTATCCGAGAAACATAAGTCTTATATGTGAGTAGGATATTCTTGTTTATAACAATCTTATTACAAGACCATGATCTAGGAAATATCATTTTGTCTCATCTTAGCTTCATGCAGATGGAAGTTTCTCTCGGTTTTAATAATACTTAATTAGTCAAAACATTTCCTTTTATTAACGCTGCAGTGGTTTGTCGATACATTCGATTTCCAAAATCAGAAACATTCTTAAGCCGTTATACCTAACTTCCCATAAAGCTAGTATAACTCTTAAGTTTTTCAAAAACCAAGTATTACTTCTTCTTTCAAAATGATTCAAAAATCTTTTGAAATACTTCAAGTTCTTTATTAACACATCACAAGCGAGTTATTGTTCAAATCGCACTTTTAAAAACCACATGTATTTTCTTACCAACATAAAGTCGTTATAACCAACTTCCCATAAAGTCGTTATAACACTTTATGTTTTAAACCAATCACATACATTTAGCACACGTACGCTCACCGTACTACATAGTTCACACATATCATGCTAGAAGAGATAGGAAGAGGTTCACATACCTCGCGACGATTATCGACTAATAGCAAAACGCTCCAAGTACCTCAAACCGCTGGCTACTCCCTAAGCCAAGTAGATCGCGCCACGCATAGTACTTCCACCTATAAGGCCACAAGGCGCTTATTAACATAAGGTCTCTTCGTAGAACATTCTACGAAAATTGGCAAAGACCTCCCCGCAACAAACAGAAATCTCCTCTTCTATCGAGGCCGGCTACCAAGCCAACCAGGGGGGGGGTTATACATCTAACCCTAACGGGTACAATTCTACTCCACGGTACTACTTCACAAGTCTTGTATCTGACACCTAAGTAATTACAGTTCAGTAATCTTCTTTAAATACAGGCTTAAGTCGCAAGACATTGCCGTAAGTATTATTCAGGCTTAAGTCAAAAGACATTGCCAATAACTACGTTCAGTTCTATATATAGTATACTTCAACTATATATTCAAACAATATGTAATTTCCAATTACAATAGAGGGACAAGATATTTACCTCAATAAGCCCATAATTATCCAAGTAAAAAGTCGATCCTGGGCAATCGTTTAGCTCCAACTCCGAGCGCTCCAACCCGCTCCAAACTACCCTTAGAAGTTCTAACCAACTTCTACAAACTACTCCAACTAACCATGGAGATTTTCCTTAGGGTTTCGTTTAGAGGCTAAAGGACGTATAATAGTATTTTCCGGCTTTTCAGATAGAGGTACTTTGGAAATACTACAAGGTATTTGGGCTAAAGTATTTGGGTATTATAACAATACTTGAAGAGTATTTCTCGACCAAGGGGGGTAGTAGTTCGACTAGCACAACTAGGCTAGGGGGGGGTTGCTCTCGGCCCAAAGGCCACTCAAAGGGGAGGGGAGTTGGGCGAGACAACTACAAGAGGAGGAGTGTTTTGAGTCTAGGAATTTGCTCAGTGTGGATGAAATAACTCATCAACTAAGGGGTATTTATAGGGCACTCAAAGGCCAAGATTGAGCCAAGTGGTAGGCAAGTGTAAGGTGAAGATTAAGCCATGTGTTGTGTGGGTCCCACTTGGTCATCCACTCCACAAAATATCTCACAAACATTGACCAAACATTTTAGGCACAAAAGATGAAAAAAACGTGCAAGCCTAGAAGCTTCCATCAAGGAAATTTCGTCCAACTTGGACACCCAAGGGTGGTGCATCGCCTCCAATTGGTCCAAAATGTTTCGTCTCTCGGAAAAATCCGTAAAAATAATAAATGACATAGCGAATTTTCCTACAAAAGCGTGGAAACGTTTACGGAAAATGACTCTTTTCGGCACTTGTGCACAAAAATAATTTCGGCCAAGCACTTTATCTCAAGTTCGAATTTTCTACGTACGTCCATACGTACATACTCTGAAAATACGGGGTATAACATTCAACTCCCTGTGAACCTTCCTTTTTGCTTCTCTTTCCATATAGTTCATTTTATACCTTACTCCTCTTACATGATGCAAAAATTGGTGCAATGAATTTTCTGTTATATCTTCTCTTAGCATCCTTGCCTTTCTGAATGCGGAATGAAACTTTTCTGGGACGGAATTGACTATTATCTGTAGTATGACTCCAATTGGAAAGTTGAAGAAGGTCGGGTCGTATGAACGCCTTTTCCTTCTAGTCCTAAGCAAATATGTACATAGTACGATTGTGTCATCAATGTACTCATCAAAATCACCTTCTGAGTCCATCTTGTGACGCATGAACTCCCTCTGAGCTCTCATTTCCTTTGCCTGTTCCATGAGTACTTCCCTTTTTGTTGGAACTCGCCTTATAATCGCCATCTACACAAATCATATTAGTCAGTATAACGTTGTACAATCCCCTTTTCTAACCCGTGTGAAGGAGGTAGTACGAGAAATCAAGTCTTTGAAAAGACTCAAGGTAGGCACGAGAAGAGTACGAAATAAGGGAAACTTTAGGATGTTATTAGTTCACTTATTACTAAGGTGGCGCGCACCGTCGCAATAAGTAACCGTTCAAACACCCAACTCGAAGAAAACTTTCTAGAATCTCTTAACCCGGTTTAGCTTTGATACCAACTTGTCACGCCCCAAATTTTCCTAAGTCTTTACTTAGGGCGTGATGGCACCTGGACAATTATTTTCCACCAGGAGCACCATTTAATTCTCTTTATTTAGAAATTTAAACTTATATTCAAATACGGAGCTATTAATAAAAATAACAATAAAGAAATTTGTTTATGACTTTATTGAAAATATAACGCGAGCCCATACTCGTGCAAATATTGTTTCTACATAGACATACTGACAAATATTATTCTAAGTTGGAAGGGAGCCCATTCCACACGGGCATTTCTCGAGACACTGGGACTGACATTCTGAACCTGACGAGTACCAAGCCCGAAGCAATGGACTTGGTATGACAAGAGGCTACGGGACGATCGCTAGCCTTGGCGTGGAGTCTTTCCTCTATCACGCTTTCCTGAAACATGTTAAATAAAGAGTCATCTACCATCTCAAATGAGTGAGGACCTTACCCGCAATTCAAAGTAACACCACAATATTCCAAGTGCAATCACATTATAACGTAATAAGCATATTGCAAAACATATCAGTTACAACATCTTTAAATATGCAACAACTCCTCATAGGAAAGTCTCGGTTTAACTAACACTTCATTTTATCTCGTATTATACGTTAAGACATTCCCCTGCATTTCCACATGTTTATTACATTTATATATTTGTGAACGCGTATTCACTTTTCATATTTATATATAGGTGAACATGTATTCATCTTTCATATTTGTTGCGGCGTGCAACCCGATCCATTATGTTTACGTATTTGTGAACACGTATTCACTTTACGTTTTGTTGCGGCGTGCAACCCGATCCATTATGTTTACGTATTTGTGAACGTGTATTCACTTTACGTTTTGTTGCGCGCAACCCGATCCATTATATTTACGTATTTGTGAACATATATTCACTTTACGTTTTGTTGCGGCGTGCAACCCGATCCATTATGTTTACGTATTTGTGAACGCGTATTCACTTTACGTTTTGTTGCGGCGTGCAACCCGATCCATTATGTTTACGTATTTGTGAACACGTATTCACTTTACGTTTTGTTGCGGCGTGCAAACCGATCCATTATATATTTATATATTTATGTGAACACGTATTCACTTTTCATATTTTTCAGAAGATCAAATAAATACTATTCTCTTCTCTAACATTCTGTCATTCATACTTGTAACGATTATAACTTTTTAACCATAACTCCAAATAAGGTGTTTCTCAAGCAGAAACTAAGGTAAGACGGGGATATTTCACTGTACCAAATTTCATTTAAAACTACTTTGGGTAACTAACACAAATTTATCCTCAAAACAGCCACATGAAATTTGTTTCGGCAGAATTTGTATTAAACAACACCCAATCTTATAATAGTCATAACTCCTAATCTGTAAACCCGTTCAAGCCCCATAAATTCTCAAAGCGACGAGAACAGAGAGCTACATGTCTCCATGTGAACCATTCTTTCATATTCTGTACCATTTGGTACAGTTTTACACTTTTATTCGCTGCCCTTCATGGATCTCGATAGATCCGAGGCAGAAACTTTAAACAACAATAACTATCAATCCGTAAGTCGGATAGACCCCCGGAAGGTCTCAAAATGTCCAAAACAAAGATATATAGAACTTTAATTTAGCAACAATTTTCATATTCCCCACAGATTAGTACAATTTTACGTTTCAACGTCCTGCCCTTCTGGATTCCGACGAATCCGAGGCAGCAACTTCAAACTACAATAACTCTCAACTCGTAAGTCCGTTTTAATAAATCTTTATATATATCTGTCCGTAACAGAGAGATTTACAACCATGTAAATTCTTATATAATTCTAATAAGTAAAACTCAATAAAAACAGTCTGTAATTATGCCTTTCCGAATTTCGACCAAATCTAAGGCAGGAACTTTGAACTATGATAACTTTCAAACCGTATGTGCATTTTACCTCATTTTTGGTTCTATATGATCATATTAGAGAGGTGTACAATTCTTCCGAATTTCATCAAATTCTAACAATTATAACTCAGTGAGAACAGTTCGTAAAGTTCATGACGCAACTAGTTGTCTAAACAATCAAAAGTTCAATATTTCTTTTCAATACTCAATTCTTATTCTAACATGTATTGAACTTAAAATAAAGGATATTACCAAGAATTTCTGAGTGAGAAAACTCACCTTGTAAGTGTGAAAAAGATTGTGGTTCGGTTGCTACAAGTGGTCCTTGCTCCTTAGTGTTCCCTAATTTTCTTGTTCTCCTTCCTCCCTTGATATTTTCTTGATTTTTTTCCTTCTTGTTCACTTGTTTTTTTCTGATTTTCTAACCTTTATGTTATGTCCTTTGTTTGTGTGTAAATACAATGTATAAATGAAGGAGTTTTCTATAACCTATGGGAGGTGAAAAACCAAAAGATTGAAGGGAAATGAAAGGGGGGGGGGGGGGAGGGTAAAGGGAAGGCAACACTTACGTGCAATGTGCATGCTGCACTTCTCTTCTCTTTTTTTTTTTCTTTTTCTTTTTTTTTTCTTTTGTTTTCTTATTCTTTTGTTTTTCTTTTGTTTTCTTATTTTCATTTCATCTATCTATTTATCCAACTTTAACACTAACTCTATCCCATGCAATTTATTCTTTGTTTTCTTATATATATATTTTTATTAACCCAACACAACTATATATTATTTATTTTTTTCCGGATTTCACATTCTCTCCTCCTTAAGCAACATTCGTCCTCGAATGTGAATAAGGTCGTAACATAATCACATAGACACAATAATGTTTATTGTTATTGTAACACTAATTTGGGGCTTCACATTCTCCCTTCCTTAAGAAGCATTCGTCCTCGAATGTGAATAAGGTCGTACATAATCATTATTATTGTAATAATAATTTAATAATAATTTGGGACTTCACAGCATGTTAGGGAGATGACTTAGGCATTTCTTTGTTAGCCCTTTCTTACCATTTTTTGCCTATCCCTGACATTCAAATCATATCCCTAGTCAGCCCCTTTGAGCCTAAAAATAAGACATTTCTTTGACATCCTATAATTCCATATTTGTGCCATAAGTGAAAAATAATTGAGATATTGGAATACAAAGTGTTGAAATAGCGGGAAAAAAAAGTGAATAATTTTTGATGCACCTCAATAAAAAAAAGTAATAATAAATAGGCAAAAGCTTAAGTTTGGGGGTGCCTGCTATTCATAATACACTTCATTCTCTCAAAACAAAAGAGGAGAAAGATAGGTATGAAGTGAAAAAGAAAATCAAAAGAAAAGGGAAGAGTTGAAAGAAAAAGAGTTTATGGTACGTAAGTTGAGCCTAAAAGTCTATTTTTACCTACCCCTGCCTAAGCCTACATTACAACCCTGAAAATCCCTGAAGATCTCTTATATGTGTATCCATGATTAGTGGAGAATAGCAAGTAAACATGTCATAGGATTTTGAAATTAACGTGCATAGTTAGGTATTCGTACTTCCATTGGGCATGATTAAAGTGAATTTGCGAAATATTTAACTTGATGTGTTTAGAATGCTAAAAACAAATCCATGATATATGTTCCTGAATATGATTCTGCTAACCTTCAGGCTTTTCTAAGTGACAATTGTGCAGCAAAGTGATCAGTGTTTTTGAGTCATTCTATTTTCTTTTTCTTCGTGTCTTTATATCTTTTTTTTTATCTTTGCTCAAGGGCGAGCAAAGGTTAAGTTTGGGGGTATTTGATCGGTGTATTTTATCTACATTTTTTGAGTCATTTTTAGTTAGTCTTTTGCCCATTTTTGTACAAATATGTGTCGTCTTAGGATAGATTTTCTTTATTTTGAGTCATAATGGTTTAAAGTGGCACATTGGTGAAAAGGAGCGAAAAGAGGGCAGAAACAGAGGTTCCAGAGCTCAAAAAGCTAGAAAGTTGACGACCCGAACGAGAAACAGGGCGGCGCCGCGGCGCCTCCAACCAGCAGCATCAGAGCGCCACGGCGCCCAAAGTACAGAGAGTCGCAGGAGTTTCGGCGCCGCGGCGCCAGTTGCAGGGCCGCGGCGGGAATTCTGCCAAATCCGAATGGGAATGGGCCAAGGCCAAGAAGGAAAAGTTCGGGAACATTTTCTAGGCTATAAAAAGGACCTTTCTAGGCCAGATTAAGGGTTCCCACTTTTGTCAATTCATCACAACTTGGAGATCAAGATTGGAGACTACTTTTGTGTAATTTCTTTGTTCTTTATTTTATTTCTTTGTAGTTTATGTTGAATATTAGTTTAGTTCTTGGCATGTATATGACTAGGAACTAATTTAATTTAGGGATTTCCATATCAATACGCTTGAAACTCATTCTTATGAATAAATGCATGTTTTGGTTTCTTCTTATCATTGTTGAGATTTATTCAATATTTGTCTTGATTGTTTGGTAATTAATTGATCACTAATTATCATAACCTATATGATTTCTAATCGAAAGCCGAAAGGGGAGATTGTGAATATGTTATAGTTGAATAAACATAGGTTAAATCGTGAACGAAAGTACCCCGATACTTGTGTAGCTTAATAGGTTATTGCTCTTAATCCTCCTTTATAGTCAATCTTATCACCAAAAGGTAGAAGGATTCTATATTGGGGTTGAGTGTTTATATTACCTTAACAGGAGTATAAAACGGCTTAGTTAACCCGCTGTCTCAAAATAGAAGAAGAACCATAATTAATTGCATTAACAAGTAAGATGAGTGGATAGTTGAGGAGATTTAGAAGCTCTATTTCCACCATATCTGAAGTAAAATAAAGTAATTTAGTTAGCATCTATAATTATAGTTATAAACAATTCATCAATTATCGGTTACCAAATAGATACCATAGAATAGAGGTTGATAATTGGACACTAATCCCTGAGGACGATAACTCGGTCTTCTAGACTATTACTTGTCACGACACGTGCACTTGCGTTTTAGTGTGTGCATAAATAGCGCATCAGTAGCCTTATGCATGTTTGTACCCCTGTAATCGTTGGCAAGATGTAGTCCATGAGGCTCCTCTCTGCAGGATGTTGGACTCGTTCCATTATGTCTACCGGTACTTCTTCATTTAACCCATTATGATTCTGTTGATTATCCATTATGATTGAATCAGCAATTCTTTTATTTTGCTTGTTCTGCTTACACGTTTTCTTAATCTCCGGATTTAGAGGGACAAGTATGTCTGCTCCTCTCCTTCTTCGTGTAAATAAAGCTTTTTGAAATTGATAAAAAACAAGACACACAGATCAAGACACATGTGTTCTAAAATAAAAAGAAAAAAAATAAAAACCAAAGTAGAAATAAGATTAGATACTTCGATATTGATAGTACTTCAGTCCCCGACAACGACGCCAAAAACTTGTTGTGATTTTTCTATATGCTTACGCAAGTGAACGTATGACATTGTAGTAATAATCTCGGTAAGACCGAGTATCATCCACATAGACTGAATTATCAAGTACCGATTAACTAATCTTTAGTTTCTATTTGGTAACAGTTTATAAGTGTTTGGTTTTTAAACTAAAAACTAACACTAACGTAATATGCAGAAAATAAACTAAGGATGATAATACTTGGAGTTTAAAACAGTTATGAAGGGAATTAGGGCTTTCAATCTCCTCAACTATCCACTCAGTCACTTGTTAATGCAAGACTAATGATTCTTCTTAACGAAGGTGTTCTATATATTTCGGTTAGGACATATAAAAACTCAACCTAAGTCGAAACTTTCTATATTTTTATGATAAATTTTACCACATGGGAGGATTAAGACCAATAACCTAAACCACTACATAGGCAATCATGATACTGTCGTTCAAGATTAAACCTACGTCTAAACAACTATAGCATATTCAAATCTCCATTTTCAGATCTCGATTTGAAATCATATACGTTATGAGAATTAATGGTCAGTTAATTATCATACATTCATCACAAGTTGAACAGGTCTTAATATACGCAGAAGAAATCACTAACAATGTATTAAGTTATGAAAGAGGTTCAAGTGATTCGATGGAAAACTCTAATAAAAGTAATTAGATCATAGACATGCTAAGAAGCAATCAATAATATCCAATATGAACTTAATTAAAGTAAATAAAAGAAAAGAAAAAAAACTTGAACAATAGAAGTCTCTAATTGTGTTTTCTGCCTCCATTCTTGCCTCTCAAAGTATGATATATCTAAAATTTGTTTCCTAGGGCTTATATATCGAGAAAACTCCATTTTGGACCATTTTACCCTTATTAAAATTAAGCTTCCCGTAACATTGCAGGTCGTCGGCGCCGCGGCTCACTTCTGTAGCGCGACCCATATTTAGCGAAAATCACCGAGCTACGGAAATCGGGCTCGCAGACTCGGCTCCGGCGTCGCGGTGCCTTTGACTGATTTTTCTTGACCACGGTTATTAAGCGTCTCGACTCCATCTTCTTCTGTCGCGGCTCTGCAGCGCCACGACCCTAGACTCCAAATGCCACAACTCTTGATCATGTTCTTGTCCGGATTTTTGCCCGATTTCTTTTATGCTTTCCAGGACTCTGATTGATTGATTGGGGCTGGATGTGCACTTTCATCCTCAAACTCAGCGAAATTCCTCTTGAATTCGCCATATCCCATCTAAATCGCTTGACACCTGAAAACACAAAACAAAATGCATAATACTGTACAAAACACTAAAAACGCATAAAAGACATCCTAAAACAGACTGTAAAACAATACTAAAATGGACTTAACATTTTCAACTTTGAACATTCCTTAGTCGATTATCATCGGATTTACTTACTGTGCGGTAAACGTGATGTCTTGAACCGTCAGTGTTTAGTGTAAACCAAGATAATGATATCAACACAATAACTCCCCTTATTTATTTCTTCTCATAGTTTTGTCCTTTGTGGCCATGGACAATTTCTTGGATTCTTAAGTGCGTACTTTTGAAGTGTCATGTCTTCGCACTTAAATATGTGATCTCCTATAAGGTATCCTACTATACCCCACTCGCAAGTGTTAGGAATCATTAAAAGATTTTAGAGACTTATCATTTACCTATTATGCATGTAGCACTTAGTGTCTATCGCGGGAACAACCTTGGAATTATATTTTCTTAAAAAATAACAATCTGAAGTGCTCTTACTTCAAGTGAATAGCTAAAACTGAACCTCTACAATTTAGTTTTCCCATTGAACCAAATTTCTGGGATTTCCAGACAGTAAGATTGGGTTACCACCATAAAGATTCTTATTGTTTGGGTTTTAAGCCATTCTCCTAGACATGCAGAATATTTGATCTTTGGGTGGACCTTTAGTTAATGGATCTGCTATGTTATCCTTTGATTTGACGTAATCAATGAAAATGACACCCGTAGTGATCAACTGTCTAACGGTCTTATGTCTCCTACAAATATATCTAGACTTGTCATTGTACATACTATTCCATGCCCTTCCTAAAGTCGATTGGTTATGACAGTGAATCATCAATGAAGGTACGGGTTTATCCCAACAAGGGATATCATCAAAGAAGTCGTAAAGCCATTCTGTTTCTTCTCCTTCTTTATCTAAAGAAATAAATTCTGATTCCATCGTAGATCGGGCGATACATGTTTGCTTAGAGGACTTCCAAGACACAACCCCACCACCAATTGTAAAAATATACTCACTGATGGATTTGGTGTTCTTTATGTCTGATATCCAGTTTGCATCATTGTATCCTTCTAATATGGCTGGATATCTAGAATAATGTAATATGTAAGTCAATAGATATTTCAGATATCATAGTATCCGATTTAACACCTTCCAGTGATCAATTCCAGGATTACGAGTAAACCTAGCTAACTTATGGACTAGATAAACGATATCGGGTCGGGTGCAGTTTGTAATGTACATTAAACTACCAATGACATGCGGATATCGCTCTTGGGATACAAGTGCACCATTATTCTTATCCATTCTATGATTCATATCCATTGGTGACTTCATAGGGGGACTGTCGGATACATCAAATTTCCTCAAAACATTTTCATGTAATGGGATTGAGATAAGACCAGCCCGTCAGATGTCTTAGAAATCTTAATTCATAAGATTACATCTGCAATATGCATATCTTCCATGTCGAAACATTATTTCAACATATTCTTTGTTTCCATAATCAAGTTTAGACTACTTCCGGTGATGAACATGTCATCTACGTAAAGGCATAGCATGATAAATGAATCAAAGCTCTTTTTGATATAGATATATTTATACATTCATTTATGGAGAAATATTTTGATAATAATGTATTATCAAACTTTTCATGTCACTGTTTCGGGGCTTGTTTGAGTTCATACAGAGACTTAACAAGTCGACATACTTTCTTTCTTGTCCTGGAACCACATACCCCTCGGATTGTTCCATGTATATTTCCTCTTCCAACTGTCTATTTAGGAAGGTTGTCTTGACATCTATTTGATGTATCTCAAGGTCACACAAAGTTGCAATGGCTATGAATACCCTTATGGACATTAATCTAGACACAGGGGAATATGTGTCGAAGTAATCGATGCCATATTTTTGTCTGTAGCCTTTGACTACTAATCTAGCCTTATACTTGCCAATAGTTCCATCCACTTTGTACTTTATTTTGAGTATCTACTTACAACCCAAAGGTTTGCTTTCCGGAGGAAGATTAAATATTCCCAAGTAGGGATGACAAAAATGATATGACCCACCCTACCGTACCCGGTCAACGCGGGTAATTACCCGCTTTGACTGACCCATGGGTTGGGTAGGGTATTAACATGATTGTTTGAGGGTGGGTTAGATGAGGGTAAAGATATGTATGTACCTTACTCGTACCCTACACACTACCCATTATTCGTTTAATTTGGAATTTTATATTCATGATTCCTATTTTTTTTAATTGTGATTTTATTTGTTAGATGAAGTTCCTAGTACTACATCAAACTTAGTTGAATGTTCAACCATTTGTGTTGATGAAGATGTGGATGATGAATGTATGGAATCTTACATATATTACTTATTAATAAATGAAGGTGTAATTGTTTTCTATTTGGTTAATTCAATTAATTTTTTATCAATGTTGTAGATCATTTGATAATACTTTAAAGATTTTTCAATGGTCAATATAGTGCTTTGTTGTTCCAAAGGTATGACTTTATTGTTGTGTTTTTTCTTCCTTTATATTGAGATATAATTTTTTCTATATAATCTTTTTTTTTTATCATTTTTCTTCTTTTATTTTTTCATAGATTTATGGAGAAGCACACTAAAGTTTGAATATCTTGAAGACATGTTTGATGTAGTTGCATTTTGTTTTTGAGATGACATTAGTGTTTGGACAATTTATTTCATGGAACTTTGATTGTATTTTGTAATTATGAAACTTATTTGGTAATATATTTTATGAAATTTGTAGAATTTTTGTCTTTTATTTGAGAAAGTGACCCGCGGGTACCCAATACCCGAAAGGGGCAAATAAGGGTATAAAAATAATATACCCAGTGGGTAATGGGTAGGGTATGTGTATCACATTTGGGAGGGTGGGTGTTGACACCCAATTTTGACCCTCCCGTCCAGTCATTAACTATAAAATTAGGCTAATTTTGTAAAATAATTTTTTATGATTTTTTATAATAAAATGCAGCGATAAAACATAAATACAGGCATAAATAAATAATTTGATAATGGCGTCGCGTCTCACGTAGAGTATTAAGCACTTAGAGTCCCGCGCCCGCATTTATTAATTGCAAGCTATGTCGTAATTCTTAAATAATTAATAAATACATAAAATAAATAATTTAGCAATAACGTCGTGTCAGGTAGCATAGCCGCATTTATTAATACGCAGGATAATTTCATAATCATTTGTAATCAATCTAACACATGCATTTAATAGCGCCGCATTTATAAAAGCCTTAAACAATTCTTAAATATCATACTTGCATTTAGCATTTAATCTAAACTCAATTCAATTTTAACGTCGCAATAATGCATAATAATAAGATTTTAAATAAAAGCGCCGCATTTAAGCATTAATTAAATAGTACGTCCGTCTTTATTTCTTAAACTCAAGCACTAATTAAATAGCACGCCCATTTTATTCTTGTAATAATTTTAATAAAGCACTTAAATAATCTAAGCACAATTTTTTTGTTTTAATTTACTACTAATTAATTAATACACTTAAAACTCTACCCATAATAACCTAAGCCTAAATTATTAACTCCTAATTCTACCCAGCCCACCTATTTATCTTACCCGCAGGCCCAACACCCAGGCCCCATTCCCTTCTTCCCTTATTTCCCTAAGCCCACGCCTAAAGCCAGCAGCCCTCAGCCTTTTCCTTTACCCTCACATCGTCCCTTCCCTGTCGACTAAACAACGAAACGCAACCCTAGAAAACTTCATTCGTCGCCGCCCGGATTTCTCGCCGGAGAATCCGGGCTTCCCTTTACCCACGCACCCTAGCCAGCTTTCCTTACCCATGCACCTTCTCGAACGATTTCCTTCCATAACCAAACGAATCTTCCACAAATCCCTTCAAATCAGAACCCATCCGAATCTACAAAATCAGTAGCAAATCAATCCAAAATAGGCAGCCAATATCGCACCAAAATCGTCCCTTAACTACTGAGATTAATACCAAGATTTCGCATTAAATGGTCTAAAACCTTACCTAATAGGGAACCCAAACGGGGGCTATATAAGCACAGTAGGGCAGAGAGCAACGGGAGAGTCGAATAGCAATAGACGACAGAGTTCAAGGAGGAAGACGGCAGAGCTCAGTGAGGTAGCACCTTCCTCACTGTCGAACACCCCCTTAGCAGCAGTTAGGAGATAGCAGTTTAGGTCAGAAATTGAGACGGAGAGTAGAGCAGAAAGAGGGAGATAGCAATCGTTTCACCCTTAGCAATAGTGAGGAACCACATAGCAATTTAGGGCAATCGTTTTACACCTGTGAGCAGAGGAGAGCCTATTCGAAGACGACAGACAGTAGGCATCGATAGGGACACCCTGAGCAGCAGTTAAGAACACACACAGAGTCGAATAGAGCTTGGAGAGCATCGATTCAGGGATCAGTCGAACCCTTCTCTCAGTTCTAGCCAAAAATCAGCAAGCAGTTTTACCCCTTTCATTCGCATCGCAAACCCAAAACCCGTCGATTGGACCGACGACTTGATACGCTGCCCCGGGTCGCTGTCCGGAGAAGGTAAACCCATTCCCTTTCAGATTTTCTTATGTGATTTACAATTTGTAACCTGTTTGACTGATATGCTCTGTTGGTAGTATTTAACATTTTAGTCGCTGTTGTGTATGGTCGAAATTACTGGTTTAGTGTCGATACCATTTGCTTGACAGTCGACTTGTCTATTTTTACTGTTAATATTCATCCCTGTATGTTATGAAGCCTGAACCTTGAAAAATAGAATGGGGATTGTTCTTTGATATGTTTTAAGTGTTGGAATCATGAAGCATGCTAGTTGAGTGTCACATATGAGCATTTTTGTCTGGGTTATGTCCCATTTAATTTCAAGTCTCGATATGTTGATGGAGTCTATTTAGGTTCGACTTTGTTTTACTTGGATCACACCAAGAAATCTGTTTCGCTACCTGTTTGTTGCAGGTTTTGCTTGTTATGCATAGTTGATTAAATATTGTTTGGCTTGAATCATGTGGGATATCCATCCATCTTCCATTATATTAATTAATGCTTAACCTGCTTGTGCTGGCCTGTTTCCCTCGGATTTACTAAACTTACAATGATATGTTTCAAAGATACATAAAATATAGGAATTTAGATGTATACAAGGTGTATATCAAGGTTGTATGTCTTTGCATACATCTAAGTATATCACATATATTTTAAATATTGTGTGTATGTCATCTCGGGATGTTTGTTTATTTACTTTCTGATCCTCATGTTTGTTAACATGACTGCATATTTAGCTCTACTTTGTTGAATCTTAAAATAGGTCCATGACAGCATATAATGTCTCCTATTGTGCTATGTTAATCTGTTAAATTGGTCTACATAATACCCATGTTAGTAAGGAGCCTGAAATTGATGTATTTGTGTTAATAAAATAGTTTAAACATGATCATATATGTCTAAATTGGCATTCAAAACTTTATAAATTGATCAATTTCCCAATTGATTGCTTCCCTGTGCCTGTACCGAATAAACCTATATTACAGTGGCCCTTCTCTGTTTTAAATGTAAGTCGGCATTGTCTAAGTATGTCTTCCTGATCTTGTATCCTAAATTGGGAGCCTGGAGGTATGACTGTTGGTTTATCCCTGGCTAATGGTTGAAAATGAACATGCAAGAGGTCTCAGCCCATAAATCTCCATTTTTGCCTCTGTGTTGTCATCCATTCACGTGCATACATGGGCTAAGCCCATTGGGTCACTTCTCATTTGTTTGGTTATCTACTAACCCATACGTGCATATATGCTTAAACATAAAATTATATGTGTTACATCTCATGCTAAATGCTTATTTATTATTATGATAGAGATTTGGACATGTACTAATCCTTATATTATTATTTTTACATGGCACGCACCGGAGCAACAAAGAGTCTCATAACGAGACTCGTCGTGGCAAACGTAAAGGCATGCATATACATCCATCGGGTCCCTCTTCGGCCATTCCTAGACAAACAAATAGGACGGGGTCATCCGCTTCAATCCCTTGCTCTCTTATCTCATCCTTATCTTACTTTATTTGTTATTGTAATTTATAACTTTGTAATTAATAGGAAACCAAGAGCAATTAGCATTTGAGCATAAGGGGAAGGTAATTTATAATTGGAAACGCATTTCTACTTTACGCGTCTTTTACGATTATTATATCTAAATTTTACCAAAGCAATCTAAATGATTTAACTTGCATTATAAAATCAACAATTTGTTTCTTATTAAACCCATAATAAATGTCCTCCTAAACTCTCAACAAAAATCATCTTAAGCATTTTTTATATAATATTACGCGCAAGTTAAGCAAGATAAATTTAGCTAGCAGTATACCTAACTAGTCCGTAAATAACCTTTGCATGAACACATAATTAGTCCATAAAGCACCCTCTTAGCATTCTTTAACATTTCTAGCCCTTTTTAGCACTTTTAATCGCCCTTTGGCATTTAACACCTTTAGCACATTTTGTCCTTAATATTTTAGCACCTCCTAGCATTCTTTTGTACTTTAGCATATTAGCACTACTTTCAGCACTTTAGCATTTAGCATTTCTTAAGCGCCATTTAGCACTCTTCTAGCATTTAATACCTTTCAGCAACCTTTAGTATTTTAAGCACTTTTAAACATTTAGCATTTGGCTCTTTTATTTATTTATAACACCTTTTGTCCTTTTTATACCACCTTTTAAACATTTTAACATTTTAGCATTTTATTAAGCAGGAAGAGCTTCTATTTTGCATTTCTTAAACATAATAATTACCCTAGGTTTGGCAGGACAACCGCAAGTTAGCGGATCTTAGAGGGTGCCTAACCCCTTCCCTCTAGGTTAATAAAGAACCCTTACCCAGAATCTCACTAAGTTTAGCAGACCATAAAGAATGGAGTTAATGTTTTACTTTAAACCAGTTAAACATTTAGGTGTCCTAATTCACCCAAACTAATTAGGTGGCGACTCCGCGAACCCTTAGCATTCTAGCAACCCTTCTAGCACCTTAGCAATTTCTAGCACCTCTTTTGCACTTTTGCACTTTTAAGCACTTTTAATATTTTAAGCATTTTTTAGCATTTTATCGTCTAACATTTTTTATTTGAGCAGGGCTAGCTTATTTAAAAATGTCGCGGTCGAAATCGGGCGCGACAGAAATGGCGACTCTGCTGGGGAATTTAGGTTCTTAACCATAACAGACCTAGGGTTATTATTTGGCAATTATTTTTGCATTTAATTTTTTGTGTGTTGTATTTTGTTTTATTTATTTTTAATTGCTACTTGCTTTACTGCTTTCCCTAAACTGGCATTCCGCTCATATTTCTTCCACTCTGGAAAATTTACACAATCACACACTACATGCGAGGTGCGCTGGGTGCATCAGCAAAATTCTTTCTTCAAAATCCAAATTTAGGAGAGTCGATAATATACGTGGAGTGCCCGGTCTAACCGGTGGCCGCGTAGCCTTCTCACTCGAGTTGTCCGTTCGGGAACCTTGCGTCCAGAAAAGCCAAATCTTAGAAACTTAAGATAGAGCTATACCACCCTTTATTTTAGGGCATGCATGCATTTACCTTAGGTGGGTCGGTCATTGGCATCGACACCACAATTAGGAAGACACCAAACTTGTCGACGGGTTTCTCAACCCAACGACCAACCAGCATATTATGTGTAGCGTGGCAATGACAGACAAATCCAAGCCTAATCATGACATGCCGAAATTGGGAAAAGTGCACCGTCATTTGGTCGCCATTTCCAACAAAGGCATTATAGTTGGACGACTTGGACAAATCCGTCATAATCTCGCATAAGCGACGTTTAGGCTTACCTCTGGCATAAAGAGGTCCCCCTGCATGTTAGGAAACGTTTGAATGTGCTATGTGCAATATATCTGCTACATACCTGCAAATTATGTGCTTTATGCTAACACCGTTTGTTGCATTTTTAGAAAGATTTATCATCTCCCCCAAAGGTCGATTTGTATTTGACTAAGCAATGACAGAGCATCAATATTTCGCAAGATCAAAGGCACGGCCCAGCGACATGACCGATTCGAGGGCATTTGAGCGGAACGAGTCGGAACCTGTCTTGGTTCCTATAGGCAAAGCAGGGGTCTCAGAAAAGAAAAGCAGCATAGATCCGATCGAGCACCTCGCCCAGTTACCGCAGCAAATGGCAACCCTACAGGCCGAAATCAGAAGGCCCAGAAACATAACATACAAGCAACTACATTGAGACCTACTTTAGGCCAGACACCCTTTTCAAAACTGGGACAATGTAGGAAACCAGACAGGGGTTGCAAGTCCAAACAGGCCAGGCACGCTGATATCAAGAAACAAGGCGGCGAAGTCAAATGCGAATCGACCCCCCCCAAAACTCACAAATTTTCTTTGAGCGCAGGTCTTTTCATATTAACAGAAGCAGAAAGTGCAATAGCCGAAGCAGAAAATACGGCGAAAAGTTTCTTCGTATTAGCAGAAGCAGCAAAAAGCAGCAAAGGCAGAGGATGACAACAATCCAAAGTCCGCAGCAAAAGCAGCAGCAGCAGAAAGGGGCATCAACAATCAGCAGTCAAAGTTCAGAGTTCCGCAACAAAACCTAGCGCATCAACTCGGACATAAAGTCAAAGTTGCAACCCACGCACGCAACAAGGACACTATGGCAATTAAATCGATCCGTGCAAGGACAACATCTCGAGATTCATCCCAGATATTAGGGACGACATCTCTGCCCATAAAATTGCACTTCTCATATGTATTTATCATTTCGTTTAAACAGGTATACACTAACTTTTTCTCAAGCTTAGCTTGCAGGAGCATTTATTCCACAGGAGCAGCAGCAACACGTCCAGGCAACGACGTTATCAGCACAGCAAGTCTACGCAACGACGCCAGCAGCAACACGTCCAGGCAACGACGTTATCAGCCGACAAAGAAGTCTACGGCGGCGCCCGGAAGAACATCGCCCAGTAACGGCGTTATCGGCGACAAGTCTCCGCAATAACGCCCGGAAGAACACGTCCAGTAACGGCGGCGTTATCGGCCGCGGCAAGTCTGCGACGCGGCGCGGCCAGCGTCCGAACGCGGCGTTATCGACGCCGCAAAGAAGTCCGAAACGACGCCCGAAGAACGTCCGAGCAGCGGCGTTATCGGCAGCAAGTCGCAACGGCGCCCGAAGAACACGTCCAGTAACGGCGTTATCGGCACAACAAGTCTGAACGGCGCGGCCCGGAACGTCCAGAACGGCGTTATCGGCCGCGGCAAGTCTACGGGCGACGCCGGCGGAACACGCCCGTCGACGGCGGCGTTATCGGCCAAAGAAGTCTACGAATAGCGCCCGGCGGCAACGTCCGAACGACGGCGTTATCAAAGCAAGTCTCCGCAACAACGCCCGGAAGAACACGTCCGAACGACGGCGTTATCGGACAAAGAAGTCCGAAAACGACGCCATCATCAGCATATTACATCGGCACCGGGACGATTTTCTCTGTTCTCAAAATTGCATTTTTCTCATTCATGCTTTATTATTCTGTCTTAGCAGTTATGCACTAACTCTTTCTTGAGCTTTAGTCTACAGGGACATTTGCAGCAAGGACAACGCATTCGCATTCACAATCGCAACACAATGGCGAAATCACAACATTTGCAGCATCGCATCAACACAGCAGGCATCACATTTTTGATAACATTTTCTACTCACAATTGCATTGCTTAAAAAATTATGCATCATCATTTTGCCTTAACAGTTATGCACTAACCGTTTGTTTAAGTCTTAGCATGCAGGAGCACAACGTGGATTTTCTCTTACAGCGAACCGGGGCAATTTGTTGGGGGGCCAACCTTCCCAACGATTGGCAGAAGCGGCCTCAAGCGTCGGTCCACTCGCTCCACACCACCATAGAACCCAGCACCATAAACCATAGCGGTACATCCCAGGTTCAAGCCAGTTTTTTTCTTTTACTTTTTGCACCATAGCCCAGTGTCATCATAACTCGACACTGGGACAGCTTTGAGTCCGCGTTAGCCCGCCTTGGTGTTTTGACCATGGTAGCCCAGTGTCGTCATAACTCGACACTGGGCGGCTTTGAGTCGCGTTAGCCCGCGCGTGTTTTGACCATGGTAGCCCGGTCGTCATAACTCGACACCTGGGGCGGCTAGTCGCGTTAGCCCGCAGTGTTTGACCAAGTAACCCGGTCGTCATAACTCGACACCGGGGCTTTTGATTTTTGCGTCGGCGCTTACACGCCTAACATTTTTTTGCAATGCGAAGATAGAGACAAAATTGGCTATGAGTCAACGTCTTTGTCGAAGATTCTTCCATCATCTCCATACAAAGAGGACCGGTATTGACACCAATTTTGACCCTCCCGTCCAGTCATTAACTATAAAATTAGGCTAATTTTGTAAAATAATTTTTTATGATTTTTTATAATAAAATGCAGCGATAAAACATAAATACAGGCATAAATAAATAATTTGATAATGGCGTCGCGTCTCACGTGAAGTATTAAGCACTTAGAGTCCCGCGCATTTATTAATTGCAAGCTATGTCGTAATTCTTAAATAATTAATAAATACATAAAATAAATAATTTAGCAATAACGTCGTGTCAGGTAGCATAGCCGCATTTATTAATACGCATGATAATTTCATAATCATTTGTAATCAATCTAACACATGCATTTAATAGCGCCGCATTTATAAAAGCCTTAAACAATTCTTAAATATCATACTTGCATTTAGCATTTAATCTAAACTCAATTCAATTTTAACGTCGCAATAATGCATAATAATAAGATTTTAAATAAAAGCGCCGCATTTAAGCATTAATTAAATAGTACGTCCGTCTTTATTTCTTAAACTCAAGCACTAATTAAATAGCACGCCCATTTTATTCTTGTAATAATTTTAATAAAGCACTTAAATAATCTAAGCACAATTTTTTTGTTTTAATTTACTACTAATTAATTAATACACTTAAAACTCTACCCATAATAACCTAAGCCTAAATTATTAACTCCTAATTCTACCCAGCCCACCTATTTATCTTACCCGCAGGCCCAACACCCAGGCCCCATTCCTTTCTTCCCTTATTTCCCTAAGCCCACGCCTAAAGCCAGCAGCCCTCAGCCTTTTCCTTTACCCTCACATCGTCCCTTCCCTGTCGACTAAACAACGAAACGCAACCCTAGGAAACTTCATTCGTCGCCGCCCGGATTTCTCGCCGGAGAATCCGGGCTTCCCTTTACCCACGCACCCTAGCCAGCTTTCCTTACCCATGCACCTTCTCGAACGATTTCCTTCCATAACCAAACGAATCTTCCACAAATCCCTTCAAATCAGAACCCATTCGAATCTACAAAATCAGTAGCAAATCAATCCAAAATAGGCAGCCAATATCGCACCAAAATCGTCCCTTAACTACTGAGATTAATACCAAGATTTCGCATTAAATGGTCTAAAACCTTACCTAATAGGGAACCCAAACGGGGGCTATATAAGCACAGTAGGGCAGAGAGCAACGGGGGGAGTCGAATAGCAATAGACGACAGAGTTCAAGGAGGAAGACGGCAGAGCTCAGTGAGGTAGCACCTTCCTCACTGTCGAACACCCCCTTAGCAGCAGTTAGGAGATAGCAGTTTAGGTCAGAAATTGAGACGGAGAGTAGAGCAGAAAGAGGGAGATAGCAATCGTTTCACCCTTAGCAATAGTGAGGAACCACATAGCAATTTAGGGCAATCGTTTTACACCTGTGAGCAGAGGAGAGCCTATTCGAAGACGACAGACAGTAGGCATCGATAGGGACACCCTGAGCAGCAGTTAAGAACACACACAGAGTCGAATAGAGCTTGGAGAGCATCGATTCGTGGATCGATCGAACCCTTCTCTCAGTTCTAGCCAAAAATCAGCAAGCAGTTTTACCCCTTTCATTCGCATCGCAAACCCAAAACCCGTCGATTGGACCGACGACTTGATACGCTGCCCCGGGTCGCTGTCCGGAGAAGGTAAACCCATTCCCTTTCAGATTTTCTTATGTGATTTACAATTTGTAACCTGTTTGACTGATATGCTCTGTTGGTAGTATTTAACATTTTAGTCGCTGTTGTGTATGGTCGAAATTACTGGTTTAGTGTCGATACCATTTGCTTGACAGTCGACTTGTCTATTTTACTGTTAATATTCATCCCTGTATGTTATGAAGCCTGAACCTTGAAAAATAGAATGGGGATTGTTCTTTGATATGTTTTAAGTGTTGGAATCATGAAGCATGCTAGTTGAGTGTCACATATGAGCATTTTTGTCTGGGTTATGTCCCATTTAATTTCAAGTCTCGATATGTTGATGGAGTCTATTTAGGTTCGACTTTGTTTTACTTGGATCACGCCAAGAAATCTGTTTCGCTACCTGTTTGTTGCAGGTTTTGCTTGTTATGCATAGTTGATTAAATATTGTTTGGCTTGAATCATGTGGGATATCCATCCATCTTCCATTATATTAATTAATGCTTAACCTGCTTGTGCTGGCCTGTTTCCCTCGGATTTACTAAACTTACAATGATATGTTTCAAAGATACATAAAATATAGGAATTTAGATGTATACAAGGTGTATATCAAGGTTGTATGTCTTTGCATACATCTAAGTATATCACATATATTTTAAATATTGTGTGTATGTCATCTCGGGATGTTTGTTTATTTACTTTCTGATCCTCATGTTTGTTAACATGACTGCATATTTAGCTCTACTTTGTTGAATCTTAAAATAGGTCCATGACAGCATATAATGTCTCCTATTGTGCTATGTTAATCTGTTAAATTGGTCTACATAATACCCATGTTAGTAAGGAGCCTGAAATTGATGTATTTGTGTTAATAAAATAGTTTAAACATGATCATATATGTCTAAATTGGCATTCAAAGCTTTATAAATTGATCCATTTCCCAATTGATTGCTTCCCTGTGCCTGTGCCGAATAAACCTATATTACAGTGGCCCTTCTCTGTTTTAAATGTAAGTCGGCATTGTCTAAGTATGTCTTCCTGATCTTGTATCCTAAATTGGGAGCCTGGAGGTATGACTGTTGGTTTATCCCTGGCTAATGGTTGAAAATGAACATGCAAGAGGCTGTCTCAGGCCCATAAATCTCCATTTTTGCCTCTGTGTTGTCTGTCCAGCCCACGTGCATACATGGGCTAAGCCCATTGGGTCACTTCTCATTTGTTTGGTTATCTACTAACCCATACGGGCATATATGCTTAAACATAAAATTATATGTGTTACATCTCATGCTAAATGCTTATTTATTATTATGATAGAGATTTGGACATGTACTAATCCTTATATTTTTTTTTACATGGCACGCACCGGAGCAACAAAGAGTCTCATAACGAGACTCGTCGTGGCAAACGTAAAGGCATGCATATACATCCATCGAGTCCCTCTTCGGCCATTCCTAGACAAACAAATAGGGGCGGGGTCATCCGCTAATCCTTGCTCTTATCTCATCCTTATCTTACTTTATTTGTTATTGTAATTTATAACTTTGTAATTAATAGGAAACCAAGATCAATTAGCATTTGACGCATAAGGAAGGTAATTTATAATTGGAAACGCATTTCTACTTTACGCGTCTTTTACGATTATTATATCTAAATTTTACCAAAGCAATCTAAATGATTTAACTTGCATTATAAAATCAACAATTTGTTTCTTATTAAACCCATAATAAATGTCCTCCTAAACTCTCAACAAAAATCATCTTAAGCATTTTTTATATAATATTACGCGCAAGTTAAGCAAGATTAATTTAGCTAGCAGTATACCTAACTAGTCCGTAAATAACCTTTGCATGAACACATAATTAGTCCATAAAGCACCCTCTTAGCATTCTTTAACATTTCTAGCCCTTTTTAGCACTTTTAATCGCCCTTTGGCATTTAACACCTTTAGCACATTTTGTCCTTAATATTTTAGCACCTCCTAGCATTCTTTTGTACTTTAGCATATTAGCACTACTTTCAGCACTTTAGCATTTAGCATTTTTTAAGCGCCCTTTAGCACCTTTAGCACCCTTCTAGCATTTAATACCTTTCAGCAACCTTTAGTATTTTAAGCACTTTTAAACATTTAGCATTTGGCTCTTTTATTTATTTATAACACCTTTTGTCCTTTTTATACCACCTTTTAAACATTTTAACATTTTAGCATTTTATTAAGCAGGAAGAGCTTCTATTTTGCATTTCTTAAACATAATAATTACCCTAGGTTTGGCAGGACAACCGCAAGTTAGCGGATCTTAGAGGGTGCCTAACCCCTTCCCTCTAGATTAATAAAGAACCCTTACCCAGAATCTCACTAAGTTTAGCAGACCATAAAGAATGGAGTTAATGTTTTACTTTAAACCAGTTAAACATTTAGGTGTCCTAATTCACCCAAACTAATTAGGTGGCGACTCCGCGAACCCTTAGCATTCTAGCAACCCTTCTAGCACCTTAGCAATTTCTAGCACCTCTGTTGCACTTTTGCACTTTTAAGCACTTTTAATATTTTAAGCATTTTTTAGCATTTTATCGTCTAACATTTTTTATTTGAGCAGGGCTAGCTTATTTAAAAATGTCGCGGTCGAAATCGGGCGCGACAGTGGGTAGGGTACGGGAATCCCAAAACCCGCCCCAAACCCGACCCACTGCCATCCCTATTCCCAAGTATGATTTTGCATGATAAAATCTATTTCATTTTCTATAGCTTCTTTCCAAAGCGGAGCTTCTGGAGTTGACAATGCTTCCTTAAATGTCCTCGGTTCATTTTCAACCATATAGGTTAGAAAATCTGGACCAAAGGTTTTGTTTTTTAGCTTTTTTACTCCGTCTTGGTTCAACCTCTAGAACCCCTAAGTTTTGTAGATCTAGAACATTAAGTTCTGGATAGTTAGTAACTTCTGATTCTTGTAGATCTAGAACGTCTAGTTCCGGATAATCAGAAACTCCTGGGTCTTGTTGATTTTGAGCAGTTTGTTCATAAATTCATTTGTGCGAAATTATTTCTTTTTTCCTTCGAGGAAAGATCTGCAAAAAGAATTCAGCATTTCTTGATTCCATGATCGTTCCCTCGTGGATATCAGGTATCTCTGACTTATACACTAAGAAGCTATAAGCACTACTATTATTTGCATATCCGATGAATATGCAATCTGCAGTCTTAGGTCCAATTTTGACCTATTTTGGTTTAGGTACTTCGACCTTTGTCAAACAGCCCCACACTTTCAAATATTTGTAAGTGGGTTTCTTTCCTTTTCATGATTCATATGGAGTTTTATCCTTACACATATGCGAAACTCTATTGAGAATTGTATTAGCGGTAAGAATTGCTTCGCCTCACATGTTTTGGACTAAACCGGAGTTGATAAGTAAAATATTCATCATTTCCTTTAACGTACGGTTTTTGCGCTCGACAATACCGTTAAACAGAGGCGAGTAAGGAGCGATCGTTTGATGAATAATGTCAAATTAAGCACATTATTCTTCAAATGGTGCTACGTATTCTCCCCCTATCACTATGAATTGCCTTAATCTATAGATTAGTTGATTTTCAACTTCTACTTTGTAACGTTTAAATGCTTCAAACGTTTCATCCTTATTTTTGTAACAAGTAAACGTAACAATACTTGTACTATCATCAATGAAAGTCACAAAATACTTATTTTCCCTGTTACACCCCGTAATTCCATGGCTACTAAGTGAGAACATGATTATGGAAATAAGATTTGAATGTTGGAAGGAAAAAATTTTTACATTTTCTTATATGGAAAATTTTTGAGACTAATGTGATGACAAGAATTAATACTAGTAATTAAATTCTTTCCAATAGAATTATGGACTTAGTGTTGAATTATGAATCTTGGCATTGAAAATTAGAGGTCCATCAAAAAATTGAGAATTTTGGCTAAGTGTGAGATTAAATTTTGTGAAGAGAATTATGGGCGAATAAGAGGGTGACACGTGTCCCTCCCCACTTGTGTAGTAACTCCAATTATAAGTATACAAGTCTTTCAAGACTTAATGTCACAAATATCTTCATCAAACCCTCATCTCTCTTCCTTATCCTTCAATTTTCGAACTATCATATCCAAGAGAACAAGATCAACTTATTTTTCAAGATTAAGCTCTTTAACTAAGTTCTAAGTCAAGTTAACCTTCCAAACTTGTTGGTCACGATTTTGGCCAAGATATTTCTTGAAATTTTAAACTTGGAGATGAACTTTCTTGGAAGAAAAACATGAAAGTAAGATGATTACAAGGTAGTAAGGTATACATGTGTGTTGTTGTAACTTGAAGAAGTGGAGAAAAATGAAGTGATGGTGGTCGATCTTGTGGACTGTTTGGGCTAAAAACTAAGGTAAGATTTCTTCTTCCTCTTAAAGTACTTGGAGTTACATGATGTTATAGTAAAGGGATGATCTTGTGTTAAGTAAAATGGAGAATAAAAAAATTGCAAGTCACTGTTTTTGGCAAGATAGCCGATTGTGGACAGTTTTTTATATTGTTGGATTCGTTGGTTATTGTTGTTATTATCGTCACTACTTGCATGTTAAAATGAAGTAAATATGGTTATTACAAGTTGATATGATTATCTTAAAGTATTGGAACTTGAATTGGATTATAAGGAATATTGAAAAAGGATTTTGGTTGTGGTTGTTTGGTCGAGACTTGTATAAAACTGTTGGATATTGTTATGCAGTTTTAGGGACTGTTTTGTGGCGTTAGAATGCTGAAAATTCAGCCACCATTATGCATGTTTAAGTATAGTAATTGTTAATGAAAGTCCTAAAGGAATAATGGTGTAGAAGGGTGTTAAAAGACCTCACATTTTACCCTTGTTATTGTTGGATTGTGGACTATTTTAATGGACTGTTTTAACATGGAATAAGAGGTTGATTTACGTGAGAAATAGGTGTGTGAATCACCTTGATTAACTGTTTGGTTATGCCCTTAATTGGTGCTTGGTTATTGATGAAATTGGCCTTATTGGAAGGTGGAAAAGTACATATAAATAGGGGAAGTGCTGCCCAAATTTTTATAAGAAAAGATAGTCATTACTTGGTATTGACCTACACTAGTAAGCATGGAGTTGATAAACACGTTATTGTATTTATAGGTTGAAGTACTACTTGAGTTGGTTAGTTCATCAATAAGGTATGCGAACTATCCTTTCTTCTTTTGGCATGATTATTTATATGAAATGGGTGTACGGCGGACGTACGTAATTCCATTGAATCTTTTATGATACATGATATGTAAGTGACTTGATTGATAAGTGTAAGTGGCTTGATTTGATAAGTGTAAGTGACTTGATTGTGAAAGTGTAAGTGACTTGATTTGATAAGTGTAAGTGACTTGATTTTAAAAGTGTAAGTGTCTTGATTTTATAAGTGAAAGTGCCTTGAAGTTACAAGTGCTAGTATCTTTGGTTTTCTAAAATAAAAGTTCATTTTGGCATGATTTATATAAAATGATTGTACGGTGGACGTACATAGTACTTTTGGGTTCAAGTCTCTAATGATACATGATATGACTCTTTTTTCTTATAAAATGAATGTACGGTGGACGTACATAGTACTTTTGGGTTCAAGTCCCTAATGATACATGATATGACTTTTTTTATATAAAATGAATGCACGGTGGACGTACATAGTACTTTTGGGTTCAAGTCCCTAATGAAACATGATATGACTCTTTTTATAAAATGAATGTACAGTGGACGTACATAGTACTTTTGGGTTCAAGTCCCTAATATTACATGACATGATAGTGCTTGGGTTTTCTAAAAGAAAAGATATGATAAGTTCCTTTGATGTTACAAGTGAAAGTTCATTATATATGTTTGGTACATGATATGTTGGTACCTTGGTGTTTTCTAAAATGAAAGATGTGATAGTGCCTTGGTTTTTCTAAAATGAAAGTTCATTTTAAAGATGATGTTATGGAGAGTCAAAAGGTGATTTAAATTGCACAAGGTTGCCATGATAGTTATATGTATACATATTGGGTCGGGTTGCACGATCCGCAATACTATATATTTATTGGGACGGGTTGCACGATCCGCAACACTTGTATACATATATCGGGACGGATTGCACGATCCACAACACTTATATATTTATTGGGACGGGTTGCATGATCCGCAACACTATTATATATTGGGACGAGTTGCACGGTCCGCAACACTATTATATATTGGGACGGGTTGCACGATCCGCAACACTAGCATATATTGGGACGGGTTGCATGATCCGCAACACTGATATATATATATATATATGCATATGATAAGTATATGGGCAGGCGTCCCATGATGTTGACATGACTCTCATTTAAAAGAAAATGAGGGTACAATTGATTCTCTATTTTAAAAAGACACAGTTGACTCTCTATTTTTTTTAAAGGTACAGTTGACCCTTATTTTATATGGCACGGTTTGATATGGTATTTGATTTTCATAATTGTCCCTGTCATTCTTTGGCCAGTTCTGATTTTAATTAATGTACTTTATGTTTATATACTTGGTACCTATTATCGATTTCCCCGGGGCTAGCGTCTTGTGATAAGATGCACACACTTTAAACGCAAGTGCACGTTATCGTGACAAGTAGTATAGTCTTTGATAAGACCGAATATCGTCCACAAGGATTAGGGTCCAATTACCAACTATCTATTTTCTAGTATCTATTTGGTGAATTTATGATTGATTGGTTGTTTATAACTACGAATTATAAAAGCTATTTAACTATAAAGGTTTACTTCAGTTGTGATGAGAATAGGGCTTCCATGTATCCTTACTATCCGCTTATGCTACTTACTAATGCATTAACTCATGGTATTCTTCTTTAGGAGAAAGCAGGTTTACGAAATCGTTTTATACTCCCGTTAGGGTTATATAAACACTCAACCCCAGTATCGCACCTTACCTAACTTTCGTGATAAGGATAACTTTATAGGAGGATTAAGAACAAAAACCTAGTTGATCGTCACGCACAATGCGCAAAATTAGGGTTGTTAAGCCTCTCATCAACGCTACATAAATAATTGAGGTATTTTCATCCCCAATCCAAGAATATCTACCCAACTTACAAAGATATTCACAATCCCCCCTTTTCAGAATCTGATTAGAAATCATATAGTGATAATTAGTTGTCAATTAATTACCAAGAATTCAACTCAATTATTGGATAGATCTCTCAATAAGAAAAATAATCATAAGCATGCATTAATTTATAACATAAGTTTCTAGTAATTCAACATGGAAAGCCTATAAGAGAATTAGTTCTAGCCATAAAGATGACAAGAACTAATTCAAAGTTCATCATGCAAAACCGAAATAAAGTAAAGAAAAGGAAAAGAAAGTACTAAATTAATGATATCCAATCTCCAAGCCAAAAGTCTTGTGTTGTGCAAGAAGGAACCCTTAAAACCGCCTAGGGTTCTCCTTTTATAGGCAAAACCGCCTCAACTTTTCCTCGCAGCTCGCCCAAAATCCGTCAAAACCTATTTTTTCGCGTCGGCGCCGCGCCTGCGACAGCGCCGCGCCGGAGCTTCGCAATCCGTCGGTTGTTTGGCGCGCGCCCGATATCTCGCTGCGAGGCTCAGCGCCTGCATCTCCTGTGGCTTTCTCGGTGTGCGCCGGCCCCCGCTGTCACGAGGCGCGCTATATCTTCTGCACTTCTTCGAATGATGGGCGTCGCCACGCTGAGGCGCCGCGGCGCCGGTCTTGATTTTTCCCTCGTTCGCCACTTTCTCTGTTTCCAGCTCTGGCGTCTCCTCTTTTGCCCTCTTTTTGCTCTTTTTCCGCCATTTGGCCATTTTAACCACTTTGACTCAAAAGAAAGAAAAACTATCCTAATACGACACTTATATGTGCAAAATGGGACAAAAGACTAACTAAAACTGACTCAAAAGGTGTATATAAAATACACCGATCAAATACCCCCAAACTTAACCTTTGCTCGCCCTCGAGCAAAGATCAAAAGAAAGAAATACAGACTCAAGGAAAACAAACAAAAAAAAAAGACTCAATGACATTGATCACTTTTGCTGCATTAGTGTTATCTAGAAAAACATGAAGGTTAGCATAATAATATGCAGGAACATATAGCATGAAATTTTCAGCACACTAAACACATGAAGCTAAATATTTCGCAAACTCATATTCATCATGCTTAATGGAAGTCAATATACTAAATCATGCATATAAATTCAAGAATTCCTATGGCATGCTTACTTGCTATTCTCCACTAATTCTGGATATGCATAAAAGAGATCTTCAGGGCTTTAAGGGTTGTAATGTAGGCTTAGGTAGGGGTTGGTAAAAATAGGCATTTAGGCTCATTTTTGTGTACCATAAGCTCTTCAGCTTTTCAGTATTTCCCTTTTTTTTTTCTTTTTGTTCTTTTCTTCATTTCGATTCTATCTTTCCCCTCTTTTGTTTTGGGAGAGTGAAGTATATAATAATGTCAAGCACCCCCAAACTTAGGCTTTTGCCTATTTCTTATTACTTTTGTATTGGGGTGCAACAGACTTATTCACTCTTTTTGTCTCTTTTTTTAACACAATGTATTCCACTATTTCATATTTTCACTTATGGTACAATTTGTGGGAATATAGGGTGTCAAAGAAGAAGTTTCAATTTTTAGGCTCAATGGGGCTGACTAGGGATATTTTTAAAGTACGGGATAGAAAAGAATGGTAAGAATTGGCTATCAAAGAAATGCCTGAGTCATCTCCCTAACATGCATATCCTAACTATTTCGCCTCAAATAGCAAGCAATCATAATACATAAGCATTTATCATTTAGTATGCGTAATTCAAGCAAGAACTCCAAATAGACAGATTCTATGAGTTTTTGGCATATCTAACCTAAGTGTTTAGATAGTTGCTTCAATTCCGTTACATTATTTCACCTTACTTCACTAGGTGTTTCTAGCAACTACAGCAATTATGATCTTTGACAGACAATTATGACTCAAAAAGAAAAAAATTTGGTGACTCAAAATAGACATAAAACAATCAAAAAGACTTAAGTAAAACATAACATGACACATAAAGAAAACACCCCCAAACTTAAATCACACATTGTCCCCAATGTGTGTAGACTCAAAGACAGTAAAAGAAATAAGACACTTACAAATTTGGTTAAAATGGTGGTGGTGGCGGTGGATAATACTTTGAATTCCGTGAGGGGAGGAGCATTCTTGGTGTTTTGGTTTGGCGAGTGGGCCTTCGGATCAGGGTGTCTTCCAGATTTTCACATTTTCAGTTGTGGCGCCGCGGCCCTGCAAATGGGCGCCGCGGCGCCGAAAGTTCTGAACATCTTCTGGTTTATTGGCGCCGCGGCCCTGCTAATGGGCGCCGCGGCGCTATGGCGATTTTTCGGTTTCCTTGGCTTCTCTTTATTTTTCGCCTTCCACATCCTCGGCTTTCACCTGTCAACATAACATAGACACAAGAGCCCAAGACCGTGAGACTGAACAAAATAAAATAAAATAAAAACAGAAATTGAAATAACATAATTAAAAACATTGGGTTGCCTCCCAATGAGCGCTGTTTTTAACGTCTTTTAGCCGGACGCAAGTTCCTTATTATTTTAAGGTATGAGAAGTTACCAAGTTCATGTATTCCATTTCATTGATCAGGTAAGGTTTTAACCTCTGTCCGTTTACCTTGAAGGCAGCTCCCTCTCTCCCTTTTATTTCAATCGCTCCATATGGGAATACTCTCACCACCGTGTATGGTCCTGTCCAACGTGATTTTAACTTGCCTGGAAACAATCTCAACCTTGAGTTGAATAACAGCACTTGTTGTCCTTCTTGAAAGTCTTTTGGTATCAAATTCTTATCGTGTCATGCTTCGCTCGTTCTTGTAGATCTTTGCATTCTCATAGGCATTGTGTCGAATTCATCTAATTCGCCATTGTAGTAGCCTCCTACGTCTGCTGCTGTGGTATCCATGTTTAACTTCTTCATTGCCCAGTATGCTCTGTGTTCCAACTCTACTGGCAAATGACATGCTTTACCAAAGACTAATTTATAAGGTGACATACCAATTGGTGTTTTGAATGCTGTCCGGTATGCCCACAATGCGTCATCCAATTTGATAGACCAGTCTTTCCTTGAGCCGTTCACCATCTTTTCTAATATGCTCTTTACTTCTCTGTTTGATACTTCTGCTTGCCCATTAGCTTGAGGGTGGTAAGCAGTTGTAGTGCGGTGGTAAACTCCATATCGGGAAAGCAATGAATTCAGCTGTCTATTGCAAAAATGGCTCCCTTCGTCACTGATGAGAGCTCTTGGGGTGTCGAACCTTGTGAAAATATTCTTTTGGAGGAATTTTTGAACAGTCTTACTGTCGTTTTCTTTGGTGGCCACTGCTTCTACCCATTTGGACACATAGTCAACTGCCAGAAGGATGTATTGATTTCCAAAGGATGGCGGGAATGGCCCCATGAAATCGATTCCCCACACATCGAATAGTTCCACTTCCAATATCCCTTGCGAAGGCATTTCGTTTCGTCTTGAGATGTTCCCTGTTCTCTGACAATTATCACATCTCTGCACAAAGGTATGGGCATCCTTAAAGAGTGTTGGCCAGTAGAATCCGCATTGCAATACCTTTGCCGCTGTTCTTGATGCCCCAAAGTGTCCACCACATGATAAGGTGTGGCAATGGTTGAGAACCTGGTGCATCTCTTCCTCTGGTATACATCGCCTGATGACTTGGTGACAAGATGTTTGTATAACAACGGTTCCTCCCAATAGTAATGTTTTACTTCTGACAAAAACCTCTTCACTTCTTTGCCTTGACAAGCACTGGGGTAATACCTTAGCCACGAAAGTTGACAAAATCAGCGTACGAAGGTAAATTAGAATTCATACTTACTCGGAGCAGTTGTTAAATGCGGAAAGTGATCATTTATTTGCACATCCTTGGTGTTCTGGCTCTCTGTGTTTTCCAGTCTTGACAAGTGGTCTGCAACTGAATTCTCTGTTCCTTTCTTATCACGAATCTCTACGTCAAATTCTTGTAGGAGTAGGACCCATCGGATGAGGCGAGGCTTCGCATCCTTCTTTGTCATCAAGTACTTTATAGCAGAGTGGTCAGTGTATACTATCACTTTATTCCCAATCAAGTATGGCCTGAATTTCTCAAACGCATATACTATAGCTAGTAGTTCTTTTTCAGTAGTTGCATAATTTAATTGTGCGTCGTTTAGAGTCTTACTAGCATAGTAAATGGATCTAAATACCTTGTCGATTCTCTGTCCAAGCACCGCTCCAACTGCATAGTCGCTTGCATCGCACATTAGTTCGAATGGGAGCTCCCAGTTTGGTGCAATGACTATGGGTGCTGAAATGAGCTTTTCCTTGAGCGTTTGAAATGCGGATAAGCATTCTTTATTGAAGTCGAAGGCAACCCCCGTCATTAGCAATGTGGAAAGGGGCTTTGAGACCTTTGAAAAATCCTTGATAAATCTTCTATAAAAACCTGCATGTCCAAGGAAACTTCTGACTCTTTTTGTTGATACTGGAGGTGGGAGATTTTCGATCACAGAAATTTTTGCTTTGTCCACCTCAATACCTTGGTTTGATATTTTATGTCCCAAGACGATTCCTTCTGTTACCATGAAGTGACATTTTTCCCAATTTAGCACAAGGTTAGATTCTTCGCACCGGCTTAACACTGCTTCTAAATGCCTTAAACACTCATCGAATGATGCTCCAAAGACCGAAAAATCATCCATAAAGATTTCTATAGTTCTCTCTACCATATCTGAAAAAATTGCCATCATACACCTCTGAAAAGTTGCAGGTGCATTGCAGAGTCCGAATGGCATCCTTCTGAATGCAAATGTACCAAAAGGACAGGTGAATGTTGTCTTTTCCTGATCTTCTGGGGCTATTGCAATCTGGTGATACCCTGAGTATCCATCCAAAAAACAGTAGTAGTTATGCCCTGCAAGTCTGTCCAACATTTGATCTAGGAATGGCAACGGGAAGTGGTCTTTTCTAGTTGCTTTATTCAACTTGCGATAGTCAATGCAAATTCTCCATCCGGTGACCGTTCTCGAGGGAATGAGTTCGTTTCTTTCGTTGGTCACCACTGTTATTCCACCCTTTTTCGGCACCACTTGTACTGGGCTTACCCATGTGCTGTCGGATATGGGGTAGATTACTCCTGCATCGAGCCATTTTAGGATTTCCTTTCTCACTACCTCTTTCATGTGTGGGTTTAGTCGCCTTTGGGCTTCGATGGATGGTCTGCTTTCCTCATCTAGACGGATCTTATGCATTACTGTCGATGGACTTATCCCTTTTATGTCCGCTAATGTCCATCCAATGGCCCGCTTGTGATTCTTTAGTACTCTTAGCAGTTTGTCAATCTCTTCGGTGGATAGGTGGCATGAAATGATCACTGGTAAGGTTTTTTCTTCACCTAGGTATTGGTATTGTAGATGATTTGGTAGGGTTTTTAACTCTAACTCTGGAGCCTTCTCTGTGGATGGTAATGATCTTTCTGGTACCTGTCCAAGCTCCTCATACTTCCTTGTATCCCATTTTTCATAAGCGTTCATCCAATTTGCATATTCCATCAGATCTGGATCGTTTCTACTATCATCATCCCATGTGGTCAGTACTTCTTCAAGCGTATCATCATATCCGAACTCTTTGGCTGACACTGCTTCTTCGCTAAGATCAATGGCTGAGCAGTTATCCTTGGCCTCTGGAAAAGTTGCTGCTCGAAAAACATTGAAAATCACCTCTTCTTCGTCTACTCGAAGCTTCAACTCCCCTTTGTGAACATCGATGAGCGCCTGTCCTGTGGCTAAGAAGTGCGCCAGTATGATGGGATTCCATCGTTATCTTGTATGTCTAAGATAACGAAGTCGGCGGGAAGATGAACTTGTCCACCTTCACTAAAACATCTTGATGACTCTCCGGATGAACAATTGAGCGGTCACTAATCGCAAGTGATGTTTGTAGGTCCGATTTCTCCCATTTCTAGCTTGCGAGAAAACTAGATAGGGCATCGATTTATGCTCGCTCTAGGTCGCATGCTGCCTTCTGACATTCAAACTTCCCAATAGTACATGGGATGGTAAAGCTCCCAGGGTCTTGTAACTTCTGAGGCAGTTGTCTCTGTAAGATGGCACTACATTCCTCAGTCAACATCACTGTTTCGTAATCCTCTATCCTCCTCTTTTTGCTAAGCACATCCTTCATGAACTTGACGTAGCTCGGCATTTGTTCTAATGCTTCAGCAAACGGGATATTGAGTTGCAATTGTTTGAGGACCTCCACGAATCTGGAGAATTGCTTGTCAAGGGTGCATGTTTTTAATTTCTGAGGATATGGTATCATCACCTGGGGTGCGGTTGCCATACCGTGCCTTGATTTCTCGGTTGGTTACGCGCGCGGCCAGTCTTGGGCGCCGCGGCGCTCACTTTCCTGCACTGCCTCGGATGCCAGAACCTTCTGCACTGTCTCCTGCATTGTCTCAGAATCTTCGGCGCCGCGGCCCTGCTCATCGGCGCCGCGGCGCTGCTGCTGCGAACTCTCTATCTCCCCTGATTCGGCATCCTTCAGGTCAATTGCCTGACATTGTGTTTCCTCATTGCCTACCCCAGGTGCAGATTGCTCTTCATATGTTTCGCTGTTGAATATGATTGCGAGCTCTGCTATTTGCGTTTCCAACTTCTGCATGGCCATTCTTGTTTCGTCTATGAACTGATTTTGGTACCTCGTGAGACTGAGTATAGTTTCTCTTAACTCCTCCCTCTCTTGCTCTATGGTTGGTTCTCTGTCATATTGACAGAAAAAATCCATATCTAACAAATTCCTGAGATAAATCAAAACCAACAAAGAATCACGGCACCTCGAACTTTTCAAAAATATAAATAAAAACGTAAAAAAAAAAAAAAAAAAAAAAATTAAAACCAAATTAGAAATTAAAAATAGATAACTTTGATATTGAACTAATGCCTAATCCCCGGCAACGGCGCCAAAAACTTGATGCGCGGTAAGATGCACACACTTTAAACGCAAGTGCACGTTATCGTGACAAGTAGTATAGTCTTTGATAAGACCGAATATCGTCCACGAGGATTAGGGTCCAATTACCAACTATCTATTTTCTAGTATCTATTTGGTGAATTTATGATTGATTGGTTGTTTATAACTACGAATTATAAAAGTTATTTAACTATAAAGGTTTACTTCAGTTGTGATGAGAATAGGGCTTCCATGTATCCTTACTATCCGCTTATGCTACTTACTAATGCATTAACTCATGATATTCTTCTTTAGGAGAAAGCAGGTTTACGAAATCGTTTTATACTCCCGTTAGGGTTATATAAACACTCAACCCCAGTATCGCACCTTACCTAACTTTCGGTGATAAGAATAACTTTATAGGAGGATTAAGAACAAAAACCTAGTTGACCGTCGCGCACAATGCGCAAAATTAGGGTTGTTAAGCCTCTCATCAACGCTACATAAATAATTGAGGTATTTTCATCCCCAATCCAAGAATGTCTACCCAACTTACAGCATATTCACAATCCCCTTTTCGAATCGATTAGAAATCATATAGTGATAATTAGTTGTCAATTAATTACCAAGAATTCAACTCAATTATTGGATAGATCTCTCAATAAGAAAAATAACCATAAGCATGCATTAATTTATAACATAAGTTTCTAGTAATTCAACATGGAAAGCCCTATAAGAGAATTAGTTCCTAGCCATAAAGATGACAAGAACTAATTCAAAGTTCATCATGCAAACTGAAATAAAGTAAAGAAAATGAAAAGAAAGTACTAAATTAATGGTATTCAATCTCCAAGCCAAAAGTCTTGTGTTGTGCAAGAAGGGGAACCCTTAAAAACTGCCTAGGGTTCTCCTTTTATAGGCTGAAAACCGCCTCAACTTTTCCCTGCAGGCCTGGCCCAAAATCCGTCTGAAAACCTATTTTTTTCGCGTCGGCGCGTACGCCAGCGGCGCCATGAAGTTCGCAATCCGTCTGGTTGTTTGGCGCCGCCCGATATCTCTGTTCGAGCGCGCGCGCTGCATCTCTGTGGCTTCCGGATGTGTAGCGCGCGGCTACTTTGGTATGCGAGCGCGGCTATATCTTCGCACCTTCTACGAATGATGGCGTCGCGGCCGCTGATCGCAGGAGGCGCCGCTGCGCCGGTCTTGATTTTTCCCTCGTTCGCCACTTTCTCTGTTTCCAGCTCTGGCGTCTCCTCTTTTGCCCTCATTTTGCTCTTTTTCCGCCATTTGGCCATTTTAACCACTTTGACTCAAAAGAAAGAAAAACTATCCTAATACGACACTTATATGTGCAAAATGGGACAAAAGACTAACTAAAACTGACTCAAAAGGTGTATATAAAATACACCGATCAGCTGCGTTCATGCCCGCAGGTGTAGGTACCCAGGTACCTATTGTACTGACCCCCTCAGAATTTGGGATAGCTCATTTGTTCTGGGGTTTATCATTTTGGTATAATTTTGCTATTACCGGCATATGTATATTCAGGGGTACGGCGGGGCCTTGTCCCGTCATAGTTATTGTTATACTCTTAGAGGTCTGTAGTCATGTGTGGGTTGGACATCTACAGTTGTAACTCATTTTGGAAAAATTCTATGTACAGTGGCGACCTTGTCGGCTTGCCTGTTTTGTTATTACAGTTCTGGGGACAGGATCCCCCTTGTTATGAGATTATAATTTTTCTTAAGTTTTCCGCTGGATTTTGTGATATGTGAGTATAAGGGTGCCCAGGTAGGGCACCAGTCGCGGCCCGTCGGTTCGGGTCGTGACACTCCCCTCTAATTTGTACAAACTTTAAATCACATATATCGGTGTGAATAAGTGCTAGAGGAGCGGTGTTTCTTTTGACTGAATGGAAAGATGATTTGGTTAATTTTGCCTCTACGCATGCTTCACATTTATGTTGAGGGTTTATGTCGAAGGAAGGCAACAATGCCAACTTTACTAACTTTTGAATGAATTTGTAGTTAACGTGTCCTAATCTATGATGCCATAAATTAAAGACCTCAAGCAAGTAGGTATAAGGCTTTATTTCATTAGATGAATGGATTACAGACATAGTATTCATTTGAAGAGGTTGTCACACGCGAAACCCCTTCCTACAAATATACTATTCTTAATTATTACAAATTTATTAGACTTAAAAACAAGTCTAAAGCCAGCCTTGACCAACAGTGGACCTGAAATCAAGTTCTTGCAGATATCAGGGACATGCATCACTTCCTTCAGAGTAAGCTCTTTGCCTGAAGTCATTTTGAGGACAACCTTTCAAACCCCTTAACTTCAGAGGTAGCGTCTTTGCCCCCGTATCTATCCACCATTGCTTTGGATTTTCCACCAGATTTGCCTCCAACACTACAATCGAGAAATTCACATTCATTCATCAAGGTTTGAAGGATCACTCTCGTCTTGTACAACGTTAGCCTTGGCCTTGCCTTTGTTCTTGGCCTTTTCCTTCTGCTCTCGTTTTTGTTTGCGACACTCTTTGATCATATGACCAGGCTTTCCACAGTGATGACAATTTCCTTTGAACTTATCCACCGGTTGGCTTTTACCGTCTCCTAGAACTTATGTTTTTTGTTAGTGTTTCCCTTCGAATCAACCAGATTCTCTTTTGCCTCTTTTGGCTGTTTTTCCTTAGATATAGTCATTTTATTGTCCTCGTGTATTTGTAGTTTGATGATAAGGTCTTCAAATTCTATTTCTTTTGTCTTTAGTTTGGGATAACTCATGAACTCATTCCATGAGGGATGCAATTTCTCAATCAAAGATGCAACCAGAAACTGCTCATTTGGCTTCATTCCTTCCAAATCCAGATGATGGAGAATCATTTGAAACTCCTGGATTTGGGACATCACAGATTTACCATCCATCATTTGAAATTTCAGAAATTTTCCAACGATGAATTTTTTAGTACCCGCATCCTGTGAGCTATATTTTTTTTCGAGTTTTTCCCACAACTCATTTATCGTCTTCATGGTGCAATACACAGTATAGAGTGTATCCGACAAACTGTTCAGAATGTATTTTTTGCACATAAAATCACTATGATTCCAAGCACACAGTGTTAACTTCAGGGCATTTATGACCTGGATATCTTCGCCCACTTCAATCGTTGTGTTAGACTGTGTGTTTATTGCATCCCACCAGAAGGAGGATTTTCTGTTAGAAAGCTTGATAGGTTCAACATAGTAAGATAGAACAACATCTTTTGTTGTCATCTCTTGAAATTGGTACCGAGAAACTTTTCTGGATGTTCGCTTTAGAAATTGGCATAAGCAAGGACAACATCATTCCATTTAACAAGAGCAGCAGAACCAGAACAATTGGTAACGATCGAAGAATTCATCTTTGAACACTTAGAAAATTGTCTTAAACTGTAGGTATTGATAGTGTCAGAAAGGTTAAACAAAACAAAAGCTTAATCGAGAGTTGGCTCTCTGTCTTTAAGATAAAATTGTCCCGTATATATTCTTTACGGTAATGGAAAATAGTCTCCCAAGATAAAACAACAACAATCAACAATACAAAGCAAGTAAGGTTGATTCTAGCGAAGAAATAAATATAGAATAGTTTGTTGAAGATGAGAGGATCTGTATGTGTTTCTGTATACTCTTTAAACTCGTATTTAAGAACTGAATAGAAGGGTTTAATTTATAGGAAAGAGGATGGTGTTTCTGACTGTTGAAGTCAGATTAGTTGCAGCATTTCAGATTTAGTTGCAACGTTAGGTTATCTCCGAAACTTTCAGATCCAAAGTGTAAATAAACAATATTTGAGGAACCAAAAGGAAAATTCTGTAAGACAACCCACAACCCGAGCTAGACCGGACAGGCGGTGGTGACGCACATGTGGGGCTTAGCCCCGAACCCAAGCTCACCTAGGTCCTCCCTCTTCTTAACACATGGGTTACCCCTTGGGGTCCCAACCCCTTATTCAAAACTAGAGTTTATATAGTGCTCAATTTTTACATCTTCTACCTATATGGGAGATTATTTATTTGGCCAAAACAATCCATCTATCCATGTCTCAAACACCTTACTTTGTGTACCGATATCTCTTTCATTTCTTAACGAAATTTGACGATACTTGGCACTAATATCATCTATTCATTTGGTAGATTAGGCATGTGTGAAGAAATGATGTTTCCGACATGCCCCCACATGTTTAAGTCACTAAAGGTGGGAAAAACTCAGTCTCACATAGTTAAATTTCCAACAACATATACATATATATGTATGTATATATATATATATATATATATATATGTTAGTTTAAATATATAAAATTATTTCGCTTGTTTTGCTTGTGCTTATGTTTTGTCTTGAGCTGAGTGTCTTTCGGAACAACCTCTCTACTTACCAAAATAAAGGTAAGGTCTGTGTACATTCTTCCTCCCCAGATCTCATGTTGTGGGACTTCAATGGGTATGTTGTTGTTGCTTATCATTTTTTATGTCCTTACTAGCTACAATAACTATCTCACTTTTAGTAGGTAAAAATGAAATAGATAAACCCTCCTCTTGTTAATTAGATTAAGTCTAAGAAACTATCCTTCGATAGATTTTAAGGATGATTAACACCTTTCCCTTAGAATAAGTAGAATCATTACTTAGAATTTCACAGACTAATAGAATTTACATAACATAACACATATATTTCTTAATAAATTCATAAAATTAGGTGGCGACTCTGAACCCTTTACAAATCAGGGAAAAGAGCAATAAGTTGTGAACTAATTTTAACCAGGGTGCAACAGTCATTGGTAATAGAAGTTAGCAAATTTGTCTCTCTTCGAGCATGCTCAGTTCATGTTAGTTAACGTACAACACTGGGAACTCTCATGACAAGGGGAAGAAGAAGACAACCTCGGACGGTGCCCATCACAACCTTTGGGAGCTTAGTAGGAGCTCGAGTGCCAACAAATGTTAGAAATAAGGAATAAATCGAGGACTATTTCAGCAATGGGAACAGATGTTCAATCGAGAAATTGGCTCCTCTTCTAGAACCTCACAAGAGTAGCAAAACAACTGAATCTAAGTGGGCAACCCCTCAATTGAGCAATTGGACAAATCTAAACCAACGGATCCATCCATGCAAGTAAATGAAACAGTGACCAGGGAAAGCAACATAATTCAGGTAGTGAGTCCCTATGTAGGTGGGTACATATATCCTCTTTTTGGTACTATTTTGTTCAATCATCACCGTCTTCTTCTGTCTTTCAATCATCTCTGTCTTCATATCTATCGACTTTATTTCGGAGTCAGCCTTTATACTATTTTGTTCAATGTTTTTTCATATTAAGTGTCTTCCTCTTCTTTTCCCATGCTTTCACTACTATCATTTTCCCTTGATTATTGCTTGTGTTCTACAGTAACATGTATTTCAATTTTTTAGCATATGTAACTTTGAGAGTTTTCTTTGATAATCATTCGATATGGACTTGCAAATAAGGGACGGGCTTTGTGAACTTGGGTATTGGTATAAGGCAACTTAAGTTTCTTTCTTTCTGGAGGGGATTTTTATGCTAACTAGGATGGATTGGCATCATCATCATGTTTACACAACTTTCAATTGAAAAAAGGGTGCATGCCTGATAGTCATAAGAACCAGATTCTTTGACTAGTTTCCTCGCTCATATGTTGTATGTGCTCAATTGTCCATGTATAGGCAAAAGATAATGTTCCACTTGAGACATGTCTTCACTAGTTTTTATTATTTTTAGCACGATAATATTTCAGTTTATTCTAATAATAAGAGATATTTTCATCAAGCTTACTAGAATATTCGAACCTCCTTTGACTGGGTTTGAGAGAGAGAGAGCGTGAGATAGTTGTTTTTTCAGCTTGGCTTGAGCCTGTCGCCGTCCTTTCACTTGCAGATACTTCGCTTGATCGGCTTCCGGAGTTTGAGTCTCAAGCTAGGCTGTTACTCGATCTTAGTGGTGTAGTTATAGGAGTTATTTGATCCATATCCTGACATAAGAAGTCCAACGGGAGCAACACTTGAAATAATTATCACCAGTTTTAAATTAATTAATTGATATAACCTCACCGAGAGTTGATTAATTATTTATTTCTTATTGTGAAATATAGTTTTATTAGCAATAATCAATTATTCTTTAGAAAAATACATGTAGAAATTAAGATTTTATTGTAATAAATAGATCAAGTGCATTTAACAATTCCCAACTCTTTTTAACTATAACATTTTCAGAAGTATTTATTTTTAAGCTAAGTAATTTAAATTTCAAATATTCACCTTTCATCGGTTTTGATTCTCTCAAATAGTAATAAATGTTACAAATTTGTAGCATAGATTTTTCAATCTCTATAAATTATATTATAAATTATACTAATTTGATAAAGTACGAACATAAAATCTTATACACATTAACTTCGTCAATATCCATCACTAATTTGCACTAAACGTTTTCTTTTCCCAAAAAAAAAAAGAGTAATGCCAAATTGAGCAAGGTGAGAAAAGTACAATATTCACCCCTTAGACTTGCTAGCAGGAGCAGTATCTTCAAGTTCGGGATCAACAACTGAGATCTCACCTTTGACGAAAATAGATTTATAACTATCGTCAAAGAGAGACCCAAAACTAGGACCAGATCTGTTGACAGAGACAGTGTTTGAACTATTTACAGAATTGTCAACATAACTGGTTTCAATAAGAAAATCACAGCCAGATTTGGGATCATATCCGCTAGCCAACATCTTTCTAGCACTAGTACAATAATGTCTTAAAAATGTGAGTTACAATGGATGTACGGGAATAATATACAACTACTACTAGTGTTTCGAAAGGATAAACAATAATAGTTTACAATAGTTAACAATCAATCTTGTAGCCAACAAGATTTGTGGCTACAGAAACTTATGGGTTACAGATTCGTCTTGAGATCTGCGTTGCCTTGAGTCTTCGTTCCAATTGCAGCAAGTTTCTTGATCTTGATAGCCTGAAACCAATAGACACTAAATCTGATAGTGTTATAGTTGCGCTGCTGAGTCGAGTGATATTCACTCTGTCCTTAAGACATTATTGCCCCGTATATATCGTTTTACGGTGATGGGCAACTGTCTCCCAAAATAAAACAACAACTAACAAATGAGCAAAAAAACTCAAGTGTTTCTCAAGAAGAACCTTTTAGTGTGTGAAAGAATGCTTAGAGAGGAAGAGTTTTCAGAAAATTTGATAGAGTGTGTTGTTCAATTGAGTAAAGGGCCTCAATTTATAGTGTGTAGAAGATGACCTCTCATCTAGCCAACTAATGGCAATCAATAGGTATGTAATGACACTTATTGAGAGGGTTTAATTCAACCAAATAATGGCTGAATTCAAGTGTCAAGTAATGGAGGATCAATGCTCCAAAACCAGCCCAAAAGTCAGAAACTTTCCACCTTCCGTCGACCATTCTACCTCCGAAGCGCCGCGGCGCCTGAGCTCCAGTGACCAAACAGGGAATTAGCGCCGCGGTGACCCCGCGGCCCTTTTCCGACCTAGTTCGATCTTACACGTAGTACACTTCTTCCTATTTACCAACGTGGAACACACGTTATTTGGCCAATAATCATCCATCATTCTATGTATCAACCGTTTCACTTACATATCAATATCTCTTTCACAAATGAAATTACGATACTTAGCACTACGTGTGTAGAAACGACGTTTCTAACTTGCGAGGCCTCAGTTGTTCGAATCATAAATAATGGATTAAACTTATTTCCACTTTAGTAAATTTTCAAGATAAGAATATTGGTTTCTCATTAAAGCAGCTCAATGGACGAAAAAGATTATTTGGACCGCATATCATAAGTTTACTTGCAATGACATCCTAATCTTCAACTAGACATATGCGAGAACCATATGTTAACAAAAGTAGGAAAATTTCCAAAACTAACATGTCCTGCCTCTTAGGCGGTCTGGTCTCTCTATGTTGCTATTATAATAAATTTTATTGTTAATTCATACATGAGCTTGGCATTTTCTCACAAACTTGGTTTAGGAAGATTTTAATTAGTCCAAGACCAAATGATATGAGGCCACGTGTGAACATTAATAGTAAAACCAGTAATCCTACTCTTTTCTTCGTCCCACCATACTCTTGTCTATATACCATCTTTACATATTCCAACCCTAATAATATTTGGTATTACATATTCAAGTATACTAACCATAAGTATCATTGCATTTTATAATCAAGTGACCATAACATTTGATTCTTCAAGAATTTAATTTCATTCACCATGGGAAGAGATAGTGGAAATGAATCTGCAGACGAAGCAAAATGGCAATTGGTGTCACATATTTGTGACCTCTCAATTTCTTGTCCCCCCACAGATTCGGCATTCATCGATTGGCATCTTCTTCTTAATGTACGCCTCTTTAATTATTCACATATTGTACTTATTTTCTTTTCTCGTATAATTTACGTACTCCCTCCGTCTCATTATATGAAGGTGTTTGACGTTTAATAAATAGAGAAAGACTTTTGAAACTCGTGGTCTAAAACAAACTATACAAATTTGTGTGGCTAGAAATCATTTCATTAAGGATAATAAGGTAAATTTAAAGTTGAATTGTTATTAAATATAAAAATGTGTCATTTTTTTGGACCTGAAAAGAAAAAAGTGTCGGAGTACAAAATTCTTTGACATAGTTAACGAGGAAGTAAGAGATGTTGAATTGATTAACCAAGACATAGAAAACTCAATGTACATGGCAATTAATTGCAATGAAGCTACATGAATTTGAACTCTGTGACACTGTAATTATATTCTCATTGTAACTTTATGGGACTCATCTTGCGTTTACGGATTTCTAATTGGGTGAGTTTTGGTGGTTCTGAGTTCAGGTCGATGAGAGTGTTGGAGTAAATGTGATTAAGCAGCGATATAGGTACTACTAATTTGTATTTTCTATATAGCTCAAACTCCACATTTTTTTAATTAAATTTGATTGTAGCATTGCAGCTTCATCCTGATAAGAACAAGCATCCCAAAGCTGAAATTGCATTCAAGTTGGTTTCCCAGGTAGGCATATGGAATCTGGTTTCCCATTAATTTATGTGTCATGCTCAGTCCGTGCTACTTTTGGCAATGTCTATGGACTATGATTTATATACCCCTTATTATGTCACTACTTTTTAGTCATAGTGGGAGCTTTCAAAAATCACATTTTTGAAAGAATGAGGTGATTAAGAAAGTAGTCTCCCCCCCACTTAAAGAACATATTTTTGAGTTAGATATTAAATTATTGATTGGATAGGTATGACCAATCCATTATACATACAACACGCCAAAAAAATTAAAACAAAAAATCATGTTCAGTTGGATACTACGAGTGATTTTTAAAGCTTTCTTGGTACAGGCATATGTTTGCCTGACTGATGAAGCAAGCAGAGAGAAGAAACCACATATGCCCAAAGTGCTCCATAAAATCAAGTGAAAAAGCACCTAGACATGTAAATGTTGCAAAAATGGCCAGAACATTTCCTCCTACGGACAAGGCTTGGCCAGTTTCCACAAGCATTTCACGATGTGTGAAAGAACTTAAAGCCAGATTTATGGAAGAAGTTGCAGTTATAAACACATGTTTGAAGGCGAAAGTCTTCACCCTCTACTTACTCAACGAACCAACATCAGACTTTGACAAGACAAAATGAGATACCAATCTTCAACCCATCGAATTATGAGTCACGAAGCTATCCTCATCCTAACAATTATGGGAAATTGTTGCATAGATTTCAGGAAAGCACCGAGAAACATGTTTCTAGCTACCCATTGTTTGAGCCTAGATCAGAAAAGGAAGCCTATGTACAGAGATTTAGTACAACCAGCTCTAAGCATATGTTCTACAACTAGCCACCACTGTGATCGTATGATGCACTTGTCAAGAACTTTAGGTATCTTCTAATGCATTTAGTGTTTTTTCCTGGCAGTGTTTGGATCATACTGCACTGAAAATAATATAAAACTTGCAACTGGCAAAGGTTGTACCATTAAAGTTTTCAACTTCTCCATGTCATAGGCAAACCAGGAAGACATCAAATACCTCCAAAAGATGTGTTTTAATGACTAATAGAGAAAGGGTTTACTGAATAGGAAGGGCTTTACTGAATATTAGGAAACAATGCAAGATTTCAACAGAAAAAACATGTTCCATATCTTTATATATGGTACAAAAAACACTCTTGTTGTATCACCTATTCATTGACTTGCTAAATAACTTCATCATTTGAGTGTGAAGGAATTTGCCAGGAACTTGTCCAAAGTACTCCTTGATCAAATAATAACTTTGGATGCTTCATTCTTAGATTGGAGTCCGTCGACTTTTAACAGAAGTTCATCCTCATCGTTGGCGCAGTCTGCTATAGGAGATCATTTGGTGGCTAATTTTAGGATACCATCATCTACCAATGGTTGCACTTCCTTCTTCACAAGATTGTGTACCATAGAACTTGAAGTTTCCAACAACGCACTAATTACTTTCGAACTGCAAATTGCAAAAAAAAAAAGTCAGAAAGAAGTTTCTCTGCAAATTTGCTTGAAAGGAGGAAATGAGTTTAACCAACCAACCTGTGGCCTTGAGCCCAAATTGAACATTTTCCTTTCAGAGCTTTTTCATACAAAGTGCAAGCAAAAGAAGGGGAGTCCAAGATCAATTTCCTGATGGTCCTGCTAGAATGGAAGTGTTCAAAGAGATGTTGTTCATCTGATCCCTCCCTTTTAGGATGTGCTGCCAGAGATGCTATAACACCATGTAAGTTTTCCAACTTTCCATCTAAAGTTGGACGAAGGATGCTGTCAGCACCTCCCATGGCAACCTAACCAAAATGAGCGAAAAATCTTCATGATAGCAAAACAACAGATTTAGCATGTTTTAATCAGTAAAAGCACTCATATTTCCAAATTAAGTACAATGTGAGTTTGAGATGAAGTGAGTCAACATGTAAAGTCACAACCTAAAGTTTATTCTTATAAAGTTAAAAAATAAAATGAAAGGAGGTATAACTCAAGAAAGATATCCAACATTTATTCAGGACATAGTGGCTAAAGGTTATATACATTGAAATGCAACAATTTTATTAAATCGGTAGGATAATACCTCATATATGACCTCTTTACCAAAGTTTGACCTTAGCAATTCCTCCGCCATCTCACAGCATGCATCGATGAGTTTCTGCATTATTGATCAAGAATGACTTGGTAAAGTACATAAGGGTGAGTACGTAAAGGAGGGGAATACAGAATTCATTTAAACTAAAGAAGAGTGGCCAAAGGAAAGGATCACAGAAAGTGAAATGGGCAAGGAGACGAGCTTAATAACTGAGAATAAAAAAGAGGAAAAAACTTAAATGGTCCCTTAAATATAGGTGAAGGAGTATTTTATCCCTTATATATATAGTGGGAAAAAAACATCCCTTGAGTATCCAAAAGTAGAAAACTTTAGTCTTTGCCTCTAAGAGAGACTATAACGGACATTAAATCAAACAGAGAGAACATGGATAAGACAGACTGACACATAAACGTTGATAAGCAAATTCATATCTTGCTGTATCTCACTGTTATCATATTACCTAACATTGTTTTTGTTCCAAGGCGCCAAAAATCTACTATTAAACATTAGCAATCAGGAGAAATGAACAAAAATTCACTAATCAACTAACTGTTTAGCTTTTCTTGAGCTAATACAGTAAAAAAAACAATAACACAATCAAGCTTATTTTTTTGTTGGACACCTAGTCTATACAAACAATCAAAAAAACTGGTCTTTACATTTTAAAACTACCAAAAGATAATTTCAAAAAAAGGTCTTCTGTTTTACTGGAAATAATGTAGTTAAAGTAAGCACATAAACTAAGCAAAGTAGAAAAAGGAGTTGACATGCCTGATGACTTGATAGGGTCTCTTCTATGAGAAACCAGACTTAATCTGCCATAGCTTTGATGATTTTCAAATTGGGGCAGTTTGAATTATACGGCATCATCGATGCGATTCTTCTCTCTTATGGTGAAAAAATATTCTTCTAAAGGCAAAAACTTGGCTTTTGACAGAACAAGTTTAAGAAGAAAGGATTTCTCCGTCTTCTATACGTTACCGTAGGTGTGTTGTCGTTAACTCTGTGCAAGTTATCGTTGTCTATGTTAGAGACAAAGACTAAAGATGTCCACTTATTGGATACTTAAGGGATGTTTTATATTCCACCCTATAGTTAAGGGATAAAAAAAATCCTTCATTTATAGTTAAGGGACCATTTAAGTTTTTTCCTCGAATAAAAAACAGCTGTACAGATATATGAATGAGAAAGTAGAAAGTTTTGACCTCAGCTAGCCCGCTATTGACCAATAATTCTCGCCTTCTTGTAAGAGGATCCTTCTTTCCTCCTTCACGCAAATGTGAACTTTGGGTGGCATCAGATGCAGCACCTTCATCTTTGTTACCAGCTTCACCAAGCCCTGAAGCTTCTGTTTCTTCACTGAATGCAACATTTCCTTCTGAGGGGCTCTATCAAATTTTAAGAAGACACAATCATAAATTTTAGCTGCAGTGCTTACAAGACACTTTTAAGAATTTCATGAAAGCTCTTTTTATAAGATGATGGTGTAATTTCAAGAAAAGATTAAAAAGTACCTTGGTAACAAGCGAAGGAACAGATGAACTAAGGGCTGCTAGCTCATCAGGGCTGAAATGGCGTGTGCTATTTGGATGCAGTAATTGCAAAAATGGGCGCCTACCATTCTGTGACAGCCAGAACCAACAACCACAATAAAATATTCACAAGACATGCGGAAAAGGGGAGGGGGTGAGAAAAGGCCCAAAATAGTCCCACTATCTTTGAGTTTAAGCTCAAAATGATCCTATTTCTTTCACATTGGGCACTAATAGTCTGTCTACATTATTACACAAATTGATGCACTTTTAGTTCTAACTTTAACACAGTTAATTTTTAGCTTAGACAAGACCTCACTTGCTCTGGATTAAAGTAAAACAGCAGCAAATGTGCCCTAAATTCTAAGTGAACCCATTTACCAAGTACATTATAGAGTAAGTAGTATTGTGTTCTTGTTCTATACGTCTTTACGTCCCTTAAAAAGTTACTTGGCAAACTTGGTGAGCCATGACAAGCTCTAATCAATGGATCTTAAAGCCCGTAAGAAAGAGTGAGAAATGAAGATAATAAAATAGTGTAAGCTGCAAAGACACATATACAGCATCTCCACTTTCTTAGGTAAATTACAACATAACAAAAAGGAGGCATAATTTTTAGGCTAATATCCATAATTTGTAAGCTAATATCCGTAGGAAATAATTTTCTCAATTCATCTGCAGATCTTAGATTTGATGTCCAAATTACCATATTTGATGGCAAGGGATAGCAATCAAATCTATTGTAAACATAACAATGATATCAATTAGATTGGATATCTACAAGGTTCAACAGACGAGCAATCTGCAAATTTCCACTTTTGCCCTCATGAACTTCATCCTTAAAATATTTCCTTGTTTCATAGAATTAGAAATACTTTTGTCAATCTTCCCCTAAATGATTTTAGGGTTTGCTGTTACCCAATCGGTAGACTATATTCCCTACTCCTCCAACATGACAACAACAAGCCATGTTGGTTATAGACTTGTAGTGAACTTCGGACCATTCAGCCAGAAACGTGTTTTTACACTAGAAGTAATTACAGGTGAGAAGCTAATAGGTTCTCAACTATTTATGGAAGATCAAGAAGACCCATGTTAAACACCTAAAATCCAAGGATCAATGATACATAATGCTGTCAAAATTTCTCTAGGCAAAATTTGTTTGTTCCTTGGTTACATAGGTCTTAGCCCTTCAAGAAGTTCACGAAGACTGAACTGATTGAAAATCCATGATCTTCCATGAGCAGAAGCATATGGTATGAAATAAAAGCAAATAGCTCAAGGAAAGAGAGTAGAAGTAGATTTGAGCAAGACTTTCGTATATATACCTTTTAATTATATATGTATCTGTTTGCGCACAGGTTATAAATTATTCTGGATAGAAGCAAGAACAAGGGTCTGGATTAGGAGGGAAGAAAAGAAACAAGAATGAGGTTTTGAGCTTGGAAGAAACACGTGAGGGGTACATGAGTTCTTATCTCTGTTAAAGAATTACAATGGAAAGGATTAGGACCGAAAGTGCACTACTTTATCAAAGAATGTGAACTATTAATGCTCCGTGTGAAAGAAATAGGATCATTTTGAGTTGAAGTCAAAAGATAGTGGACTATTTTGAGCTTTTTCTCGGGTTTCATACACCAGATGAAGGACAAACCTGATCTGAAAGAAGCTCCTTCAGAATTCCTTCAAGCTCACGAATGATGACCTGCAAAGAGTTCAATGTGACCAGCTTTACGAGTGGAACTCTTCAATAACAGATTGCAGCCTAGATAAGTTGGGAAAAGCAGCTGGAACAAACCTTTGATAGAAGTTTTGTGTCATCAACAATTGAAAGGATGGAGACAAGCACCTGAAAGTTATTAAGAATGGAAGCTGTGAAACTAATAAGAGCATAAAGGTACTATATAAATGAGAGACGGTGCATGGATGAATACCGGCAGTATCTGAAAGAAGGCACGACGGACACAAATAGACCAAAGCATTTAGCAAATGCAAGAAGTTCATGCTTACCAAAGTCCCACATTTATCACGAGCTATCTTTCCAACCTTGTCTTTCATCCCTTTTATGATTTTCTTCCGCTCCTAAAACAGGAAGGTTCCAAAAGGCATTTGAAATCCTTTCACTTACAGAAAATCCACTAGGACAAGTTTAAGATATATAAAGAGTGCTCCAAAACCTTTGCACTCCCGTGTTTGATGCAGAATATCCCAATCTTGGATCCATCCTTTGTGTGAATCATCCGAACAAGGTCTGGACTTGACAACTGCTGGATTATCTCTGCGGCAGAAGACTTGGAACAGACTTATATTTAGAAAGGGATGATTCACAGTAAGACAACTCATTAATACCTTATTAAGGTTTCTGAGGTACCTGATCAGCAATCGTTAAGTACTCCACAAGTGCCCTGTGTATAATTGAGTGGTCTAGTATTCCTTTCTCCAAGATAGGCTGAAGTACAGAAGTCATGTGCCGTATGACTGAACCTTTTTGAAGCTGTAGGTTGGATATAACATCAACTAGCCTGGAAGTATCATAAAATGTGAATGTCGGCTAAATTAGGAAACAAATGCATTCATAAAGTACAAATATGGGGTACAATGTAAAGTGTATTCTCAAAAGAGAACCAACATGATTTAATGAACAATATCAGATGAAGGAGAAACAGTAAGAGGATACTTAAGAGAAAACGGCATGCACAGTCAAACAAAAAATGTTGTAAGGATATTCCTGTCCCTCTTGAAGAAGTAAAAACATGTCCCAAGCTGACATCGCACCCTAGAAAAGTTTTAAATAGCCTAAAGTACACATGCAGCATGCTGTCATTAACAGATTAAACTTTACCTTGCTTCCTTCGATGAGATCAAATCTTTGAACAACTGAAGCTCTGGGGAATACAACTCCATCAGCAGAGTTTGTTTTTGAGCTGCATTTCCCAACTGATAAGCATGTTCAACAACTGCAAAAGTAAAAGCAGTATTTTTTCAAGGGAATTACTGGGAAAAACTTCTTTCTCCCAAAATTACGGCTGGCTACAGCTGATGAAATTGATTTTTAAACAGAAATGCAGGATCGCATAAAATAGAACGAAATTTGAGGCAAAAAGTTAACCAAAACCAAGTTCACAGCAGTAGGCCAGGTTATCTTACCAAGTGAACCAACCATATGCCTAAGAAGAGAAGCAACGTGCCCATGAAGAGACGAAATAAATTCTGCCTGCTGCTCTTTGGATGCTGCAATGCACAAACGAAAATGTCAAAATAGGACAAATAGGTTTTTTTTGTTGATGAAATTGCTCAGAAGAATAATTAGTACAAAATTACCATTATCAAGCATCTTTGTCACCAGATGAACTGCATAGGTATTGCTAGCAAGAGTGATAAAATGAGGTCGAATCTCCATAAACACAGCGTTCCTTTCATCTTGTGTACAATGTTTCACACAAGTCTAATATTAACAAAAAAGGGTTAGCAAAATCATTTGGAGCACCATAAAGTCATTGTCATCAACAAGAAGAGGGAGGATAGAACCTGAAGAACACGAGAAGAAACATGGGAGCTTGCTATTTCAGGGATCTTCCCTTTCATTTTCTTCAAAGCATCACTCACCAATCTGCATCAATGGATAAAAAGAGCAAAAGGCGTTATAAAGACTGAGTAACAAATAAATTGCAATCTTTCAGGCAAGAATAAGGATCAACTCAAATGTTTGAAGTTGTATGACAGCAGACCTTGCCCTTTCTTCTTTCGCCATATTTCGAGTTCTCATCTTCTCCCATAGTGATGCGAGCTCCTATTAAAAGACCATTGGTTGAACGACTAAGCGAGCATATATAGATAACACAAACAGTTTTGCCAAAACAAACAATCAACTATCAGAGTTTTTTTATGAAGCAATCAACTACCATAGTTTATATTAAGCCATGTTAAGGTCGATGCACCATGGTGATAAACATTTGACATTTCCACAAAAATTCATTGCTAAGCTGAAGTATGGAGCTGAAATCTCAAAGCTGAGGTCTTACAAGCCCATATCCAGATGGGATTTGCAAAATTATTAAATGTAATATCAAGGAATGTTTCAATTAAATATTAAATTGTACCAAAGCCCTCAGATTAAATCCAGTTTCCCACCAACCCCCTTAGTCTTTTTGTAAATTTGAGCTATACTTGCATTTCCGATGAGTAGGTTAATGTATAGACATCACTAGGATAATAAGATGGAATAAAACATCGTTTAGAAAAATAGCAAAAGATGAAAAGAAGTGTAATAGCAGCAGTAGAGCAGGGAAATATGACAATATCGAGGGATGAAAAGTTTGTCATGCCTAGTTAACATTGTATTTTAAAAATCTAAGATAAAGGTGCCATTTAAGACTATTATCAATATCATTATTGTTTAAAAGAAGGTTGTTTAGAGCTATCATTTTATCTTGGCTTTGTTTAAATATGTAGAGAAATGGCTTATCTTGACGAAATAAAGATGCCATATTTTAACATCTGTAAACGAAGTCAATATAAAGATTCATTCATCTGTCTTTCACCATAGCCATCAAAAAGACAAAATAGCTTTGGTAATTTTTTAGGTACGCCATAAAAGTAAGTTAAAAGTCAAAAGGAAGCAGTACTTGCTCCAATGTGTAATGTTTCTTCCTCTTTTTCTTCCTTGCTTCAGCTAGCTCCTGCAACAAAACTACATAATCAATCTACTAAGCAAAACAAGATTTTGCAGCTCAAAGGAATTAACTTTTCAACAAAAATATTGGTGATATTACCAAAATTTTAGTAAAGAAAAGCAGAAAAAACGAGTTTCGAAAACATACACATCACTCAAACCACAATTCAGAGACTGAAGGCATAAGAGTTGATAAAACAAAAACTTGTAACCTTCACATTGGGATCCTTTCTGGACATGGAAGACCCTCAAAGAACAATTTCTAATTAAATCCTAAAATATAAACCAAATTCAAAAATGCAAACATAAAATACCCTATCCCACTTTTTCATATTCCAGTTAACTAAAAGGGAAAATAAAAAGTTGCACCTGGTTAATTTCTGGAAAAGGACAACCCATAAAAAACAATTTCTAATTACACTCTAAATAAAACCACTAATGAGAAAATGAAAAATTAATGCATATGTAAATAAAATCTTCCATATTTTTTCAGTTAGAGAAACCTGTCTACTTTATCTCAGCTCTGAAACTAAAGCGGCAAAAAAGGCTGGAAAAAACAACGTTGTCGCTTGGTGTACATACCAAACAACCATTTTCTATTTACCAAGACTGCAAAAAGGGTGATATGAGACTCAAAATTGGGATACCTTAGCCTGTATACGACGTTGTCGCTTTGTGTCAACTGGGTCGTTGCCAACATGAGGCATAGGTTGTTGTTGTTGTTGTTTTTTATCTCCTAACTTATGGGGTTTCTTGGCAGTCGATGATTTGAGTTTCTTGGGAGCTGATTTTACTCCTTGTGAGAGTGAAGGAGCATGCTTTCTCTTCTTGGAATCCTCCTTTTGGGGTTTTGCCGCCATTGCTGTGTTAACACCAGTTCAGGGTTTTGCAAGGGTTTTAGTTTGTGGCTTGGGCTTAAAAATACTAGGGCATTTTCAATTTTCAATGGAAAACATGGTCGACCAGTCTTTGCAAATCTGGCTTAATATATGGGCAATACAGTAATTGTGTCATCAGGGGGTTAAAATGGAAATTTGAAGAATCGTTTTTTGCCTTGGGGTTTTGGATGTTTTGGTACCTTATTAATAAACTTTTACCTTACCCAAAAAAAATGTTTAAATTATTTCAAAGCTTAAAATTATCTTATTGTAAACGATAATTACAATGTTTAGAGGAAAAAAATAAAAGGTTCACATGGTTAACTATAGAGAAAAGAAACATAAAAAGAGGAGTTTAAAGGGGTGTATTCAATTAGAATTTTAAAAAATTATTTTGTGATAAATAAGTCTTGTGGTATTTAATTAAGACTTTTAAATAATATAAACAAGTCTTGTGGTATTTAATCAAGACTATTATGATTTTTTTTTAAAAAGAGAGTGTCCAAACCTAGTGGTATTCAATCAGAATTTTAAACAACTGATAAAAAGTCTTTTGGTATTCAAAAACTTGCTAAACAATCAGTATTTTAAACAATCAGAATTTTGTGTGATTTTTTAGTGGGAAGTATAAATATCAAACCCTATAAACAATATCATCCTAATACATGAGACTTTTTTTTAAAAATCGGTGGATTTTTCAACTGTTACCTATGAGACTATTTATAAGCGAACTCATCACTACAAAATTGAGAAGAAACTGGTAAAGAAGTTGTTAATCTTCCGATTGCATGCTTCAATTTCTCTGCATTCTTTAATATGAATTTTTTTGCATCGGAGCAACCCATCAGACTATGTGGTTCTACCTCACAACATAACAACTCATTTTTATCATCTTCCTTACACCTTTTTTCCAACCTTGTTGAACATTCCTCTAATGAAAAATAGGTTTTTAAATTCGATATCGAAGATCCCGAATCATGGGTCGGGTTCCATCTCTCTCTGTTTAGGGCACAAATTTTCACATCATTTTCTCTTGGGCCTCATCAATTAATCACAGTATACATCAAATTAGTCAAAACTAATTTAAACCCAATTCCAGAATTAAGGGGAAAAACACATAATTAAGGAAATAAATTGGGCAAAACGAACCTTGTAGGACATAAATGTCACGACCCGAACCCCGGGCCCGCAACTGATACCCTACCTGGGCACCCTTCCACCCTCTACGACCCAAGTTACCCGCGGAAGTTAAATAACACTCTTTTTTTTACAAACATGCAAAGGCAAAGCCGATAAGACTGTCATATATATATATATATATATATATATATATATATATAATTCAAAAGAAACTACACTGTACACGAGTCCAATCCCACATATGAAAACAGACCTCTAAGAATATTACAGAACTATAACGGGACAAGGCCCCGCCGTACCCATAACTGTACAAAAGTCTGTAATGAAATATCTATACCAAAATGATAAGCCCGGAACAATGGAGCTATCCCAAAAACTCTGAGCAAGGATCCTACACTGGCAGATCACCAAACTGCACCTAAACCTGCGGCATGAACGCAGCCCCCCGGAGAAAGGGGGTCAGTACGCAAGTATGATAATTCAAAATAATAGTACATTGTGCCTTGCAAATATGAGAGTAGTGAGAGTCAACTTTACCTTTTAAGTTATGCCTTTTAAGAGTTAGATCAACCGCAAAGAGTATTTGTACTCGCATCATGGATCTTGTCCGTGGGTTTATATAATGTACAAGTCCTAATCATGGACGTACTCACATGATTTCAACTATACCGTTTTCACAATAAGATTTATGTTGTAATCATGGACGTACTCACATGATCCAACTATACAATTTTCACAACAAGATTTATGTCGTAATCATGGACGTACTCACATGATCCAACTATACAATTTTCACAATAAGATTTATGTCGTAATCATGGACGTACTCACATGATCCAACTATACAATTTTCACAATAAGATTTATGTCGTAATCATGGACGTACTCACATGATCCAACTATACAATTTAAATCATCTCCGACTCTCATTAGCACAAATAGAATGAACTATCATTTTAAGAGCACTCAAGGCAATATCACATCTAGTAATAATAGGGAAATTGAACCTGAAGTACTATGTACGTCCGTCGTACATCTTCTCATTTATAAACCTCAAAACACCAACACTCATAGTATCAAGACACTTCCACTTTTAAAATCAAGTTACTACATTTTTAAACTCAAGTAAGTTATACTTTTCAAACCAAGTCAAGTATACTTTTAACACCAAGTAATTTATACCTTTCAATCATGTAACTTCTTTCATATACTATAATGAACTAAAATGAAATACTTTCATTTAGACAACCCAAAGTACTATCAAAAGAATGGATAGAACCACTTCCATTTTATAAAATCAAAGTACTATCAAGAAAGTATATAGAGCAACTTCTATTTTAGGAAATCCAAAGTACTATCAAGAATTACATCACTAAGGAGTAGGATACACTCACTTTAAAACAAGTAATCATGCTATAAGAAGAAAGGATAGTTCACATACCTTTTTGGCGACTAACCAACTCTACAATCTAGAATACGTCTCAAAGTACTTCAACCTATAACAACAATAACTCGATTATCAATTCCAAGCTTTCTAAGGTAGATTAATACCAACTAAGGGTCTCTTATTCTACGGAAAATTGGGCAGCACTTCCTTTGTTTCTACGTACTTTTTCACCTTTTTCAAGGCCCAAATTCAACAACCAACAAGTCACACTTAAGGGAATAACCAACAGTTAACCAAAGGGGATTACACGCCTACTAGACGTGTAAAATTCTGCCCCACAATCACATAAAACAATCCATACATATCAGCTCAATATCCCACAACAACAATGGTAAAATGTGAAGTCTTTCAACACCTTTTTTACACCCTTAATCCTTAGGACTTTCATTAGCAACTACTACATTTAAACATGCATTAAGGTGGCTGATTTTCCAGCAGCCTAACACCACAAAACAGTCCATAAAAATTGCATAATAACGTCCAACATGTTTATAGATTCCACGGCCAACAACTACAATCCGACAACTCTTTTCTTAATCCTCTTTATTCCAATTCGAGTTCCAAAACTTCTATATAAGCTATATCAATTTATTAACAATGACATTACTCCATTATAACATGCAATAGGTGAAGATAACAACGACAATAACCAACAAAACTCAATGACACCAAAACTGTCCCATTCTCGGCCAAGACACCAAAATTGGTCCAAACACTTTTTAATCTTCATTCTTTTAGGACAAGCTCATCTATACATTATAACAATAAGTAATATCCAATTACTTCAAGAGAATGAGGAATTTTTACCTTTAAAATTCCCAAAAACGTCCCTAGGCAGTCCGCTCCACTTTGGCCTGTAGTTTTCGTTTTGTTCCACTTCTTCAAGATCCAATCACTTTCATGTATCCACTACAACCTTAGAACCAACTTCTCTTCACGTTTTACCACAAAAAAGTCAATGAACAAGCTAGGGTTTTCAACTCCATTTTCGGCCCAACATGGATTTTGGAGATTATTGGAGAGTTAACTTGTCTTATACTTGATTAGTGTTCTTAATCTAGGAAAATAACTTGTTTTTGATCTTCTCTTTATCCATGAATTTCAAAATATAAGGCTAAGGAAGAGAGAAGACAATGTTTAGGAAGATAGAATATTATGAAAATGTCTCTAATTCTAAGCTTATCTTCTATATAGATATTGTCACGCCCCGAACCCCGGGCCCGCGACTGGTGCCCTACCTGGGCACCCTTCTATTCATACAACACAATAAATTACGGAAGATAAATAAACTCTTTTTTTTCTTAAACAAAGGCAAAGCCGATAAGGCTGCCATAATATAAGTCACTCGAAAGGGTCTCCACTGTTCAACAATGTAAATACAACTCTAGCCAGTCCAGCCCACATATGAATATAGACCTCTAAGATTTTGGACAAATACTATGACGGGACAAGGCCCCGTCGTACCTCTGAATATACCTAGCAATAATGACAAACTCCGAAACATTGGAGCTATCCCATAAAGCTGAACAAGGATCCTAAGCTCGCGGATCCACAACTGAGTACCTAGACCTGCGGACATGAACGCAAATTTCGGGAAGAAAGGGGTCGATAACAATAATGTACCAAGTATGTGAACATAAGGTACTGTAAATAAACTCATAACAGGACAATTATGACAGGGACAAGTATGAAAATCAAATACTAGATCCAACCGTGTCATGTAGCAGAAGAGTACCTTTTCAAAACGAGACTTATAACATAATCATGGACGCACTCACATGGTTTCAAATATATTTTTTTTCTTCAAACAAAAGTCATGAAATAAGATCCCAACTATCCCACTTTCAAAAATAAGAAATCATGGACCTTCTCACATAATCTCAACTATCACATTTTCAAATAAGAAATTATGGACATTCTCACATAATCTTAACTATAATCACGATCATGGACTTATCTCACATGATATAAATACAATGACAATCATGGACTTATCTCACATGATCTCAATACAATCATAATCATGGACGTATCTCACATGATCTAAATACAATCACAATCATGGACTTATCTCACATGATCTCAATACAAGTCGTACGTATACGTATAATATCCATGAGATTCAATCCCAAAAGCACTATTAGGGAATTGCACCCAAAATCAACATTTAGAACAACTTCCATTAATTCCTAACGACTCTTACCAACATCCCCCATAAGACTTGGTAAGAACTTAGGCATAATTAAGACAAGTATACCTTCATAATAAAGTTATGTATACTCCAATAACAAGGCAAGTATACTTCATATAATCAAGTCATATATGCTTCATATAATCTAGCCTCTTATACTCACGTATACTCCAATAACAAGACAAATATACTTCACATAATCAAGCCACATATGCTTCATATAATCTAGTATATTATACTCACGTATACTCCAATAACAAGGCAAACATACTTCACATAATCAAGCCACATATGCTTCATATAATCTAGTCGCTTATACTCACGTATACTCCAATAACAAGGCAAGTATATTTCACATAATCAAGTCACATAACTTGGAAAATAAAGTCTCATAATCTTTTAAAGAAATCAAGTCTCATAACTTTAAATCAAATCTCTTAACTTTAGAAATCAAGTCCCATAACTTGAAAAATAAAGTCTCATAATCTTTTAAAGAAATCAAGTCTCATAACTTTAAATCAAATCTCTTAACTTTAGAAATCAAGTCCCATAACTTGAAAAATAAAGTCATAATTTTTTAAAGAAATCAAGTCTCATAACTTTAAATCAAATCTCTTAACTTTAGAAATCAAGTCCCATAACTTGAAAAATAAAGTCTCATAATCTTTTAAAGAAATCAAGTCTCATAACTTTAACTCAATTCATTTACTTCAAATAAATCAAGTCACATAGACTCACCAAAATCAAGTCACATAGGCTTTCCAAATAATCATGTCAAAAGAAGGAAGGATAGTTGATCGGTGTATTTTATATACACTTTTTGAGTCATTTTTAGTTAGTCTTTTGTCCCTTTTTGTACAAATAAGTGTCGTATTAGGATAGATTTTCTTTCTTTTGAGTCAAAGTGATTAAAATGGCAAAATGGCGGAAAAGGAGCTAAAAGAGGGAAAAAGTGGAGGTTCCAGAGCTTAAACGACGAGAAAGTGGCGAGCAGCGGAAGCACGGACCCGGCGCGGCGCCACTGCAGATAGATCGCCGCGGCGCTAATATCCGAAGCGCGAGTTGCAGCGCCGCGGCCTCGAACAGCGAGAGCGCGGCGCCAAATCATCCGAAGGATCGCAGAACTTCCGTCGCCGCGCGCCGATAGCGGCGCTGGCGCGCGGAAAATCGAGTTTAATGGCGATTTTACGGGCCAGCTGAAGGGGAAAAGTTAGAGGCGGTTTTGAGCCTATAAAAGGAGAACCCTAGGCAGTTTTTAAGGGTTCCCTTTCTTGCACAACACAAGGATTCTTGGATTGAAGATTGGAGACCTTAATTTAGTAATTTTCTTTTCTTTTCATTCCTTTTTTTCAGTTTTTATGATGAACCTTGAATTAGTTCTTGTCATGTCAATGACTAGGAACTAATTCCTTTATAGGGCTTTCCATGTTAAATCACTAGAAACTTATGTTATGAATTGATGCATGTTATGGTTATTCTTCTTCTTGTTTAGATTTATCCAATAATTGTTTTGAATGCTTGGTAATTAATTGATCACTAATTATCATTACTTATATGATTTCTAATCAAACTTCGAAAGGAGGAGGTTGTGAATATGTTGTAAGTTGGGTAGACATATTTTGGATTGGGGATGAAAATACCTCAATTACTTATGTAGCGTTAATGAGAGGCTTAACAACCCTAATTTCTGGCGTAGGCGTGGCGGTTAACTAGATTTTTGGTCTTAATCCTCCTATAGAGTCATCCTTATCACCGAAAGGTAGAAATGAGCAATACTGGGGTTGAGTGTTTATATAGCCTTAACGGGAGTATAAAACGATTTCGTAAACCTGCTAGCTCCGAGAGAAGAAGAACCATAATTCATTGCATTAATAAGTAACATAAGCGGATAGTTGAGGAGACGTGAAAGCTCTATTCTCATCACAACTGAAGTAAACCTATAGTTAATTAGCCTTTATAATTGTTAGTCATAAACAACAAAAATCAATATCGGTTACCAAATAGATACCAAAAGATAGATAATTGGTACTTGAACACTAATCCTTGTGGACGATATTCGGTCTTACCAAGACTATATTACTTGTCACGATAACGTGCACTTGCGTTAAAGTGTGTGCGTCTTTTCGCGCATCAAGTTTTTGGCGCCGTTGCCGGGGATTAGGCATAGTTCAATATCAAGTTATCTATTTTTAATTTCTAATTTGGTTTTTAATTTTTTTTTATTTTTTTACGTTTTTTGTGTTATTTTTCGGTAAAAAACAGGGTGTCGTGATATGTTTGTCTGTTTTTGATCTGTTTCAGGAAATCAGTTTATGCGAAGGAGAAGAGGGACAACCACTCTTGTTCCCTTCAATCCAGAGATTGAGAAAACCTGTAAACAGAACAGAAAGAATCAGCGGATTGCAACCTTGATAGAGATGGACGGTGGTCAAAACAACAATATGATGAGAGAAGGGTTAGGTGAAAATCAACCTAATCCAGGAATGCCTCGACAAGTACCTATGGATGTCGAGGAAAGAGTTCAAGTCCAGGCAGAAAGAAGCTTGGGAGACTACGTGCTACAGGGGTGAGCGAGCACGGCATGTATTAGGCTCCCTGCACAAGAGCAAACAACTTTGAGATAAAACGGCGATTACGAGCATGGTGCGTAACAGTGCAATTCGGAGGCGCCATGAGAGGATCACGTATACGCATAGCTAATTTCTTGGAGCTATGTGCAACTTTCGAATATAACGGCGTTCACGATGTATTTGTCAGATTGAGGCTCTTTCCCTTCTCACTCAGGGATAGAGCAAAAGTATGGTTAAATTCCCTGCCAGCTGATTCGATTTTTACATGGCAAGAGCTGGCACAAAAATTTCTAGCCAAATTCTTTCCCCCATGCAAAGCAGCAAAATTGAGAGGGGAGTTGAATAACTTCTACCAAGCAGATGGAGAGTCCTTGTACGAAGCATGGGAAAGGTTCAAAGATTTGTAGAGAAAATGCCCACACCATTGCATTGAGTTGTGGAACTTGGTCCACATCTTATAACGGCTCAGTGGAACAACGGAACCATTATAGATGCGGCATGTGGGACATTCATGAGAAAGCGACCCACGGCGCCACGAATTATTGGAAGATATGACCACCAACAACCATGTCACAGAAGAGAGATCAATGAGTGGGAGGAGAACAATGGGAGTCCACGAAATAGATGCCATTGCTGCCTTGAATGCCCAAGTGGCCTTGTTGGCTAAACGATTGCAGCAACATCTGATGTCGATGGTGCAGATACCTAAAGCTGTGAAATATGTGGTGGCCACATACATTCGATAGGTGTCCTTGGTGATCCTAATAATATGCCAATTGAGCGGCGAGTGTCGGTAGTGGGTAATTATCGAGGCCGCAGAACAACCCATACTCCAACATATATAATCCGGTGGAGAATCACCCAAATTTCTCATGGAGGAGACGAGGCGTGAGAATCAATACGAGGGCGATGCAAAACCAGCAGAACCAACATCAGACCGCTTTACTCGGGCCTCACTGCCCAACAATTTAATACACATCGGCCCGGAAAAACGGGCAGTGAGAGCGGCTTTGTTGCACTCACTAACGCCTGACCCGATTCGTGGCGAAGCTAGATCCTCGTTCAGAACTTGGAAACACAAGTGGGTCACTAGCGAAGCAAGCAAACATCGAGCCACGCGGTACCGCCAAGCAACGAGAGGTGAATCAGGGAGCAATGCGAGCGATCTGATTGAAAGTGGCAAGCGGTTGGAAGCGGCGATCACCTCGGCCCGAGAGTTGAGCAAAAGCGAGAGATAGAAAAGAGAAGGTGGTTGAATCGCCCGATGGTAGAAAACTCGGAGAAGGAGTATACATAGAAGATCCCATTCCCCCAGAGATTACAGCGGAAGGCAGTTGATAAATAATTCTCCAAATTTTTGGAGACATTCAGAAAGCTGCATATCAACATACCATTTATAGAAGCATTGGACCAGATGCCCTCATATTTCAAATTCATGAAGGAGATCTTGGGGAAGAAGAAGAAACTGGTGGAGTATGAGATGGTAGCACTAACGGAGTAGTGTAGTGCTATCTTACAGAAGAAGTTGCCCCCTAAACTAAAAGACCCAGGGGGCTTTACACTACCTTGCACAGTTGGCAGGGTGACATGCAACAGGGCTCTGTGCGATTTAGGGGCAAGTATAAATCTGATGCCTTTATCGGTATTTAAACGATTGGAGTTGGGTGACGCCAAACCAACCACAGTGAGCCTGCAGCTGGCTGATAGGACAATAGTTCATCCAAGAGGGAAGATTGAGGACGTGATTGTTAAAGTAGGAAAAATCTTTTTTCCTGCGGACTTTCTCATTCTTGACATGGAAGAGGATGCAGAAATCCCTATCATATTGGGGAGACCATTCCTAGCGACAGGGAGAGCCTTGATCGATGTAGAAAGAAGAGAGCTGACACTGAGGGTTGAGAAGGAAGAAATGGTGTTTAAAGTATTTAAACACATCATTGAGCCACCAACCATGAGCAGGTATTTTGCAATCAGCACCATCAAACCTCCCTGTGAGCCCGTACAAGTCAAACCAAGGGAGATGAGCCCACGAAAGCAGGTATGGATTGCCGAACCTCCACAAAAGCAGGTATGTGTTCCTGAACTTCCCCTTAACGATAATGCTAAGAGGAGAAGAAGAAAAAGAAAACGAAAAATGTGGAGAAAATAGATTAGTTGTGGGGTTAATCCACCCCACATTTTATTGAGTTAAGGAACTTGCGTCCGGCTAAAAGACGTTAAAGACAACGCTACTTAGGAGGCAACCCAAGGTATTTTGATTTATTTTACGTTAATATAGTAGTTTTTTTTATTAAGAACGGTCTCACGGAGGTAGTGTTTATGTTGTGATTGACAGGTATAGGCTAATAAATTGAAGGGCGAAAAACTGAAGAACAGCAGGGATTTCCAGAAAAACGGGTAGCCAGCGGCTTCAGAGGCGAACGCGGCGCCAAAAGCGAAAGGTCTTTGAAGATTAAGCGCCGCTCGAGAGCAAGGTCGCGGCGCCAAAAACCCAGAAAAATTGTCAAGTCCGGTAGCGCTTCCAGTATGAAGCGCGCGAAATTCCAGTAGTGCGAACATTGGGCGTGGCTAAAAGCGGCGCTGGCGGAAATCCATAAAGTGATAAAACGCCCAGAAATCAGATTTTCCCCAATTTCAAAACCAAAACCTAAACCCTTCTCCACAAAACCGAAAATCCTGATTTACCCACAAATCCTCCACAAATCAAACTCAACCACAACCAAAACTCTTAAATCCCTAAAACCCTTAGCCATCTCAACCACCAAAACTCCATCCCATTGCCTCAAATCACCATTAGAAGTAAGAACACCATAAAAAGGTAATCTTCATTCTTTTCTTGAAAGCTTTCAGTAGTCAAAGGAGGTAGTAGTTTGGAGAAGTTTTGCATTGTTGAAGTAGTTGGGGTGCTGAAAAATTGGTTGTGAAGTTTAGAGGAGGAGTATACAAGGAGGGTGTGGGTATTGTGTAGTGAAGGAATTGGAGTTTGGGGGTGCTAGTGTTGTAGCTGCTAATTGTTGATTGTGTTGGGAAACATTGGTGATACTAAGTTGTAAGCGGCAAAAAGTGATTTAACCATGTCTGCCAGAAAGAGAAGAGCCTCCACATCCACCTCAGGCCCGCAATACGATGATACTAGGTTCGTTAGCTACGAAGCTTATACAAGATACAAAAAGCTTAGTACTAGGTCTTTAATCCCTGAAAGGGGAATGGACTATCAGAGGGAGTCGCTTGGGGAAAAAGATGTCTATGAGCCCATTCGGGCAATGATTGAGATGATGGGGTGGAGGAGATTTGTAAACCCGGACACATATGAACACAGCGATGGTGCGTGAATTATATGCTAACTTTCCGGAAAGGGTGGACAACAAATGCTTTGTAAGGGGAAGATATATGCCTGTGACGGCAGAAGTGATAAATATATCTCTAAAAACAGCAGATGTTGAAGAAAGGGGTGACGAAGCTATTTGGACTATGGTCGAGAAGCACCACCGATCAATCGGGGCCGTTCTGCATACAATGAGCTACCATGGGGCTGCATTTGATATTGCAAGAAATGGGTCGAAGGGCGGCGGTGCGGTTCAACAAAGCGACCAAGGGTTGGCTATATTTCATCGATGCTGTCGATCCCATCAACGCACTTCACCAGAGTGCGGAAGATAGGATTAAATTGATATATGGAATCATGGCGGGAAAGCGATTGATGTGGGGAAAGAGATAATCAGAGCATTGAAGAAATCAACGAGTTGGTAACAGCGGTGGATTGGGACATGGCTCACTTATCACCGATTTATGCCACGTGAATGGGGTCCCAATCCTACCATCGACACTAATGAGAAACCAACCGCTGTGTCATATGGGATAGTGCACTCTTTCCCGGACCCAAGCCCCGGCAAGAAGAAGAGCACCGGCGGCAGAAGCGCGATGAACGAAGATGAGCCTGAAATAGAGGCTCAATATGCGGCAGGGCCTAGCCACTAGCCAACCACAGAATCAGAACCTTCAGTGCCCATGATGGAGCAATTACTCCAGAACCAGATGAGGATGATGCAGAGTTTGGACACGGTGATACAAGGACAACAAGAAACGAGGCAACAAATCAACGAGATGAGTTCCTTGTTCAACCAGTGGTCCATGTACTATCCAATGCCACCGCCACCACCACCATTTTAGCCAAGTCTGTAAGTGTCATATTTTCTTTTATTGTCTTTGAGTCTACACACATTGGGGACAATGTGTGATTTAAGTTTGGGGGGGTGTTTTATTTGTGTTTTATTTGTGTCTTATTGTTATAAGTATGTTTAAGTCTTTTTGTTGTTTTTGTGTATTTTTGAGTCACAATTTTTTTTTCTTTTGAGTCATAATTGTCTGTCAAAAGATCATGTATGCTGTAGTTACTAGAAACACCTAGTGAAGTAAGGTGGAATAATGTAACGGAATTAAAGCAACTATCCAAACACTTAGGTTAGATATGCCAAAAACTCACAAAGTCTGTCTATTTGGAGTTTCTTGCTTGAATTGTGCATGCTAAATGATTAAAACCTATGTGTTATGATTGCTTGCTATTTGATGCGAAATAATTAGGATATGCATGTTAGGAGAGATGACTCAGGCGTTTCTTTGATAGCCAATTCTACCACTCTTTTCTATCCCTGACACTAAAAATATCCCTAGTCAGCCCCATTGAGCCTAAAAGTTGAACTTTTTCTTTGACACCCTATATTCCCACAATTGTGCCATAAGTAGAAATTTGAAATAGTTGGAATAAAATGTGTTAAAAAAGAGACAAAAAGAGTGAACAAAAGTGATGCTTGATAAAAAGTAATAAGAACTAGGCAAAAGCCTAAGTTTGGGGGTGTCTGTTATTATGATACACTTCATTCTCCCAAAACAAAAGAGGGGATAGATAGATTTGAAGTGAAGAAAATAATAAAAAGAAAAGGGAAAAATTGAAAAGCTACAAGAGCTTATGGTACACAAAAAATGAGCCTAAATGCCTATTTTTACCTACCCGTGCCTAAGCCTACATTACAACCCTTAAAAGTCCTGAAGATCTCTTAGATGCATAGCCATGATTAGTGGAGAATAGCAAGTAAACATGTCATAGGAATTTTGAAATTAACATGCATGATTCAGTATTTGACTTCCATTAAGCATGATAAAAATGAGTTTGCGAAATATCTAGCTTAATGTATTTGGAATGCTGAAATTTCAGGCTATACGTTCTTGCATATTATTCTACTAATCTTCATGTTTTTCTAAGTAACATCAATGCAGCAAAAGTGATCAATGTCATTGAGTCTGTCTATTTTTTTTTTCTTGAGTCTTTTATTTCTTTCTTTTTATCTTTGCTCGAGGGCGAGCAAAGGTTAAGTTTGGGGTATTTGATCGGTGTATTTTATATACAATTTTTGAGTCATTTTTAGTTAGTCTTTTGTCCCTTTTTGTACAAATAAGTGTCGTATTAGGATAGATTTTCTTTCTTTTGAATCAAAGTGGTTAAAATGGCCAAATGACGGAAAAGAAGCTAAAAGAGGGAAAAAGTGGAGGTTCCAGAGCTTAAACGACGAGAAAGTGGCGAACGAGGCAGAAGCACGGACCAGCTCCGCGGCGCCTACTGCAGATAGATTCGAGCGCGGCGCTAATATCCGAAGGCGCGAGATTCTGGCGCGGCCTGCATAACAGAGAAGCGGCGCGATGCCAAATCATCCAAGGATCGCGAGAACTTTCCGTGCGCTGATAGCATGGCGCCGCAGCGGAAAAATCGAGTTTAATAGCGATTTTACGGGCGATCACGAAGGAAAAGTTAGAGGCGGTTTGAGCCTATAAAAGGAGAACCCAGGCGGTTTTAAGGGTTCCCTTTCGCACAACACTGAGATTCTTGGATTGAAGATTGGAGACCTTAATTTAGTAATTTGCTTTTCTTTTCTTTCCTTTATTTCAGTTTTTATGATGAACCTTGAATTAGTTCTTGTCATGTCAATGGCTAGGAACTAATTCCTTTATAGGGTTTTCCATGTTAAATCACTAGAAACTTATGTTATGAATTGATCGTGTTATGGTTATTCTTCTTGTTGAGATTTATCCAATAATTGTTTTGAATGCTTGGTAATTAATTGATCACTAATTATCATTACTTATATGATTTCTAATCAAACTTCGAAAGGAGGAGGTTGTGAATATGCTGTAAGTTGGGTAGACATATTTTGGATTGGGGATGAAAATACCTCAATTACTTATGTAGCGTTAATGAGAGGCTTAACAACCCTAATTTTACGCATGGCGCGTGACGGTTAACTAGGTTTTTCTTAATCCTCCTATAGAGTCATCCTTATCACCGAAAGGTAGAAAGGAGCAATACTGGGGTTGAGTGTTTATATAGCCTTAACGGGAGTATAAAACGATTTCGTAAACCTGCTAGCTCCGAGAGAAGAAGAACCATAATTCATTGCATTAATAAGTAACATAAGCGGATAGTTGAGGAGACGTGAAAGCCCTATTCTCATCACAACTGAAGTAAACCTATAGTTAATTAGCCTTTATAATTGTTAGTCATAAACAACAAAAATCAATATCGGTTACCAAATAGATACCAAAAGATAGATAATTGGTACTTGAACACTAATCCTTGTGGACGATATTCGGTCTTACCAAGACTATATTACTTGTCACGATAACGTGCACTTGCGTTAAAGTGTGTGCATCTTTTCGCGCATCAATAGTTCACATACCTCGTTGGCGACTAACCCAAACGACAAGTAGCAATACGCTCCAATGTACTTCAACCTTATTGGTTATTCCACAAGCCAAGTAGAATGTGTTACACGTAGTACTTCAACCTATAATGACGATAGCACTTCTATCAATATCATACTTACTAGTATAAGACTTATACCAAATAATGACCCTCTAATTCTATGGAAATTTGGGCAGCACTTCCTTTGTTTCCACGTACTTTTCCACCTTTTTCAAGGCCCGTATTCATCAACCAACAAGCCACATTTAAGGCACAACCAACATTTAACCAAAGGGGATTACACGCCTAACTTGACGTATAAAATTCTGCCCCACAATCACATTAAAACAGTCTATAAAACAGTTCATAATTCTCGGCACAAAACAGTCCACAATTCTACAATATTAAGGGTACAATGTGAAGCCTTTAACACCCTTATTCTTTAGGACTTTCATTAACCATTTTACCACATTAATCATGCATATTAGGGTCTGATTTTCGAGCATATATGCACCCCAAAACAGTCCATAAAACGACATCCCAACGTCTAACAGCTTTGGGTAGTTTTCGTCCAACAATAACTACAACAATCCAAAGTCCTTTCCCTTAATTCCTTTTATTCCAATTCAAGTTCTAACATGTTATACAAGTTATATAATCTATCAACTACAATATTTCCTTCATTATATAACATGTACCAAGTGTAAATAATGACAATAACCAACGAAATTCGAAAACCTCAAAATTAGTCTAGCTCTCTGTAAAGTCCGGAAAAAAATAATAATATATAGTTGTTGGTTGGTTTAATAAAAATATATATTTCATAATCTTTTTATAAGGACTACATGGCATGTTAGAAATCTATTAGTTGGCAAAATATATAATTCATAATCTTTTTATAAGGACTACATGACATGTTAGAAGTCTATTAGTTGACAAAATATATAATTCAAGCCTTAAAGACTTCAAGAATTAACCACATTAAAAAAAATCTGCATACACATTTCTTTGGTAAGGAAACAACCTACTTCCCTTCCTCTCCCCTTTAACTCCCCTCCACTCTTGGCTTTCCCCCTCCCATAAGTTATACAAACACCCTTACTTATACATTATACTTGGCACAAACAAAGGACTAGCACAAAGAATACAAAATCAGAAAAAAAACAAGTGAACAAGAAGAGGAAAAATCTGAAAAACATCAAGAGAGGAAGGAGAACAAAAATAGGAATACTAGGGAGCAAAGATCACTTGTAGCAACAGAACAACAATCTTTTTCACGCTTACAAGGTGAGTTTTCTCACTCAGAAATTCTTGGTAACATCCTTTATTTTTAGTTCAATACATGTTAGAATAAGAATTGAGTGTTGAAAAGAAATATTGAACTTTTGATTGTTTAGACAACTAGTTGCGTCATGAATTTTACGAACTGTTCTCACTTAGTTATAATTGTTAAAAATTGATGAAATTCGGAAGAGTGGTACACCTCTCTAATATGATCATATAAAACCAAAAATGAGGTAAAATGGACATACGGTTTGAAAGTTATCATAGTTCAAAGTTCCTGCCTTAGATTTGGTCGAAATTCGGAAAGGCATAATTACGGACTGTTTTTATTGAGTTTTACTTATTAGAATTATATGAAACTTTACATGGTTGTAAATCTCTCTGTTACGGACAGATATAGATAAAGAGTTATTAAAACGGACTTACGAGTTGAGAGTTATTGTAGTTTGAAGTTGCTGCCTCGGATTCATCGGAATCCAGAAGGGCAGGACGTGGAAACGTAAAACTGTATTAATCTGTGGGGAATATGAAAATTGTTGCTAAATGAAAGTTCTATATCTCTCTGTTTTGGACATTTTTAGACCTTACGGGGGTCTATCCGACTTACGGATTGAGAGTTATCGTTGTTTAAAGTTTCTGCCTCGGATCTATCGAGATCCAGGAAGGGCAGCGAATAAAAGTGTAAAACTGTACCAAATGGTACAGAATATGAAAGGATGGTTCACATGGAGACGTGTAGCTCTCTGTTCTCGTCGTTTTGAGATTTTATGGGGCTTGAACGGGTTTACAGATCAGGAGTTATGACTATTCTAAGATTGGGTTCTGTTTAATGAAAATTCTGCCGAAACAAACCTCATATGGCTGTTTTGAGGATAAATTTGTGTTAGTTACCCAAAGTAGTTTTAAATGAAATTTGGTACAGTGAAAGATCCCCGTCTTACCTTAGTTTTCCGCTTGAGAAACACCTTAGTTGGAGTTATGGTTAAAAAGTTATAATCGTTACAAGTATGAATGACAGAATGTTAGAAAAGAGAATAGTATTTATTTGATCTTCTGAAAAATATGAAAAGTGAATACGTGTTCACATAAATATATAAATATATAATGGATCGGGTTGCACGCCGCAACAAAACGTAAAGTGAATATATGTTCACCAATACGTAAATATAATGGATCGGGTTGCACGCCGCAACAAAACGTAAAGTGAATACGCGTTCACAAATACGTAAACATAATGGATCGGGTTGCGCGCAACAAAGCGTAAAGTGAATATATGTTCATAAATACGTAAATATAATGGATCGGGTTGCGCGCGCAACAAAGCGTAAAGTGAATACGGCGTTCACAAATACGTAAATATAATGGATCGGGTTGCGCGCGCAACAAAGCGTAAAGTGAATACACGCGTTCACAAATACGTAAACATAATGGATCGGGTTGCGCGCAACAAAGCGTAAAGTGAATACGTGTTCACAAATACGTAAATATAATGGATCGGGTTGCGCGCAACAAATATGAAAGATGAATACATGTTCACCTATATATAAATATGAAAAGTGAATACGCGTTCACAAATTTATAAATGTAATAAACATGTGGAAATGCAGGGAAATGTCTTAACATATAATACAAGATAAAATGAAGTGTTAGTTAAACCGAGAATTTCCTATGAGGAGTTGTTGCATATTTAAAAATGTTGTAACCTGATATGTTTTTGCAATATGCTTATTACGTTATAATGTGATTGCACTTGGAATATTGTGGTGTTACTTTGAATTGCGGGGTAAGGTTCTCATTTCGGATGGTAGAGTGACTCTTTTATTAACATGTTTGAAAGCGTGATAGAGGAAAGGCTCACGCCAAGGCTAGCGATCGATCCATGACCTCTTGTCATACCAAGTCCATTCTTGGGCTTGGTATTCGTCGAGTCGAGGATGTCGGTTCGGTGTCTGGGAATGCGTATGGAATGGTCTCCTTCCAAATTAGAATAATATTTGTCAGTATGTCTATGTAGAAACAATATTTGCACGAGCATGGGCTCGCGTTATATTTTCAATAAAGTCACAAACAAATTTCTTTATTGTTATATTTATTAATAGCTCCGTATTTGAATATAAGTTTAAATTTCTAAATAAAGAGAATTAAAGGGTGCTCACGGTGGAAAATAATTGTCAGTGCCATCACGCCTAAGTAAAGACTTAGGAAAAGTCGGGCGTGACAAGTTGGTATCAAAGCCAGTTAGGAGATTCTAGGAAGTTTCTTGAGTTGGATGTTTGAGCGGTTACTTATTGCGGCGGTGTGCGCGCCACTTAGTAGTAAGTAAGCGGAATAACATCCTAAAGTTTCACTTCTTTCATACTCTTCTCGTGCCTATCTTGAGTCTTTTCAAAGACTTGGTTCTCGTACTACCTCCTGAAAAGGATTGTGGAAGGAGTGTACAACGATAAAATAACCGGATGTGATCGCATGGCCAGAAAGGTAGGAGAGATTTACTTTAAGTAAGATAAGTAAGGACAGTGACTTGATGCTATGGTTATTAGTATCTTGGAAGTTTTATATAAAAAAAGAGTCATTCGTTTTAAAAGAGTATAAGTATGTAGTACTTGAGATTAAATTTCCGGATTCTTTTATTAAGACATGTTAGTGCCTTAAGTGAACTAAAATGAGAGGATATATTAATAATGTCAATAAGAAGTTAGGGGATTTCTTGACTTACTTATGTTATGTAGGATAGCCGGTTGAGCTAGGGTAAGAGTATAAATGAGGGGCAAGCCCCAAGACGTTATACCACCTTCTCCGGTAAGAGTATAAATGAGGGTAAAGCCGAGGCGTCATACCACATTCTCCGGGGTAAGAGTATGAATGAGGAAAGCCCGAGGCGTCATACCACTGCTGTGGTAAGAGTATAAATGAGGAAAATCCCGAGGCGTTATACCACATTAGTGGATTTGCTACCCGTGATGCGAAGAATATCCTTACGTCGACTTATTTCCTACCTTAGGTCTCAAAAGTTATTAAGGAGTCACAAAGTGGATACGCATATCGGCTAATATAGTAGATACCCAAAAGAGTCCCCACGGTGGATGATGTCCCTATTGTTTGAAAAATTTGAAGGTTTTTCTGAAGATCTCCCAAGCCTTATAGGATAGAGAGGTGGAGTTCGCTATAGAGTTAATGCAGTACAAGACCTATTTCTATTCTTCCATATCGAATGGCCCACTAAATTGAGAGAGTTAAAGAACAGTTGAAGGATCTTACGGATAAATGATTTATAAGGCCTAGTGTTTCCCGCAGGCGCTTGATCCTTTTGTGAAGAAAAAAGATGGATCACTCAGAATGTGCATCGATTATCGACAACTCAATAAGGTCACGATCAAGAATCGATACCCATTACGAGAATCGATGATCTTTTGACCAACTTGAGAGAGCCAATTATTTTTCCAAGATTGATCTTCGTTCGAGATATCATCGGATGAAAATAAATCGAATGATATATCAAAAGCGACCTTTAGGACTGATATGGCCATTATGAGTTCTTGGTCATGTCTTTCGGATTAACGATGCCCAGCGCTTTTATGGATCTAATGAACATAATCTTTAAACCATTCTTGAATTTGTTCGTAATTGTATTTATAGATGATATCTAATTTACTGTGAAGTGTGTTGAAGAGCAGGAAGAGCATCGAGGTAGTGCTTGAGTCTTGAAACAGGAGAAACTATATGCTAAATTTTCAAAGTGTGAATTTTGGTTGAAAAATATAGCCTTTTTGGGTCATGTTGTGTCAAGGGATGGAATTATGGTAGACCCCCAGAAGATAGAAGTAGTGAAGAACTGGCCAAAAACCGACCACTCAAGCGGAGGTTAGAAGTTTCTTGGGTTTGGCTGGGTATTATAGAAGATTCGTAAAAGGTTTTTTCTAGTCTTGCTGCTCCTTTGACCCGGTTGACTCAAAAAGCGGTTAAGTACCAGTGGTCAGGAGCATGTGAAGCAAGTTTTCAGAAACTAAAGGAATTGTTGACTCTTCGCACGATCCTAATCTTACCATCGGGACAAGAAGGGTTCACAGTCTATTGCGATGCCTCCAGAGTTGGTTAGGATGTGTCTTGATGCAGTTTGGAAAGGTTATTGCGTATGCATCTAGACAATTGAAGATACATGAGAAGAATTACCCAACTCATGACTTGGAATTAGTTGCGGTGGTGTTTGCCTTACGAATATGGAGACATTATTTGTATGGTGTGCATGTGGACATATTTACATATCATAAGAGTTTGCGATACATAACGCGAGAAGGATTTGAATCTCCGACAAAGAAGATGATTAGAGTTGCTTAAGGATTATGACCTTTGTATTCTTTACCATCCTGGGAAAGCCAACGTGGTGGCTGACGCACTCAGTAGGAGATCAATGGGCAGCTTGGCCCATTTGGTAATACAAAATAGGGGTATTGTTCGGGAGGTACAAAGATTGGGAAACCTCGGGGTTAGCTTAGCGAGATCGGTGAAGGTAGGGTGGTGGTACATGATACCTCGCGATGCGCCTTAGCGAGAAATAAAAGAAAGTCGGTTTGAGGATACGAGTTTGTTGGATTTGGAGAGGATCCAACGAGAAAACCTTCAGTTTACATTGGGAGATAATGGCGGAACCGCCCGGTATAAGGGTAGGTTATGTGTTCCTAAGGTAAAGGATCTAAGGAGGAAGATCTTAGATGAGGTCACAACACAAGATATTCCATTCATCCAGTCAACAAAAATGTATCGGGACCTCGAGGAAAATTGCGGTGGGACGGGATGAAGAAAGACGTTGCGGAGTTTGTCGGGAGGTGTCTTATATGTCGGCGGTGAAAGTGAACATCAAAACTGGCGGATTACTTGACATTGGAGTCCCCATGTGGAAGTGGGAGGCGATTCATATGGATTTAAATGGCAGTGCAGAAAACTCGAGAAGGGTATGATTCTATTTGGGTGATTGTTGATCGACTTACAAAGTCAACCCATTTCTTACCGGTCAAGACTACGTATCGCGCACCAGATACACAGATTTATTTGAAGGAGATTGTGCGGTTACAGGATTCCCTTACAAATTATTCGGATAGGGGTTCCCAGTTCACCTCACTTTTGACAAAGTTTCAGCAGGTCTCGGGACAAAAGTTATGTTAAGCGACTTTCCACCATGAAAGCAGATGGGCAAGTGGCGAACAATTCAAACACGAGGCGAGTTGCGATCTTGTGTGTTAGATTTTCTGGAAAATTTGGTTGGACCATCTATGTATAATTGAGTTCGCCACAACAATAGTTTTCACTCTAGCATACAAATGGCCGTTTGAAGCATTATATGGGCGAAAATGTAGGTATCCACTTGGATGGTTCGAGGTGGGTGAGAACCTTGGTTCGGACTGAAGTCATTCAAGAAACAAATGATAAAGTGCAGATGATTCGGGAGCGGATCAAAGCAGCTCATAGTCGTCATAAGTCCTATGCGGATCATCGGAAAGAGATCTTGAATTCGAGAGGGGAGAAAGTATGTTTAAAAATGTCCCCAATGAAGGGAGCGATGCGCTTTGGTAAGAAAGGGAAATTGAGCCCAAGGTTTATTGGGTCATATGAGATCTTGCGAAGAGTGGGGAATGTGGCTTATGAATTAGCACTTCCACAAGAGCTGGAAGCGGTGCATCCGGTGTTTCATGTGTCAATATTACGAAAATACTTGCACGATCCAAGTCACGTCGTCCTTCCCCAGGAGATAGTTCTTAATGAAGAGCTTGATATGAAGAGGTTAGGTGGAAATACTTGATAGGAAGGTTAAGCGCCTTAGGAGTAAAGATATTGCTTAGTGAAGGTCTATGGAGGAATCACTCCTGAGAGGAAGCCACCAGGAAGTGAAGAGGCGATGAAAGTCAAATATCTATTCCTATTTGACTAAGGTAAAAAAAGTGTTACATAGTACTTCATATGTGTGCCATTTGAGTGTCTATATGCATGTTACAACTTTATTCACATTCGAGGACGAATGTTTCTTAAGGAAGGAGAATGTGAAGCCCCAATTAGTGTTACAATAACAATAAATATTATTGTGTCTATGTGATTATGTTATGACCTTATTCACATTCGAGGGCGAATGTTGCTTAAGGAGGAAATAATGTAAAGTCAGGAAAAATAATAATATATAGTTGTTGATTGGTTTAATAAAAATATATATTTCATAATCTTTTATAAGGACTACATGGCATGTTAGATTAGTGTTACAATAACAATAAACATTATTGTGCCTATGTGATTATGTTATGACCTTATTCACATTCGAGGGCGAATGTTGCTTAAGGAGGAAAGAATGTAAAGTCAGGAAAAAATAATAATATATAGTTGTTGGTTGGTTTAATAAAAATATATATTTCATAATCTTTTATAAGGACTACATGGCATGTTAGAAATCTATTAGTTGGCAAAATATATAATTCATAATCTTTTTATAAGGACTACATGACATGTTAGAAGTCTATTAGTTGACAAAATATATAATTCAAGCCTTAAAGACTTCAAGAATTAACCACATTAAAAAAATCTGCATACACATTTCTTTGGTAAGAAACAACCTACTTCCCTTCCTCTCCCTTTAACTCCCCTCCACTCTTGGCTTTCCTCCCATAAGTTATACAAACACCCTTACTTATACATTATACTTGGCACAAACAAAGGACTAGCACAAAGAATACAAAATCAGAAAAAAAACAAGTGAACAAGAAGAGGAAAAATCTGAAAAACATCAAGAGAGGAAGGAGAACAAAAATAGGAATACTAGGGAGCAAGGATCACTTGTAGCAACAGAACAACAATCCTTTTCACGCTTACAAGGTGAGTTTTCTCACTCAAAAATTCTTGGTAACATCCTTTATTTTTAGTTCAATACATGTTAGAATAAGAATTGAGTGTTGAAAAGAAATATTGAACTTTTGATTGTTTAGACAACTAGTTGCGTCATGAATTTTACGAACTGTTCTCACTTAGTTATAATTGTTAGAAATTGATGAAATTCGGAAGAGTGGTACACCTCTCTAATATGATCATATAAAACCAAAAATGAGGTAAAATGGACATACGGTTTGAAAGTTATCATAGTTCAAAGTTCCTGCCTTAGATTTGGTCGAAATTCGGAAAGACATAATTACGGACTGTTTTTATTGAGTTTTACTTATTAGAATTATATGAAACTTTACATGGTTGTAAATCTCTCTGTTACGGACAGATATAGATAAAGAGTTATTAAAACGGACTTACGAGTTGAGAGTTATTGTAGTTTGAAGTTGCTGCCTCGGATTCGCCGGAATCGAGAAGAGGCGGGGCGTGGAAACGTAAAACTGTATTAATCTGTGGGAATATGAAAATTGTTGCTAAATGAAAGTTCTATATCTCTGGTTTTGGACATTTTGAGACCTTACGGGGTCTATCCGACTTACAGTTGAGAGTTATCGTTGTTTAAAGTTTCTGCCTCGGATCTATCGAGATCCAGGAAGGGCAGCGAATAAAAGTGTAAAACTGTACCAAATGGTACAGAATATGAAAGGATGGTTCACATGGAGACGTGTAGCTCTCTGTTCTCGTCGTTTTGAGATTTTATGGGGCTTGAGCGGGTTTCTGGATCGGAGTTATGACTATTCTAAGATTGGGTTCTGTTTAATGAAAATTCTGCCGAAACAAACCTCATATGGCTGTTTTGAGGATAAATTTGTGTTAGTTACCCAAAGTAGTTTTAAATGAAATTTGGTACAGTGAAAGATCCCCGTCTTACCTTAGTTTTCCGCTTGAGAAACACCTTAGTTGGAGTTATGGTTAAAAAGTTATAATCGTTACAAGTATGAATGACAGAATGTTAGAAAAGAGAATAGTATTTATTTGATCTTCTGAAAAATATGAAAAGTGAATACGTGTTCACATAAATATATAAATATATAATGAATCGGGTTGCACGCCGCAACAAAACGTAAAGTGAATATATGTTCACCAATACGTAAATATAATGGATCGGGTGGACGTTGCAGCATGACAAACGCGTAAATACGTAAAGTGAATAAATAATTATAAATATAATGGATCGGCAACAAAAAGCGCAAAGTGAAATCGTGTTCACAAATACGTAAATATAATGGATCGGGTTGAGTTGCGCGCGACAAATATGAAGATGAATACATGTTATATATAATATAAAAAAAAAAAGTGAAGTGTTCACAAATTTATAAATAATATATAAATGTGGAAATGAGGGAAATGTCTTAACATATAATACGAGATAAAAAAAAGTGTTAGTTAAACGAGAATTTTCTATGAGGAGTTGTTGCATAATTAAAAATGTTGTAACCTGATATGTTTTTGCAATATGCTTATTACGTTATAATGTGACTGCACTTGGAATATTGTGGTGTTACTTTGAATTGCAGGGTAAGGTTCTCACTCAGCCCCAGATGGTAGGGCTGACTCTTTATTTAACATGTTTCAGGAAAACGTGATAGAGAAAAGGCTCCACGCCAAGGCTAGCGATCGTCCCGCAGCCTCTTGTCATACCAAGTCCATTGCTTCGGGCTTGGTATTCGTCAGTTCGGATGCGATTCGGTGTCTCGGGAATGCCCGTATGGAATGGTCTCCCTTCCAAATTAGAATAATATTTGTCAGTATGTCTATGTAGAAACAATATTTGCACGAGCATGGGCTCGCGTTATATTTTCAATAAAGTCACAAACAAATTTCTTTATTGTTATATTTATTAATAGCTCCGTATTTGAATATAAGTTTAAATTTCTAAATAAAGAGAATTAAAGGGTGCTCCTGGTGGAAAATAATTGTCCAGGTGCCATCACGCCCTAAGTAAAGACTTAGGAAAAGTCGGGGCGTGACACTCTCGGACAAGCCTTAAAAAATTGTCCAAACACTTTTTAATCCTCATTATTTTTAGTACAAGTTCATCCATACATTATAACAATAAGTAATATCAAATTACTTTAAAAGAAGAAGGACTTTTACCTCATTTTGTGCCAAAAAATGCCCCAAAACAGTCCACTCGTCTTTGGCCCACAATTTTCGTTTCGCTCCACTTCTTCAAGATCCAATCACATATATGTATCCCCTACAACCTTAGGAGCAACTTTCCTTCACGTTCCATCACCAAAAAGTCGACGGAAAACCCTAAAATCTCTAACCCTAGCCACAGTCCAAATGGGATTTGAGGTTAATGGTGGTTTATCTTGGCTTAACACTTGGTTAGGGTTCTTAATCTTGTATTATGAACTAAGCTTGGAAGATTTAAGGATCTTGGTCTTCAATAATGGCCCTTGGCCGAAATCTTGAGAGAGAAGAGATAGAACTTGTGTAATGAAAATATTTTCTAAGTGTAGATAAGTCTTGCAAGCTCTCTTGATATATATAAATATCTACAAGTGTAGCAAGACAAGTGGAGTGGGACCCACTTGTCCAGTTGTCTTCAAAATATCTAAAGTCCAAGTCCAAGTCAAAGTCAAGTGGAGGGGTAACACGTGTCGCCATCCGATTGGTCCAAAATATTATAATTTTTCGAAGGTCCCCGCGAAATTGTGAAATTCTCGGCGGATCCCATATTATCAATTCCAATACCTTATAATCCAATACCAAGTCCATAAATTCAATTAGAAGTATTAAACTTCAAGTTAATAATTTTTTCGTCATCACAGTTTTTTGAAATTTTCCTTTAAGAAAATGTAATAATTCTTTCCTTCCAATATTCAAATTTTCTTTCCTTAATCACGTCCTCAAATCAATGTCATGAAATTACGGGGTGTAACAGATATTTCCCTTAGCAAGACAAGTGGAGAGGGACACATGTCGCCCTCTCATTGGTCAATAATTTTCTCTTCAAAATATGTATATATTGTCTAAAATATCTTAAAATCGAAGGGCCCCGCAAAATTGTGAAATTCTCGGCGGGCCCCATATTATCAATTCCAATTCTTCGTAATCCAATACTAATCCCATAAATCCAATTAGAAGTATTAAACTCCAAGTTAATAATTTTTCCGTCGTCACATTTTCCAATTTTTTTTTCGGAGGAAAATGTAAATATTCTTTCCTTTCAACCTTCAAATCTTGATTCCTTAATCACGTTCTCAATTAGTAGCCCTGATATCACGGGGTGTAACAAGAAATATGAAACAATAGCCAAATATTGAGGGATAAATAGGGTATGATAAAGGGTGAGAAACTTGCATGCAAGTTGTTCGCTGAATACCTGTTAGAGAAATTGACATGGAAATTCCATATGGTCCTTTTAAATCTTTATAAATCTTACAATAAATCTTTTAAAATCCAAACATATAATTTTTTATTGTCTTTTAAAATCTGTTAAAGCCATTACATTCCTAAATAGTGTTTTAAATCCAATGAATTTATTTATCCCAAAATAGTCTTTTAAGATCCTAATTGAATACACCCCTTAAGTAGGATTACCTTTATAGTATTTTGTACTTCAGAAATGAAATCAAGAATTTTGAGTGAGCAAAGGTTGGAAGATAACCCATTAGGCAAACCCATATCTCACCCATGAATATTCATATTTCTACAGGTTGAAAGTAGGGTTGTCAGCCCAACGGAGTGGGCGGGATCGGTTCGAAGTGGGGGTCGAGTGCAGCGGGTGGGGTAGGCGAGTCGGGGCCTTGCGGGGTCTGCCGCCACCTCGTCCCGATCCATAGGGGGTCGGGGTAGGTCGGGTGGGATCAGTTTTTATTTGCCTTTAAATTAAATATATAAATAAATAAATAACACACAGACACAACAAGATAGTTTAATAAAAACATCCCAAGACTGTTTTTTGTGCCTCTTATATTATTCGACTAGAAGTATGATATTTTTTTTGTAATACAATTTCAAAATTGCAACTTCGTGATATTGAAAGTTGCAAATAAATAACATAGTAAAATTATAATTAAAAGAATTACATTTTCTAGTTTCTTTATAATTTCTTGTGGTTCTTCGGTTGGAATTGGTATATCTTGGTCAAATTGGTCGACGTCGCTTGCACATCCGTCGGATAAGATTTTATTGTAGTTGTAGTCTTCTTCTTCGTTGATCTCCGGTTGGCCGCACCTCCTACGCTCCGCACGAATCCAATCTCTGAATAGAACTGCAATCTCTAATGAGTCTTCTGCCAATGAATGTATGTACTCCCCTATTTGAAATCTTCCTGCAGAAAATGCGCTTTCAGACGTTGTTGATGACGCTTGAATGTTCAACACATCTCGGGCCATCTTTGCTAGTGTTGGAAAATTCTTTTCATTCTCTCTCCAGTATTTTAGCAAGTCTTCACGTCCCTCTTCATTTTCAATTGCTTCGTACGGTACAACACCCTGCAAAACAAAAACATCAAACTCGTTAACTTGGTTAGAAATGGTACCACTAAACATTCTCTGTCTGAGGCTTTGAACACTAGTCGCAGAAACAACATGTCGTTTTTGAGGTTTTGTTGAAGAAGAAGAAGATGACATGGAAGCCGGTTGGTTGATAGCACTTTCTTGTTGGTAATGCATATATACTTTTTTACATTCATTCTTGAATGCTAGACAACACTTCTTCTCTAGTTTTTTCAACAGGTGGTTGGTCATTTGGATTTGTAGGAGTTGGAGGTGGTAATATATCTATGCAATCGTAAATAGTTTCAATAAGATTTTTACAATCGTCTATTTTAATAGACGGATTTAATACATCACTAATAAAAATTATTGGGGGAATAGGAATAAAATATTTTTTCATTTTTATAAATATTTTTTAATAGGTGTTTTATAAGCTGGTTTTGTCATATATTCACTAAGTAATATAAATATTAGAGCTATATAAAATAACATTGATGAAATAGTAGGATAATAAATACCGGAAAATTCTTTAGTAGCTAGATAAAAAAAATTCTAAAAATGTATTAAGTTCTAAAATTGTATCCTAATCGGAATCTATAAGCATATCATTAGGATTTCGATTACGGGCGTTAAAAAATTGGGTTATAGGTTGTCTATACTCATAAGCAACACATAGTTGGTTGTTTCTTCGGGAACTTTTCTATAAGGTTGACCACAATCGTGACAAGTTTTTTATATTCTTTTAGTCGTTGTATTCTATTATTTTTAAAAATATAGTTTATAGAAAATTGAATTTTTCCAAGAATGTCATCAAAAAGTGATATATCATCCTTTACAACTAAGTTATAAATATGACATGCACATTTTATATGAAAATGACTTGGAAAAGATAGAGTTAAGACAGTTTTTAATAATCTAACAACAGAAATATTAGAAGAAGCGTTATCTAGAGTAATAATCATGACTTTATCAGTTATGCCATAATAATCGCAAACAGTAGAAATATTTTCTTGAATAAAAATACCAGTGTGCCTACTATTTATATATCTATATGCTAAAATACGTTTTTGCATACACCATTTATAATCTACCCAATGACATGTTACCGTTAAATAATCATGACCGTTAGTACTACGACCTATATCAGATATGATAAATATTTTTTCAGGGTAATGATATAAATAATAACGTAAATATTATTGATATTCGTGTGCAAATTTAAAAACAACTCTCCTAACAGTTGATCTAGGAAAACCGTTATAATAAGGATTGTACATTGATCTTATGTAATGAATAAAACCAGGAGAATCAGGAAATGAAAAATGCAAACCCTCCACTGTAACTAATTTTGATAATTCTTCCCTATCTTTCATTTTATCGTGTTTAGGTCCTACAATTGCCCCCGTCATAGGGTCAATTTAACCCTGTATCTGGTGCGGGACATTATATGAAGCTTGTCCCGACTGAGAGGGCATTATTGACTCACCCTGCATTTGAGCCTTATATTCATCCCACCTAGCTTTGTGTTTGGTATTCAAATGCGCAGTTAAACCTCCCGTCCCACTCTGAACTTTTTCCATTTTAAATTTATAAACAATTTTACAAATTTTGCATATAACAACTTGATTTTGTACGTCTATAAAAAAAGCTCATACATGTGATTTTAATTTTTGTTCTGGTGGGCCTCGTCACATACTAGGGGGAATAGGAGGCGTTCCAGTTTGAGGTGCATTAGTTGGCGTGTCATCTAGATTAGTTGGTGTGTCATTTATATTATCTTCAAATTAAACTCTTGTTGATTTCCAGAAAATAACTCATCGTCTAAATCTAATGGTACTTCAGGAAAATGTTTAGTATCAATAAAATCATCATGTATAGGAGGAATAAGATGACTAGAAGAAGGACTCTTGCCCTTGTCACCCCTACTAGAACCATACATACCCAACATACCTCTTATTTCTTTCATTTTAATTTATGCTAATAAATACTTAAATAGTTAAAGATAATGAAATTAAGTGCGCTAATTAAAATAAAGAAACAATAATAATTTAATAAAGGAGCGAATGTACCAAACGTCGACGTGTAATCGAGAGATGTTGAAAATTGAAACTTTGCTCATCGGATGGTCCTTAAGCTAGTTGCCAACTTCACTCCCAATTCCCAAATAAATAAATTAAATGGAATATTTAGAAGAGAATGTAAAGAGAATGAGAGATAGATTGAGAGATTATTAGAGAGATTGTAATTGTAGGAAGATTTGTGAGAAATAATAAAGAGAAAATGAAGTATTTATAATTGAAAAAATTAGGTTAAAGTGTAAATATAATAACTTAAGGGTTAAAAATAAATATTAGGGTTATGGGGGTTAGGGGAGGGGGATTTAACTATTGCACAATGGCCAAATTGGGCAAAGCCGTTGTGCAACGGCTAGAAGGGGTCGAGGTCAGGGTGGGGTCGGGGCTAGGGCGAGGTTAGTCGGTGTCGTGATCGGGTTTTTTTCTAGGCCCCGTACAGGTACCGAATACCGGTATATCGATACCGGTACAGGGCAGGGGGGTCGTGGCGAGGTCGGTATGGGGTTGGGGCGGGGTCGAGTCGGGGTCGGTATACCCCGCCCCGTTGGACAGCCTTAGTTGAAAGCCCAAATTCTACCCATCTAAAATATCACTCATTCGACCCATTAACATATGGGCTTATTTTGCCAGCACTACTCCCAACAGCTATTTGACTGGGGAACATTTTTTTGGGGGGAGTGTTGGTTGGTGATATAGATGGTTAAGGCAAGGCAGAGAATGTCGAGTTTTTGACCCACTTACAGGCGCAAAATGAATTATGTCTTATAGTGATGGTGGTAGGGCTGCACAAAAATCGGTCTGGACTGAAAAAATGGACCGGACCGGTAATATTCGGTCCGGTCCTCGGTCCTTTGAAATATTTTTTTTGGTTTTCGGTCCGGTCCGGACCGAATTTTAAATATATATTATATTATAATATATAATATATATAATTCCTAATATATAAATCCCTTATCCCGTACCCACTAAATCCCTAATTTCTAAATCCCATTCGAGCGCAGCCCGCCACTCTCTCTCTCTTCGATTTCTTCACCCTAAATCCCAATCTCACAGTCTCATTGTCGCCGACTCGCCGTCTCGCTCTGTTCCTGACCCTGTCGCCTCTCTCACTCTCAGACTCTCAGTCTCTCAATCTCTATTCTCTCATACCCTAATTCCTAAATCCCAAACGCCTACCGATGTTGAGTGCTGACAAGGTCTATTCTACTTACTACTAAATAGAGCCATAGAGGTGATATTAGGACTTAAGTTTAACTATGGTATCAATATCAAACGAGTGCAACACAAGTTTGTATTTTTAAATGATATTAGAAACATTTGAATCTGTTTAAGGAATAGTTTGTATTTATTTGAAGCTGTGCAACAAAAGTTTGTATTCATTTGTATTTTTAAATGATATTAAAAGTTTGTATTCACATGCAGATGATGCCTAGTACCTCTGAATCTGATGTCCAATCCAAAAGGAAAAGAGATGATGGAACGACTCGAACGACTCAAACGAGTGAACCAAATTTTGAGGCTAGGGCTGCATTGCCTTCTCAAACACCAACACATACACTCGAAACACAGACAAATATTATGTCAACGGAGGAACGACAGTATATTACTTGCAACAAACAAATGACTGAATATTGGAAGAAATACAAGTTGTATTTGACTAATGATGAGAGCAAACATAGAGCTGAATGTAAGTATTGCCATAAAACTTTTGCGTGTGACTCTACTATTAATAGTAACAAAAATGTAAAAAATCATGCAACTCAATGCCTAAAAAACCCGGAGAATGTGATTAAATAAAATCAAAGTAAATTGATTTTGGAGGCTGTTGCGGATAAAAAAAGAGAAGAAAAGTTGAGAAATTGGGTTTTAAATGTTAATGAACTTAGGGAAGCGTTGTGCTATATGGTGATAGTTGACGAACTTCCTTTTCGTTGTGTTGAAAAACCTGGTTTTAAGCATTTCATGTCTGTTGCTTGCCTTGAGTTTGTATTACCCTCCCGTATGACTGTGGCGCGTGGTTACTTTCAACTTTATTTGAAGGAAAAAGAAAAGTTGAAAGAATTTCTCAAATTGTCATGCCAACGAGTCTGTGTGACAACTGATTCATGGACATCTAATCAAAGAATCAACTATATATGCCTTACCGCTCATTTTATAGACAATGATTGGAATGTGCAAAAACGAATTCTAAGCTTTTGTCCAATTACAAGTCATAGGGGTGAATCAATTGCAAAAGCTATAGAATCTTGTTTAGAGAGTTGAGATTTACATATGAAACTTTTTACCGTGACTGTTGATAATGCCTCTTCAAATGATGTTTCTTGTAGTCACTTGATGAGAATAATTCAAAGCAATGGTAGTGCAATAAGTAATTGAAAGTATTTGCATATGAGATGTGTTGCTCATATTGTTAATCTTATTGTTTGGGACGGTTTGAAAATAAAAAATTCTCTTAAAGCAATTGAAAGAGTTCGAGCTGCTGTGAAATTTGTGAGTAATTCTCCTGCTAGGCTTCATAAATTTAAAGATATTGCAATAGTCTTGAAAATAGAGAGAGCAAATCTTTGCTGTCACTTGATGTGACCACTCGTTGGAACTCGACTTATACTATGTTGATGACAGCTATAAAATTTGAGCGAGTTTTTAGTATGTTTGAACCTCACAAAGAGCAAGATCTTAAAGAGCCTACTAATGTAGGGCATCCTAAGGAGAGTGATTGGTTGTTGGCCAAGATGCTTGTTATCTTTCTAGAAATGTTTTATACTTTAACTAATAATGTTTCTACTTCTTTGAGTGTCACGTGCAATAGTGCATTGTTTGATATTGGTACAACTCTTGGAACATTAAAAGAACTAGAAAGTACTTGTGATGTAGAATTGAGTGCAATGGCTGTTAAGATGAAGGAAAAGTTTGATAAGTATTGGGGTAGTTTAGAAAAATTTAACATGTTGATTTATGTGGCTGCCATTATTGATCCTACGATGAAAAAGGTTGCTTTGCAATTTACTTTACATGAGATGTATGGGGAAGTGAAGGGTGATAGTTTGCTTGAGAATATTCAACAAGTCCTAAATGATTTGTTTGATGAATATAAGGTTATGTATTTCCCTACTGTTGTTTTGAGTGGGACAAGTGATGTAACTGAATCAAGTGACATGAGATTAGATCTCAAGGCTAAAGTTAGGAAGCTCAAATCTTCATTAGAAGCAAAGAGTAAATATAGTACGAGGCCGGAGCTTGATCGATATCTGAATGAAGAGGCGGATGAAGAAGATATTGAAATATTAACTTGGTGGAAGCTCAATTCACTAAGATTTCCCGTTGTTTCACGCATGGCTCGTGATATATTAGCTATTCCGGTATCTACAGTTGCTTCTGAGGCTGCATTTAGTACCGGAGGACGAACACTTGATCAATGCAGGAGTTCTTTGACACCTAAGGTAACACATTTTCTTTTGTATTTTTTTGTAAAGCAAGTTTAATTTTTATTATATTAATTGGTAAGTTGTGTTTCTTAACTTTTATTTTATGTTAAAGATGGTACAAGGACTCATTTGTGATCAAGATTGGCTTCGTGCAACTTTAACTAACAAATCCAAACTTATTAATGTGGAAGAATCATTAGAAGAGTTGCAAGATTTGGAGAATGGTATGATATGAATATGATGATATCTCATTTCAAGAATTAGAAGAGTTACAATTCTTATTACTAACTTTATTATTTTCTTTCATACAGATTTTCAAAAGTGTGAAATTATGAATCTACCATCTGTGTTTGATGGTTTGAGTGTTTGGCAAAAGAAAGTAAATGAAGCCTCAAGGCCCTCAACTAGAGAACTTTGTTGTGGAGACTGGAGTGTGGACTGTGGACAACTGGATCGGACCGGACCGGACCGAGGACCGAGAATTCGGATTCTCCGGACCGAATGGACCGAATCCCCTCCCGTGCAGTCCCCCCAGCCAGCCCCAGTCCCACCCCCCACCACCCGGCCACCAGCCGGCACGTATTGACATATCAAATATAAGTCGTAAATTAGTGAAACTTTAAATGGTCATAACTGCGCTCGGACGTCAGTTTGATCTAATTTTTTTGATTTCGCGTATTTTTCGAGACGAATAATCCCAAACCGACTAAATTCTGTTTGCTTCACGGATTTCTCCAAAAACGTCCATCTTGCCTCAATTTCTCTTTTCCCAAATTGTTACGTTTTCCCATTTTCAAATCTAAATATCTCGCGATGTACAATAGATTTCAACGTAAAAATTTCGTGGCACCGCGTCAGAATGTCAATTTGAGATTGGTAATTCAATTTTTTTAAAAACGGGCCTCGGAACCCGACCCGGAATTATATAATATTATATATTAGAAATTTAGAAAATTAGGAATTATATATATTAGGAATTTAGAAAATTATAAATTATATATATTATATATATTAGGAATTATATATATTATAAAAAATAAAAAAAAATAAAAAAAATTCGGTCCGGACCGGACCGACCCTGGACCGGACCGGACCGAAAACCGAATTCTGAAAAAACAGGGACCGAAGACCGGACCGAATTTCTCGGTCCGGTTCGGTCCGGACCGTTTTTTGTGCAGCCCTAATTGTGTGGACTGTGGACAACTGGACATTGGACTAGTGGACTGTGTGTGTTGTGTGGAGTGTGGTGTACTGGACACTGGAGTCTGGACTGGAGTGTGGACACTGGACTGTGGAGTTCTTTGATGATTTTATTGTCATTCTATTGTGGTGTACTGGATTGTGGATTGTGGACTGTGGTGTGTCATTTTATTGTCTTTGTATATGTATTTTCTTTAAGGATGTTGTCATTTTCTTCCCCATACAACTCATGTAATTTTGTGGACTGGTGTTGGTGTGGACTGGACACTAGACAATGAGCATTGAGCAGCAGGTGTCTGATGATTTTATTGTCATTTGCGGTGTGCTGGACTGCTGCTGCTGGTTGTTACTTGTTAGTTGTTTCTGCTATTCTGCTGGGCGCTGGCCTCATTTTATTGTTATTCAGTTCTGCATTTCTGCTGGACTTTCAACTTCATTTTCTAATTCAATGTGCACTCCAAATTGATGTTTTTCTTGTTCCTTCATTTCAAATTGTTTCTGCTATTCTGCTAGTTGTTACATGTATTAAATATTATTAAGGGCTCGTGTTAGTATGAGATTTGTGTAATTGATGATTCTTAATAGTATACAAAAATAAGAATAGTTGAATCAGGCCTGCAATTCGGTCCATTCGGTCCAAATAACCGGACCGGACCGAAAAAACCTGAACCGTACCGGCTTCGGTCCTAATGTTCTTATTTTTCGGTCCTCGATCGGGTCCGGTTCGGTCCGGTTTTACCCTGTTGTGCAGCCCTAGACGGTGGTGCAACTCTTTTTTAAAGAGGCTTGCTTTGAGAGTTTTGTTCTGTGCCGTGGGTTTGACTGAATTCATTAATTGCGCAGACACACATATAATGTTTTGTAGATTCTGTTTTATTTTCTGCTTATGCTTGATTGTAGTTAACAACAACAACAACATCACAAGTCGGGGAGAAGGTAATCCACAAATGGGGTTTGTGGAGGGTAATATGTAGCAGACTTTTCGCTTGATTGTAGTTATCCAAGTGAAATTGGGATTCTGTATTGGTCCTAATTGAAAATAATGTACCACCATTTGTGACATGCTGACTAGATACGATATCTCTGATAAACATATATGCAACATCTACCTAAGGAACACTATCTTCAAATAGATAAAACAAAGGGAGAAAATATAAATTCAAAAGTAAACATCTTTCCTAACCTTTGGAGTTAATCTTCCGCATGTGCTTGAAGGACTTTCCAAATAATATGTCATCAAGTTCTATTTGTTTCTTTAAAACTAGGTGCTCTGAAAATCTTACATGGTTTTATGTTGCGGACTGCGTTTTGCCATCACTCACGTGCCAATTTTGCTAATATCAGCCTTTTGGGAGTAGTTTTGTGGTTCTAACAGAGTGGATTTAATATGACACGCTCTACAGGTAGGCAGTTGCTGTCTCAAGGTTCCTCTTTTCTCAGCTGGAATTGTTTGGTAATGACGGGTTAACACAACTCTTTTGTAGAGTTGAAGTGTGTGACTTGCTTAATAGCATGCGTTGTGATACCATCTTCCATTTTCACTGGCTCAGAGTTCTCCTATTTCATTTTTTCTTGCTGAGGATATTCATTGTTTATTTGGGCCAAATAGCTTACTCTTTACAAACTGGGAGGAAATGGTAGACGTTATTATTCTTTATCCAGTCACTGTTAAATTCAATGATTACCTTGTAATGACATATCTCATAATCCAACCCTGACATATAATTTCTGGATCTTGACATCTAAGATTTTGCTCGGGTTTTGAAGAATCTATAGATTCACCTTACTCCTTTTCATTTTGAATTTGATCCATCTAACACAAATGAATTCCTCTGCTCGTAATGGAGTATAGGGGTGGTGTATCTACATAGTCCTTTTGCTAGGGCAACTCAAAAGAATGTTACCATATGCGATTGAATCTACATAGTCATCATCCATGCAAGCAGTATTGTCACATTTTCGTTATTTGAATGTTGGTTAATTTGAGATATCTTTTTTTTTCCAATGACGGTGGTGTTCGTTCTAGGTTGCAAGAACCTCAACTATTCCACCGGGTACCTGCTATCTCCTACAACATAGATATTTTGAGATATCTTTTGATTAACAGCCCGGATTGACAATTTTGTGAGGATTTCTGGCTACTTCATCTCCATGAGAACGAGTGAATGTTAAAAATCCTGCTTTTGCTGATCTTTTGGAGTACATAGAGTATTGATTATTATTAATCCAAGTATCAGTTTTACCGGGAAATGTCAGCTGTCCAGGTGTGGCTGGTTGGATTTTGTATCTATGGAAGCTACTGCAATGCTACATCAGTTGATCAGACAACTTAGTTTCAATTAAAACTAGAGGCATCAGATCTATGCTTTAGTGGGACGATTTGCTTCAATTGCTTTGCAAGTTGTTTCTTCTAAATCCTCACTTATTTCTGAAAGTACGTACAAATCTCCAAATGGACCAGAAAAGACTCATGTCATACATAGACGTCATGTAAGTAACGACTAAGTTTTAACCCGAGCTAATTTGTATCATCTCTATGGATTTGCTGCCCTTGTCAGTTCTTAATTGAGTCCACATGGAATTATTCCATGGTGCAAGAAAAATTTACATCATTGGGAAATAAGTTGAAAAGTTTATTTGTTGTACTGGACTTTTATGCTGTATACCTTGCATCTGGTCTGTAATTGTGGATCGGCATGCGTAAGTTTTAGATTTTTTGAATGAGTGATTTTTCTTTTTTTCCCGGAGAAGAAGGTGCTGTTATCTGGTAATTGCTATCTGTATTTCCCTGCCTAAAGGAATATCTTCAGCAGGATATGTAATTGCTCAGATTTTGCAAAGCCGATAATGGGTTGAGTCATTCAATGGGAATTAATTTACAAAACTTGTTCTGCAAAGATTACAAAAGAAAGTATCAAATTCCTTTATTTCTCCATTTATAGTCAATTAAAATTCTAACTTTCTGTATTTTGGCAGAAAATGATGGTTAACTTTCAAGCATAAAAGGATGGCTAAATTTTTAAAGTAAAGCTGAGGAATAAATTCCAAGAATAATGGAGATTTATTAGTATTCTTCTTCAGGAAATGAATGACAGGTGGTCTGAATTAGCCTTGTAGAGGTGGAGCGGAGGATATATTCTCTTTTGCTTTTGAAGTCAAGAATCTCATTTCTCTCAACATTTGCACATGTTTGCTTTATTTTTTGTTTGTTGAGAGTTACTTTACGAATCATCTGGAATTAGTTGGGCATCTTTCTCTCTTACAGGTGAAACAAAAAAATTACTTGCTTCCCTTTCAAACCATTTTGCTCACCCTCCCTAAGCTATTGTGCATGCATTTGAATTTTCATCACTGAAAACTGGGCTAATTGTTCCATAGTGATAGTCCTCAGAGTAATGCTCTGGCCTAGTATATTGTGTGTATCTTGGTGGTGACCTGATGTACTCATATCCAGTCACATAGGGTGATGGCTGGTAGCTATTGTAGCTGTGAGTCACATTAACTGGTGATTGACCTGGTGGTGGCACCTCTGTTCTGAATTCTGGACCGATAGGACGAGCATGCTTATTTCTGAAACCAGACTCTCCTTGAGGAGGCTCATGGATCATGCTTTGACTATAGTTATATCTGTAGCCATGGACCCTGGGTGGCTCTTGGCTCATACTCTGACCATAGTTGTATCTGTTGTACCCATGGTCCCTAGGTGGCTCTTGACTCATGCTCTGACCATAGTTGTATCTGTTGTAGCCATGGTCTCTGGGTGGCTCTTGGCTCATACTCTGACCATAGTTGTATCTGCTGTAATGATGGTCCCGGGGTGGCTCATGGATCACATTCTGACCATAGTTGTATCGGTATCCATGGTCCCTGGGTGGCTCATGACTACTCATACCCTGGCTAAAGTTATATCTGTAACCATAGTCTGGTGGATAGTGGTATATTACATGAACCTCTTCAACATCTCTTGGTTTAGAGGGTTGGTCTGATTGGCTTTTGGTGTTGTCAGCACCCTCATGTGTTTGTTTCTCCTCTTCTGGTTGATTTTCTTGTGTTGGTGGATCTTTTGGCGGTTCGGTGGGTGGCTCTTCAGCTGGTGGAGCTTCTGGTGGATGATTGCTAGACTCAGGGGGTGGTGCTTCACTCTCCGCTGGTGCATGTTCCTCTGGCTCTGTTGGAGGGTCTGCTTGTTCTATGTGGGAACAAACAATGGCACTCTTTCTTGTCTTCTTTATTGCCTTTACTATTTTTTCAGCATCTGCTGATCCTACTATAATAATCTTTTGCTGAGGAAAATCTATATAAAGATCATGAATACCTGTAGAAACAGGCATAGGATATTATAACATCTTCAAGAGGAGATCAAGAAAGAATTAGCACTTGAAAAGAAAGAATTAGTACTTTAAGCATCACTTACTCACCATGGATGCCATGTAGAGCCTTCTTGATCTTTTGCACACACCCATTACAGTCCATTCTCACCTGTATCTCTGTGACCCTAGGCTTCTGCAAGAAAAGATATGTGTGAAAACGTAAGTAGAAAACAATATGCTCTACATGAATATGATTCTTGATTAGTTCAAAGGCATGTTGATATGGAAGTAGAAGCAAGGCTTACCTCCATCTGTTGAGCCATTTCTGGAGAGAGAGAGAGAGAGATGCTTGTATGGAGAGACTGAATGTTGAGAATGGAGGGAATCAATATATGGCATCATTTTGTGCATGGAAGGGAATATTTAAAAGCCATGAAGTTGTGGGACAGGAAAAGAATCTCCTTTTGAAGGGAGAGTTTTTGCTTCTGGGTGAACTTATTAAGTCATTATCATCTAGCTAAGAGGAAAAAGAAAAGAAGTCCCCCACCCCCAAATTTTGCTTATCTTTGGACCCTAGACTGTTTTGTTGAGCCAAGGGAATTTTTGCTTTTAAGCACTAAATAGATGGCTATCTACAATTGCCGGTTTCTTTTCCAAGTGCAGGGATGATTATCTAAAACCGACCATGGAAAGAAGGATTAAAAAGTTAAGAAAAATATATATATATCATCACAGTGTTTGGAGGGGTGGGTAATGCTTGATGGTCAACAAAATGAAAGTAACTTTAAGAGGTAAAAGAGGGATATCCACACTTGAGGAATCCTTTTGTTACAAGTAAAGAGACCCCCAAAACAATAGCAGTCCCAAAACAATGTCTTTTGTAATTGTATTGAGTTTTTACTCATTTTTTCTCCTCAAAACATAATCCATCGTCATATCTGGTGTAAACTGATCGAGACAAAAGGTGCTTTGGAAACTTATGCTAGCCAGCAAATGGTTGACGAAATCTGATTTTGCCACTGCTAAAATCAAAGACGACGAAGGCATGAAATGATTTCGTGAGTTAAAAATAAGCATAGATTCGAAGATCTGACAACATTAAATTCTTTTAGACGTAAGGTGTGTATGTTCTGCTCTTGTTAAATAATTGTCACTATAAAACACGAAATAAAACTATGAAATGAAATCACTAGGCAGCCAAATATAATTAGAAGCTGGTTACGTATAGAAAGGGGAAACAGCAAAGAATGGTGACTTTATGGTCTTGATATATACATGCAATTTTCTATGGGAGCATCATATAGCACTTTTAAAGTGAATGGTTTGCTAATGGAATTTTTTACCCCACAATAGTGGTTGACACGAAGCCGCACTAATTTACCTAAGTATCGAATTGAGGTGAGAATATAAATCAATTAACCATATCTAAATGATAAAAATATGAATATTTGTTGTTGATGTAGCATTGATAATGTAAACACGGTTGGGTTGAGGTGAGAATATAAATAATTTAATCATAGTTAAGTGAGAAAGTATATATAAATGAAACATGTATATATTTGTTGTTAATGTGGCATTGATAAAGTAAACACCAAGTGCGTAAATTTTCATCATTTTAATTACTGGGTAGCATTCAAGAATTTACTAAGGCAAGTATTTTTAGATTGTTTGCTTGAGCTCTGGGGAAAGAATCTTTTGCCAATTTAGATGATTAGCTATGCCTACAAATGATGTTTATTAGAATCACAGATAAGCTTGGGCTCTTTACCATCTATATCTTTTGTGTTCTTTGTACTATCCTAATTTCTCTATCTTTTTTTCCCAGTTTACGTATGTATTTCATTTTCTTTTTTCTTAATGATTACGATTGAATTAATAACGAAACTGTTAAGAGTTCCACATCGAAAATGAAATGTGAACATTAGAATCACAGATTAGCTTAGGCTCTTTACAATATATATCTTTTGTGTTCCTTGTACTATCCTAATTCCTCTACCTCTTTTTTCCAGCTTACGTATTGTTGATAAGGAAAGAAAGAAAGAAAGAAAAAGAAGAAAGAAGAAGAATAAAAATAATAAGAGTTGTAATGTGTTCTTTGTATTATTGATTGTAAAAATTATATCTTTACAATGCATACCATCTATTTATACATGAGAAATTAGTTATTCTATAATAGGCTCCTCTCTATAACAAACTTTTCTAACTCATAACTACTTTTCTCAACACCCCCCCCTCAAGTTAGGTGTGGTGAAGATCAGTACACCTAACTTGAACTTCAAATACTAATGTTGCACTCTCGTTAAAGATACGGAAATGCAGTTCTTTTCTGGTAAGGCCTTGTCAGAGATCAAACTTAGATCCTCCACTACAGGGACAAAAACCTCTTCATACTGAACTACCAGGAATCTATCAATGAGACTCACGATCAAATACGATTTCCTCCATCAGCTCAAACTTGTAGTGTACCTCAATTAACCAGTCAATGAGAATAGCTCTCAGCCTCTCATTAATATCAAATTGTTGTTCCATATAGTTTCTAGGAGCACATCCAGAACTCTCAATTTTCTTGTAGTAGGCATGAATATCATCAATGTACTCCACAACTGCAAGTGTGTTCTTTTTATCAGCACTATCTATGTCTACAATTAACATCTCTTTTACATCTTCCATCTCTATCTCTTCATCCATCCGATCAATTTCCTCCATCATTGACACTGACACAACATAGTCATCACTTGTGGCCTTGTAATCTTCTACATCGATAATGACGCAACCTTCTGATTCATTTCTATTAGGTGATGTTTGGACTTGTGGCTTTGTTACCTCAACAAGTGGTTGTTGCTGCTTGCTAGCCATTTGTGCAGCATACTTCCAAGAATTCGAGTCAGATCTCCTGATTGGTCGATGAATCAGACTCTTAGCACAATCCACATTATTGTCAATAATGCCATTTCTCTTCTGTACTTTACAAGGGTATGTTGGAGCTTCAACTATGTTCTCATTTATTGTGCTTAGAGCCCTACTGTTATGCCTCATTCCTTCTTGAAGATTTGAAGGCCTGGTAACAACATGACAATTCTCATCTGATCCAACCATATTCAGAGATATTCCCATATATACATTTTTTTTTCCAGTAAGAACAAGAAGGATAGAAGAATGAACCAGATCAAAATTTTCTTGGTAATCTTTATAGTTCCAAGAAGAATAATAAGAAGTAGAGTAAGAGCACAGAGATAGAATGTAGAAATCAGAAGATTTTTCAGAATTTTTTTTTTTTCAGAAACTGAACCTGTCTACCAAGAACAACAACTTGATCCAGATTTTATTGCGGAAGTGTGTTGTTGTTGTTCTCATCAGAAGGAGGGTCAGAATCCATTTTTATATGATTCAGAAGCAAGAAGATAGTCTCAATGAAGATCAAGAAGATAGTCTCAATGAAGATCAAGAAGATAGTCTCAAGTTCTTTAATGCAGTAACTTTGAGAATCAGATAATGTTTTATTTATATCAGACAGAAACAGATTCAAGAGAAGAGAAATCGAGTATGACCAATCACGAATGAAAAAGAAGAGAAGTCGAGAGTAAAAGATACCAGAATAACAAATTCAATGAATCAGAAAAGAGACTATCATTTAAGATTAGAATTGAACCAATATTATTTAAGAATGACTGCGGAAAAGTTCAATTCCTGAGCAAGAAGAAGAGAAATAATCTGATATTCAAGAATCGTAACAACCAGACGAAATCTGAATCTAATTCGATTCTAATAAGAAATCAAATATGATCAATTATGCAGATCCCTCAGAATTGACACAGAAATGAGATTAGAAGGGAGATCGATTTTTCAGAGATTATAGAAGAACACTGGACCTGTATTTCAGAATCATCTTCCATCAGCGAATCCCAGTGGGCTCTGATACCATGTTGGATATTCACTTAGAATATACAATGTATACAGAGAACCAGTAGTAGCAACAGAGAATCCAGATAAGGAAAGAAAGAAAGAAAGAAAGAAAAAGAAGAAAGAAGAAGAATAAAAATAATAAGAGTTGTAATGTGTTCTTTGTATTATTGATTGTAAAAATTATATCTTTACAATGCATACCATCTATTTATACATGAGAAGTTAGTTATTCTATAATAGGCTCCTCTCTATAACAAACTTTTCTAACTCATAACTACTTTTCTCAACACGTATGTATTTCATTTTCTCTTTTCTTAATGATTATGATTGAATTAATAACGAAACTGTTAAGAGTTTCACATCGAAAATGAAATGTGAACATAGATCCTACAAGCTTGCTTTTGGAGTTGAGTTAGACTCAAAATCAATTCTTTACCGAAACAACCAGCCTACTAAAAGAAAGCTATGAACTGGAACATATCTTAAATATTTTTGAGTGTCAAAATGACAAATTATACAATTTTCTGAATTTTGTTCCACTAACAGTGTAATAAGTACGTCGTAATTTGACCCGTTGCACTATGTTACGTACCCTCTTCAATTAGTTGTTATTCACATTCAATATGTAGACACTTTGATAGGTTTTAAATTAATCTATTCTGGGATTTTACTTCTCTCTATTGGAGGTATATATAATTTTTACGTAATCAAGATAACCCGCAACTATAAAGCAACTGTCTACAATTACATATATTGATAGTGATTTTAATAGTGTATTTTAATTGGTTATAACAAGTTATTGGCTTTATTTTTTAAGAATGTATTAATCTTCCTTGAGGAGTATTTTTCATTAAGACAAATATATATAGTGTGTACAATGTTGAATTCTAATTGAATAAGGATCATGTATTTACCATAACTATACACTATTATTAATTACAAAATATATGACGAATATATGAGAATATTCGCTAATACACCCTCTCAGTCGGAGCGGGAGTAGGTCGGACGCTGAGACTCGATCTGAAGTTTAGGAAAAGCGGTCTAGGAAGTCATTTAGTGAATATATATATATGCATATTGATACGAAGAAGGCACATGCAACACCTTAACATGACCTATAACAACATTCTCACGAATAAAATGTATATCCATCTCAATGTGCTTGGTTCTCTGATGCTGAACCGGATTATGAGATAGTATATCGCGGATATGTTATCACAATATACCAAGGACGCCTTACGAAAGGGACAATGAAGCTCCAAGAGAAGGTTTCAGAGCCAACATATCTCAGCAACAACGTTTGCAACACCTTTATACTCTGCTTCTGCACTCGATCGGGATATGATGGCTTGCCTCTTTTCAGACCACGAAATGAGGTTATCTCCTAAGAACACACAGTAACCGGAGGTGCAACGTCATATGTCCGGACAACCTGCCTATTGACGTCCGTATATGATAACAATCTGGTCAGTGTAGAGGGGGTAGAGATGCAATTCATAATTAAGAGTACCCTTAACGTATCAAATGATACATTTAAGAGCTGTAAAATGGGGATCCCTGGGGGCATGCATAAATAAACACACATGCTGAACAACACAAACAATATCAGACCTGGTGAAAGTAAGATAATAAAGTGCCCATGCAAGGCTCCTATAAAGAGGGCAATTGGACACTGGATCACCGTCAACAACACTGAGTTTTGACTTCGAGTCAACCAGAGTAGGCATGATCTTGTTGTTCGCTATTTTAGCCATGTACACAGTTTTATCTGCATACTTACGCTGATATGGAAACATAGTATCTACAGATCTAGTCATTGAGATCCCCAAGAAGTAACTCAACTCCTCCAAGTCAATCATAGGAAATTCGGATTTAAGCAGAGCAATTATCTCATTTTTCAACACATCAGAAGAGGCAGTGAGAACAATATCATCCACATATAATAACAAGTATGCAATGTTACTACCTCGATGAAATATAAAGAGAGAATGATCACACTTGCTGCATACAAACCCAATATGCACAATGTAAATAGCAAAATGCTCATACCACGCTCTGGACCTGTTTCAGACCATACATTAACTTACGAAGACAACAAACATAATGAGGGGCCTCCGGATGGACAAAACCTGGAGGCTGGTGCATGTAAACAGTTTCTTTCAAGTCCTCATGTCAGAATACATTCTTTACATCAAGCTGATGAATCGACCAATGTTTACCCATAGATATGCTTAGAACCGTGCGAATGGTAGCCAGTTTAACCACTAGACTAAATGTCTCACCATAGTATATACCCTTCTGCTGATTAGTACCATTAGCCACAAATCTCGCCTTATGACACTCAAGGTCACTTCTGAACTTATGACGGAATAGCCACATGCATCGAATCACATTAATCTCATTCGGTCTAGGAACCAGATCCCAAGTGTGTTGTTTTGTTAAAGCATAAATTTCTCACGCATGACCGCATTTCAATTCGGGTCAAGTTTGGCTAATTTTAGGTCTTTGGGAATTGGGGATATAGTTTGTGTGGATAGGTTAAAATGGACTTTGGGTTTGAAAATCTCATGTTGAGCACGGGTTTCCATGTTGTGCGTGAGGGTTGTGTGGGTAGATGAGTGAGGTGCGATCTAGTGGGGTGTCGGGTCATGGGAGATTTGGTCGAGTGTCTGGTTAGGGGTTAAGTTCTGGGATGGATTTGTCGGGGTAGTGATAGTGGCGGGTAGTTGTCAGGCTAGGTCGAAGGGGTAGGGTGAGTGGGGTTCAGTTTTGATGATCGGGATGGGTTAGTGATCGGTGTATTTTATATACACTTTTTGAGTCAGTTTTAGTTAGTCTTTTGTCCCATTTTGCACATATAAGTGTCGTATTAGGATAGTTTTTCTTTCTTTTGAGTCAAAGTGGTTAAAATGGCCAAATGGCGGAAAAAGAGCAAAAAGAGGGCAAAAGAGGAGATGCCAGAGCTGGAATCAGAGAAAGTGGCGAACGAGGGAAAAATCAAGACCAGCGCCGCGGCGCCTCCTGCAGTCAAAAGCAGGGCCGCGACGCCCACTATCCAGAGAGGTCAGAAGACTCAGCGCCGCGGCGCCCTCAGACAGCAAAAGCAGGGCCGCGGCGCCTAAACATCCGAGGAGCTACAGAAGATACAGCGCCGCGGCGCCAAAACACCCGACGGATTGCAGAACTTCCGGCGCCGCGGCGCCTGTCTGCAGGGCCGCGGCGCCGACGCGGAAAAATTAGGTCTTTTGACGAAAATCTGGGCCAGGCCTGAAGGAAAAGAGGGAGGCGGGTTCATACTATAAAAGGAGAACCCTAGGCGCTTTTAAGGGTTCCCTTCGCACAACACAAGATTTTGGCTTGGAGATTGGATACCATTAGTTTAGTAATTTCTTTTCCTTTTCTTTACTTTATTTCAGTTTTTATGATGAACTTTGAATTAGTTCTTGTCATATTTATGGCTAGGAACTAATTCTCTTATAGGGCTTTCCATGTTGAATTGCTAGAAACTTATGTTATAAATTAATGCATGCTTATGGTTATTTTTCTTATTGTGAGATCTATCCAATAATTGAGTTGAATTCTTGGTAATTAATTGACAACTAATTATCACTATATGATTTCTAATCAGATTCTCAGAAGGGGAAATTGTGAATATGATGTAAGTTGGGTAGACATTCTTGGATTGGGGATGAAAATACCTCAATTATTTATGTAGCGTTGATGAGAGGCTTAACAACCCTAATTTTGCGCATTGTCCGTGACGGCCAACTAGGTTTTTGTTCTTAATCCTCCTATAAAGTTATCCTTATCACCGAAAGGTAGGTAAGGTGCGATACTGGGGTTGAGTGTTTATATAACCCTAGCGGGAGTATAAAACGATTTCGTAAACCTGCTTTCTCCTAAAGAAGAATACCATAAGTTAATGCATTAGTAAGTAGCATAAGCAGATAGTGAGGATACATGGAAGCCCTATTCTCATCACCACTGAAGTAAATCTTTATATTAAAATAGCTTGCATAATTCGTAGTTATAAACAACAAATCAATCATAAATTCACCAAATAGATACTAGAAAATAGATAGTTGGTACTTGAACCCTAATCCTAGAGGACGATATTCGGTCTTATCAAGACTATACTACTTGTCACGATAACGTACACTTGCGTTTAAAGTGTGTGCATCTTACCGCGCATCAAGTTTTTGGCGCCGTTGCCGGGGATTAGGCATAGTTCAATATCAATTCTATCTATTTTTAATTTCTAATTTGGTTTTTATTTTAATTTTTAATTTTTTACGTTTTTCTTTTGAAAATTCGAGGTGCCGTGATTTGTTGTCTGTTTTTGATCTATTTCAGGAAGTCAGTTTATGCGAAGGAGAAGAGGAGCAGACACTCTTGTTCCCTTCAATCCAGAAATTGAGAAAACCTGCAAACAGAACAGAAAGAATCAGCGGATTGCAACCTTGTTAGAGATGAACGGCGTTCAGAACAACAACGGGATGAGAGAAGGGTTAGGAGAGAATCAACCCCACCCAGGAATACCTAGGCAAGCACCCATAGACGTGGAAGAGAGAGTCCAAATCCAGCCAGAAAGGAGTTTGGGAGACTATGTGCTACCAAGAGTGAATGGAGCACAGACATGCATTAGGATCCTGCACAGAGCCAACAACTTCGAGATAAAACCGGCGATTCGAGCACGGTACAAAGACACAGTGCAATTCGGAGGCGCCATCGAGGATTCACATATGCACATAGCTAATTTCTTGGAGCTATGTGCAACTTTTAGATATAACGGCATCGATGATGCCGTCAGTTGAGGCTCTTTCCTTCTCACTCGTGGATAGAGCAAAAATATGGTTGAATTCCTGCCACGATTCGATTTTCACCGCACGAGCCGGGCACGTAAATTCTTAGCCAAGTTCTTTCCTCCGTAAAGCAAAGAAACTAAGAGGAGTTGAACAACTTCTACCAAGCAGAGAGGAGAGTCCTTATATGAAGCTTGGGAAAGGTTCAAAGATCTAGATAAAGTGCCCACACCATTCGTTGAGTTGTGGAACTTGGTCCACATCTTCTACAACGTGGTCGAGCAAAGACAACCGAACTATCATAGACGCAGAAGCAGTGGAGCATTCATGAGGAAAACAGCCCACGACGCTCATGAGTTATTAGAAGACATGGCCACTAACAACCATGTCACTGAAGAGAGGTCGACAAATGGGAGAAGAACAGTGGGAGTCCATGAAATAGATGCTATTGCTGCCTTGAATGCCCAAGTGGCCCTCCTAGCGAAACAGTTGCAAAGAACATACAAAGGTCTGAATGCGATACGGATGCCTAAAAGCTGTGAGATATGTGGTGGCCCACATACATTTGATAGGTGTCCTTCAGCGGATCCCAACAACATACCAATGGAGCAGGCAGAGTGTCAAGCCATAGGTAATTATCAGAGGCAACAGAACAACCCCTACTCCAACACTTATAATCCAGGGTGGAGGAACCACCCAAATTTCTCATGGAGAGGAGACCAGGGGCAGCAGAATCAGCACCAGAACCAGCAGAACCAATACCAAGGGCAACAGAACCAGTATCAGGGGCAGCAGAACCAGTATAGTGGCGCAGAATCGATAGGAGGCGATGCGAATCGCAGAGCTGAATCATCAACCCTTCATTCAAGCCCCACAGCCTCAACAGTTCAATGCACCGGTTCAGAAAGAAAAGCTGAGATGAAGCAACAGGACAACACTCGCCAACGCCAGACGCAGCTTCATGACAAGCTAGATCCTCGCTCGTAAACTTGAGACACAGTGGTCACTTAGCAAACAGTAAACAAGAAAGACAAGGACATTGCAAGCAATACAGAGGTAAATTCGAGGAGCAAAGGTCGAGCAATGCGGTTGAGAAGTGGAAGACGATGAGCAAAGATCACCTCACCAAGAGTTGAGAAGAAAGCGAGTTAGAAAGAGAAGGTGATTGAGCCTAGCCCAACAAGAGAGAAAACCTGCAGAAGAAGTATACAGAGAAGATCCCTTTCCCAGAGACTACAATGAAAGGTCATTGATAAACAATTCTCCAAATTTTTGGAGACATTGAAAAGTCAGATATCAACATACCTTTCATAGAAGCATTAGAGCAGATGCCCTCATATTTCAAGTTTATGAAGGAGATTTTGGGGAAGAAGAAAAGTGTGGCAGAGTATGAAATAGTAGCACCAATGTAAGAGTGTAGTGCTATCTTGCGTAAAAGTTGCCACCAAAGCTAAAGGATCCCGGGAGATTTACACTACCTTGCACATGGCGGGGTGACTTGCAATGAGCCTTGTGTGATTTAGGCGAGTATAAATCGATGCCTTATCGCTTTTAAAAGATTAGAGTTGGGTGAGGCCAAACCAACCACAGTAAGCCTACAGCTGGCCGACAGGACAGTGGTTCATCCACGAGGCAAGATTGAAGACGTGATTGTGAAAGTAGGAAAATTCTTCTTTCCTGCAGATTTCCTCATTCTTGATATGGAAGAAGATGCGGAAATACCTATCATATTGGGGAGGCCATTCCTAGCAACGGGGAGAGCTTTGATTGATGTTGAAAGAAGAGAATTAACACTAAGGGTGGAGTCTGAAGAAATGGTGTTTAAAGTTTTTAAACACGTTATTGAGCCATCAACAATGAGTGGGTGCTTTGCAATCAGCACCATCAAACCCCCATGCGAGCCAATACAAGTCAACCAAAGAGCGATGAGCCCAAGAAAGCAGGCATGGTTTGCTGAAATGCCACTAAAGGAGGTAAGTATTCCTGAACCCCCCCTTACTGATAATGCTAAGAAGAAAAGAAGAAAAAGAAAACGCCAAATGTGGAGGAAATGGATAGGTTGGGGGCTTAATCCACCCCAGGGTTATTAAGGATAAGGAACGTGCGTCCGGCTAAAATACGTTAAAGACAGCGCTACTTGGGAGGCAACCCAACGTTTTCAATTATGTTATTTTAATTTCTGTCTTTAGTTTATTTTATTTTGTCTAGAACAATCTCACGGTCTTGGGTTCTTGTGTTTGTGCTGTGATTGATAGGTGCAGGGAAATAAACTGAAGGACGAAAAGCTGAACGAAAGCCGATTTCGAAGCGTGTAGCGCGCGCCAAAGCGGTCGGCGCCAAAAATCACGCACAGAAGTTTAGCGCCGCGCCTGTGAGCGGCGCGCCAAAATCCTAAAATTTGCCAAGTTTAGCGCGCTCCGTAATGCCGTAGCGCGGCGAATCGAAACTTAAAAATGCCCAAAAATAAGATTTTCCCCAATTCCAAATTCAAAAACCTAACCTTCCCTCTCCAAAAACCCACGAAATTCCAGAAATTTGCCCACAAATCCTCCACAAATCCAACCCAACCACAACCTAAGCTCTTAAATTCCCAATAACCCTTAGCCTTCTCAACCAACAAAGCTCCATTCCATAGCCTCAAACCACCATTAGAAACAAGAACAAGCTTGAAGCCTCTCATAAAAAGATAATCTTTTTCTGTTCTTGATTCCTTTACTAAAGTCACAGGAGGTAGTAGTTCGAAGGAGTGTTGTAGTTGAAGTAATTGGGTACTGAAAAGTTGATTGTGAAGTTTAGAGAAAAGAGTAGAAAAGGGGTGTGGGTATTGGGTAGAAAAGTTGAAGTTTGGGGGTGTTGTGTTCGCTGCTAGTTGTCAATTTTGTAGGAAACATTTGTGTCACTAAATTGTAAGCCCCAGAAACTGTTTTAACCATGGCCACCAGGAAAAGAAGAGGCTCCACATCCACCCCAACCCCAAAATACGATGAAAATAGGTTTGTGAGCTACCAAGCCTTCCAAAGATACAAAAAGCTTGATACTGCACCCATAATACCGAAGGGAATGGATTACGGAGGAGTCATATGGGGAAGAAGATGTTTATGAGCCCATTCGGCGATGATTGAGAGTTAAGGGATTGGAGAAAATTTGTGAACCAGCAGAAGATAGCACCAAGAAACACAACAATGGTGCGTGGATTTTATGCCAATTTTCCGGAGAAGGTGGAAAGGGGATGCTTTGTAAGGGACGCCATGTGCTCGCGTGCAGAAGATATCAATATACAATTGAAAGCTGATTGATGTTGAAGGAGGAATTGGTGATCGGAGCCATTTTAGAACATGGTCTAGGAGCACCGACAACATAAACTGGGATATCGTCGCAAACACCGTGAGCTACCAGGGAGCTGTTTTTGATATTGGAAGAAATGGGTCAAGAGCACTGAACAAGTGCCAATTCAACAAAGTAGCCAAAGGTTGGCTATATTTCGTCAGTGCCCACATGATTCCATCCACACACTTCACCAGAGTGCCAGAGGATAGGATCAAACTGATATATTGAATTATGAGGGGGTTGACGATTGATGTGGGGAAAGAAATAGTGCAGAGCATTGAAGAAATCAGCAGGTTGGTAACAACAGGCGGATTGGGACATGGCTCAGTTATCACCAAGCTATGTCACATGAGTGCGATTCCAAACCTACCCACTGACACTCATGAAAGAAACCAACTGCCCGTATCCTATGGGATAGTGCACTCTTTCCCAGACCCAAGCCCCCCAGCAGCCAGATGGAGAGTACAACCAGCAGCAGCAGCAGCAGAGGCCGCCATGGACGAAGATGAGCCTGAAATAGGGGCTCCATATGAGGCAGGACCTAGCCACAGGCCAACCACAGGAGCAGAACCTCCAACGCCCACAATGGAGCAATTGTATCAGAATCAGATGAGGATGATGCAGACATTGGACATGAGTACAAGGACTGAAAAACAAGGCAACAAATCAACGGTGAGTTCCTTGTTCAACCAATGGTCGATGCATTATCCACCGCCACCACCACCATTTTAACCAAAGTTTGTAAGTGTCTATTTCTTTTACTGTCTTTGAGTCTACACACATTGGGGACAATGTGTGTTTTATGTTTGGGGGTGTTTATTTGTGTTTTGTTTTATTTGTGTCATGTTATGTTTTATTTAAGTCTTTTTGATTGTTTTATGTTTATTTTGAGTCACCAATTTTTTTTCCTTTTTTGAGTCATAATTGTTTGTCAAAGATCATGTATGCTGTAGTTGCTAGAAACACCTAGTGAAGTAAGGTGGAATAATGTAAAGGAATTGAAGCAACTATCTAAACACCTAAGTTAGATATGCCAAAAACTCACAGAATCTGTCTATTTGGAGTTTCTTGCTTGAGTTATGCATGCTAAATGATAAATACTTATGTGTTATGATTGCTTGCTATTTGAGGCGAAATAGTTAGGATATGCATGTTAGGGAGATGACTCAGGCATTTCTTTGATAGCCAATTCTTACCATTCTTTTCTATTCCGTACTTTAAACATATCCCTAGTCAGCCCCATTGAGCCTAAATTTGAAACTTCTTCTTTGACACCCTATATTCCCACAAATTGTACCATAAGTGAAAATATGAAATAGTGGAATACATTGTGTTAAAAAAGAGACAAAAAGAGTGAATAAGTCTGTTGCACCCCAATACAAAAGTAATAAGAAATAGGCAAAAGACTACGTTTGGGGGTGCTTGTCATTATTAGATACTTCACTCTCCCAAAACAAAAAAAGGGAAAGATAGAATCGAAATGAAGAAAAGAACAAAAAGAAAAAGGGAAATATTGAAAAGCTAAGGAGCTTATGGTACACGAAATGAGCCTAAAATGCCTATTTTTACCTACCCCTACCTAAGCCCACATTACAACCCTTAAAGTCCTGAAGATCTCTTTTATGCATATCCAGAATTAGTGGAGAATAGCAAGTAAGCATGCCATAGGAATTCTTGAATTTACATGCATGATTTAGTATATTGACTTCCATTAAGCATGATAATATGAGTTTGCGAAATATCTAGCTTCATGTGCTTAGTGTCTTTGAAATTTCATGCTATATGTTCCTGCGTATTATTTTGCTAACCTTCATGTTTTTCTAGTTAACACTAATGCAGAAAAGTGATCAATGATGATGAGTTTTTATTTTTTGTTCTTTGAGTCTTTTATTTTATTTCTTTCTATCTTTGCTCGAGCGAGCAAAAGTTAAGTTTGGGTATTTGATCTGTATTTTATATACACTTTTTGAGTCGATTTTAGTTAGTCTTTTGTCCCATTTTGCACATATAAGTGTCGTATTAGGATAGTTTTTCTTTCTTTTGAGTCAAAGTGGTTAAAATGGCCAAATGGAAAAAGAGCAAAAAGAGGGCAAAAGAGGAGATGCCAGAGCCGAATCAGAGAACTTCGCATGGCGCCTCGTAAAAACAGGCCGCGACGCCTAAACATCCGAGGAGCTACAGAAGATACAGTACGCGCGGCTCGTGATAGCAGATATCGGCCGCGCGCCAAAACACCCGACGGATTGCAGAACTTCGGCCGCGCGCTGTCTGCAGTGCCGCGCGCCGACACTAAAATTAGGTCTTTTGACGAAAATGCCAGGCCTGAAGGAAAAGAGGAGGCGGTTTGGCTATAAAAGGAGAACCCTAGGCGCTTTTAAGGGTTCCTTCGCACAACACAAGACTTTGGCTGAGATTGGATACCATTAGTTTAGTAATTTCTTTTCCTTTTCTTTACTTTATTTCGCTTTATGATGAACTTTGAATTAGTTCTTGTCATATTTATGGCTAGAACTAATTCTCTTATAGGCTTTCCATGTTGAATTGCTAGAAACTTATGTTATAAATTAATGCATGCTTATGGTTATTTTTCTTATTGTGAGATCTATCCAATAATTGAGTTGAATTCGTAATTAATTGACAACTAATTATCACTATATGATTTCTAATCGATTAAGAAGGGGATTGTGAATATGCTGTAAGTTGGGTAGACATTCTTGGATTGGGGATGAAAATACCTCAATTATTTATGTAGCGTTGATGAGAGGCTTAACAACCCTAATTTTGCGCATTGTGCGTGACGGTCAACTAGGTTTTTGTTCTTAATCCTCCTATAAAGTTATCCTTATCACCGAAAGGTAGGTAAGGTGCGATACTGGGGTTGAGTGTTTATATAACCCTAGCGGGAGTATAAAACGATTTCGTAAACCTGCTTTCTCCTAAAGAAGAATACCATAAGTTAATGTATTAGTAAGTAGCATAAGCAGATAGTGAGGATACATGGAAGCCCTATTCTCATCACCACTGAAGTAAATCTTTATATTAAAATAGCTTGCATAATTCGTAGTTATAAACAACAAATCAATCATAAATTCACCAAATAGATAGTTGGTACTTGAACCCTAATCCTAGAGGACGATATTCAGTCTTATCAAGACTATACTACTTGTCACGATAACGTGCACTTGCGTTTAAAGTGTGTGCATCTTACCGCGCATCAGTTAGGTGTGGTTGGGTATCGAGTCAGATCGATGGGATATGAGTGGTTTGGTATCGGAGTTAGTGTCAGTGATTGGTTTGGATGTTTGGGACGGGGTTGTTGTGGGGCAGTCGCTGGGTTAGTTTGGTCGACGGGGGAATGAGCGGCAAGTGGCAGTGATATTGGGATTGTCGAACATGGTTGCCGGTGGGTGTGAGAGACAGTGGGTCTGGTCGTCTCTGTCGGAGAATGTTCTGACAGGTCACAGGTGGTGACAGGACAGTGGGGGAAGCGGCGGTGGCACGACAGAGTTCAGTGAGTATAATAAGGGAAGCATCCTACTCATCTAAAAAGATATAATCCGTGTTTAAGAATTTTTGGATGTTTGCAAATAGGATGATTGTCTCGTCTAAGGTGACATGACGAGAAACACTGATTTTACGTGTAGGTATCTCATAACACAAATACCCCCTATGATTAGGCGGAAAACCTAAGAAGACACATGGAGTGGTGCGTGGTGTCAATTTATTGGGGTCGTGGAGGTAAGATTTGGATAGCAAAGGCAATTGAAAATCTGAAGGTGATCATATGAGAGGATCCAACGGTAAAGTATTTCGGTGGGGGTCTTGTTATGAATAGTACGAGTAGGTAAAATATGAAGGATATATTCTACCATTTTGAGTGCATAGACCCTAAACGAAGGGGGAGAGGCATGAAAAATGATTGTACGAACTATGTTATTAATATTGTGGATGATTTGTTTGGCTTTTCCATTATGGGGGGAGGTGCGGGGACACAAAAAATGAAAAACCATGTCATTATTTTTGCAAATTTTGTGAAAAGTGATTATTAAACTCGCGACTATTATCACATTGGAACGATTTGATGGCTTTTTCAAAATGTGTTTTGATATAAATACGAAATTCAAGAAACTTGAGAAATACTTCAGACTTGAACTTAAGTGGTAGACCCAAATAAAGTGAGAAAAATCATTTAATAGAACGAGATGATATTTATGACCCAGTGAGCTAGTAATGAGAGATGTCATTAAGTCAACATACACAATATCAAAGGGACAAAATGTAAAACTTAAATATTACTGAAATGGAAAGCGAACATGTTTGCCTAAGGGGCAAGAAATATATCGTTGGGCAAGTTTTCCATTATTACATTGAATAAAGTTATTGCTTCTGAGAAAATTAAAAATAAGAGCTCATGGGTGTCCAAGTCTATTGTGTCAAGTTGATGGAAAGATGGCAGCGAGGGAGGTATGTGAGCGGGATCTAACAGCGGAGGTGGATGAGAAGGGATAGTGGACCCCACACTATTGCATCTCGTAAGGGGTGTCCACGTAATTAGATCCTTCACAGAAAAGCCAAAGGGGTCAAACTCAACAGACACAAAAATTTTACTAGTAAATATCTTAACATATATTAAATTTTTAATAATGTTGGGAACATAAAGGACATTATTCAGGGAGAAGGGTGGGTGAGGTGGTTAGGTATATGTGGTATCATGACCATTACCAACCGTAATAAATTGAGGATACTTTAAATGAAATAGTTTGGAGAGATTACATGAGGATCAGGTGTCAGGTGAGATGAGAAGTAACTCCCGTATCCATGTACCAATTTTCATCGGGCTGCTGCATATTTAAAGAGCTGAAGACTTGGCCCAAATCAGTGGGGGCCAAGCCGTTGAAAGTCTGATGCTGTTGGCCTGCATTAAGTGGGCCTGCTAGGGCGGGTGGCTCACAGGTCGTGGGCCTGGTCCAGTGCCTAGAATACCTGGTTGTCAGGTGTCGTAGTATTTGGCCGACGAATGTTGGAACGGCAATGAGACCCATTGACCACCTCATCCGCGACCTTTATCGCGGCCTCTGATGCCTCTACCACCATCGTGTCTTCCCCGCGGTTGTTAGTTGTCCGACGGTGGCGTCATTCATCACTAGATTTTCAACTGCGAGTGCCTTTTGATTGTGTTCATCCTGTTTGGCACACCTGGTTTCCTCCAAAAGTAATTGTATCCGGGCTCTGTTGAAGCTCAGTAGTTGGTCGGATTGTTGAATCATAGTCCCTAGAGTGTTGACACCCAATTTTGACCCTCCCGTCCAGTCATTAACTATAAAATTACACTAATTTTCCAAATACTTTTAACGATTTTTATAATAATAAAATTCAACAATAAAACATGAATACAAGCATAAATAAGTAATTTAATAATAGCACCGCATCTTACGCAGAATATTAATCACTTTGGGTCTCGCGCCCGCATTTATCAATTTTAAGTCCTATTCTATTTCAATTAATTCTTAATAATTTTAATAATAATAAATACGTAAATAAATAAATAATTTAGCAATGACGTCGTGTCAAATAGCATAGTCGCATTTATTAATACGCCAAGCAATTTCATAATTATTGTAATAATTTAAACCCAAGCTAAAATTAATAATGCACCTAAAGTCATATTAAGATGCTTTAATTTTAACTTAAATAATGATAAATAATGCACAATAAATAAGATTTTAAATAATAGCGTCGCATTTATAAAAGCATTAAGCAATCCTTAAATATCATATCCGCAATTAGCATTTAAATAATTTAATAATAATTTAAACCCCCATTTATTTCCCATTAATTAATTTTACTTAAAACTAACTCCTAAAACTAATACCCAAATAAAATCCCTCAAAGCTGCAACCCAATATACATCAGCCCACACCCGCCAGCCCAACCCGCGACCCACTTCCCCTTTATCTTCCCCCCCCCCCCCCCCATCGTCCTTCACAACCCATAAAACAGAAAAACCAACAAAAACCTAAACCTAAAAAACGAAGTCGCCGCCTTCACCCTCGCACCCCCATCGCCATGCCCGAGATTCTCGCCGGAGAATTCGGGGTTTTCCTTACCCACACACACCCAACCAGCTCTTCTTTACCATAAATCACAAAGAAATCTATGCAAAATCGTCTAAAATCGTTACCATAATCGCCCACAAAATCGCACCAAATCAGTTCGAAAACCGCCCTAAAAATCATAAATACTTGCCTAAATTGAAACCCTAAATGGTGACTATATAAATCGAATGATTTATACATTCAAGGGGGACGACAATCCAGACCCCCTATTCACTGTCAAAAACCGATCGATATACACATGCATGGGGGAGGAGGCATCAGTTTTAGGAAGGAAATGGTAGGAACCGAGGCCCACAGGGAGGAACCCATCGAACATTATCATTCTAGGGATAATAACTAGAAGCCTTCAACTTCAGCAAGAATCTTTTAGCGTCGGTTAAGAATTCTGAAACCAGTAAGGCAAGAGAGCATCCAGAGGAAATCAGCAGAAACCCAACACCATCCTTTAGCATCCGAAATCAGTAGCATCGAAGCCTCGTCTTTCTTTATCGCATAAGCCCAAATCTCTGAGTGGATCGACGACTTGACACGCTGCCTCGGTTCGCTGCCCGGAGAAGGTAAAATCAATCCCCTTTTCTTTAATTTCGGTTTACTGTATGTTGGTTCAAATTTGTTTATTTAGTTCCTGTTGAGTTACTATCCATATTGTTGTCGAAGTCTATGAATATTTGTGTATATTGCCTTAAGATATTGATATTTTGCTGCTAAGTATTCGTCTAAATTCGACTACGATATAGTTATATTCGTACCTGATTGAAGTTGTACGACTCTTGTTAACAATTAATTATTATTCAAATTTAAGCGAATTCGAGTATAAGGTTGTTCTTAATACAGAATCCCTGCTATGGTATTAGGTGCATCAGTGTCGTATTTTTGTTTTTCTTTTGTCAATTGCTTTGCCCATGTATTTGTGGGGACATTAGAACTGATCAACATATTTCATGCCTATTGCGGATCTTCTTTAGGTAATTTAGGTCTAATGTAGGTTCAACATAATCTTTAATGTCTTCTTAGTCTTCTCGTCTAACCATATGATGACCCCGTATTGATTTTAACATCTTTTGTGTTTTCTTAAATATGTATAATCTGCTGATTCATACTATATGGAATAGTATTTGCATCTGTGTAAGTCATTCATGTATTATTCATGACCTATGTGTTGCTGGTTATAACCAAGTAGTATTTGGATGCCTGTTGATGACTCTATCGTGGGTATTCCCTTTATGTTAACTAGTGTTTTGTTTCCCAGTTGTTCCCAAACTTGTCATTTGTTTAATCTTGCTTGTATGAAGGAACATTCTCCCTGAAATGATGTGATGTTCTCTGTGGGTTTTGTGATATGCTTGTTAAATTATTAAAAGATATCTGTGTTAGCACCTCACCATACCTATTTTTAAGCCTCAATTTGCATATATTTAATTCACAATCTACATTGTACATGGTGATCTGCATATTATATCAAATAATGTTGGGACATGCTTCTGTCGGGACTTACAACTGTCTGGCTTTGGCATATGAACAAATCGTATGCTGTAAACAGTCCAACATAAAGTATTATGTGCTAGAAAGATGTACAACCTGCTTTTCTTGCCCGTATTGGATTGAAATTCGTCAACATGTGTTGTATCCTGTTTGTTCTTATATGTAGAGTTGATCCTCTCTATGATAACAAATCTTATCATTACTTATCCTCTCTATATCTCTGTGTGCAAATATGGGCCTATATATGCATAAAATGTGGATGTTTATTAACTGGACCTACCACATATATGAGACTAACTAGTTCTCCTTTAAGATCTGAAAGTTTATATTCTCTTGGGCCTGCTCTTTATTTTAAAATCTCATATATCTTGAAGCCCAATTTTTCTATTTAAATTGTTTGATTTGTTGTGGCTCACGTCCCGTGAATAGTAAAAATGAGTTGGATTAAATTTACATTAATGTTTGTCTGTTCTTTAATAAGTTCTTTTAGATATATTCTAACTTTTTTTTTTCTTTTACATGAAATGCATCGGAGCAAAATGAAGAGTCTCATTAGGAGCCACACCGCATGAGGACATGCATCCACATTCTTGCATTCTCCGCATCAGAAAATTCCAAGAATACCGGCGAAATAGCATCGCCATTCTTCGAGTCATCTTTATTATTTTTTCTGCCCTGCCCCCCATTCATTATTTAATTGTCTAACATTAGTATACACAGTTAAATTATGAGTGCCATTAGGAATTAGTTTGGTGTCAGAAATTTACTTCCTTTAAGTTAATTATTCAGCTTGACACACACATTGCTTAAAACTATAATTAAACCATTTAGTTGCATAATTATTTAGGTAGTCAGGACATTATTTACTTAATCCTAACTTGAGAAAAATCATTTTTTTTTCATTAGCATTCACATAAAATATATATAAATTGTAGGATCATTAACCTTTGCATGATATATTTTCATATCCTATTTTCGTCATCATAGGCTTTTGCATTATTACTTCTATATTATACTAAGCAACATATATACTTTATAGAATAATTTCATATGTTTTTTTTTAAAACTACTTTTTTTTAAGTGCATGTCTTCAACTAAGACTAGCTTTTGGTATTCTAAACAAATCTTACATTTTATGCAGGCCAAAATACACTTACGCTTATAAATATCCTTTGCTTAAATACTTTAAAACATGCATTTTTCTGTAGCATAATAATCAACCTTAGGTTTGAACGGACAACCGCAAGTTAGCGGATCCTTTAGGGTGCCTAAACCCTTCCCTTTAGGATAATAAAAAACCCTTACCCAGAATCTCATTAAGTTTAGCAGACCATTAAAACGGAGTTAATGTTTACTTTAAACTAGTTAACATTTAAGTGTCCTAATTCACCCATAATAATTAGGTGGCGACTCCGCGAACCCTTTTAGCATTTTACCCCTTTAGCACTTAGCACCTTTTACTTTAGCCTTTTAGCAACCTTTTAGCACCCTAGCATTACCCTTTTGCATTTTTAGCACCCCTTTTTAAGTACCTTTAACACTTTTTACCCTTTTGACATTTTATTTTATTTTTCTAACATTTTATTAAGCAGGAGTTGAGAAAAATTATGTCGCGGTCGAAAAAGGGCGTGACATAGAGCATCGTATTCGCCCTTTGGTAAGCCGTAAATTAGTTGTAGGACCATTTTTGTTTCAGAAATTGGTGTCTCCACATTGGATAATTGGTCCGCAATAAGTTTCAATTTTTTTACAATACTCGGACATGTTAGCAAAATTCTCGAGACGTATATTATTGAACTGTTCATCCAAATACACGACACATGTATGCTTGTTATCCTAAAATATCTCCTCCAAACATATCCATAACTCACGAGCCGAGGTACCAGTTTTCATAATCGTATGGAGCAAGTCCTTAGAGATGGTGTCATAAATCCACTGTTTTACGATGTCGTCAAGACGATGCCTGATATGCGATTTATACACACGCTTAACGCAAGTGCACGTATCGTTACAAGTAATATAGTCTAGGTAAGCCCGAATATCGTCATCAGGGACTGGTTTTCAAGTACTGATTATCTATCATTTAGTTTCTATTTGGTGAACGTAAATTTGTTTGAGATTTATGACTAAGAATTAAAACTAATGCAGAAAATAAACTAATTATGAAAATACTTTGAATTAAATAAGTTATGATGGAGAATTAGGGCTTCCAAGATCATCAACTATCCACTCTATTCAATCATTAATACAATTAGACTGACTTCTTCTTCTACGTTAAGATAGCAGGTTAACTAGACCGTCTTATACTCCTGTTAAGGTAATATAATCACTCAACCCCGATGCAGAACCCTTCTATCTTTCGATGATAGGATTTACCACAAAGGAGGATTAAGAACAATAACATATTATGCTACACAAGTATCGGGGTACTTTCGTCCACAATTTTAACCTATGTTTATTCAACTATAGCATATTCAGAATCACCCCTTTCGGATTTCGATTCGAAATCATATATGTGATGATAACTAGTGATCAATTAATTACCAAACAATCAAACCAATTATTGAATAAATCTTAAGCAAGTGAAGAAGAAATCAACTAATGCATTAATTCATGAATAAGAGTTTCAAGAGAATCACAAGGAAATCCCTAAATAAGTAATTAGCTCCTAGCCATAGTCACGCTAAGAACTAATACAATCTTCATACATGAACTAAAATAAACAAAACAAAAAGAGAAAGAAAAATACTCAAGAACAAGTCTCCAAGCCTTATAGCATCCAAGGATTGTGTTGTGGAATATTTACAAGATGGAATGTGGTAGAATGATGGATGGAGAATGAAATAAATCATGGAGAATGAAGGCTAATTAGCTATATATAATGAGCAGGATTTTAGGTTTTGTAGGTAGGAATCTTTGTCCCTTTCGGACCCTGAAAACGTGTTAAATTCGGCCCAAAACGTCAAAAATACCGCGTCGGCGCCGTGGCCCTGCAGTCCAGCGCCACGACGTCCAAATAGTACTATTCACGAATTTCACATTTTTTTTCGGTTCTTCGTCCTTTTTTCGTCCGGACTTCGTCTGATCTCCTCTATATACTTCCCGGAACTTTTTAGACTTCATTTTTGGCCCTTTTGTGTGCAATTCCATCTCATTTATGCTCATTTCATCTCCTTTTTGTCATTTCTCCATTTCTGACCGCTGTGACATAAAAGAAAGGAAAATGACCCTAATACTATACTAAACATAAACAAAATGAGTAAAATACTAACTAAAAAATGACTCAAAAAGTGTGTATAAAATACACCGATCAAACACCCCCAAACTTAACCTTTGCTCGCCCTCGAGTAAAGATAAAAAAGATAGAAATAAAGACACGAAAGAAAATAAAATAAAATGACTCAAAGACACTGATCAATTTGTTGCACAATTGTCACTTAGAAAAGCATGAAGGTTAGTAGGATAATATGCAGGAACATATAACATGGATTTTTAGCATTCTAAACACTCAAGTCAGATATTTCGCAAATTCAATTCAATCATGCTCAATGGATGTAAAAATATATAACTATGCATGTCAATTTCAAAATTCTATAGCATGTTCACTTGCTATTCTCTACTAATCATGGATACACATACTAGAGATCTTCAGGACTTTTCAAGGTTGTAATATAGGCTTAGGCAGTGGTAGGTAAAATATGTTTTTAGGCTCAATCTTACGTACCATAAGCTCTTTTTTCTTTTCAATTCTTCCATTTTCTTTTTAATTCTCTTTTTAACCTCATACCTATCTTTCCCTTCTTTTGTTTTGAGAGAATGAAGTGTATGATGAATAGCAGACACCCCCAAACTTAGGCTTTTGCCTATTTATTATTATTTTTTTCACTGGGGTGCTTCAAAATTGTTCAATCTCTTTTGTCTCTTTTTCAACACTTTATATTCCAATCATCTCAATTTTTCACTTATGGCACACATATGGAATTATAGGGTGTCAAAGAAAGATCTTATTTTTGGCTCAAAGGGGCTGACTAGGGATACAATTATAATGTCAGGGATAGACAAAGAATGGTAAGAAAGGGCTAACAAAGAAATGCCTGAGTCATCTCCTTAACATGCATATCTTAACTATTTCGCCTCAAATAGCAAGCAAGCAGACACATAGGCTTAATTACTAGCAATGCATAAATCAAGCAAGATACCCCAAATAATTTTTGATTTCATGAATTCTTGGCATATCTAACCTAAGTGTTCAGATGGTTGCTTCTAATTCCATTACATTATTCCACTTTACTCCACTAGACGTTTCAAGTAACTACAACATGCATGATCTTAAAAAAATTATGACTCAAAAATACTCAAAAACACACAAAACAAATCACAAAGACTCAAAACAATAAAACAAAATATAAGACACCCCCCCAAACTTAATCGACACATTGTCCCCAATGTGTGCAGACTAAAAATAGGGACAACTTACTGACACAACACAACGGTCATAATGGAGGTCTGGGAGGAAAAATTCTAGAATTTGCACGGAATCTGGGTTTCTGAACCTTCGGCGCCACGACCCTGAGATTCAGCGCCGTGGCGCCCAAAGTACTGCGGGCTCTCTGAACTCTTGGCGCCACGACACTGATTCTGGGCGCCGTGGCGCTGATGACGATTTTTCTCTATTTTCAGCGTTTTTGCTCCTTTTTCCTCAGAGTTAGCTTTTAGTCCACATGTCATCCAACAACGCAAAACAAGAACCCAAGACCGTGAGACTGTTCAAGACAAAATAAAAACAAACTAAAACAAAAATTAAAATAACATAATTAATAAATATTGGGTTGCCTCCCAACAAGCGCTGTCTTTAACGTCTTTAGCCGGACGCAATTAACATTTACTAGTGCCGCTTCCTTCTCGCGAATCGCTTGGTAATCCGCATGCGCTTATTGTTGCAGGTCTCACTTTTCCTACAACACCTTTGTCAAACAAGGGCCTCAGATCTAAGATTATCCCCCAATTCCACAAGACATGCTTGTCTTTTAGGCTCTCTATAACGTAGGGATCAGTGAATCTTCCTACATCTCTCAACTTTTGGGGGTGCCCTTGAGGGTATGGACTTTCTGGTTGAGGGTCAACAATGACCTTTGGTGTAGTCTTTTCCGCAATAGGGTGGTCCTCAGTGACCTCTTCTTTATCTACACCAACTATCTCTTCAAATTCTTCAACAGCTTGTTGTGGTTCAGGTTCCACAATCTGCTCACCATTCCTCGTAACTGGGTCACTTGGTGGACTTTCTTGAGGTGTAATGGTTACCATGTCCATCAGTTGCCCGATTTGTGGTTCCCAATTCAGAATATGTTCCATTGGAGTTTCCAAGTTCTGAAGAGGGGGTCTTACTTCCACCATGAATTGAGTTTGGACGGTTGTGAGTGTCAACAATGCTGCTCTCAATTCGTCTGGCTCCTCGGATGGGGCCTGAATATGTGGCTGTTGAAATTTCCCTTGAGGATTCTCGCACCGTGAGCTCGAGTAAGGCTTCCCGCACTGCTTCGATCTTCCCGAGTCTGTGGGTTAACTTGCTGTTGATGATACTGCTGCTGTGGATAGTAGTCGTAGTACTGCTGCCCCTGATAGTTGTAATAGTCCATGTGCCTTTTTTTTTTACATACAAAATAAGAAAAACAACAAAAAGTGATAACAAGATGCTCGCAGAACAAGTTAGAAACTTGTTCTTGGAGCAACCAAATTAGAAATAAGAATAGATAAATCGTTATTGAAAGTATGTCAGTCACCGACAACGGTGCCAAAAACTTGATATACGATTTATACACACGCTTAACGTAAGTGCACGTATCGTTACAAGTAATATAGTCTAGGTAAGACCGAATATCGTCCTCAGGGACTGGTTTTCAAGTACCGATTATCTATCATTTAGTTTCTATTTGGTGAACGTAAATTTGTTTGAGATTTATGACTAAGAATTAAAACTAATGCAGGTAATAAACTAATTATGAAAATACGTTGAATTAAATCAGTTATGATGGAGAATTAGGGCTTCCAAGATCATCAACTATCCACTATATTCAATCATTAATACAATTAGACTGACTTCTTCTTCTATGTTAAGATATCAGGTTAACTAGACCGTCTTATACTCATGTTAAGGTAATATAATCACTCAACCCCGATGCAGAACCCTTCTATCTTTCGATGATAGGATTTACCACAAAGAAGAATTAAGAACAATAACCTATTATGCTGCACAAGTATCGGGGTACTTTCGTCCACGATTTTAACCTATGTTTATTCAACTATAACATATTCAGAATCTCCCTTTTCGGATTTCGATTCGAAATCATATATGTGATGATAACTAGTGATCAATTAATTACCAAACAATCAAACCAATTATTGAATAAATCTTAAGCAAGTGAAGAAGAAATCAACTAATGTATTAATTCATGAATAAAAGTTTCAAGAGAATCACAAGGAAATCCCTAAATAAGTAATTAGCTCCTAGCCATAGTCACACTAAGAACTAATACAATCTCCATACATGAACTGAAATAAACAAAACAAAAAGAGAAAGAAAAATACTCAAGAACAAGTATCCAAGCCTTCTAGCATCCAAGGATTGTGTTGTGGAATATTTACAAGATGGAATGTGGTAGAATGATGGATGGAGAATGGAATGAATCATGGAGAATGGAGGCTAATTAGCTATATATAATGAACAGGGTTTTAGGTTTTGTAGGTAGGAATCCTTGTCCCTTTTGGACCCTGAAAACGTGTCAAATTCGGCCCAAAACGTCAAAAATACCGCGTCGGCGCGTGGTTCGCCGCCACGGCGCTACAAAAATCTGCGAGTTGAACTTTCACACGCGCCCAAATAGTACTATTCACGAATTTCACATTTATTTCGATTCTTTCCTTTTTCGTCCGATTGCCCGATCACCTCTATACTTCCTAACTTAGACTTCATTTCTTGGCCCTTTTGTGTGCAATTCCATCTCATTTATGCTCATTTTATCTCCTTTTTGTCATTTCTCCATTTCGGACCGATGTGGCACAAAAGAAAGGAAAACGACCCTAATACTATACTAAACATAAACAAAATGAGTAAAATACTAACTAAAAATGACTCAAAAAGTGTGTATAAAATACACCCATCAATGCAATGTCGTGTCCTCAACTTCGATAGGGCAAGGAAAAGAATCGTCAATATGATCAAGCACGTTATACGCTTAGGCGTGAATGCGAAAGAGTTCAACCCACGATGAATATTGACCATTTTCTTGATCAAGAACTAAGAGGATGAGTTGTCTATAATGACTGTGGAGGAGACGGAGGACTTAGGAGAGGTGGAAGTAGACATGAAAGTTACAAAAGGGGACAAGGAGAAAAAGAAATAGGGTTCGGGCTTGGTGATGAAGGTCGCCGGCTGAGAGATGTGGGGGGGGGGGGGGGGGGACGATGTAGAGGAAAAAAAGAATTAAGTATTTTTAGGGTTTGACTCCTGATACAATATAAGAATGTACTAATCTTTCTTGGGGAGTGTTTCTCATTAATACAAATATATATAGTAGGTACAATGTTGAATCCTAATTGAATAAGGATCTTGTATTATCATAATTATACACTACTATTAATTACAAAATATATGACGAATATCTGAGAATACTCGCTAATAATTTTAAATAAAATTAGTAGTGAATTTTTAACTGGCAGGTTATTTGCTTTATTTTAAATAACTGGGTGTGTTTGGATTAGCTTCTGGCAGAATTGATTCTGGCAGAATTGATTCTGGCAGAAGTTATTTATATTTGAATGCAACAATGTAAAAGTGATTCTTATAATTGATTTATGTTTGGATAGTTTTGATCAAAATTGTTTTTGAATGTAGAATTACCTAAATGGACATACATATAAATAAAAATATACATATAAATAGATAGAAGTATGTAAATAAAAATTACAAATAGATAATAGAATTTAAAGTGCAATATAGTACTTAAATATTAGTAGAATATTATTACAATACTAATTTAAAGTGCAAATAGTATTTAAATATTATTACAATACAAATTTTGCATTTACTCTATAATGTATTATTATTATAGAAAAAGGAATAATATTATTTAATTGTTATTTTAAAAAGTACCTTGGAATCGGTTTTCAGTTAAAATTGTAGAGCATATTTTACCGCATTTCTCGGGACTAGCTTCATTTAAAATTCTTGGACTAACTTCATTTATATTAATAATACATTATAGATAAAAGAATAATATTATACTTAATAGTTATTTTAAAAAGTACCTTGGAATCGATTTTCAGTTAAAATTGTAGAACATATTTTGCCGCATTTAAAATATTAATAATATTCGGAGTATTTGAAAGAAGACAAGAAAAAGGAGAAGGATAATCCAAATGAGTTGTACTATTCTCATTCCTAATTACGAGAAAGGTCCTAAAATTAACAATAGCATACTCAAAACAGAACATGATTAGTATATTTGATTTTTTTAGTAATTATTTCTAGATATTTAAAGAGGATAATGAAAGTTGTATATTTGAATATTTTTTTTAGTAATTATTTCTAGATATTTAAAGAGGATAATGCAAGTTGTATATTTGAATTGTTTTTATTAATTATTTCTAGATATTTAAAGAGAGTAATGAAAGTGGATAGAGTTGTTGATGAAAATCAAAGATGGTAATAAAGGAAAGGGTAAAATTCGAATTGAAATTAATGGAAAAATTAATTCTGCCAGAATCAATAATTGTAGTTCTGCCAAAATCAATTCTGGAGACCAGAATCAATTCTGGCAGAATTGATTTTTGCCAGCAAAACATGTCAATTTTTGGATTTTCACGAAAGTAGGTACCCAGAATTGATTATGGGTACCCAAAAGCTAATCCAAACATGTACTAAGTAAAACTTACTAAATAATTACTTGTTAAAGGTTACTAAAAACTTATCACACGAACTTACGAGGTTGAAATGAAAAGTGTACAATACCGAATTTATTCCTCCCAATCTCTTCAGACTTTAAGAAGTACAAGTCTACGACAATTAGTATAATACTCCAATTATGACAGCTGGCATTGTTTAGTGGGAGTTTAAAAGTCCAAATATGATCAAGCACGTTATACGCTTAGGCGTGAATGCGAAAGAGTTCAACCCACGATGAATATTGACCATTTTCTTGATCAAGAACTAAGAGGATGAGTTGTCTATAACGACTGTGGAGGAGACGGAGGCCTTAGGAGAGGTGGAAGTAGACATGAAAGTTACAAAAGGGGACAAGGAGAAAAAAAATAGGGTTCGGGCTTGGTGATGAAGGTCGCCACGAGAGAGAGTGGGATGATGTATAGGAAAAAAAGAATTAAGTATTTTTAGGGTTTGACTCCTGATACAATATAAGAATGTACTAATCTTTCTTGGGGAGTGTTTCTCATTAATACAAATATATATATAGTGGGTACAATGTTGAATCCTAATTGAATAAGGATCTTTATTATCATAATTATACACTACTATTAATTACAAAATATATGACGAATATCTGAGAATACTCGCTAATAATTTTAAATAAAATTAGTAGTGAATTTTTAACTGGCAGGTTATTTGCTTTATTTTAAATAACTGGGTGTGTTTGGATTAGCTTCTGTCAGAATTGATTCTGGTATAAGTGATTTATGTTTGGATGCAACAATATAAAAGTGATTCTTATAATTGATTTATGTTTGGATAATTTTGATCAAAATTGCTTTTGAATGTTGAATTACCCAAATGAACATACATATAAATAGATGGAAGTATGCAAATAAAAATTACAAATAGATAATAGAATTTAAAGTGCAATATAGTACTTAAATATTAGTAGAATATTATTACAATACTAATTTAAAGTGCAAATAGTATTTAAATATTATTACAATACTAATTTTGCATGTACTCTATAATGTATTATTATTATAGAAAAATGAATAATATTATTTAATAGTTATTTTAAAAAGTACTTTGGAATCGATTTTCAGTTAAAATTGTAGAGCACATTTTGCCGCATTTCTCGGGACTAGCTTCATTTAAAATTCTTGGACTAGCTTCATTTATATTAATAATACATTATAGAAAAAGGAATAATATTATACTTAATAGTTATTTTAAAAATTACCTCGGAATCGATTTTCAGTTAAAATTGTAGAACACATTTTGCCGCATTTAAAATATTAATAATATTCGGAGTATTTGAAAGAAGACAATAGAAAAAGGAAAATAATAATTCAAATGAGTTGCACTATTCTCATTCATAAGTACGAGAAATGTCCTAAAATTAATAATAGCATACTCAAACGGAACATGAGTAGTATATTTGATTTTTTAGTAATTATTTCTAGATATTTAAAGAGGATAATGAAAGTTGTATATTTGAATGTTTTTTTAGTAATTATTTCTAGATATTTAAAGAGGATAATGCAAGTTGTATATTTGAATTGTTTTTATTAATTATTTCTAGATATTTAAAGAGAGTAATGAAAGTGGATAGAGTTGTTGATGAAAATAAAAGAGGGTAATAAAGGAAAGGGTAAAATTCAAATTGAAATTAATGGCAAAATCAATTCTGCCAGAATCAATTCTGACAGAATTGATTTTGGCCAGCCAAACATGTCAATTTTATTTTCGGATTTTCACGAAAGTAGATTCTGGGTACCCAAAAGCTAATCCAAATATTTACTAAGTAAAACTTACTAAATAATTACTTGTAAAAGGTTACTAAAAACTTATCACACGAACTTACGAGGTTGAAATGAAAAGTGTACAATACCGAACTTATTCCTCCCAATCTCTTCAGACTTTAAGAAGTACAAGTCTACGATAATTAGTATAATACTCCAATTATGACAGCTGGCATTGTTTAGTGGGAGTTTAAAAGTCCAAATATGAAAAGAAAAAAAGATGTAAGTGCATTAGAAAGGTTCTTGTCTTGGGGCAAAAGGTGAAATTACTCCCCGGTCCGACAGAGATTGGTGGAGGAGGTAAATCATGGTGACTCAGCGGCCCATTAGGTGGGAGGCACAGTGACTAATGGTCACAGGGAGTCATCTCCACAAAGGAGGAATGAAACTGCTACACTGCGATTGTCAAGACACAAACTTACCTACTTGGGGGCCATCTACCATCCTGAAACCAACTGAGCTACGCTCGTGCGAGCAGAAAGGTTTTTTTCTAAACGGCCTAAATAGTCAAAAGCAATAAGAAAGTGGACGTTAGCGGTGGATTGAAATATGTAAAGAAATGAAGATACTAGCCGCCCTTTTTCTTTTTCCATTTTGAAGTTCACACACATAATATTGAGTACATTTTGTTCTACTCTGGAAAACAGAAATTGAGCATATTCCTTTACTTTGAATTTTAATTGACAAAAAGTACTGCAACATACATTTTAATTCTCAAAAATTTCCGTTCATTGCAGCAAAAATGAGTGTATGAACTTATGTACAAACCAGTACTGGAAAAAGCAGTAACTGCAAGTCAGGATGTAGTTCATGTAAGCTTTGTCTCGAATTTTATATAATGTTGTTGTTTGGAAGGAGGAATGTTATGAAAGAAGAGGCAAATAGCTGAGATATCATCCATGGGAACGCCCCTTCGTTTGCGTTTCCACGCACAAATACAACTTTCCACCAGCCTCTTAGCTGCCTCTTCTCTTTCTGGTGTTGAAGACACTATCTCCACTGCTTCTTGGTTTGACATGACATCCCATACCTAATCAATATCAACAATGAGTTATTGTCAATTCCCACTACTAACAAATACTCTCTCTAGCGGTATTTAATTAACGTGTTTAGAAAGAAAGACAGATTTTTGGCACGTACCAAAAATACATTTAGAACTTGCGATCTTAAACTTAGAGCATGTTTGAACAAGCGATTTTTAGGCCAAAAACACCTTTTTTTAAAGGAAAAATCACTTTTTCGGTTTCTGCTTCTAAAAAAAAAGTAGAAACATAAGCAGAGATTATTTTTTTCAAGATAAAAGTATCCCTACCATAAACATAAATACACATTTGCCAAGTATATCCCTCAATAATCTATTAAAATCTAATTAATAATCCTTTATTTTATTCTATCTTGTATTTTTGTGTTGAATTTTAATTTGTGAAATAATTTTAAATTTTATTTTGGTTGATGTTTTCTAGTATATTTAAATCACCATGTTGATATCATATCAATATTTAATATTTTTTTATTTACCTATGTATTATTATATTAATTGAACATTTTAATATTTACTTTAAATTTTTAATTAAATGAAAGTAAAAACTCAATTAAAGTCTTTCTTATAGATATTTAAAATAATTTCTCTCGATAAGAAAATTAATAATAAATGTTTATTGATACTTGTCCCTTTTCGTAATTTGATACTCAGACGCACTTTTTTAAAAAGATTGACCAAACATAATTTGCTTATCACAAATGAATTAACCAAACACAAACTGCTTCTCATCAAAAATATTTTTTTAAAAACACTTTTAAAAAAACCACTTCTCAAAATAAGCAGTTTTTAGCCGTTTGGTCAAACAAGCTCTTCCTCAACACTTCTATTGCTATAAGAACATGTCAGTAATGGTAACATATGAAGTTTCTAAGTTAAAGACCTTCTAAATATAGAAAAAAATCATTTTTAATGGAACAGATTAAAGGGGAAACAGTCATACACTTGAGGTGTGTTCGGTATGGAGGAAAACATTTTGCCTTAGGATGTTGCTACCAAGGACCTTGATTCAAGGCAATCATTTTGCATGGATCCAGGATCGGGGTTAGGGTAAAAAGCACGTTGAAGGATAATTTGATATAAGGTCTCCAACTGTCTTATATAAGATGGCAATTTGAACATCTTGGTAAAGATATGGTCAATATGAGTTCATGGTGTGACTTATACAGGTTAAGCTTAGTTGTTTATTCATCTTCAATCAGTCATTAATGTAGTATACCAAGACTTTGGAAGAGGTTCATTGGAAGGATAAGGAGTGTAATACATACCCCATCTGTTGCCAAGATGGCAAACTGATCTCTGTGGGTTATGTTTCTGGATGTCAATTCTGGTTCAGAAATAAGGCCAAAGTCCTTTATGTAGTAATCACCAAAGGCTCTTGATATTGCTAATCCAGGTCCTCCAATTGTGGGCATCCACACTCTGTACACCCCTGGTTCATCCTCGCATGACAACACCCTGCCTCTTGACTGCATTATTCGCTCGCTTTCCCCTGTAATCATTAAGACGCGATGATATTTAGTCTTTTTGGAAAACACTGAAACTACGTATGGCAATCAAAACACAATATTATGTGAACATGGAAGAGAACTGACGAGGTAAGTTGGGTTTGAGGTCAACGGTGAGCTGAACTGGTACCAATCTGCCATCATCATCTGTTGTTGCCAATACAGCTCGAGAATCTCCAACGTTTGCTACTACCACTAGATCACCCTGAAGTCATCAGGTATCGAAGTTTTTAGACAGGAGACAAGTAGAGTTACATCTTATTATAGAACTGAAAAAAGAAGGAAGCAAAATTAACGAATTTATAAAGCAGAAAGACAGATTGGAATTTAAGTGGTATCTTCCAACATGCTAAATTTCTTCGCAGGAAACTGGCTATTGCAAGTTTCAAAATTATAGTGAGAGAATGTAACCATGGATTGGATAAAAACACCGTGACCACATGTTAAGGGTCCAAGTAGTCATAGGTGTAAAGAATGGATCTTGGGTCTAACTCAACCTCAAAAGCTAGCTTGTAGGGTGAGGATTGTCCAAGTTCATCTAAGGAGTCAATGTTTCTATTCTATTTCCGATGTGGAACTCTTAACACTCTCCCGCACACCCAGACCTCGTTAACTAGAGTGTGGACAATATAATTTGGGGGCCCAACATCGGTGAACAAACGATTGGAATGTGTTGGCTCTGATACCACGTAAAAATGGATCTTGAGCCTAACTCAACCCCAAAAGCTAGATTATAGGGTGAGGATTGTTCAAATCAATATAAGGAGTCCATGTTCTCATTCCATTTCCGATGTGAGACTCGTAACAATAGGAACATGTCATTGATGAATTTTATACCAGCTATGTCTAACCTGCGACATCAAGCACTTGGAGGATTTACAACAACATGAAGCACTTGATAGCTCATGATTGAATTATCACGTCAATACATGAAATCAATATTGTCAGTAAATCTTAGTTACTGATACAGATATCATATATTTAAGCAATCTAGGAAGAAAACTGCTTGCTACTTTCAGAAGATAAAACCGTAGAAGTAATTTTAGTTTTAAAAAGAACCGTCAGCTCCTGATTCTAAACGAATTTGGCAACCAAGGATTTATCATATATGCCAATATGCCACTCCTGATCGTGAAAGAATAAGGAAACCAGGCTTTCTAACATTCCAAATGCTTGTTTTTCTTCACTCCAAAAATAAATACTCCTACTATATAAATAAGTTCACGTAGGAGACAAATACTGGAGTTATCATCAAAAGGAAACTCATAATTAACAACTAAACGTGGGCCTCTCAAAATCATTAACACTCCAATCCTGCCTGCTGACACTTGTTCTAATTATTTTAGCTGATAAAAGAGAGAGTTGCAGAGGGAAATTGAAGTCTACATCAGTCATCACTCGCTTCATTATCCTTCCGTCCTGATAGTCATAGAGTACTTTTAAATGTATAGTGTAGACTTTACCTGTCTAACGAGCGTCAAAGCTGTGGTACCACTGTAAAAAGAGTCAGCATGCTGCTCGAGCTCTTGATCGATGATGGAGCAAGTCTCAAAGTAAGACTGCTTCCAAATGTCAAACTGGAAAGAGCTTCTATCTATTCCAACCCCATCACCAGCCATATCGTTGGCAACCCATTTCTGCCAATTATGAAGCAAAGCTGGTGGCATCAATTCTCTGACTCTTTTAGCAACAAGATGACCCCAAGGACCATGCCCATCAAACACCCCACAGAAGATCATGTCATCTTGGCATCCAAAGCCCTAAAATTCAAATCATATAAACCTCATCATGTTCTTGTTTTTATATCAACAACTTCAAATATATTTGTTACAGAAATGGATTTTGGGTCTAACTCAACCCCAAAAGCAGGGGAGGATTGCCCAAGACAATACAAGGAGACAAATTCGCCTCCCACCCAGCGATGTGGGACTCAATAGACTCCGCACGCTCAGGACTGAACATATGGAACGTGGACAATATAAGATGTGGGCCCAACATCAGGTGAAATAAGAATTGGGTTGGCCTGACTCTAATACCATGTTAAAGAAATTGACCTTGGGCCTAACTCTATGATGACAACAACATTATGGGTCTTAGAAAGTTACACTACTATTGCAAAAGACGAGATTTTCATACCTCCCATACAATAAATCTATCCTGATTGATACCCTTCTTCCCTCCTTTGGAGAAAACAGCAGCCAAATTCTCAGAGCCACCATCTACACAGCCGGCTGATGTTAACATCATCTCGTTCTTTTTAGCTTCCTTAGCCATTGCATCCGCAGCTTCCCTTCCGAAATCATGTTTGCTTTTCCTCCCATTTCTGATTGCAATAGATTTGGTAAAGCCAGTGAAAATAGAAGAGAACTGCACCATTTCTTTGTTCCTAATTATACCTGCAGATCCTACCAAGTACAAGTATGGAGACATTAGAACTCCCTGTTACTACAATATATGAAAATAGCCAAAAAAGATGTGAAATGGTGATACAATATAGCAACAATTTACAGAAAATGAAAAGGTGTAATCCTGCAATTACAACTCAACAATTTTTTATCCTTATGTTTCTTGTGATCAACTTATTCAGTCTCCAATTTATAATTAAGAGCAAGTGACTTATCTTTCAGGAGAGGTGTTAAACCAAACTATACTATTCTAACTTTTCCCATCCTCTCCCCCTTTCTGCTTTCCCTACGACCCTAACCTAAACATGAGCAAAACTCTTATCCCCTACATTAAAATACATACTATTATATAATCAAGATGACAAACACTCATAAGAGCCTTTAGTGTATTTAGGCTAATTGACTCAAAAGTGTGGAGGAGCCTACATCACACTTTGGAGGAGGAGAAAATTAAGGTGGCAGAGAGCATGCCAACATATATAGGGTGAGAAAAGCCATTGAATTTGCAAAATATATACTCCATGCATTTAATTGGTAGACTCCATAAGTGTAGGACTAATTGGCTCTTTATATAAGAAATGAACGATCAAATATACTTGGAATGATGTCTCTAGAAAGAAAGAGGTTGGTGTTAGCTTAAGGAGCACGATCAAACTAAAACAAGATCTGATTACCAATGGTTCTTCTTCAGCCTTTTTAACCTTTTCTCTTAATTATTGAATTCATAGTGCAACTCATCCAAACAAGACTCATGGGCAAGGCCAACATTTTCTTGAAGTTAGTAATTTCACTGCAGAAAAGCGTACTAAGTCTAACAGTCAGTCATGAATAGGTACAGATCACGCCCCAAGGACTTGAAGTTGTTGATCAAGTGGCAAAAGTTAGGTATTTGTGACTTAGGTCGCAGGTTCGAGTCCCGCGAACTAAGCTTGTTATTTAAGTGGAAAAGGATAGGAGCGGGCTCCCCGAATTTTGAAGGTTGCGTTTGGTCCTAAGGATTTGCTCAAGACGGATTTCACAGTCTTAAAAAAAGTCCAGATCAACCACCTCTTCTCCCTGCAAGAGAAGACATGCTAGTAATAACTAGTAATAGTTGTCTTCTCACCATACTTATAATATTTTGGATGCAAAGAGACAGATAATTAAGATTATTACCCTAGTTCCAGATGGAAGAAAAGCATTCTTCATTAAAAGGAGAACCTAGAATTCCATCTGATCATTTAAATTAAGCTCACAACTGAAGATCACCAAAGTGTCTATCTTTCTAACCAAAAACATAATCCATAATCTCTAAACTTAGTATTTCTATTATCTCCTGTTTCCACAGCTTAAGGACAGAATTGTCCTATCAAGAGTCAAGGAGAAAGAACAAATTATTACGCTCTCGTTCTGTTTGATTAAACACAAAATCTAAGAAATAAAGACTTTTAAAACTTTCTGATCGTAAACATGTCATGAGCTATAACCATTAGCATTTAGATCGTATCATTCTTTTTAAAACAAATTAAGAAATGTTTCCAAGTATGATACAATACATTCTTTCTAAAACAGGCTAAAAAAAAGAGTGTCACGTGAATCCTATTGGATTTCTTACTCCAGAAAAAATAAATTAATCAACAATAAAGCGCACACATGAAAAGGCTTACCCCGCAGACTGACTCTTTCAATCCAACTCTATCGAAGGAGAAAAAAAGCTGGGAGTACGACTTGCTTAGTGCAGGGCTGCTTGTCGTGATTGGTTGGACACTCTCTTCGTCTAAGGTCTTAGCTGGGTCACTCTATGTTGCTTTTCCACCAAGTATATTGAATGGGGTACGAAAAATTGCTATTCAAAGCAGAGCTTAAATAATATATGGGGGCTTCTAGGGAGAGTATAAAATTTCTATTTTTTGTTTTTGTTTTTTGCAGAATATTATCTATCAATAAACGAAATCATCAGCAATAACTAACAGCAACAAACTTCCATGCAGAGCTAAAACAGGACAGGAACGTAACTAATCACCTTTGTTTAGACTTTATCCGAGCAATTCTTTTATCTTCTTGATAAGTTTTCAGATTACAAAATCCTGGCAAGCCTTAGGAAGCACACAGGTCTCCGGCAAAACTCCGGCAACAAAAGTTGATCGGAGAAGCTTCAAGCAATTTCTGTTCCATTCTTGACTCTTCATTCGTCGTTAGCAGTCTACTGTCTATATATATGGCGCCATCGATACATGCCAATCATTTGATAGCCTTAAATTACTAAACAGCCCTTAGTGAGATCACCAAACTAAGATAGAGGTAGGGGTATTATGGTCAAATTACATTCACTTTTGACCTTTAATATATTCTTTCTTGTTTATCTACAATTTTGGGTCCAGCCAATTTTGCAGGAACATATAGTTTAAGATATCAAATTAATACTGGCCATGCATTGTTATCTAGTTGGCTTAGGACCTAACCAAAAATAATGTTAAACTAATGAATGTAAAATTTGACAATGACCTACATCGAAATAGATTAGTTAACAGGCCTGGTAGTTAAATATAGTATCTTTATGGCTCTGAATAGATGAAACTTTAGTACGTTACTGCAGTATTATTTATTATTATTAAAAAAGAAAAGGGCCTTTTCTGCCGGAGCGCACTTCCTTTTTTCCTTTACTAATAGGGGGTTCCGTGGTTTCTATGCCGTCGCGTTTCCCGGTCCTTTTCTTTTAGTTCTTCGACAATAAACATTATCGTTTTTTTTTTTTTTTTTTGTTGACGAAGAACTCGCACCGCTTACTCTTTCGAATACGCATGCAGAAACTCCTGACCGACGCAGAAATTGCAAAGAACATTATCGTTCTACATAAAGAAACGTTAATTTTCTGATTAAATAATCGTAGGTGCTATTTGACGTTTTCCATATACTGTAATTGGTTCGGCGGTGCAATAAACCTTATAACCTATGTTCATTGGTAATGTAGTGTCATTAATGTTTTTGTTCTCTTGTTGTACTAACTAAACTGACAATTAACGTAAACGTAGAATTGTATAATTCTCTATGTTTGGAGATACAATATATATATATATATATATAGGTGTTTATAAGTACAAACCTAATTGTATGAAAATATCTAGTTTACATAATTACATCAAAATCATAATTACAGAATATATAGAGAATATTAATATATTCTCTATCACACCCCTCAGTCGGAGCGGGAGGAGGTCGGACGCTGAGACTGGATCTGAAGTCAAGGAACAACTGTCGAGGAAGTCTCTTAGTAAATATACATGCGTACTGATAGGAAGAAAGAACATATAACACCCGAACATGACCCATGACAACCTTCTCACGAACAAAATGAATGTCCATCTCCATATGTTTGGTTCTCTGATGTTGAATCGAGTTATGAGACAAATATATAGCAGATAGTTATCACAGTATACAATAGATGCCTTACGTAAGGGACAATGAAGCTCTAGAAGGAGGTTTCTGAGCCAACAAGTTTCGGCAACAACGTTCGCAACACATCTATATTCTACTTCTGCACTCGAACGAAAAAATGTGGCTTGTCGTTTTACAGACCACGAAATAAAGTTATCACCCAAAACTACACAATAGCCGGAAGTAGATCGACGTGTGTCAGGATAGCCGCCAAAATCGGCGTCCGTGTATGATATCAGCCTGATCGGTGCAGATGTATAAAGATGTAATCCATAGTCAAGAGTGCCCTTAACGTATCGAGTGATACATTTAAGAGCGGTAAAGTGAGGCTCCCTGGAAGCATGCATGAACAAGCACACCTGTTGAACATCATAGGCGAGCCTAATGAAGGTAAGATACTGAAGTACACCAGCGAGACTCATATAAAGAGAAGGATCACGCATCAGATCCCCATCATTGGTGTTGAGCTTCGACTTCGAGTCAACTGGGGTAGGCATGATCTTGTAGTTTTTTCTTTTAGCCCTGTAAACAATCTCTTCGGCATACTTACGCTGGCATAGGAACATTGCATTCACGGATCTAGTCCCTGTCACATTGAAACGTTTTGATATTTTTCTCAAACTTGGTTTTAACATATGCTTGAAATACAAGAAAAATGAGGTAAACTTGGGACTTATATTTTAGAGGATAAACTCAAAGAAAGTGATAGAAATCATCCAAAAGCACCAAATAATATGTGTGACCTAGTTTTCTAGTAATTGGAGATGTCCATAAATCCGCATGAATGATATCAAAAAGAGAAAATGTTACACTCAATAATGACGGAAAATGAAGTCTAACATGCTTCCCTAAAGGATAAGAGTAGAAATCGTGGGAAAATTTCCCTTTATTACATTGATTTAAATTTGACTTCTAAGAAAATTAAAAATTGGTGTTCTCGGGTGCCCAAGTCTATCGTGTCAAGTTGATGGAGAGATTTCAGCTAGAGAGGTATGTGGATTGACACTTGCAGCGGAATTAGATAAGAAATGATAGAGGTCTCCCACACTATTGCATCTCGAAAGAGTTGTCCCCGTACGTAGGTCCTTCACAGAAAAATTAAAAGGGTCAAACTCAATAGATACAGAATTGTCACTAGTAAATTTTCCTAACATAGATTAAGTTTTTAATGATGTTAGGCGCATGTAGGACATTTTTAGGGTAAATGGAGGGTGAGGTGGTGGTGTTTGAGTGGTGCCATAACCTTGAATTGGAATGCGATTGCCATTTTCGACCAAAATAAATTGAGGATTACTCAAATAAATAGTCGAGAGGGATTACCAGAGTTACGAGTGAGTGGGATGTAGGCCTGACTCAGTTCGATAGGGAGTCATAAGATTGTATGCTTGTTGTTGCTGTTGAGCCGTGAAGAAGTGGGCTTGGTGTGACGGACCTGTATGATGTTAGCCAGGAGCAGGGCCCAGAATACTCAGAGTCGGACTCGGGTGCTGTGCTGGGGCGGTTGGGTAAAGGCAAGGGAGGAATCCCAATTTTCGGGGGTTGTCCACAACATTAGGTTGACCCACGGATATGGAGATTGGGCCAGTCGTGGCTGTCTACCGGATAGACCGACCCCCTCGGCCCCTTCCTCTACCGCTGCATCTATTGCCTCGACCTCAGCCTCTGTCACCGCACTGATTTTGGTGGTCCACGGATTGCGGTGGTTCGGCGGGTGCAGGGGTGGTCGGCGGTGCATCTACTACCAACACCTTCTGATTATGTTCGTCTTGTTTGACACGTCTAGTCTCTTCCAATAGTAATTATGATCGGGTCTTATTGAAGCTAGGGAAATGATCAACTTGTTGGATCATCGTCGCAAGTGTATCATACTCTTCTTTCGGCAACCCATTAATGAGTTGCAAAATCATATTTGTTTCGGAAATCGGAGTGCCATCATTAGACAATTGATCATCAACTAATTTAGTTGTTTATAATAGTCTGACATGTTAGCAAAGTTCTCAAGACGAATGTTGTTAAATTGTTCCTCCAGTTACCGTGTATGTTTGTTGTCTTGAAAAATTTCTTCTAGTCTAGACCATAATTCGTGAGCCGAAGCACATGTCTTCATAATGGTATGAAGTAAATCCTTGGATATGGTGCCATATATTCATTGTTTGATGATTGCATCGAGGTGCTTCCACGTTGGGTTGTCGACGTCGGGTGAACGGGGGGTGGTGGCATCGATGTGATCAAGGACGTTGTAAGCACAAACATGTATTCGAAGTAGTTCAACCCACGATGAGTATTGACCATCCTCTTGATTAATAATCAAAGGGATAAATGAAGTTTTTGATGTTTGTCACGGCTAAGGCCGGTTGAAAGGTGTTAGGAGTACTTAATATTTTGGTATTGCCCCTCTATTTTCTGACTCTACCTAAATTCTCAAGCTCGTGTGACTTCATCCCAAAAATAAATGTCATAAAGCTCTTTTTACAAGTTGCTTATCAGAAACTTATAGTGCAATATAAAAGAAAAGCGAGTCAACCTCCAAATTGACCCTTGCTGACTCTTTTTTTTGGGGTGGGGGTGGGCTGGTTGGTGGGTGGCGGGGGAGGGGAGGTAGTGTGGCCGATCAACATGTAAGCTATAGGTTTGGCTGGACTAGTAATTATAGCCTAAAGTATTTCTATTAAATATGTATAAATATTAAATTTTGAATTAGTAATGTTCTCACTTACTCTTCACACAACTTATACATGCAACATGTTTAGTGTATTTTTTGTTTTCATGACACTTAACACTTTGCCAAAAATGATATAAACAAATATATATTAAAAAATAAAACGAATACAAATGATTACATTTAGGAGATTTTTTTTTAGGTATAACTATACTTTAATAATTACATTTCATAGTTACAGTAAAATGTATTCAAAATTCGGCTATATTCCAATTTTCGCTATATTTAAGTCAGATATATCTACTTTTACTTTACACTATATTTAATTTATTATATTTAAAAGTGTATTCAAAATCACTTTATTTATTTGTATATAATAAAGTCTCCTTCAAAATACAAAAAAAAAAAACACATAAAGAAACACTGAATTTTCACTAAGAAAAGTTAACGAATACAAGAAAAAAAAAATACACCCTCAAACACTAAATTTGACACTAAAAATTAACGAATATACTCAAATACTAAATACAAGCCGTGTTTGGTGCAAATGAATTCAGTTCCCATCTCTATCGGAACATACATTCCCACAAAGCACAACACACTCGAATCCCCATTATTACTCTCTACCAGTGGCGGATGCAGGCAACAAAATCTGGTGGTGTAAACATACGAAGTATACGCAAAAAAATAATTGCGAGGCAATGTACGCTTGTTTCTCTATTTTTTCTATGCTTCAGTTACTTTACATTAAAGGGGGTCGTTTGGGCGATGTAGCATTTATTTTTCTATTTTAGGCTTAGTTCTGGGGGTGTGGGCGGGATGATGAAGGATAAACGGATTGGACTTCTTTTAGTTTTGATTCGGTTGGGCCCCTTTGTTTTGGGCTCGATCAGACGACTTGGGGGATTTGGGCTGCTACTTGATGTAATGAATAAGGAAAAAAACGTTGTCGTTTAGTAATTTGTCAAAACGCATGTTAAACACCAAAAGGACGCCGTTTTGTTGAATTTTTTTTAAAATTCTGGTGGTGCAATTGCACCACCATGCTTAGAATAAATCCGCCACTGCTCTCTACCAAAAATTCCAATTCCCAAACAACTAACCCAATTCCACATTTTATCAATCCTCACTCTCTTCATCTAAATCTGTGAGTAAACTGAAGTCCATTGCCTTCTTCAATCAGAAGAAGAGATGCTCCTACTGCTCTTGGATTTGGTTTTTCTATGATTTTTTTCGAGGCCTTTTTGCAACCACATTCGAATATTGAAGCAACTGCTGCTGAAAAAGCTACAACTACATTGAAAACGACCAGATTTGTCGGAGTTGTTGGAAATTTACTAATCTGAATTAAATTTATCCCATTATTTATGACTCAGACAATTGAGGGGGGCACATCGAAAACTTCGTTTCCACACACGTGCATTCGTAGTACCAAATATCATAAATTTCATTAGTGAAAGAGATATTGATGCGTAATTAAAGTGTTTGAAACATAAAATGATGGACGGTTATTGGCCAAATGACAAGTATTCCACGTTGGTAAATGAAAGAAGAAGTGTGTGAAGTGTAAGATGAAACGAGTCGGAAAGGGCCGCGGAGCCCCGAAGGGTCGCGGCGCCAACCCGTCGGAGTCGCGGCGCCTCCAAACCAGTGCCCCAACGCTAAATGGGCAGTAGCTACTGGAGCCGCGACGCTATTCTGCAGAGCCGCGGCACTTCCAAGGCAGAATGTGCGACGGGAAGCTAAAAATTTCTAACTCTTGGACTGGTTTTAGAGCATTGAATCACCATTACTTGACACATGAATTTGGCTGATTGTAACCTCAATAAGTGTCATTATATGGCTATTGAAAGCCATTAGTTGGCTAGTTGAGAGGTCATCTTTATTAGCACTATAAATTGAGGATTTGGCTCAATTGAAAAAGACACTCAGAAATTTTATGAACTTCTTCCTCTCTAGCATCCTTCAAACACTCAAAGTTCTTCTCTAGAAACACTTGAGTTTTCTTTGCTCATTTGTTAGTTGTTGTTTTACCTTGGGAGACTATTGTCTGTTAATGTAAAATAATATATGTGGCAAGTTTGTCTTAAAAATAGAGTGTCATCACTCGACTCAGCGAATTCTCAAGAAGCTTGTATTTGTTCTTGTTTCCTGTTTTGTAATATTTGTAATATTTACTTACTTTCCGTTCCTTTGCAATTGTTGTACTTACAATTTTAAGACAATATCTGTTGTAAGTGCTAAGAAAGATGACTGGAATAAAACAATTCGTTTATGAATCTACTGCTGCTACTCAAGGCAACCCATCTGCCGCTCCCACCGCTGCTCAAGGCACACCCAACACTTTTTCTGCTGCTCAAGGGAACGTTACAGTTCCTCCACCCCTCTAGATTCCACCATGAACGCCCAGAGAAGTTCATGGGCTCCAACTTTAAGAGATGACAATAGAAGATGTTGTTTTATCTGACTATTATGGAAAATTCTCGTTACCTAACCGAAGATCCTCCACAAGCTGGAGATGAAATGGACCCTCGGCCAAGTGAAACAACTGGATGAGGCCAAGGTATCCATGTCATTAATGGAATGAAGATGGTTCTTGATGCATGGAGTCACAATGACTTCATGTGTAAGAATTATATTCTGAACTATCTGTGAGACCCACTCTACATGGTGTATTGCACCGTAGACACCATCAAAGAGTTGTGGGAAAGAATGCAGAAAAAGTACAACGCACAAGATGCTGGTACGAATAAATTCATCATTGGAAAATTCCTGAAATTTCAAATGGTGGATAGCAAAACTGTGATGTCCCAAGTCCAGGAATTCCAAATGATTCTACATCACCTGGATTTGAAAGGTATGAAACCAAATGAGCAGTTTTTGGTTGCATCACTAATTAAGAAGTTACCTCCCTCATGAAATGAGTTACTTAAAACTCAAGATAAAGGAAATGACCTTTGAGGAAATTATTATCAAAATCCAGATTCAGGAAGATAATAAGAAGGTCTTGCCTAAAGGAAAGCAACCCGCTGAGGCAAAGGCAAATCTGGCTGAGGCCAAAGGGAACACATGCAAGAAGCGCAAGTTCCAGAAAGATGGCAAGACCCAGACGACGGAGAAGTTCAAGGGGAACTGTCACCATTGTGGGAAACTTGGTCACATAATCAAGGATTGTCGCAAGCTCAAGAATGAGCAAAAAGAGAAGGCTAAATGCAATGCACATACTAACGTTGTCGAAGACACGCTTCTTGATGACATGATTGAAGAGTTCTCGACGGTGGTGCTTGAAGCAAACCTTGTTGAGAATCTCATGCAATGGTGGATGGACACGGGTGCTACCAGACACATCTGTTCCAATAGAGATGTCTTCTCCACATATACACCAGTTACAAACAAGAAGTTGTTCATGGGTAACAACGCTTATCTGACATACTGGGGGGTAGGAAATGTGGTCCTGAAGATGACTTCTGGCAAGGAATTCACTCTGAAGAAGGTAATGCATGTCCCTGAGATTAGAAGGAATTTAATTTCAGGTCCTATATTGGTTAATTCTGGTTTTAGGCTAATGTTTGAGTCCAATAAATTTGTAATCACCAAGAATGGAACATTTGTGGAAGGGGCTTTGTATGTGAAGGCCTCTTCAAGGTTAACGCTATGTCTATCATACGTACAAGCAATAAAATTGAAGCTTCTTCTAATTTACTTGAGTCTTCTAATTTATGGCATCATAGATTAAGACATGTAAACTATCAATCCATCTAAAAGTTGGTAAAGTTGGAGTTGTTGTCGTCTATCGACGTAAACCCTCAACGTAAGTGAGGTGTGCGTAGAAGCAAAACTGACTAAGAATCCTTTTAGATATGTCGAAAGGGAAACCGCTCCTCTAGAACTTATTCACACATATATATGTGATTTGAAGTTTGCACAAACTAGAGGGGGGAACAAGACAAGTACAAGGCCAAGTTGGTAGTCAAGGGCTATCGACCGAAGGAAGGTCTTGACTATTTTGACATGTACTCCCATGTGTCTAGGATGACGTCCATACGAGTATTCATTGCGATCGCAACATTGCGTGACCTTGAGATACATTAAATGGATGTCAAGACAGCCTTCCTAAATGATGATTTGGAAGAAGAAATTTATATGGAACAACCCGAGGGGTATGTGGTTACAGGGCAAGAAAAGAAAGTCTGTCGACTTTTCAAATCTCTGTACGGGCTATAACAGGCCCCGAGGCAATGGCACGAAAAGTTTGATAGTACTCTACTATCGAAGGGTTTCTCTATTAATGAATGTGACAAATGTGTATACATGAAAGGTAATTCTGACTCATTCGCCATGATATACCTTTACGTAGATGACATGTTGATCACAGGGTGTAGTCCTAGTTTGATTCTAGAGACTAAGAATATGTTCACACAATATTTTGACATGAATGATATGGGTATCGTAGATGTCATCTTAGGTATCAAGGTCTCTAAGACGTCTGACGGACTGGTCTTATCTCAGTCTGACTACATCGACGATGTATTGAGAAAGGTTGAGATGTTCGACAGTTTGCCGATTAAGTCTGTCACGACCCAAACCCTGGGCCCGCGACTGATGCCCTACCTGGGCACCCTTCTACATATGCATCACATAAAATCGGCGGAAACTCTAAGAAAACACATGTTATAAAAAAACTAGCAAGCCGATGAGGCTGCCACTATATATAAACGGGAACATCCCGACAACACAGTAGTACAACTGGCCAACAACATATATACAACTCACGTATGTCCAGCCCACACATGAATACATACCTCTAAGAGTTTGGACAGTAAAGTAAGACGGGACAAGGCCCCACCGTACCCCTGAATATACATAGCCATAATGGAAGACTTGTGCCAAAATGACAAGCTCCGGAACATTGGAGCTATCCCAAAATGCTGACCAAGGATCTTAAGCTCACGGATAACCCAACTGAGTATCTAATACATGCGGGCATGAACTCATCCCCCTGAAGGGAGTCAGTACAACAAGGTTGTTACACCCCATAGTTCGGGTCATGCTTAGGGGGACGTACGAAAGGAATTAAGTTTTAAATTTTAGGATGACTGGTTGACGAAATGTTTCGGACGGGTTGTTGGTCAACTTTGAGGCAGTTTATGTCCTGTTACTTTGAGAGTTACTGGGTGTTTCAAAGGCCTAGTCCGTAGTTCGTTGAGTATAGTTTTCAACGCAGCCAACCGTTCGTCGATAGGGCATCGGAGTAGAAAGTTATGGGAGTTACAAGTTCAGTGCGCAGTCGATCCGAAAAGTGTTTTCGGTCAGGAGCGACAGCGCCGCGGCGCCGGATGCAGGGCCGCGGCGCCGGAAGTTCTGAAGGGTTGCAGGGGTTTCAGCTCCGCGGCGCCGGCTGCAGGGCCGCGGCGCCGAGGCGGAGTTTTTGGCGGAAAAGCTGAGGAAAATCAGATATTTTTCTTTTAAAGAGGTCATGGGAGGGTGACAAGTGTCCCCCCCCCATCTGATTTTGCATGTACTATTTATTGACCAAGTCTTGAAGACTTGGTCATTCTTCAAGCTCTTCTCTCTCTCTAAAAATAAAAGCCCTCTCTTCTCTCTAGAAAATCAAGAGGAAATCAAGGCTAGAGAAAAATCTGAAAAAGGTGGCAAGAAGGAAACTTGTTGGCAAGCTTGTAGGAGCTTTTGTGGTGGTAATTGTGGAAATGAGGCTAGTGAATTTGTTGGATTAATTTGGCTAAAGCTCTAAGGTAACAATTCTTTCTCTTTTTGCTAGTTTATGGTGTTGCATGTGAAGAAGAAAGAACTTGTAGTGGTAAATATTGCTCTTAGATAAATTGCATGTAAGAAATATGATTTGGATTTGAAGGGGTTGAATAAGGTTAGGATGTGATCATGTTGTAGCCAAAATACTACCTTTAACTTATTGATTTAGTTAATATGCATTGTGGGGCAGAATTTTACACATCCAAGATTAGGTGTGTAATCCCCTTTGAATTGTTTGGATTGTTGGGCCTTAAAAGTGGCGTTTGGACGTTGAATTCGGACCTTGAAAAGGTGGCAAAGTATGTAGAAACAAAGGAAATGCTGTCCGATTTTCCGTAGAATTTAGTGACTTTGCACTTGGAATATTCTACATTAAAGCTAGAGGTTAATAAACGTATTATGGTCATTATAGGTTGACGTTCTACGTGCGGTATATTGGACTTAGCAAGTGGATTAACCGAAGAGGTATGTGGAACTTTCCTATCTCTTGAGCATGAGTAGTTGTACTTATATAGTACGGTAGACGTATAAGACTTTGATGTCCCTTACTTGTTTTAAGAATGACCAAGTTTGGTAAGTAAGGGGATTAACTCACTTCTTTAAAAAGTATTAATGATGTCTTAAGTTTTCAAAGTTAAGGGACTTGAAGTGTTTTAAGTATATAATACTTGTTTCGTTTTGAAAGTATAAATCCCTTGGATATAGGGAAGGGTATGTGACTAATGTATAACGGTAATACAACGACTTTATGGGAAGTTGGTTGTATTGGATTTATGGAAGGTTAACAAAAGAAAGATTTACTCTAAGCAAAATAAGTACGGATAAATGATTTGAATTTATGAAAGGCAAATTGGTTTTAAGGCATCAATTGCCTAAGGTTTCAAAAGAAAAGAAGTCACATGATTTAGAAGCCTATTATATTTCTAAAAGGAAAGGTGACTTGTCTTGAAAAGTAGTCGTGACTTGATACTACGGTTATTAGTATCTTGGAAGTTTTATATAAAAAAGAGTCAATTCTTAAAAGGTTAGAAGTACGTGGTACTTGGGTTGAATTCCCGGATTTTCTCTTAAATGACATGTTAGTGCCTTAAGTAAACTAAAATGAGAGGATATATTAATAATGTTAATAAGAAGTTAGGGGATTTCTTAACTTGCTTATGTTATGATAAGCCGGTAGCGCTTATGTTATGTATGATAGCCGGTTGTGCTAGTTTACGTGTTCTTACGGGGTAGACCCCTGGTGATTCTTGTTATTTCCTTTGGACATACTGACACGATGGATGGTCCACGGGTATGCGTCCATTAGGATGGTTTATTACTTATTCTTGTTATTTCCTTTGGACATACTGACACGATGGATGATCCACGGGTATGCGTCCATTAGGATGGTTTACTACTTATTCCATGGACTTGCTACCCATGATGCGAGTGCGGCGTTTGTACTCATGCGGGCCTATCAGGTCTATGCGGGTGAAATAGTCCCATGCGGGTGAAATAGTCTCATTCGAGGCGAATGACCTCATGCGGGTGAAATAGTCTCATGCTAGTGCGACGCTTGTACTCATGCGGGTCCACAGGATCCATGCGGGTGAAATAGTCCCATGCGGGTGAAATAGTCCCATGCGAGGCGGATGACCTCATGCGAGTCCACCGGACCTATGCGGGTGAAATAATCCCGAGTAGGATTGCTTAATGATACTACAGGCGAGACCTGTTTTGATCACGAGCCTCCTATTTTTATGCGGTAAAGTTTATACTTGTTACTCTCATTGTTAGTAAGGCACAATGTATCGTAATTTGATTTTCATCCATGACTCCAGCTTATTTTAGACTTATGATATATTACAGTATTTTCCAGTTTTATATACTTGGTACATATTGTGCATCGACCCTTCTCGGCGGCCGCGTTACGCCGCAGTAGTGGTAAGTGGTGGATCCTCATTCTTAGGATCTTTGCTCAGGTGTCAGAAGCTCCATTTCTCCGGAGGCTTGACTTTTGGTACGGTTCTCCCTGGTGTTGTAGATGTTTTGTACATTCAGGGGTATGACGGTGCCCTGTCCCGTCATAGTGGTTACACATTCTTAGAGGTCTGTAGTCCTGTTATAAATTGGGTTGTTAAGGATGTAACTGTTCAGTTTTTGGTTATATTTAAAGGTATCCATCTTGGGTTAGCCTGTTTTATATTCTATATGGTTTCTTGTTATGAGTTTATTTTCCGCTGGTTTTCTCTGATGTTGTATCACAAGGGTGCCCGGGGTAAGGCACCAGCCACGGGTCCGAGGTCGGGTCGTGACAAAAGTGGTATCAGAACAGTTAATCCTCGGAAAGGGTCTACAGGCCGTATCTAGTAGAGTCTTGATTATCGGTGTGTCGTGCACCACATCTATAATCAGGAGGCTACAGGATATTTAGGATTGGTTTCCATTATTTTACTCTAAGATCTTGCAATAGAGCTGTGTTATAGGTTGAACTCCCTCTGACATATTTCTATGTATCAGTTATGCCTCCACGCAAGGCAACCGCGGCCCAGAAGGGCAAGGCAGCTGAGGGAGCTACTAGTGGGACGCAGAAAGTTACGAGGCACTGCACTCATGCACTGAGGTGATGTTTGGACGGCGAAGTTCCACGACGCCGCCAGTTCACCGAGTTTGGGGCAGCAGCGGCCATCGAGACCACGATACCGAGCCTCCGTTACGGCTGGAGCGGCGAGAGATGGTTACAAGGAGATGGCCCGATTATCGGCCAAGATCGTGGCGGAATGAGGATGCGAGGCGGCGGTTCGGTTGTACCATAGTTCACCCCAGGTCGATAGCGTGAGACTTAGGGACTTTTGAGTCGACCCACCGAGTTTTATGGGTCGAGGCGAGGATGATCTCGGAGTTTATCAAACGATTGCAATGGATCACGAGGTGATCAAGGCCTCGGAGACAGAATCGGTGGTATTGGGTGTACATCGGCTGCGTGATACTGCAGTTGACTGGTTTGATTCATGGGAACTATCCCGGGGGGAACATGCACTCCCATCTGGTTGGGACGAGTTCTCAGCGGCATTTCTTGCACACTTCTTGCCTTCGCAGATGAAGAGAGCGCGGGCGGATAGATTTTTGATGTTGAGGCAGAACGGGCAGACGGTTCGGGAATACAATGTAGAGTTTGATTCGTTGGCTCGGTATGTACCCGCTTTAGTGGCAGACATGGAGGACAAAGTACACCGCTATGTCACTGGGCTCGATGATTACTTAGCAGAGAGTTGCACGGGAGTAGCTCTTCAGCCGGGTATGGACATTGCCCGCATGCAGGCTTATGCACTTGGGTGTGAGGAAAGTAGAGGTCGACGGAATAACCAAGATCAGCCGAAGAGGGCCAGGACAGCAGGGTCCTTTGGTAACTTTCGAGGTGGACCGCCTCAGCAACAGGCTAGTTATGCGCCTCACCAGACGAGTACTCCACCACGCGATCTTGGAGCGGTCGGGGCTCGGGGTTTGAGTTTCGGGAGCGAGGATGTTAGTCAGATGGGGCCACCCCTGCCTCGTTGTGGCCATTGTGGTAGGCTCCATGATGGGGAGTGTCGTGCTAGTAAGGGAGTTTGTTTTACATGCGGCCAGCTGGGCCATTTTGCGAGAAATTGTCCGACCAGAGATAGCACAGATGTAGAGATTTAGCCTTCGGGATCAGTGGCTGGTTCATCGCCTTCTTTTGCTATGCGCCGTGTAGGGCAAGATCAGGATTAGAATGACAAGGGGAAAGTGAAGCAATAGTTACAGGTATATCCTTAACCCTCTAAAGATTAGTAGGTGTGATAAGATGGTTACATGTTAAGTGTTATGTGCGGGTAATTTTATGTAAATTGTGACTTAGAAAGCCTGGCTTGTAGAAGGGGTAAGTTTGGGGACATGGAAGTTGTGAGCCTTAGGATTTTGATAACCGTGGGAACCTTAGCTACAGGGCCATCTTGAGTGGAAGATTTTACGGGTGATCTTTGTCGAGTAACATAGTATACATGGGATGTACGTGGGTAATAAGTCCATGAGTGGTGTGAAATGATACTGGGTAGCTAAGCTAAGGAAACTACTAGGTTTTCGTGACTTAAATAGTAAGATTGTCTCGGGCACAAGAGTGTGGTACGTATACTAGAAAGAGTCGAGTGTGCAAGGAGGATACGACAAGTGGAAGAAGAAGCGAACATGTGTTAAGAGGATGAGAGTGATCATTTTTGTGAGGAGAATACCCTTAGACCATGGATGAGAACTAATAAGTTGTTATACGTCTTAGAGGTAAATCCTCGTTGGCGGGGAGGTAAGCTTTTGCGTGGTTAGTATATTATGGCCATATGTGGCATAATTGATTTTATAGGTGTAGTAGTGAAGGCTACACCGGCGCATGCGTTTTGGGAGACGTAGAAGGAACATTCGGGACGAATATTTCTAAGGGGGAGAGAATATTACACCCCGTAGTTCGGGTCATGCTTAGGGGGACGTACGAAAGGAATTAAGTTTTAAATTTTAGGATGATTGGTTGACGAAATGTTTCGGACGGGTTGTTGGTCAACTTTGAGGCAGTTTATGTCCTTCATCGTTATACCCGTATTTCAGTATGTACGTAAGGACGACGACGAAAAGTTTGAGCCTTAAGTTAGGCATAGGACCGAAAATTTTGTGCACAACCCCCGAAAAGAATCGTTTTCCGACGAAACGTTTTCCAAAGCTTGCGTAGGGAAAATTTCGGCTATGTCATTTATTATTTTTGCGGTTTTTTCCGAGAGACGAAATATTTTGGACCAACGAGAGGGCGACACTTGTCACCCTCAAGTGGGCGTTCTAGTGGACGATTTGGGTCACGTTTTTTGCCATGTTTTGGGGCCTAAATCATGGGTCAATGTTTGGAGTGATTTGAGGAGTAGATGGCTAGGGTGCACTTGTGCAAATCTTGACCTTCCACTTGCCCCCCACTTGGCTTGATCATGGCCATTGATCTCCCTATAAATACCCCCTTTGTGAAGACTTCTTCATCCACAAATGTTTCTAAGTCTTGAAATCCTCCCTCCCTTCTTGTTGCTCTCGTCCAAGAGCTTCCCCCCCTCCCCCTTTGAGAGGCCCCTTGGCCGAGAGATATCCCCCCTCCTAGTGGTGTTGGCCGAGAGGTACACCCCCCCTTGCCTAGTTGTTCTCGTAAAATACCCCCCCTCTTGGTAGAAAATACTCTCCAAGTATTGTTACTATACCAAAATACCTTAGCCTTATACCTTGTAGTATTCCAAAGTTACCTCTATACGTAGAGCCCGAAAATACTACCTTATGTCATTTTTGTCTCAAAACGAAACCCTAAGGAAAATCTTCATACTTGGTTGAAGTAGTAAAAAGAAGTTGCGTAGAACTTCTAAGGGTTGTTTGGAGCGGGTTGGAGTGCACGGGGTAGGAGCTAAACCTTGCTCAGGATCGACATTTAAACTTGGATAATTATGGGCTTATCGAGGTAAATATCTTGTCTCCCTATTGTAATTGAGTTTACATACTATTGAAGTATAAGAATTAAGTATAAGTTATATACCAGGAAGGTATATAAGAAGGGAATTGAATCAGATTTACTTACATGGGGTGTATCTGATGACTTGTGAAGTTTGACGGGTAGGGAAGTGCTGCCCAATTTTCCGTAGAATCTTGTATCTAGATTTATTCTACCGAGTAGTCCAGACATTGATAGACTTGTATAACCTTTATAGGTTGAAGTACTGCGAGTAGCATATTCTACTCGAAGGGTGGAAAAGGCTAGCCGGACTATAGTACTTTGGAGCTATTTGCTAATAGTCGATAATCGTCGCGAGGTATGTGATTCTTCCTATCCTCTTGAGCATGATATTTTAAAAGAATATATATATATAGTACGGTGAAGCGACGTGTTAACTGAACATAGTTTTACGGCAATGTCTTTTGACTTAAGCCTGAATAATAAGAATCTTGAAGTATTTCAAAAGAATTAAGAACCGTTTTTGAAAGAAGAGTAATATTGGGTTTTAAAAGCTTAAGAGTTATACTAGATTTATGGGAAGTTAGGTATAACGGCTTAAGAGAGATAAAAAGAATGGTTTATTGATTTTAGAAGTTAAGAGACTTGATCTTAAAAGATAAGAGACTTGACTTAATTGAATTAATCTGAATTTTGTTAAAAAGTGTGAAACCTTATTCGTGAGTAATGAGTACTTGATTTTTAAAAGGAATAATGTTTTACTGATTTCGAAAATCAGAATAAGTATCGAACAAACCACAGCAGCGCTAATAAAGGGAAATGTATTGACTAATAAAGTATTATTAAAACCAGTAGAAACCTCCATCTGCATAGAAGCTAAGATGAGACAAAATGATATTACATTTCCTAGATCATGGCTGCTTTAATAAGATTGTTATGAACAAGAATAACCTACTCACATATAAGGCATATGTTTCTCAAATTGTTTTAAAGGAGAATTATAACATTAAGTGATTAACTATGAACTACGAAACCTTTCGAAAATGAGAAACTTGAGCATTTGAAATTAGGCAAACTTGAACGTTTGGAAAATAATGTTGTTACTTGATTTTACAAAGGGAAGTGTTTTGATCTACTTAAAAAGATAGTCACTCTATTTTTATACTACGGGTATTGTGTGACTTTTGTAAAAGAAACGGATCTTTTAAAGAGTTAATGTATGAAGTACTTTGGGGATAAAAACCCGAACTTGTTAACATAAAGTAGAAAGTACCTTGTGTGAATAACTTGATTGTGTTGGTTTGTGATAGCCTTGTAATACTTTCTTGTTGATTTGATAAGTAAACATGTTAGGATGCTACGTGTGTTAGTATCTTGTGATGTTTGTGTAAAGGGGTTTCCCTTGTTGTGCTTATGTTGCTTAACGATAAGCTGTTATGTTAGTATTATATCACTCACCTCTTGACATGATACCGGGGGTTAAGCTGCCCTCCGATGCGGGGTAGACTCAGGCGGTCTGGGACCATGATTCGAGAATACCTCATGCGGGTCCAGGGGATCTATGCGGAGCTACGAGAGTTCCGTGTTAGTGTGCGGGTTATACCTCATGCGGTCTATGTGGCCACGCGGATGCGAGTCGGGGCGATGTCGGGGAGTAGCTACCGACGCGAGGAATACCTCACGCGGGCCTATGTGAGTGGCCTATGCGCGGAGTCATGGAGTTCGGAGACTAGACGCGCGACATTAGATCATCGCGCGCAGTGGCGGCCGATCATGTGGCGTCTAGACAGATTTCATGATACAGTTTATGACCTTGTTGGTACTGTGGGTTTTAGTAGTCGGCTATGCCTTCGTACTTACCCCGTACGGTTTTATTATGACACAGGTGGGACCTGGTGTTCATGTGTATTCCTTAGTGTGTTTATATCATGGACTGCCGGCAGTGAGGAAGGTATTCCACGCATGATTGATGTTGTGGGCGTGAGACCCATAGTTATATTTGAGTGATGACTTTGAGGCGTGAGTCACGACTTGATATGATCGCTTATTTATTGTGAGCTGTAGTTTGGTTATCATACATGTCTCGCTTTATATATAGACTACTATGATTTCATTTACTGATTTTCGGCCACATACTTGGTACTGTTGTCGACCTCCTTGGGCTGCGTTCATGCCGCAGTAGAGTACACCGTGTTGATCCTCGCCATGGTCACAAGAGCGTTGGGAAGCTCCGTTTCTCCGGAGGCTTATCTTTGGTATAGTCCCCTGTTGTTGTAGGTGCTTACATTCAGGGGTATGGTGGGACCCTGTCCCGTCGTTGTTGTCATATCATTCATAAGGTGCAGAGTCTTGTTGTGGCGAGTTGTAATGGGATGAATCGTTTCGGATCTAAGTTTTTATATATATATGCCGAAAGGCACCTTTTCTTCAGATAAACATGTGTCTCCTTTACATTGTTTCATGTTGTGTTTTATATTCCGCTGATTACTCTGATGTATGTATCACTAGGGTGCCCGGGGTAAGGCACCAGTCACGGGCCCGGGTTCGGGTCGTGACAAAAGTGGTATCAGAGCAGTTAATCCTCGGAAAGTGTCTACGCATCGTATCTAGTAAGTCTTGATTATCGGTGTGTTGCGCACCACACCAATAATCGTGAGGCTATAGGATATTTAGGATTGGTTTCCATTCTTCTCACTCGAGATCGTGCTTAGAGTCGTGTTATAAGTTGGACCCTCTAACGTATTTCTTCCCTACCGATTATGCCTCGCGTAAGGCAACCCGCCCAGAGGCAAGGCAATGGCGTGAGGCTGAGCAGAGCACAGAGGGTTACTAGGGCACAGGCCCTTTCATCACCTGGGGTGGTGCTTCATTCGGGGAGTTCTGCGACGTCGCCAGCCCCAGCAGAGTTTAGCACAACGGCAGCAGTTCCTACTGCGGCCATGATAGTTGAACCTTCAGTTCCACGACCAGTAGCAGAAAGTATAGATTGCAAAGAGACGACCCTGTTACTAGCTAAGGATGTAGCTACCAGAGAGTATATGATGTACCGATATATCACGGGTCTTGATGACTATCTAAAGAAAGGTTGTGCAAGAGTAGCTCTTCAGTCAGGCATGGATATTGCCCGCGTACAGGCTTATGCGCAGCACGCAGAGGAACGTAGAGATCGACGGATTAACCAAGATCAGCAGAAGAGGGCCAGAACAACAGGGTCCTTTGGTAACTTTCAAGGCGAACCGCCTCAACAGCAGATTAGATATGCACCTCCACCAGTGCAGAGTGGTCCTCCACAGGGTTCAGGACGTTTGGGGTATGCCGGAGTTGGTCAGAGCTCCAGGGCTTCCGGTTCACAGTGTGGCAGGCGTCATCCCGGGGAATGTCATCTTTTAGTTGGTACTTGTTTTACCTGCGGCCGTCAGGGCCATGTGTCGAAAGGATGTCCTAGTAGGAGGGATGTTAGTAGGAGGACTCAGCCTTCAGGATCAGTGGCTAGTTCGTCACCTTCCCTAGGTATGCGCCCAACCGGGCAGGATTGATTAGAACGACAGAGGGTAGTGGAGCGGTAGATACATGTATATCCTTAAACCCTCTAGAGATTTGTATGTGTGAGAGGATGAGTATATCTTAAGTGTTGTGATCAGATAGCATTGTGCTAATTGTGATTAGAAATCATGGTTAGTTAAAAGGGTAAGATTGGGGATAAGGAAAGTGTGAGCCTTAGGGTTTTATACGTAGAGACCTTAGAGGCAAGGCCATCTCGAGTAAGAGATTTATATATATATATATTTTTTTTATGTTTGACCCTTACCGGAGTGCATAGTGCACGTGAGATATATTTGGGTGCTAAGTCCCTGAGTAGTGTGGAATGAAAGAGGGTAGTCGAGCTAAGAAGACCACTAGGTTTTCGTGACTTGATTGTGGGATTGTTCCGGATCGGGGAGCAAGAGTTTTGCGCGATAGCGGTCGTCATGGACCGACATGCGGTCAACTCGCGGCTGTATGGTGGTGGGTCAGTTTGTGGTCCCGCTTTGTGATAGGTCACGAGGGCACTAGGCCCAAGTTTAGTTAACTAGCGACGAGTTCGTGGACGCGTCGACCTATAGTCGGGCGATGGTCACCCATCTTATCTTTCGACCAAAACCGTACTGCGGTGGGTTATGCGAGATGATTATATCAGGAAGGTTGTAAGTGTTACACCCCGTATTTACAGGACATGTTTTAAGAACGTACGTAAGAACTCACATTGTTAAGATTTGAGACTTGTAAAATTTATCGGAAATTTGAAATTTGTCGGAAAACGAATTATCATGACGAACGGGAGGCGACACGTGTCCCCCTTAATGGACATGGACGAAATTTCATGGGTGGAATGGTCATTTGACCATAATTTATGATGAAGTCTTGCAAGGCTTAGAGCTTGACAACATTGACCAAGTCAATGACCCCACTTAGCTTGATATTTAATTAAAATGCATCCAAGCCACCCATTTGTTTTAATCTTGACCCTTCCTTGTGTTATTTAAGTATACTAGTAGCAAGACTTTGTCATTCTACACTTAGAGAAAAAAATTGAAAAAACTTGTTCTTGCTCTTAAGGGAGCTCACGGCTTTGAGAATTTTCAAGAAGGAAAATTGCCAATTTTTGTCCAATAAGCTCCACACTTTAAACCAAGGTTCATAGGGTGTTGTAAGTGTATCTCAATAGAAAAATCTCGGAAAAAGATAGTTTTCGGGTTAGTCGCAAAGTGAAAACCTAGTTGCTTTCTAGGTTTTGGATTGGAAGCTTGAAGGAAATTGTTGGTGTTGTTCTAGGGGTCTCAACAAGCGGATTGATGTGTCTTGGAGAGGTTCTAAACTACTAAGGAGCGATTTCGGATTTGGAAGTTAGATTGAGATTCGTGGAGGTATAATCTTGTTCTCTTTAAGTGTTACAAGATTATGTATTTTGTTGTTAGCCTTACATTTTACTAGCATGAAGTATTTGTGTTGAAGTTTTATAAGTATTATGGATTGTTGTAGCCTAAAATCCGAAATGACATATAAGCCATGTTAAGTTGGATTACAATTTAATCGTTGTTAGAACCGTCGCATGTCATTGACTTAAGGATTATGGTTATTATAATCAAATGCGACTTGATATCATGTTATGCTACAAATTTGGGTTGAAATATAAATTGTGAGCCAATTGGGGCTGTTTAGTTAGTCACTTGTATCGACTACCCGTGTATAAATTGTGAGCCAATTGGGGCTGTTTAGTTAGTCATTTGTATTGGACTACCTGCTATATAAATTGTGAGCCAATTGGGGCTGTTTGGTTATTGTATTCGACCTTGAAAAAGGTGGCAAAGTAAGTAGAAACAAAGGAGGTGATGTCCGATTCCCCGTAGAATTTAGTGACTTAGCACCTAGGATATTCTACGTTGAAGAGGTTAATGGACATATTGTGACCATTATAGGTTGAAGTACTTTGGAGCATTTTGCTACTTGTCGACAATCGTCGCGAGGTATGTGAACCTCTTCCTTCCTTTGGCATGATTCTATGTATGGAATATACTTGTGGTATCATTTCATGTTTCCTTCTACTCTTAGAAGTTAAGAGGTAGTTGTGTGATCTACTCTATGTAGAACTTTTCCTATCTTTGAGCATGACTAGTTGCGCGTATGTAGTTTCCAGTAGACGATAACACCTTGATATCCTTTACTAATTTTATGAATAGCCAAGTCGGGTGAGTTAGAGATTAACTCACTTCTTTGAAAGAATAAAGGATGTCTTGAGTTTTATTAAGTTAAGGGACTTGAAGAGTTTTAAAGTATGTGATACTTGTTCCGCTTTTAAACGTATAAGTCCCTTGGATAGGAAATTGTTTTTGGCTAAGGTATAAAGTGAATATAACGCTTTATGGGAAGTTAGTTATATTTGCTTTATGGAAAGATAAATGACTTGATTTTAGTGAAAAGGCAACTTGTTTTTAAGGCATTAATTGCCTAAGGTGTTATATAAAATGAGTCGCTTGTTTTCTAAAGGTTAAGAGACTAGTAGTATTTTTGAAAGGTATGAGAATTGATTTGAAAGTATTTAATACTTGGTTTCAAAAAGTAGAAGTCTCTTGGTTATAAAAGGAACGTGTTGGTCTAAACCATAAAGGGTTATAACGGCTTTATGGGAAGTTGGTTATAACGGCTTTATGGAAGGTTAAGAGAATAGTTTTCTCTAATAAAGTAATCAAAGAAATAACTTGTATTAAGGAGCGGCAAATTGGTTCAAAGGTACCAATTGCTTAAGGTTTTAATAAAAGAAGTCACTTGATTTAGAGGCCGGTATTTGTATTTCTAAAAAGGTATTGTGACTTGTCTTGAAAGGTGAATAGGACTTGATACTACGGTTGTTAGTATCTTGGGGCTTTACATAGAAAGGAGTCTTTTATAAAAGAATGTACGTACGTAGTACTTTGGCTTGATAAATTGAGAATTTGTATAAGTGTGCCTTGATAAGTACTTTGACTCGTTAAAAGAGAATTATTCTATGTATGCCTTGATTAGTACTTTGGCTTGATAAATTGAGAATTTGTCTAAGTGTGCCTTGATAAGTACTTTGACTTGTTAAAAGAGAATTATTCTATGTATGCCTTGATTAGTACTTTGGCTTGATAAATTGAGAATTTGTCTAAGTGTGCCTTGATAAGTACTTTGACTTGTTAAAAGAGAATTATTCTATGTATGCCTTGATTAGTACTTTGGCTTGATAAATTGAGAATTTGTCTAAGTGTGCCTTGATAAGTACTTTGACTTGTTAAAAGAGAATTATTCTATGTATGCCTTGATTAGTACTTTGGCTTGATAAATTGATAATTTGTCTAAGTGTGCCTTGATAAGTACTTTGGCTTGTTAAATGAGAATTTATTCTATTTGTGCCTTGATAAGTACTTTGGCTTGTTAAATGAGAATTTATTCTATTTGTGCCCGGATAAGTACTTTGGCTTGTTAAATGAGAATTTATTCTATTTGTGTCTGATAAGTACTTTGGCTTGTTAAATGAGAATTATCCTATGTGCCTTGATAAGTACTTTGGCTTGGTTAATTGAGAACTTGCCTATATGTCTGGTAATAGCCTTTGAGTGCAAGTATTATGTTTTATTAAGTTGCCGCGACTCTCGGTTGAAGAATGGTTTGTCTTGTCAGAAGTTCTCGACGCATCGAAGGTGATGTGGGATTCCACGTATGCTTCCGTTATTTGGAGTACTGGGTTAAATTCTGATTTTTATAAAAAGACACGTTAGTGCTTATGTCTTGTTTGATGGTCGGTCGAAATAGGGTAAGAGTATAAATGGCGGGCAAGCCCCCAAGACGTCAGTACCACCTTCTCCGTGGTAAGAGTATAAGTGAGCGGTAAACCCCAAGACGCTGCACCACCCGCTTTATGTGTTGATTGTCGGCCGAGATAGTGGTAAGAGTATAAATGGCGGGCAAGCCCCAAGACGTTGTACCACCTTCTCCGTGGTAAGAGTATAAATGGCGGCAAGCCCCAAGACGTTATACCACCTGCTTTTGATTGATATTATGGGCGTGAGACCCATGGTTATGTTTCACACTTATAGTATCGGCGGTGATGTGGGATTCCACGGCGGGAGATATATGTAGGTATGGTGTATGTGGTACGCCGGTGAGTGGGATGCCACAGGCGCGTTACATGGTTATGTTTTACACTTTTAGCCGCCGACGGTGATGGGGATTCCACGCATGCTTTGATATTAGTGTGATTGATCGCGCCCGATTGGGTCGTAGTATATGTGTCCCTCCGTAATGGGCGGACTATGTTATGAAAGATAAGTAAGTTATATGGTAATGAACTTAATGATTCTTTTCTAATAATGCACGTAAGAATGTGACTATAACTTTTATTGGGAATGGAAAAGATAATAAGGTACGATTAAGTTCATAAGTGATAATGACACGCAGATCCGGTATGTATTTTTATACTTGTCCTTGTCATTCTTTTGTACATGCGATTGTACGCGACGTTATTTCTGCTCCATATTCGCAACTGTTAAATCGACTTCTTCTGGCCGCGTTCATGCCCGCAGTTTAGGTACTGCGATTGTGGATCCGCGAGCTTAGGATCCGGTTGAAGTTGAGATGGCTCGGTGTTCCGAGTTGTCACGTTTATGTTTATTCGAAGTACGGCGGGCCTTGTCCCGCCATGAGTTAGGTCAAAACTCAGAGGTCTGTAGTCACATATCGTGGGTCGCTTTGTAAAGGAAAGGAGGCAACCGCTTCGTTTATGTATGACGTTCGGAAGGTAGCCCTATCGGCTAACTCGTTGTTTTATTATCGTTGTTTTTATTTTATAAGTTTCATGTATGTTCCGCTGATTTTCTCGATGTTTACTGTAAGGGTGCCTGTGTAGGGCACCGCCGCGTCCCGGATCGGTCGTGATAAAGGCTGCACGAGGTGCCCGCTTTCACCTTATGACCGCAGTGGAGCCTGTGTTACGGCTATTTTCTTCTGCAAGTTTTACCAGCAGGTTAGGAACTCGGTAGTCTCCGTGACGCATTCATCCTCGGGCCGTGTTTGGTTTCGGGGTAGTGAGGATTTTTGCCTCCCGTTGAGGAGTGTTTTTAGCTACCATTTGGTGTTCGGATTTTGCCTTATGACGCCTTGTAGGGCGGAAGTGTAAGTCACGGCCGATTGATTCGATGTAGGCAAGGTTCGAATAGACGGTTCATACTTGTTCGGCAGGATGTGGATAGGTGAAGCTTATCCGTAAGAGGTTATCGCGGCTCGAGTCACGAAGTCGTGCGGATAATCGACGCCGACACTTGAAGTCGGGTTGACGGTCGGTATTTGAAGGTACCACCCGGTGCGTGACGAGTTTGGGAAACAGAGAAACTTAGCCCGAGTTACTTTGGGCCTTCAGATCATGTGAAGAGTAGGCGGGTTGCCTATAGTTGGCATTGCCGTCCGACGTAGGAGGCGATGTCCGGTCTTTCGTGTTGCTATGTTCGGAAAGTATCGGAGATCCATCCAGAGTGTTCCCAGTAATGATGACCAAGTTGGAGGTAGTAACCCAGAGATTTTGGTAAATGAAGCAGTAACAGAATGTGGTAAGTTATGAGAAAGAGTTCGAGTGTACGAGAAGGGTACGACGAGTAAAATAATAAAAGTGATCATTCGTTCAGAAAGAAAAGCGCGAAGGAGTATCTTTTAGACCTTGGGTAGGAGCTTTGTAGCGATGGAGGTGATTCCTCGACACGAAGTTGAGTAATTGCGTGTGTGTTATGTTATGGCCAGCACGATGATTGTTTTCGTAAGTATAGTAGTGAAGACTATACATGCACTTGTGTGTTTTGAGGCTTAGAAGGAACATTCGGGACGAATGTTTCTAAGGAGGGGAGAATGTTATACCCCGTATTTCCAGAGTATGTACGTAAGGACGTACGTACGAAAGCTTGAGCCTTAAGTTAGGCATAGGACCGAAAATTTTGTGCACAACCCCCGAAAAGAATCGTTTTCCGACGAAACGTTTTCCAAAGCTTGCGTAGGGAAAATTTCGGCTATGTCATTTATTATTTTTGCGGTTTTTTCCGAGAGACGAAATATTTTGGACCAACGAGAGGGCGACACTTGTCACCCTCAAGTGGGCGTTCTAGTGGACGATTTGGGTCACGTTTTTTGCCATGTTTTGGGGCCTAAACCATGGGTCAATGTTTGGAGTGATTTGAGGAGTAGATGGCTAGGGTGCACTTGTGCAAATCTTGACCTTCCACTTGCCCCCCACTTGGCTTGATCATGGCCATTGATCTCCCTATAAATACCCCCTTTGTGAAGACTTCTTCATCCACAAATGTTTCTAAGTCTTGAAATCCTCCCTCCCTTCTTGTTGCTCTCGTCCAAGAGCTTCCCCCCTCCCCCTTTGAGAGGCCCCTTGGCCGAGAGATATCCCCCCCTCCTAGTGGTGTTGGCCGAGAGGTACACCCCCCCTTGCCTAGTTGTTCTCGTAAAATACTCCCCCTCTTGGTAGAAAATACTCTCCAAGTATTGTTACTATACCAAAATACCTTAGCCTTATACCTTGTAGTATTCCAAAGTTACCTCTATACGTAGAGCCCGGAAATACTACCTTATGTCCTTTTTGTCTCAAAACGAAACCCTAAGGAAAATCTTCATACTTGGTTGAAGTAGTAAAAAGAAGTTGCGTAGAACTTCTAAGGGTTGTTTGGAGCGGGTTGGAGTGCACGGGGTAGGAGCTAAACCTTGCTCAGGATCGACATTTAAACTTGGATAATTATGGGCTTATCGAGGTAAATATCTTGTCTCCCTATTGTAATTGAGTTTACATACTATTGAAGTATAAGAATTAAGTATAAGTTATATACTAGGAAGGTATATAAGAAGGGAATTGAATCAGATTACTTACATGGGATTGTATTCTGAGACTTGTGAAGTTTGTGGTAGGAAGTCTTGCCAATTTTCCGTAGAATCTTGTATCTAGATTTATTCTACTGAGTAGTCCAGACATTGATAGACTTGTATAACCTTTATAGGTTGAAGTACTGCGAGTAGCATATTCTACTCGAAGGGTGGAAAAGGCTAGCCGGACTATAGTACTTTGAAGCTATTTGCTAATAGTCGATAATCGTCGCGAGGTATGTGATTCTTCCTATCCTCTTGAGCATGATATTTTAAAAGAATATATATATATAGTATGGTAGACGTACGTGTGTTAACTGAACATAGTTTTACGGCAATGTCTTTTGACTTAAGTCTGAATAATAAGAATCTTGAAGTATTTCAAAAGAATTAAGAACCGTTTTTGAAAGAAGAGTAATACTGGGTTTTAAAAGCTTAAGAGTTATACTAGCTTTATGGGAAGTTAGGTATAACGGCTTAAGAGAGATAAAAAGAATGGTTTATTGATTTTAGAAGTTAAGAGACTTGATCTTAAAAGATAAGAGACTTGACTTAATTGAATTAATCTGAATTTTGTTAAAAAGTGTGAAACCTCATTCGTGAGTAATGAGTACTTGGTTTTTAAAAGGAATAATGTTTTTACTGATTTCGGAAATCAGAATAAGTATCGAACAGACCACAGCAGCGCTAATAAAGGGAAATGTATTGACTAATAAAGTATTATTAAAACCAGTAGAAACCTCCATCTGCATAGAAGCTAAGATGAGACAAAATGATATTACATTTCCTAGATCATGGCTGCTTTAATAAGATTGTTATGAACAAGAATAACCTACTCACATATAAGGCTTATGTTTCTCAAATTGTTTTAAAGGAGAATTATAGCATTAAGTGATTAACTATGAACTACGAAACCTTTCGAAAATGAGAAACTTGAGCATTTGAAATTAGGCAAACTTGAACGTTTGGAAAATAATGTTGTTACTTGATTTTACAAAGGGAAGTGTTTTGATCTACTTAAAAGATAGTCACTCTATTTTTATACTACGGGTATTGTGTGACTTTTGTAAAAGAAACGGATCTTTTAAAGAGTTAATGTATGAAGTACTTTGGGGATAAAAACCCGAACTTGTTAACATAAAGTAGAAAGTACCTTGTGTGAATAACTTGATTGTGTTGGTTTGTGATAGCCTTGTAATACTTTCTTGTTGATTTGATAAGTAAACATGTTAGGATGCTACGTGTGTTAGTATCTTGTGATGTTTGTGTAAAGGGGTTCCCTTGTTGTGCTTATGTTGTTTAACGATAAGTTGTTATGTTAGTATTATATCACTCACCTCTTGACATGATACCGGGGGTTAAGCTGCCCTCCGATGCGGGGTAGACTCAGGCGGTCTGGGACCATGATTCGAGAATACCTCATGCGGGTCCAGGGGATCTATGCGGAGCTACGAGAGTTCCAGGTTAGTGTGCGGGGTTATACCTCATGCGGTCTATGTGGCCATGCGGACTGCGAGTCCAGGACGATGCCGGGGAGTAGCTACCCTCGATGCGAGGAATACCTCATGCGGGCCTATGTGAGTGGCCTATGCGGAGTCTGGGAAGTTCGGGACTAGACGCGCACATTAGATATCGGGCGAGTGGCCGCCGATCATGTGGCGGTCTAGACAGATTTCATGATACAGTTTATGACCTTGTTGGTACTGTGGGTTTTAGTAGTCGGCTATGCCTTCGTACTTACCCCGTACGGTTTTATTATGACACAGGTGGGACCTGGTGATCAAGTGTATTTCTTAGTGTGTTTATATCATGGACTGCCGGCAGTGAGGAAGGTATTCCACGGGCATGGTTGATGTTGTGGGCGTGAGACCCATAGTTATATTTGAGTGATGACTTTGAGGCGTGAGTCCTCGACTTGATATGATCGCTTATTTATTGGAATCGTAGTTTGGTTATCATACATGTCTCATGCTTTATATATAGACTACTATGATTTCATTTACTGATTTTCGCCACATACTTGGTACTGTTGTAATCGACCTCCTTCGGGGCCGCGTTCATGCCGCAGGTGAGGTACACCGTGTTGATCCTCGCTCATGTGGTCACGTCAGCGTTGGGAAGCTCCGTTTCTCGAGGCTTATCTTTGTATAGTCCTGTTGTTGTAGGTGCTACATTCGTGGTATGGTGGGGCCTGTCGTCGTTGTTGTCATATCATTCGTAGAAGTGCAGTAATCACTGTTGGGCGAGTTGTAATGGACGAATCGCTCGGATCTAAGTTTTTATATATATATATGCCGAAAGGCAACTTTTCTTCAGATAAACATGTGTCTCTTTTACATTGTTTCATGTTGTGTTTTATATTCCGCTGATTACTCTGATGTATGTATCACTAGGGTGCCCGGGGTAAGGCACCAGTCACGGGCCCGGGTTCGGGTCGTGACAGTTACTTTGAGAGTTCCTAGGTGTTTCAAAGTCCTAGTCCGTAGTTCGTTGAGTCTAGTTTCCAACGCAGCCAACCGTTCGTCGATAGGGCATCGGAGTAGAAAGTTATGGGAGTTACAAGTTCAGTGCGCAGTCGAGATGAAAAGTGTTTTCGGTCAGGAGCCACAGCGCCGCGGCGCCGGATGCAGGGCCGCGGCGCCGGATAAACTGGAGCATCGCTGAAGTTGCAGTGGCGGCCGGAAAAATAGGCCGTGGCGCGTAAGTTCTGAAGCGGTTGCATGGGTTTCATTGTAAGGCCGAGGCGGAGTTTTTGGCGGAAAAGCTGAGGAAAATCAGATATCTTTCTTTTAAAGAGGCCATGAGAGGGTGAAAAGTGTCCCCCCATCTGATTTTGCATGTACTATTTATTGACCAAGTCTTGAAGACTTGGTCATTCTTCAAGCTCTTCTCTCTCTCTAAAAATAAAAGCCCTCTCTTCTCTCTAGAAAATCAAGAGGAAATCAAGGCTAGAGAAAATCAAAAGGTGGCAAGAAGGAAACTTGTTGGCAAGCTTGTAGGAGCTTTTGTGGTGGTAATTGTGGAAATGAGGCTAGTGAATTTGTTGGATTAATTTGGCTAAAGCTCTAAGGTAACAATTCTTTCTCTTTTTGCTAGTTTATGGTGTTGCATGTGAAGAAGAAAGAACTTGTAGTGGTAAATATTGCTCTTAGATAAATTGCATGTAAGAAATATGATTTGGATTTGAAGGGGTTGAATAAGGTTAGGATGTGAGCATGTTGTAGCCAAAATACTACCTTTTACTTATTGATTTAATTAATATGCATTGTGGGGCAGAATTTTACACATCCAAGATTAGGTGTGTAATCCCCTTTGAATTGTTTGGATTGTTGGGCCTTAAAAGTGGCGTTTGGACGTTGAATTCGGACCTTGAAAAGGTGGCAAAGTATGTAGAAACAAAGGAAATGCTGTCCGATTTTCCGTAGAATTTAGTGACTTTGCACTTGGAATATTCTACGTTAAAGCTAGAGGTTAATAAACGTATTATGGTCATTATAGGTTGACGTACTACGTGCGGTATATTGGACTTAGAAAGTGGATTAACCGAAGAGGTATGTGGAACTTTCCTATCTCTTGAGCATGAGTAGTTGTACTTATATAGTACGGTAGACGTACAAGACTTTGATGTCCCTTACTTGTTTTAAGAATGGCCAAGTTTGGTAAGTAAGGGGATTAACTCACTTCTTTAAAAAGTATTAATGATGTCTTAAGTTTTCAAAGTTAAGGGACTTGAAGTGTTTTAAGTATATAATACTTGTTTCGTTTTGAAAGTATAAATCCCTTGGATATAGGGAAGGGAATGTGACTAATGTATAACGGTAATACAACGACTTTATGGGAAGTTGGTTGTATTGGCTTTATGGAAGGTTAACAAAAGAAAGATTTACTTTAAGCAAAATAAGTACGGATAAATGATTTGAATTTATGAAAGGCAAATTGGTTTTAAGGCATCAATTGCCTAAGGTTTCAAAAGAAAAGAAGTCACATGATTTAGAAGCCTATTATATTTCTAAAAGGAAAGGTGACTTGTCTTGAAAAGTAGTCGTGACTTGATACTACGGTTATTAGTATCTTGGAAGTTTTATATAAAAAAGAGTCAATTCTTAAAAGGTTAGAAGTACGTGGTACTTGGGTTGAATTCCCGGATTTTCTCTTAAATGACATGTTAGTGCCTTAAGTAAACTAAAATGAGAGGATATATTAATAATGTTAATAAGAAGTTAGGGGATTTCTTAACTTGCTTATGTTATGATAAGTTCTAGCGCTTATGTTATGTATGATGATAGGTTGTGCTAGTTTACGTGTTCTACGAGGTAGACTCGTGATTCTTGTTATTTCCTTCGACATACCGACACGATGGACGGTCCACGCATGCGTCCATTAGGATGGTTTATTACTTATTCTTGTTATTTCCTTTGGACATACTGACACGATGGATGGTCCACGGGTATGCGTCCATTAAGATGGTTTACTACTTATTCCATGGATTTGCTACCCATGATGCGAGTGTGGCGTTTGTACTCATGCGGGCCCATCGCCCATGCGGTGAAATAGTCTCACGCGGTGAAATAGTCTCACGCGGTGAAATAGTCTCACGCGAGGCGAATGACCTCACGCGGTGAAATAGTCCCACGCGAGCGCGGCTTGTACTCACGCAGTCCACAGGATCCATGCGGTGAAATAGTCCCACGCGGTGAAATAGTCCCACGCGAGGCGGATGACCTCATGCGGTCCACCTGACCTACGCGGTGAAATAGTTCCGTGAGTAGGATTGCTTAATGATACTACACGAGAGACCTCGCTTTTGATCACGAGCCTCTTATTTTTATGCGGTAAAAATTATACTTGTTACTCTCATTGTTAGTAAGGCACAATGTATCGTAATTTGATTTTCATCCATGACTCCAGCTTATTTTAGACTTATGATATTATTACAGTATTTTCCAGTTTTACATACTTGGTACATATCAGGTAATCGACTTCCTTCTGGCCGCTCACGCCGCAGTAGGTGGTAAAGGTGGTGGATCCTCATTCATAGGATCTTTGCTCAGGTGTCAGAAGCTCCATTTCTCCGGAGGCTTGACTTTGGTACGGTCCTCCCTGGTGTTGTAGATGTTTTGTACATTCAGGGGTATGACGAGGCCCTGTCCCGTCATAGTGGTTACACATTCTTAGAGGTCTGTAGTCCTGTTATAAATTGGGTTGTTAAGGATGTAACTGTTCAGTTTTTGGTTATATTTAAAGGTAGCCATCTTGGTTAGCCTGTTTTATATTCTATATGGTTTCTTGTTATGAGTTTATTTTCCGCTGGTTTTCTCTGATGTTGTATCACAAGGGTGCCCGGGGTAAGGCACCAGTCACGGGTCCGAGGTCGGGTCGTGACAAAGGTACCAAGTATGTAAATATGAAGTACAGTAAACAAGATCATAACTGTACAAAAGAATGACAGGGACAAGTATGAAAATCAAATACCAGATCCTACCGTGCCATATAAAATAAGAGCCAACTGTATCTTGTACCACTGTACCATTGTACTACTGTACCTTATAAAAATGAAAGTCATCGTATCTGTTTTCATATAACGTGTTACACCTCGTGAGTTAGGACAAAGATTTAGAACGTCATTAAGGATTGAGATTTCCAATTTTCGAAATTACATATATTTTACGTACTACTACGATTTAATTTTTGGCAATGACGAATGTGACGCCGGAAATCTCTTTAGAAATGGTGGTATAAATAAATATGTATTTTTCCGTTATGAGTTAGTAAGGTATTTAAAGGTACGATGATAAGAAATTAAGGCAATTGGAAAGTAGATTAAAAGAAGTGGGGGTTGATTTAGTTAAATAAATACTTAGAGGGGGCAAAGTGTGGATTTTAAGGGGGTCTTAGTGCATTATTTAAAAATCTGAAAATTGATAAAAACTCCTCTAAAACCTTCATTTCTTCCACAAACCAAGATCAGAATTTTATGCTCTCCTTTCTCCCCCTTCTTAATCGAAAATTCCCACATTTTGCAAAGAAAATTTAGCTTGTTACTCCATCTTCTTGGAGTAAATTATCCAACCATTTTGAGGCGAAATTATCACCCCAAAACAGTGGGGGTTCTCAGCATTTCTGCCAATTTTAGGGCAGTGGGTTCTTGGATTTTTGGACAAGTTTTCTTAAAGGAAAAGGTGTAAGAATGAGGGATTAACATGGTAGAATGGTTGCATGTTGGATTGGAGATGAAGAAGTGAAGGATTGGACTAGAAATTGATAAGAAAATTGGGCTTGAAATCGAAAAGTGAGCAGTTTTTTTTGAGCATTCTCTTAAGGTAAAAACTTTTTTTTTGTGATATAAATGAAATGCTTATTTTCAGAATTTAGGAGATGATTTTGGGTTAATAAAACAAGCCTAAATTATGATGGAACGTGAATAAGAATCGCATGTAGTTGTTGTTAGAATTGGTTGGCAAATTTCGAACTAAAATAGTTAGATATTGGTTTCAATGGTTGAATTGTATTTTGCTTACCATTTGCATGTTGAGAATTGAGATGTAGCCTTGATGATTAAGAGATAATTATTTGTATGAAAGAATTACAAGATGAATTGAAATGTTTAAGAATTTAAAAGAAAAAGTTTGGAATTGATAACATGTCGATACGGCCGGGAAATTGATAGAAATTATTGAACATTTTTGGTAATGTATTACGGGCTGAACTAGTATGTAAATAAGCTACAAACATGCATATGTATTGCAATAAGATACCTATACATGCCTCGAAAGGATTAAGTGTAAGAAAGGTGTTAATTTTATATATGCTGGAATAAAGGGGAATTGTTGGTTTGAATTGAATTGTTGGTTGATTGGATGGTAGCTGGAGTTGAATTGTTGGTTGATTTGGATTATTGGAAAATTGTGGATACGCACATAAACAAAGGAAGTGCTGCCCAAATTTTTGTAGAAATAAGGGAGTCTTTAAGCATATAACTTACATTAGGAACCATAGAATTGACGAGCATGTTGTTCCTTATCATAGGTTGAAGTACTAGACGAGGAATACCTTAATACCAAGCTGATTAGTTCGCCTAAGAGGTATGTAAGACCTTTCCTTCTTTCTTTTGGCATGATTTTTTTTGTAAAGTACGGCGACGATTTAACTCCTACCATCAGCTTTTAAAATGATTATTTACTAATGCTTATGATTCAAGAATGCAGTTTATGGTAGTAATGTTATTGAGAGTCACATAATGATTTTAGCCGCATACTGATTGCTCATGATATCTACTCGTGCTAAGTGTTACTATTTCATTCCACCGAGTCCCGCCAGATCATGTTCGTACGCACCATGCATCATTCATCGAGTCCTCACTGAGGGCCGAGACACGTTATATATATACAGATTACATAGAGTCCCTCCCAGAGGCCGAGACATGTTACGCGCAGATACAGATTCCATCGAGTCCTCCATGTAGGCCGAGACATGTTATACAATTTTATATACGCATACATGTGCACGATGTTTTATGATTCAAGATACATGATATGCTTTTCGTATATGATTCTCGCTTTATGATTTTGATGACTCTTTGTTTTACTTGATACGCTTGTTATTCATTTCAAAGATTTTATGCTTTACATACTCGAGACATTGTCTCAGATCGACCCCCTTCTCGTGGGCTGCTCATGCCCGCAGTTTAGGAGTTCGATAGGTGACCTCCGCCTAGGATATCCGCATGCAGATTGGAGAGCCCTTTGTTCCGAGCGCCTATTTTTGGTACAGCACTTTATTTTTCAGACTTATGCATGTTTTGGGCACGACGGGGTCCCATTCCGTCATATGTCAAGATACTCTCTTAGAGGTCCGTAGACAATTGGGTTGGATGTTTGTACTTTGTTTTGGGTTTTGATGTCGTTATTTAGTAGCGGCCTTGCCATTGCGATTTTTGATTTATGCCTTGTGCGCGTGATGTGGTTGGTGGCGGCCTAGTCCGCCAGCCTATTATGACCGTTGTTTTGTTGTTGTTTTGGCAGCACTTGGCTCGCCCATTTTTAGGATATGTTGTAAAAGCGGCAGGTCGCAAATTTATGTAGACATCTATATTAAATGGATTGAGAGTGACAGGTCAGTAATGACGTCCAATTAGGACGTTAATCGCGGCCCGTCGGGTCGGGTCGTGACAAAGTGGTATCGAGCGCTTAGTCTGGAATGTCTACTGCATCGTGTTTAGTAGAGTCTTGTGTATGGGTATGTTGTTCACCATACTTATACACGCGAGGTCACTGACATTTAGGATTGTTTCGTTTCTTCCATCTCTTAGATCGCCCCATGAGTCGTGTTATTAGGATGATCCGCCTTCGATAGTTTACTATGTTTACGCCTATGCCTCAGGAAGCGCCGTGGCCTGGAAGGGCAAATCTGATGAGGGACACTAGTCGGGTCCAGAGAGCTACCAGGTCTTGTACGCAGTCTACTCCTGAGAGTGTACCCCCGACGACGGGTTCTGCCTCGTCACCAGATCTAGAGGCTCCTTCTCAGGGGGCAACATCACCCGTATCCGAGACCCCAGTACCTGAGCCTTCAGTTCCCCAGACAGGGGCACAGGATGGAGATTTGAGAGAGACAGTCTAGTTATTGGCAAGAATAGTGGCGGGACAGGTTCATAGGAAGGAGCCGACAGTTAACCCCAGGGCAGACAGTTTGAGGGTTAGAGATTTCCTGAGTTGCAGTCCGCCGGAGTTTTACGGGTCAAGGAACGAGGATGATCCACATGAGTTCATCCGCCAGACGCAGAGGACATTGAGGGTGATTCGGCTTGAGATCGAGCCGTTTTATTGGCGTCATACCGGCCATACGATGTAGCCAACGGTTTGAGTCCTGAGAGTTGTCTAGGGGCGTGGGTGCTCCTCCTGCAGTATGGGATGCGTTTTCAGAAGCATTCCTTGGCCACTTTATGCCTCCGGAGATGAGACGGGCAAGAGTCGACAGGTTTCTACAGTTGCGGCAGAATGGGAGGACGGTCAGAGAGTATAGCTTGGAGTTAGACTCATTGGCCCGGTACGCGCCCACTATGGTAGCAGACATGGCAGATAGGGTGCACCGTTATGTGATGGGGTTGGACCATTATCTTATTGATGGGTGCTTGACAGCTGCACTTCAGCCGACCATGGACATCGCCCGGATGCAGGCATTTGCGCAGGGGATTGAGGAGCGACATGGGGAGACGGCGGAAAAGCGGTCAGACATAGATCACCCTGCGCGGCCAGGACGACAGGGTTTTCAGGTGACGTCCGGGGCAGGCAGTCTATCAGGTATTCCTCCCAGCCAGCACAGAGTACACCTTCACAGACTACTGGTAGACGATTTGATCGCTCGGGGCATTCAGGAGCTGGTCAGGGCTCCCGAGCGACAGTCGCTGACGACGCGGGGTTCCGGGCGTGGGAGACCATCTCTCCTCGATGTCCACAAGGCGGGCGCGTCATCCGGGAGTGTCGATTGATATCGGTACTTGTTTTTGCGGCCGCCTACCCATTTGATGGCGAGTGTCCGTATAGAGATGGCACGGGTGCTATGGCTCAGCCTACGGGCTCTATTGCCGGTTCATCGTCGACTGCAGTTATGCGCCCCATCGGGCAGGGTACTCAGACATCAGCTGGCCGTGGCAGAGGCTATGGCAGGGGTTCCGGTTTTGGCGGTCCTTTGAACCGCATTTATGCCATGGCCAGTAGACGCGACCAGGAGGCGTCACTAAATGTTGTCACAGGTACATTATCGGTCTTTTTCTATGATGTGTATGCTTTGATTGATCCAGGTTCCACCTTGTCCTATATATCCCCTCTTGTTGCTAGTAGGATATGGATAGAACCTGAGCCTATAGAACCATTCGAGGTAGCTACACCGGTGGGAGATTCAGTTATAGCTAGGCGTGTGTATAAGAATTGCTCGGTGGCGATATATAGCCGTCGTACCTCAGCAGATTTGATAGAGTTGGATATGATCGACTTCGACGTTATTATGGGTATGGATTGGTTGGCCTCTTGTTTTGCCAACGTTGATTGTCGAGAGAGGTTGGTTCGATTCCAGTTTCCAGACGAACCGGTTATTGAGTGGAAAGGGAACACCGTGATCGCTGGCGGTAAGTTTATTTCATACCTCAAGGCAAGAAAGATGGTTCGAAAGGGGTGTATTTATCACTTAGTTCGGGTACATGATACGGAGGCCGAGGTACCGCCTTCATCGCCCGATAGTCGAGTTTCCTGGATGTTTTCGCATGATCTCCCAGGTCTTCCTCCAGAGCGGGAGATAGATTTCAGTATAGATATATTGCCAGGTACCCAACCTATATCCATTCCTCCTTATAGAATGTCACCTGCAGAGTTGAAGGAGTTAAAGGAACAGTTGAGAGACCTGTTAGAGAAGGGCTTCATTAGGCCTAGTGCATCTCCATGGGGTGCGCCGGTGTTATTCGTAAAGAAGAAGGATGGTTCGCTGCGGATGTGCATTGACTATAGGCAGCTGAATAAGGTGACCATCAAGAACAGGTATCCCCTTCCCAGGATTGATGACTTGTTCGACCAGTTGCAGGGCGCTAAGTACTTCTCGAAGATAGAACTGCGATCCGGTTATCATCAGGTACGGGTTAGAGAGGCAGATATCCCAAAGACTGCGTTCAGGACCCGGTACGGACATTATGAGTTCAGGGTAATGTCGTTTGAGTTGACTAATGCTCCAGCAGTGTTCATGGACCTTATGAACCGGGTGTTCAAACCATTCTTGGATACATTTGTTATAGTATTCATTGATGACATCCTGGTATATTCTCGCTCAGAGCAGGAGCACGCGGATCACTTGAGACAAGATTGAGTCCTCCCAAGACCGGCAGTTGTATGCCAAATTTTCAAAATGTGAGTTTTGGTTGGCCTCAGTGGCATTCTTGGGGCATATTGTCGGGGCAGATGGTATTCGGGTGGATACTCAGAAGATTGAGGCGGTGAAGACATGGTCCAGACCCACTACACCTACTGAGGTACGCAGTTTTCTGGGTCTAGCAGGGTATTACAGGAGGTTTGTGGAAGGTAGCTAAGTTCCAGTGGACCGATGCTTGTGAGCACAGTTTTCAGTTGTTGAAGGATAAGTTAACCGCCCCGCTTTGACTCTCGGAGGGTTAGACGGGTATGTGATTTATTGTGACGCTTCAGGTATCGGGTTAAGGTGTGTGTTGATGTAGCATGGCAAAGTTATAGCTTATGCCTCCCGACAGCTCAGAAAACATGAAAAGAATTATCCCACTCATGATTTAGAGCTAGCGGCGGTGATTCATGCTTTGAAGATATGGAGACATTACTTGTATGGTGTTCATGTTGATATTTACACAGATCATAAGAGTCTTCAATACATCTTTAAATGTATGAATCCGAACTGAGACAAAGGCGTGGCTTGAGTTGCTAAAGGATTATGATGTCGATATTCAGTACCACCCGCGAAGGCCAACGCCAGGCGTATGCTCTCAGCCGTAGATCCATGGGTAGTTTGTCGGATGTGCAGCCGGACAGGAAAGAGATGGTTCGAGATATTCACAGGCTAGCCAGCCTTGGAGTCCGGTTGGCGGATTCTGGAGATAGTGGTATTCTTGTTCGAGGAGTTGCTGAGTCCTCTATCATAGAAGAGGTCAAGAGATGCGATGATGATCCTGCTCGCACAAGATAGACGCAGCTCTCCGAAAGGAGAAGGCTTTATTTGAGGTGACCTCTGATGGTGTGCTACGGTATGATGGTAGGTTATGTGTACCCGACATTGCTGCGATCACAAGCGAGTTATGGGTGAGGCACACAATGCCCGCTATTCTATTCATCCAGGGTCGACGAAAATGTATCATGACCTTAGGAGCTTGTATTGGTGGGATGGCATGAAGAGAGATGTGGCAGAATTTGTTTCTCAGTGCCCGAATTGTCAACAGGTTAAGGTCGAGCATCAGAAGCCTGGTGGGCTACTACAGGCGATAGAGATCCCGATTTGGAAGTGGGAGGTAATTAATATGGATTTTGTTACAGGATTGCCTCGCATCACGGAAGTGTGATTCCATCCGGTTATCAGAGATAGTGACAAAATCAGCCCATTTTCTTCCAGTCCGGACTACTTATTCAGCTGAGGACTATGCTAGATTATACATCAGGGAGATAGTGAGGATGCATGGGGTTCCTATATCTATCATATCTGACCGAGGAGCCCAGTTCATGGCTAACTTCTGGAGATCTTTTCAGAAAGGACTGGGAACGCAGGTGAGTCTCAGCACAACATTTCATCCTCAGACGGATGGGCAGCAGAGCGCACTACATGCATAATCGGAGGATATGTTGAGGGCTTGTATTATTGATTTTAGAGGTAGCTGGGATGACCACTTGCCTCTTATTGAGTTTGCCTACAATAACAGCTACCACTCTAGTATTCAGATGGCCCCGTATGAGGCGTTGTATGGGAGGAAGTGCAGGTCACCCATTGGTTGGTTTGACGTAGGCGAGGCTCAGCTGATTGGTCCAGATATAGTTCAACAGGCTATCGACAAGGTGAAACTTATACAAGAAAGATTACTAGCAGCTCAGAGTCGACAGAAGTCATATGCTGATAATCGGCGACGGCACCTAGAGTTTCAGATCGACGACTGGGTATTCTTGAAGGTATCACCCATGAAGGGTGTGATGAGATTTGGGAAGAGGGGGAAGCTTAGCCCGAGGTATATTGGGCCTTATCGGATCATTCGCAGGGTAGGCCAGGTCGCCTATGAGTTGGAGTTACCCTCAGACTTGGAAGCAGTACATCCAGTTTTTCATGTGTCTATGCTACGGAAGTGTATTGGTGACCCTTCCAGAGTCTTCCCTGTGGACGATGTCCAGGTGACTGAGGGGTTGTCCTATGAGGAGAGTCCCGTGGCCATATTGGATCGCCAAGTCAGGAGGCTGCGGACTAAGGATGTTGCATCCGTCAAGGTGTTATGGCGGAACAATAATAGAGAGGAAATGACTTGGGAGGCTGAGGACGAGATGAAGAGGAAGTGTCCTAACTTATTCCCTATACCCCCCAGGTAATTCAATCTAACTCCCTTAATTGATTATGGTATTGGTGAACTATATATGTGTGTTTTTTTTATGGCCCTGTGTGGCGTCTGCTGGGTTGCTGGATATAGATGGTTAGTCACTATTATAAAGGAAGCCTTGCCGAAATTTCTAGAACTTGTGACTTGTTATGAACATTCGAGGACGAATGTTTCTAAGGGGGGAAGAATGTTACACCTCGTGAGTTAGGACAAAGATTTAGAACGTCATTAAGGATTGGGATTTCCAATTTTCGAAATTACATATATTTTACGTACTACTACGATTTAATTTTTGTAAATGACGAATGTGACGCTGGAAATCTCTTTAGAAATGGTGGTATAAATAAATATGTATTTTTTCGTTATGAGTTAGTAAGGTATTTAAAGGTACGATGATAAGAAATTAAGGCAATGGGAAAGTAGATTAAAAGAAGTGGGGGTTGATTTAGTTAAATAAATACTTAGAGGGGGCAAAGTGTGGATTTTAAGGGGGTCTTAGTGCATTATTTAAAAATCTGAAAATTGATAAAAACTCCTCTAAAACCTTCATTTCTTCCACAAACCAAGATCAGAATTTTATGCTCTCCTTTCCCCCCCTCTTAATCGAAAATCCCCACATTTTGCAAATAAAATTTAGCTTGTTACTCCATCTTCTTGGGGTAAATTATCCCACCATTTTGAGGCGAAATTATCACCCCAAAACAGTGGGGTTCTCGTGATTTCGCGATTTTAGGCGATGGGTTCTTGGATTTTTGGACAAGTTTTCTTAAAGGAAAAGGTGTAAGAATGAGGGATTAACATGGTAGAATGGTTGCATGTTGGATTGGAGATGAAGAAGTGAAGGATTGGACTAGAAATTGATAAGAAAATTGGGCTTGAAATCGAAAAGTGAGCAGTTTTTTTGAGCATTCTCTTAAGGTAAAAACTTTTTTTTTTGTGATATAAATGAAATGCTTATTTTCAGAATTTAGGAGATGATTTTGGGTTAATAAAACAAGCCTAAATTATGATGGAACGTGAATAAGAATCGCATGTAGTTGTTGTTAGAATTGGTTGGCAAATTTCGAACTAAAATAGTTAGATATTGGCTTCAATGGTTGAATTGTATTTTGCTTACCATTTGCATGTTGAGAATTGAGATGTAGCCTTGATGATTAAGAGATAATTATTTGTATGAAAGAATTACAAGACGAATTGAAATGTTTAAGAATTTAAAAGAAAAAGTTTGGAATTGATAACATGTCGATACGGCCGGGAAATTGATAGAAATTATTGAACATTTTTGGTAATGTATTACGGGCTGAACTAGTATGTAAATAAGCTACAAAAATGCATATGTATTGCAATAAGATACCTATACATGCCTCGAAAGGATTAAGTGTAAGAAATGTGTTAATTTTATATATGCTGGAATAAAGGGGAATTGTTGGTTTGAATTGAATTGTTGGTTGATTGGATGGTAGCTGGAGTTGAATTGTTGGTTGATTTGGATTATTGGAAAACTGTGGATACGCACATAAACAAAGGAAGTGCTGCCCAAATTTTTGTAGAAATAAGGGAGCCTTTAAGCATATAACTTACATTAGGAACCATAGAATTGACGAGCATGTTGTTCCTTATCATAGGTTGAAGTACTAGACGAGGAATACCTTAATACCAAGTTGATTAGTTCGCCTAAGAGGTATGTAAGACCTTTCCTTCTTTCTTTTGGCATGATTTTTTTTGTAAAGTACGGCGGACGTACTTAACTCCTACCAGTTCAGTTTTAAAATGATTATTTACTAATGCTTATGATTTAGTAACAGAGTTTATGGTAGTAATGTTATTGAGAGTCACATAATGATTTTAGCTGCATACAGTTGCTCATGATATCTACTCGTGCTAAGTGTTACTATTTCATTCCACTGAGTCGGCCCGCATCATGTTCGTACGCCATGCATCATTCATCGAGTCCTCACTGTAGGGCCGAGACACATTATATATATACAGATTACATCGAGTCCCTCCCAGAGGTCGAGACATGTTACGCTGCAGATACTGATTCCATCGAGTCCCTCCATGAGGCCGAGACATGTTATACGCTTTTATATACGCATACGAGCACGACGCTTTTATGATTCAAGATACATGATATGCTTTTCGCATACATGATTCTCGCTTTATGACGGTTTGATGACTCTGCTTTACTTGGTACGATTGTTATTGCTTTCTGAGATTTTATGCTTTACATACTTAGTACATTTTCAGATCGAATTTCCTTCGGGGTGCTCATGCCCGCAGGTTTAGGAGTTCAGATAGGTGACCCTCCAGTCTAGGATATCTGTACAGCAGTTGGAGAGCCCTTTTGTTCCGGAGCCAGCTATTTTTGGTACAGACCTTTATTTTTCAGACTTATGCATGTTTTGGGCACGACGGGGTCCTGTCCCGTCATATGTCGAGATTACTCTTAGAGGTCTCAGAGATTGTGGGTTGGATGTTTGTACTTTGTTTTGGGTTTTGATGTCGCTATTTAGTAGCGATCTTGCACGGCCATGATTTAGATTTATGCCTTTGTGCGCGTGATGTGGTTGGTGGCAGCCTAGTCGGCTAGCCTATTATGACTGTTGTTTTGTTGTTGTTTTGGCAGCCTTGTCGGCTCGCCCATTTTTTGGGATATGTTGTAAAAGCAGCGTTGTGCTGCTGAAATTTATGTAGACATCTGTATGAAATGGATTGAGAGTGACAGGTCAGTAATGACGTCCAATTAGGACGTTAATCGCGGCCCGTCGGGTCGGGTCGTGACATAACGCATCCCGACCCTTTAGTGAGGGACTCGGTAAAATCATCACTGTAACATGTCCCGTCCCTTTAGTGAGGGACACGGTAAAGACTGTTCTATGTACTGCCCGATCTTTAGTGAAGGACTCGGTGTATCGCATAACGTACCCGACCAATTTGTGGAACTCGGTGTAATGAGAGTAAACTGTACATTTTCAAAATAGAAAATCAACCATCCCTTTTTTGAAGTGAAAGTCATGTAAGCCTGAGTATCATGTACTCGCATCACAGATCTTGTCCATGGAACCTGAGTATCTTGTACTCGCATCATGGATCTTGTCCATGGAACCTGAGTATCTTGTACTCGCATCATGGAACATGTCCATGGAATAAATATATATACAAGCCTGAGTATCATGTACTCGCATCACAGATCTTGTCCATGGAACCTGAGTATCTCGTACTCGCATCATGGAACATGCCCATGGAATATTATAATATCATTGGACTCGAACCCAAATCATGGAAACATGTCCATGGAACCATAAACATATATAAAGTCGTCGGCCCTAGTGAGGGACGCGGTGATGTGGAAATATAACACTTGCACGAATAGCTATCATGAGCAAACATATGCAAGTTAAATAATCTTTTGACTCTCATTAGAACGAATAGAATGAACTATCATTTTAGAAAAACCCATGGTATTACCATGTCATGTAATATTAGGGACTTTAACCCAATAGCACATGTACGTCTGCCGTACATCCTTTTTATAAAAGAATCATATCGTATAATATTAGAGACTTGAACCCAATAGCACCATGCACGTCCACCGTACATCCTTTCATTTATAAAACCACAAGACACTAGCACATGTAGCATCAAGACACTTCCACATATTAAAATCAAGTTACTTACACTTTTAAACTTAAGTAACTTATACTTTTAAAATCAAGGCACTTACACCTTTTAAAAATTGAGGCACTTTCACATCTTCCATTTTAGAAAAACCAAGGCGATACCCTGCCTTCCTTTTTAGAATAACCAAGACAATACCATGCCTTCCTTTTTAGAAAAACCAAAGATACTAGCACCTATAACTTCAAGGCACTTTCACTTATAAAATCAAGTCACTTACACTTCATTTAGAGACACCCAAGATACTATCATATCTTTCATTTTTAAATCCTCATTTGGAAAATCAAGTCACTTACACTTCATTTAGAGACACCCAAGATACTATCATATCTTTCATTTTTAAACCCTCATTTAGAAAATCAAATCACTTATACTTTTCTAATCAAGTCACTTATACTTTTCAAATCAAGTAACTTATATTTTTCAAATCAAGTCACTTATTCTTTTAAAATCAAGTAACTTATACTTTTCAAATCAAGTCACTTATTCTTTTCAAATCAAGTAACTTATTCTATCAAGTATCATTTTAAAACCTCATTTGGTAAATCAAGATACTTATCAAACCAAGTATCACTTTAAATCCTCATTTGGTAAATCAAGACACTTATCATATCAAGTATCATTTTGAGATTAAGATCAAATAAAACTACGTACGTCCACCGTACACTTACTTCAAATAAACAACTTTCAAAAGAAGAAAGGATAGTTCACACACCGTTTGTCGTCTGTACCAACTCGATAATCTAAATTTGTCTCGCTCCTCTGGCTAACATTATGGAAACATTTACGTAGTGATAACCGATCCGAATTTCCAAATTAATCCATTTTATGAGCCTTTAGCAGGTTATATATTAATAATGATCTTATCTAATCAGTTGTGAACCTAGAAAGTGTAAAACGCACTGGTTATATCTTAGCTTCTATGCAGATGGAAATTCTACTCATTTCAATATAATTGATTGTCGATACCTTTTTCATTTAACGCTGCAATGGCTTGTTCGATACCTTTTCTCATTAGTGCTGTAACTTAGCAAGATCAACTCGACTCCAATACTTCCTAAAAACTCTTACCAACATCTCCCATAAGACTTGGTAGGGACTTAGGAATAATTTAGACAAGCCTTTAGCATAGAATCAATAACATGAATACTCCTTAACTTCTAAAAGTAGAATGAATCATGAAACAATACCACATGTTTATTTCATACGTAGAACATGCCAAAAGAAGGAAGAGGTTCACATACCTTATTGACGAACTAACCAACTTGATAACTAGAATCCGCCTCAAGTAGTACTTCAACCTATAAATACCATAACACGTATATCAACTCCATGCTCACTAGAGTAGGTTATATACCAAGTAATGGTTCTCTTTTCTTATAAAAATTTGGACAGCACTTCCCCTATTTTTATGTTATACCCCATATTTCCAGAGTATGTACGTGAGGGCGTACGTATAAAAGTTTAAGCCTTAAGTTAGGCAAGGACCGAAAATTTTGTGCACAACACACGAAAAGAATCGTTTTCCGACGAAACGTTTTCCAAACTTTGCGAAGGGAAAAATATGGCTATGTCATTTATTATTTTTGCGGATTTTTCCGAGAGACGTAATATTTTGGACCAACGAGAGGGCGACACTTGGCCCTCAAGTGGACGGCAAAGCCATGGGAGTCTTGGCACGTTTTTTGTGTTGATTTTTGGTCAAGGGTTAGGTAGGATATTTTGTGTAGTAGATGGATAAGGACACATGGATAAATCCTCACCCTACACTTGCACCACACTTGTCTTGATCTTGGCCATTGGTTGGCCTATAAATACCCCCTTAGTTGATGAACTTCTTCATCCACACTTAGACATTTCTAAGTCTTAAAATCCTTTCCCCCCCTCTCTTGAGAGCTCTAGCCGAGAGCACCTCTCCCCCCCCCCTTCCTAGTTATGCTAGCCGAAACCCCTCCCCCTTTGTGAGCCTTGGCCGAAACTACCCCCCCCTTGCCTAGTTGTTTTCAGATAATACTCCTCCCGGTGAAAAAATACTCTCAAGTATTGTTACTATTCCCAAATACTCGCCCAAATACCTTGTAGTATTCCAAGGTTATACCTATACTAAAAGCCCGTAAATACTATTATACTTCCTTTAGCCACTAAATGAAACCCTAAGGAAAATCTTCATAGTCGGTTGAAGTGTTAGGTAGAAGTTGTGTAGAACTTCTAAGGGTTTCGGGAGCGAATGGAGCGCTCGAATAGGTGCAAACGTTGCTCAGATCGACATTAAACTTGGATAATTTTGGGCTTATCGAGGTAAATACTATCGTCTTTCTATTGTAATTGGAAATTACATGTAGTAGTATAGAAATGAATATAAGATACATAGAAGGATAGTAAAGAAGAGATTTGAATTGATATCACATCGGAAGAATATTAAAGAAGAAATCGAATCAGATTACATAGATTGTATTTACTGAGACTTGTGTAGTTTGGTGGGTAGGGAAGTCGCCCAATTTTCCGTAATAAAGGAATCAGATCTAGAATTATTTTACGAGTAGTCTAGACGTTGATAGACTTGTATGACCATTATAGGTGAAGATTGCGAGTAGCGTATTCTACTCGAAGAAGTGAAGAGGCTACAGGATTACAAGATTTGGAGCTATTTGCTAATAGTCGATAATCGTCGCGAGGTATGTGATTCTTCCTATCCTCATGAGCATGATATATTAAAAGAATATATATATATAGTACGTAGACGACGTGTGTTAATCTAACGTAGTTCTACGACAATGTCTTTGACTTAAGCCTGAATAATAAGAATCTTGAAGTATTTCAAAAGAATTAAGAATCGTTTTGAAAAGAGTAATACTTGGTTTTGAAAGCTTAAGAGTTATACTAGCTTTATGGGAAGTTAGGTATAACGACTTAAGAGAGATAAAAAGAATGGTTTATTGATTGTAGAAGATAAGAGACTTGACTTAATTGAATTAATATGAATTTTGTTAAAAAGTGTAAAACCTCATTTCGTGAGAAATGAGTACTTGGTTTTTAAAAGGAATATGTTTACTGATTTCGGAAATCAGAATAAGTATCGAACAAACCACTGCAGCGCTAATAAATGGAAATGTATTGACTGATTAAGTATTATTAAAACCAGTAGAAACCTTCATCTGCATAGAAGCTAAGATGAGACAAAATGATATTACATTTCCTAGATCATGGCTGCTTTAATAAGATTGTTATAAACAAGAATAATCTACTCACACATAAGGCATATGTTTCTCAACTGTTTTAAAGAAGAATTATATTATTAAGTGATCAAGACTATGAACTAATCTTTCGAAAATGAGAAACTTGAGCATCTGAAATTAGGCAAACTTGAACTTTTGGAAAAGAATGTTGTTACTTGACGTTGTTCTAAAAAGTTTAAGCCACTTGGTTTAAAATAATATAAAGTACTGGAGTTTAAAACATGAACGTATTTGGTACTACGGATAATAGTATCGAGTTGTTTTTACGTAAAAAGAGGTCTTTTTGAAAGGATAACTGTATGTAGTACTTTGGGGTTAAAACCCGGATTTGTTGTAATAAAATAAATGTCTGTGAGTATGATTAAACTGGCCTATGCTTGTGGTGATAGCCTTTGTTGTGCAAGTGTTGTATTTCTGTGCAACCGCGTCTCTCGTTGGAGGGTCGGCTATCTGATTGATTGATGGACATACTAACACGATGGGTGGCCCACGGGTATGCTTCCACTAATCGATCCTTTTGGACATACTGACACGATGGGTGGCCCACGGGTATGCTTCCATTAGGAGAGTTATCTTGTTATCGGCTTGGACATACTGACACGATGGGTGGCCCACGAGTATGCTTCCATTCTGATGGTTATCTTGTTATTTCCTTTTGGACATACTGACACGATGGGTGGCCCACGGGTATGCTTCCATTAGGAGAGTTATCTTGTTATCGGCCGACATACCGACACACGATGGGTGGCCCACGAGTATGCTTCCATTCGATGGTTATCTTGTTATTTCCTTTTGACATACTGACACGATGGGTGGCCCACGGGTATGCTTCCATTAGGAGAGCTATCTTGTTATCGGCCGACATACCGACACGATGGGTGGCCCACGAGTATGCTTCCATTCGATGGTTATCTTGTTATTTCCTTCGACATACCGACACGATGGGTGCCCACGGGTATGCTTCCATTAGGATGGTTCCATGGCCATGCTTATACCGAGGTAAGATGCCGGCATGCGGCCACAGCGTTATATTTGAGTGATGACTTTGAGGGCGTGAGTCCCTGACTTGACATGACTGCTTTTATATTGTGAAATGTAGTTTCGTTATCATACATGTCTCCTGTTTTGTTATAGACTACTATGATTTCATTTACAGTATTTTCAGCCACATACTGTACTGTTGTATTGACTTCTTCGGGCCGCGTCACGCCGCAGTAGAGGTACATCGGCCGTCGATCCCCGCTCTAGGATCACAAATCAGCGTATTGGGAAGCTCCGCTTCTCCGAGGCTTATCTTTTGGTATGTTACCCCGAGTCCAGAGGTTCTTGTACATTCGTGGGTATGGCGGGCCCCGTCCCGCCATAGTTGTCGTTACATTCTGTGAGGTCCAGTAATCGTGTGGTGGTTTGTAAAAAGGATTAAACTGTTCAAACTTTGTATTTATATATATGCCGAAAGGCGACTTTCTCTCAGAAAATGTGTTTCATTTTACAGTTGTTTCATGTCTTGTTTTTATGTTCCGCTGATTACTCTGATGTATGACTACTTGGGTGCCCGGGTAAGGCACCAGTCACGGGCCCCGGAATGGGTCGTGACAAAAGTGGTATCAGAGCAGTTAATCCTCGGAAAGTGTCTACAGACCGTGTCTAGTAGAGTCTTGATTATCGGTGTGTTGTGCACCACATCTATAATCAGGAGGCTGCAGGACATTTAGGATTGGTTTCCATTCTTCTCATTCTGAGATCGTGCCTTAGAGCTGTGTTATAAGTTGGACCCCTCTGACGTATTGCGTTCTTACCAGTTATGCCTCCGCGCAAGGCAACCCGGGCCCAGATGGGCAAGGCAGCCGAGGGAGCTGCTAGTAGGATACAGAGGAGTACGGGGGCGCAGGCCCGGTCTTTACCTGAGATAGTGCTTCAGACGGCGAGTTTTGCGACGCCGCCAGCCCCAGTTGAGTTTAGAGCCGCAGCAGTGGCTGCTGAGACCACAGTACCTGAGCCTCCAGTCCCACAGCCTGGAGCAGGAGATGGGTTACAAAGAGATGGCCCCATCGCCAGGATCGTGGCCAGACATGAGGATAGGCTGGACGCAGCAGTTCCAGTAGCACCCGTGGTTCACCCGAGATCGGATAGTTTGAGGCTACGGGACTTTCTGAGTTGTAGCCCGCCAGAGTTCTACGGGTCGAGGCCTGAGGATGATCCGCAGGAGTTCATCCGACAGTTACAGCGGATCATGAGAGTGATCAAGGCTTCGGAGACCGAGTCAGTGGTCTTAGGTTCGCATCGGCCGTGATACCGCAATGATCGGTTTGATTCGCGAGCTGTCCCGGGAGAGTATGCACTTCCAGCAGGTTGGGGACGAGTTCTCAGGGGCATTTCTTGCACATTTCTTTCCTCCACAGATGAGAAGGGATCGAGCCGACAGATTATTGACGTTGAGGCAGGCCGGACGTACGGATCGGGAGTACAATGTGAGTTTGACTCATTAGCTTCAGACGCCCCGCATTGGTAGCCGACATGGAGGACGAGTGCACCGCCACGCCACCGCTTGATGACTACTTGGCAGAGGCTTGTTCGGGTGTAGCTCTTCAGCCGGGCATGGACATTGCCCGCATACAGGCTTATGCACTGGGATGTGAGGAGCGGAGAGGTCGACGGAATGACCGAGATCAGCAGAAGAGGGCCAGGACAGCAGGGTCTTTTGGCGACTTTCGAGGCGGACCGCCTCAGCAGCAGACTAGTTATGCGCCTCCGCCAGTACAGAGTGGTCCTCCACAATCTTCAGGGCATCCAGAGTATTCAGGAGCAGGTCAGGGCTCCAAGGGTTCAGATTTTCGGGAGAGCAGGGGTGTTAGCCAGCTGAAGCCACCCCTACCTCGTTGTGGCCGATGTGGTAGACTCCATTTTGGGGAGTGTCGTGCTAGTTCGGGAGTTTGTTTTACATGCGGCCAGCAGGGCCATTTTGCGAGAAACTGTCCGACCGGAGGTAGCACTGGTGGGGCAGCACAGACTACGGGATCTATGGCTGGTTCATCACCTTCTACAGCTATGCGCCCTGCAGGGCAGGACTGTGATTAGAGTAAAGCGGTAGATACATGTATATCCTTAACCCTCTAGAGTTTTGTATGCTTGTTATGATAATCTTATTGTGTGCTATGTACGGATAGCGTTGTGTTAATTGTGGGTTAGAAAACATGGTTAGTTGAAAGGGATAAGTATGGGGACAGGGAAGGTATGAACCTTAGAATATTGCATGTTGAGACCTTAGATGTAAGGTCGTCTCGAGTAAAGGATTTTGCAAATGATCCTTGTCGGAGTGCTCTATATGCCTAGGGTGTATTAGCATAATAAGTCCTTGGGTAGTGTGAGATGGAAGTGGTAGCTTTCATGACGTGAATTAGTAAGATTGTTCCGTATCGGGGAACAAGTGTTGGCGCGATAGCGGGTCGGGTTGAGTACCGATCGCGGGTCAACCCGCGGCCTGTATTGTGGTGGGGTCAGTTTTGGGTGGTCCCGCCGGGTGGTAGGGTCACGAGGGTGTTAGGCCCAAGTTTAGATGACCATCGTATGAGTTCGTGGATATGTTCGACCAGAATCGGATCGTAGAGGCCGGGAATGGCCTTAAAGAAGATCGAGGCTAGTAAGATGACCAAGTTTGGAGGTAGTGACTCCAGAAATTTTGGGAATCAAGTAATGATGAAGTATGGTACGATACTAGAGAGTTCAAGTGTTCAAGAAGAGTATGATGAGTAAGGAAAAGTGAACATGTCTTTGAGAGAATAGAAATGATCATTACTTTTGTGAAGTAAAGGCGCGGGCGGAATATCTTTTAGACCGGGGGTGGAAGCTTTTGTAATGCTAGAGGTGATTCCTCGTTGACTTGGGTTAAGTAATTGCGCCTGTGTTATTTTTGTGGCCAGATGTGGCATTGGCAACTTGTTAAGAGAAACTTTATCGTTATCCGTCGTGGAAGGAACATTCGGGACGAATGTTTCTAAGGAGGGGAGAATGTTATACCAGATTTCGCAGTATGTACGTGAGGGCGACGATAAAAGTTTAAGCCTTAAGTTAGGCAAGGACCGAAAATTTTGTGCACAACACACGAAAAGAATCGTTTTCCGACGAAACGTTTTCCAAACTTTGCGAAGGGAAAAATACGGCTATGTCATTTATTATTTTTGCGGATTTTTCCAAGAGACGTAATATTTTGGTCCAACGAGAGGGCGACACTTGGCCCTCAAGTGGACGGCAAAGCCATGGGAGTCTTGGCACGTTTTTTGTGTTGATTTTTGGTCAAGGGTTAGGTAGGATATTTTGTGTAGTAGATGGATAAGGACACATGGATAAATCCTCACCCTACACTTGCACCACACTTGTCTTGATCTTGGCCATTGGTTGGCCTATAAATACCCCCTTAGTTGATGAACTTCTTCATCCACACTTAGACATTTCTAAGTCTTAAAATCCTTCCCTCTCTTGAGAGCTCTCCGAGAGCACCTCTCCCCTTCCTAGTTATGCTAGCCAAACCCTCCCCTTTGTGAGCCTCGAAACTACCCCCTTGCCTAGTTGTTTTCAGATAATACTCCCTGTGAGAAAAATACTCTCCAAGTATTGTTACTATTCCCAAATACCTCGCCCAAATACCTTGTAGTATTCCAAGGTTATAACTATACTAAAAGCCCAGAAATACTATTATACTTCCTTTAGCCACTAAACGAAACCCTAAGGAAAATCTTCATAGTCGGTTGAAGTGTTAGGTAGAAGTTGTGTAGAACTTCTAAGGGTTTCTGGGAGCGAATTGGAGCGTTCAGAATATGAGCTAAACGTTGCTCAGGATCGACATTAAACTTGGATAATTTTGGGCTTATCGAGGTAAATACTACTGTCCTTCTATTATAATTGGAAATTACATACTGTAGTAGTATAGAAATGAATATAAGATACATAGAAGGATAGTAAAGAAGAGATTTGAATTGATATCACATCAGAAGAATATTAAAGAAGAAGATCGAATCAGATTTACATGTGATCAGATTTACTGAGACTTGTGTAGTTTGGTGGGTAGGGAGTCACGCCCAATTTTCCGTAGAGAATAAAGGAATCAGTATCTAGAATTATTTTACAGAGTAGTCTAGACGTTGATAGACTTGTATGACCATTATAGGGTGAAATCGCGAGTAGCGTATTCTACTCGGGAAGTGAAGGCTAGCAGGATTACGATTTTTGGAGCTATTTGCTAATAGTCGATAATCGTCGCGAGGTATGTGATTCTTCATATCCTCTTGAGCATGATATTTTAAAAGAATATATATATATAGTACGGTAGACGTACGTGTTAACTGAACGTAGTTCTACGACAATGTCTTTGACTTAAGCCTGAATAATAAGAATTCAAGTATTTCAAAAGAATTAAGAATCGCTTTGAAAAGAGTAATACTTGGTTTTGAAAGCTTAAGAGTTATACTAGCTTTATGGGAAATTAGGTATAACAACTTAAGAGAGATAAAAGAATGGTTTATTGATTGTAGAAGATAAGAGACTTGACTTAATTGAATTAATATGAATTTTGTTAAAAGTGTAAAACCTCATTTCGTGAGAAATGAGTACTTGGTTTTAAAAGGAATATGTTTACGATTTGAAATCGTAATAAGTATCGAACAAACCATCATAGCGCTTAATAAATGGAAATGTATTGATCGATTAAGTATTATTAAAACCAGAGAAACCTTCATCCGCAGAAGCTAAGATGAGACAAAATGATATTACATTTCCTAGATCATGGTCGCTTTAATAAGATTGTTATAAACAAGAATAATCTACTCACACATAAGGCATATGTTTCTCAACTGTTTTAAAGAAGAATTATATTATTAAGTGATCAAGACTATGAACTAATCTTTCGAAAATGAGAAACTTGAGCATCTGAAATTAGGCAAACTTGAACTTTTGGAAAAGAATGTTGTTACTTGACGTTGTTCTAAAAAGTGTAAGCCACTTGGTTTAAAATAGTATAAAGTACTGGAGTTTAAAACATGAACGTATTTGGTACTACGGATAATAGTATCGAGTTGTTTTTACGTAAAAAGAGGTCTTTTTGAAAGGATAATCAGATGTAGTACTTTGGGGTTAAAACCCGATTTGTTGTAATAAAATAAATGTCGTGAGTATGATTAAACCGCCTATGCTTGTGGTGATAGCCTTTGTTGTGCAAGTGTTGTATTTACGTACCGCGTCTCGTTGGAGGCGGCTATCGATTGATTGATGGACATACCGACACGATGGGTGGCCCACGTATGCTTCCACTAATCGATCCTTTCGACATACCGACACGATGGGTGGCCCATGGGTATGCTTCCATTAGGAGAGTTATCTTGTTATCGGCTTGACATACCGACACGATGGGTGGCCCACGAGTATGCTTCCATTCGATGGTTATCTTGTTATTTCCTTCGACATACCGACACGATGGGTGGCCCACGTATGCTTCCATTAGGAGAGTTATCTTGTTATCGGCTTGGACATACTGACACGATGGGTGGCCCACGAGTATGCTTCCATTCTGATGGTTATCTTGTTATTTCCTTTTGGACATACTGACACGATGGGTGGCCCACGGGTATGCTTCCATTAGGAGAGTTATCTTGTTATCGGCTTGGACATACTGACACGATGGGTGGCCCACGAGTATGCTTCCATTCTGATGGTTATCTTGTTATTTCCTTTTGGACATACTGACATGATGGGTGGCCCACGGGTATGCTTCCATTAGGATGGTTACATGGCCATGCTTATACCGAGGTAAGATGACGTGCCATGCGGCCGTTGTTCTGGTTATATTTGAGTGATGACTTTGAGGCGCGAGTCCTCGACTTGACATGATCGCTTTTATATTGGAATCGTAGTTTTGTTATCATACATGTCTCCTGCTTTGTTATAGACTACTATGATTTCATTTACGATTTTCGCCACATACTGCAATTGGCCAGATCGACTCCTTCGGGCCGCGTTCACGCCGCAGTAGAGGTACATCGGCCGTCGATCCCCGCTTCTAGGATCACAAATCAGCGATTAGGAAGCTCCGTTTCTCCGGAGGCTTATCTTTTGGTATGTTACCCTGAGTCTGTAGGTGCTTGTACATTCAGGGGTATGGCGGGGCCCTATCCCGCCATAGTTGTCGTTACATTCTTAGAGGTCCAGTAATCGCAAGGTGGTTTGTAAAAAGGATTAAACTGTTCAAACTTTGTATTTATATATATGCCGAAAGGCGACTTTCTCTCAGAAAATGTGTTTCATTTTACAGTTGTTTCATGTCTTGTTTTTATGTTCCATTGACACTGCGATGACTACTGGGTGCGGGTAAGGCACGACCACGCCCCGAACGGGTTGTGACATTTTACGTACTTTTCCACCTTTCAATAAGGTCAATTTCATCAACAACCAAGCACCAATTAAGGGAACAACCAAAACAGCAACAAAAGGGGATTACACATCTACTTCACGTGTAAAATTTAGCCCCTTAATTCATATAAAAACAGCTCAGAAAAATAGTTTGTGTTCCACAACAACAAGGGTAAAATGTGAGGCTTTTTAACATCTTTCTACACCCTTATTCCCTTACTACTTTCATTAGAAATTACTACACTTAAACATGCATAATGGTGGCTGATTTTCCAGCATTTCAACACCACAAAACAGTCTCTTAAAACTGCATAACAATATCCAACTGTTTTATAGTATATACGGCCAACAACCCCAATACAATTACCCTTTCCATAATCTTTTTTAATCCAATTCAAGTTCCAATATTTTAATACAATCATATCAACTTATCAACAATAATATTACTTCATTGTAACATGCAATAGGTGACGTTAACAACAACAATAACCAGCGAAACCAATGTCCCGAAAAACTGCCCATTCTCGGCCACTTCCTCTAAAATTGTCCAAACATTTTTTATTCTTCATTCTTCTTAATACAAGTTCATCTATTAACTACTACAACATGCAATATTCAATTACTTCAAGAGAAGAAGAATTCTTACCTTATTTCTTAGCCAAAACAGTCCACACTTTACACGGCCAACACCCTCACTTTTGCACCACTTCTTCAAGTTCCAATCACACACATGCACTCTCTACAAGCTTGCAACCATCTTCTTTTCTTGTTTTTCTTCCAAGAAGTTCATAACAAGTTTAGGGTTTTCTTGGTTGCCCAAAACCGTGAACCACTTATGGAGGGTTAATCTTGGCTTAGCACCTAATCAAGGTGCTTAATCTAAGAGGATTAGTAACTCTTGAACTTCACTTTTGACTAAGGGAGATTCTCGAAAATATTGGGAGAAGGGAGAAGATAAGAGAGCCTGGAGAAGGTATTGTGAGCTCAAAGTCTTGCAAGACTTATCCTAAATACAAGTGGAGTCTTCACAAGACAAGTGGAGGGGTACACATGTCGCCCTCTCATTGGTCATAATTTCTCTTCACAAAATAATATCTACTCTTGGCCAAAATATCTAAAAATCGAAGGGCCCCACTAAATTGTGAAATTTTTGGTGGGCCCCATATTATCAATTCCAAGACTTCATAATTCAATTAGAAGAATTAAACTCCAAGTTAATAATTTCCGCCTTCACATTCTTCCGAAATTTTTCCTTAAGAAAATGTAAAAATTCTTTCCTTCCAAAATTCAAATTTTATTTTCTTACGTAAGTTATCATATTAACGCCTTGGAATTACGGGTGTAACATCCTTCCGCCTTTAGAAACATCCGTCCTCGAATGTTCATCAAAGGTCTCAAGCTATACAAATTTCAGCATAGTCTCCTTTAATTATACATATCAACCAATACTCGTTACAAGACTGCGTGCCATTGTCGAAATTCCTTCACTACGAAGTTCCAAAGACCGCATGTCCGTCCTTTGGCATCATGTTGTGCTCAGATTTCACAAAGACACATTTTTCACTTAATCTCTTCTTTTTATACAAGTCCCAACAATACTCAGCAAACCCAAAGATGTCACACCGGGCCACAATATAACACATAGTCTCATTCATCAATCACAAATGATTTATACTCAAACCAAGGAATCATTACCACTAATATACTTCACATAAACCATGTACCTTAACCACGATCACACATAAAATATTTACTCAAGAAGGCCTTATCTATCTAAGGTCTCAACGATTATCCCAATATTCTAGGATTCTAAATTATTCCTGTTACACCCCATAGTTCCAACACAAGAATAAGAGAACGTACGTAAGACGATAAGGGTTAAATCGTGGAACGATAGAAGATGCGCTTTTTCCTTAAAAGAAATCTCGGAACCGTGAAGGAAAAGTGTTTAATAAGGAGAATTGAGTTCTCAAATTTGGGATTTGGACTTTTTGGAATATAATAGAATTATGGATTTTATTTCCAGAATTGGTCACGTGAGGCCCACGAGAAATATTTACGATTTTGTGGGGCCCACAATATTTTCGAGATTTTGGCCAAGATGGATGTTTTTGGGAGATGAAAATATTTTGGACCAATAGGAGGGCGACACGTGTCACCCCCGTGTGGGCCCATGTTGGGCGCGACAAGTGAAGACAAGTGGCAAGCCAAGTGTCCCAAGATATTTGTTGGACAAGTGGCTTGTGGGACCCACACACACTTGTCCCCAATCTCAACCACACACTTGCTTTAATCCTAGCCCTTGGTTGTCTTATATATACACACTAGTAGCAAGACTTCTTCAACACTTAGAATAATTTCCAAGACAAAATTATACTCCCTCCCTTGATGAGCTCTCGGCCAAACACCCCCTTAGGCATAGAAATTCTTCAATTGTTGTTGATTAATCACAATACTTAAACCAAGTGTCCCTAGTAGTTTTCTACGGATACCCAACACAAAAATTCCAAAAATACTACGTTAATCTGATAGTCGCAAAGTGAAACCCTAAGGTGATCTTCATATTTTGGATGAAGTTTTAAGAGAAGTTGGATAGGAACTTCTAAGGGTTGCTTGGAGTGGATTGGAACATAAGGAATTGGAGCTAAGATTCCTAAGGATCGACTTATAATCATTGGAAAATTTTGGGCTTATTGAGGTAATAATCTGTCCTCTTAAAATGAAGTTGGAAATTACATATGTTAGTAGTATATAAATGAGTATGTGATATATGGAAGGAATATTGAAAGGATTTGGACCCTATTAAGATGTTATAATCGAAATTGGCATGCTAGCGATTAAAGTTGTTAAAACCGAAATTGGCATGCTAGCCATTCAAGTTGTTAAAATCGAAATTGGCATGCTAGCCATTAAAGTTGTTAAAACATTACCTATTACTTGTTGACATGAAGGAATCTTGTTGATAACAAGTTAATATAACTTATATAAAGATTGAAATATAAGTTGGAGGATTATTAAAGAAGTAATGAAACAATTTTGGCATGCTAGCCGAAAACTGGACAGTTTTGATTGCAGTAGTTGGCCAAGAACACCAACTAAATGACTGGACTAATGGATTGTATTAGTGTACTAATGGACTGTTTTTACATTGGACTATGGACTGCTTTTACATTGGACTATGGACTAATTTTAATGGACAGTTTTTGTAGATTAAGGGGCTGAATTTTACACGTCCAGTTAGACGTGTAATCCCCTTTGGTTAACTGTTGGTTGCGCCTTAAATATGGCTTGTTGGTTGATGAATACGGACCTTGGGAAAGGTGGAAAAGTATGTAGAAACAAAGGAAGTGCTGCCCAATTTTCCGTAGAATTAGAGGGCCATTAATTGGTATAAGTCTTACAATAGTAAGTAAGATTTTGATAAGTACTATGGCCATTTTAGGTTGAGGTACTACATGTAGCATGGTCTACTTGGCTTAAGGATTTAGTCGATGAAGTTGATGTACTTGGAGCGTTTTGCTACGTGTCGAAATGGTTAGTCATCGCGAGGTATGTGGACTTCCTCTTCTATAAGACATGAGTATTTTTATGGTATACTTGCCTTGCTGTTAGGAGTATACGTGACTTGATATTTGGGTATACTTGCCTTCTTGTTGGGAGTATACATGACTTGTTGTTTGAAGTATATTTGCCTTGTTGTTTGGAGTATACGTGACTTGCCTACTTGAAGTACTTGCCTTGTAATTAGGAAGTATTCATGTTATAGATTTGTTATACCCCGTATTTCCAGAGTATGTACGTGAGTGTGTACGTATTATAATTTGAGCCTTAAAGTAGGCTAGTTTCGAAATTTGTACACAAGTGCCGAAAGGAGTCGTTGACGAAACGCTTCCACACTTCGTAGGGAATTTCGCTATGTCATTTTTAATTTTTGCGGATTTTTCCGAGAGACGAAACATTTTGGACCAACGGAGGTGACATGTGTCACCTCACATTGGAAGGCTTGACGGCAAACATGGCAAGGCTTGACGATTTGGCCTCGCTTTTAGTCAAGGGTTAGGTAGGATATTTTGGTGGTAGATGGATAAGGTGTACTTAGGTGAATCCTAGCCCTACACTTGCTATACACTTGATGGATCTCGCCATTGGTCGCCTTTGCTTGACCTATAAATACCTCTCCATGTTGATGAACTTCTTCATCCAAAAATTGTTCTAAGTGTTAAAAATCTCTCCCTCTCCCTCAACCTTGAAATCTTCCAACACCCCTCCACTTTGTTAAGGCCTTTGGCCGAGAGCAACACCCCGCCCCCTTTTGGGGTGTCTAGCCGTGGGGTACCCCCCCTAGCCTAGTTGTTTTCATATAATACCCCTTGTTGTGGTATAGAAATACTCTCCTAGTATTGTTATAATGTCCAAATACTGGCCCAAATACCTTGTAGTATTCCCAAGGTTACACTTATACAAAAGCCCGTAAAATACGATTATACTTCCTTTAGCCACAAAAACGAAACCCTAAGGAAATCTTCACCCGTTGTTGAAGTTGTAAGTAGGTTGGTTAGAACTTCTAAGGGTAGTTTGGAGCGGGTTGAGCGCACTGAGTTGAGCTAAACCTTGCTCGTGAGCGACTTTAAACTAGGATAATTTTGGGCTTATCGAGGTAAATATCTTGTCCCCTATTGTAATTGGAAATTACATGTGTTGAATATATAGTTGTTGTATACTATATATAGAATGAACTTAGTATTGTGGCAATGTCTTTTGACTTAAGCCCAAGAATGAGGAATTGAACAAAGAATCACTTAGAAGGATAATAAAGAATCGAATCGAATCGTAATTACATAGATCGTATTGCAGAGACTTGTGTAGTATTATCGAGTAGAATTGTACACGCCCGGTTAGACGTATAAACCCCTCGTTGGCTTCGTAGCCACTCGATAGAGAGAGATTTACGCTGGCGGGAGGTCTGCCAATTTTACGTAGATATTGTAACATTGAGATCTAGATTTTAATAATCGCGTTGTGGCGTTATCGGTTGAAGTACTACGTGTGGAGTGATCCACTTGGCAAGGGAGTAGCCATGCGGTTTGAGGTACTTGAGCGTTTTGCTATTAGTCGACAATCGTCGCGAGGTATGTGAACCTCTTCCTATCTCTTCTAGCATGATATGTGTGAACTATGTAGTACGCAGACGCATACGTGCTAAATGTATTTGATTGGTTTAAAACATAAAGTGTTATAACGGCTTTATGGGAAGTCGGTTATAATAGCTTTATGTGGATAAGCAAATACTTTGTGGTTTTTAAAAGGTAACTGATTTAGTTATAACTGGCTTGTTATGTGTTAATAAAGAAGTTGAAGTATTTCAAAAGATTTGTGAATCGTTTTGAAAGAAAGAGTAACACTTGGTTTTAAAGGTTTTAAAAAAAGAGTTATACTAGCTTTATGGGGAGTTAGGTATAATGTCTTAAGAGAGGTAAAGAAAATGGTTTACTGATGTTAGAAGTTAAGAGACTTGATCTTATAAGATAAGAGACTTAACTTATTTATTTTAATGTGGATGTTTGTGTGAAACCTCATTCGTGAGTAATGAGTACTTGGTTTTATTTAAAGGGATAATGTTTTACTGATTTCGGAAATCAAAATGTGTATCGGCTGCACTGCGCGTTAATAAAGGAAAATGTATTGAATAATGATGTATCGTATTAAAAACAAGAGAAACCTCCATCCGCATAGAAACTAAGATGAGACAAAATGATATTACATTTTCTAGATCATGGTCACGTAATAAGAATGTTGTAAACAAGAATAACCTACTCTCACGTGAGACATATATTACTCAATTGGTCTAAAAAGGAATCAAGTGATTAAGTTTATGAACTATGAAACCATTTGAAAACGGTGTTTGAGTAATCAAACTAGGCAAACCGGAACTTAGGAAAAGAATGTTGTTACTTGATTTTGAAAAGTGGAATGGGTTGGTCATTCTAATACTACGTATCGGGTGACTTTTATAAAAGTAATGGATCTCTTTGAAAGAATTTAACGACGTAGTACTTTAGGTTAAAACCCGACTTTGGCATAAAATGAAAGTACTTTGAGTTGTTGTGAAACTTGCCTTTACTTGTTATTGTGAAACTTGCCTCACGGGTTGTTGTGAAACTCGCTATGCTTGTTGTTGTGAAACTTGCCTATGCTTGTTGTTGTGAAACTTGCCTATGCTCGTGATGATAGCCTTTGTTGTGCAAGTGTGGTATTTCGTGTTACCGCCTCCTCGATGAGGCCGTTGACTTGTCGAGAACTTACTCGACGTGCCGGCTGATGGAGAATTCCACGGTATGTTTCCATTTTGATTATCGTCTTGTTGTTGATGTCACACGGACATGTCTACACCGACGCAAAGATTCGGGCACGCGGCCACGCGTCGCCGATTACCCGATATATGGTTATTACCGCAACATGGACGGTCTACACCGACGCAAGATTCGGCACGTGGCCACGCGGCAGGTCGACCACCCAAGATATTGTATTGAGGTTACATGGGCATGTCTACACCGACGCAGATTCGGGTACGCCACGCGGCCTTGTTATTATTGTCAGATCACGACATGTCTACACCGAGGCAAGATTCGGGGCACGCGCCATGATGCGAACATGATAGATGCGGGCGTGAGACCCATAGTTATATTTGAGTGGTGACTTTGGCGGCGCGAGTCCCCGACTGATCGCTTTTATGTTGCAGATCGTATTTTGGTTATCATACATGTCTCCCGCTTTTAAGCTATTATGATTTCATTTACGTGATTTGACGCTTCACATACTGCAATTGGCCAGATCGACTCCTTCGGCCGCGCTCACGCCGCAGTAGAGGTACATCGGCCGTGGATCCCGCCTTAGATCTCATTTCAGTGTTGAAAGCCCGCTCTTCTGAGGCTTATCTTTGCATGTTTCCGAGTCAGAGGTTCTTGTACATCTGTGGTAGTATGGCCCCGCCCTGGCCATAGTTGTTGTAAATCTTAGAGGTCCAGAGTAATTGTAAGGTGGTTTGTAAAAAGGATAACTGTCGGTTTTTATGTATATACCAAGGCAACTGCTTTGGTTGGCCTGCTTATTTATTATATCTCTTGTTTCATGACTCGTGTTTTATTTTCCGCTGGTTTTCTCGATGTTGTATCACTAGGTGCCCGGTAAGGCACTACCACGCCCGGATTCGGGCGTGACAAAGTGGTATCGAGCGCTTAGTCCTCGAAAGTGTCTACGCACCGTGTCTAGTAGAGTCTTGATTATCGGTGTTGTGCACCACATCTATAATCGTGAGGCTATATGACATTTAGGATTGGTTTCCATTCTTCTCATTCCGAGATCGTGCCTTAGAGTTGTGTTGTAAGTCGGACCCTCCGACGTGTTTCGCTTTTACCGCTTATGCCTCGCGAAGGCAACCGTGGCCCAGATGGCAAGGCAGCCGAGGAGCCGCAGCTGATTCAGAGAGTACGGCGGCGCAGCCCGGCCAAGACTGAGGTAGTGCTTCAGACGGCGAAGTTTTGCAACGCCGCCAAAGACCCAGAGTTTAGAGCCGCAGCGGGCCGAGACTACAAGACTGAGCCTCCACCCCACACCGAGCGGGAGACGGGTCGCGCGAGATGGCTCGATTATCGCCGTGGTCAGGCTGATATGGAGATAGGCCGACGCAGCAGCCTGGGCCCAAAGAAGACTGTAGCGGCACCCGAGGCGCATACTGAGGCTACGGATTTCCTTAGTCAGAGCCCGCCGAGTTTTACTGGTCGAGGCCGGAGGATGATCCGCAGGAGTTCATCCGCCGCCATAGAGGATCATGCGGGTGATCAAGGCTTCAGAGACCGAGTCGCGGACATTTGTTCAGATCGGCCGCGTGATACCGCAATGATCGGTTTGACTCGCGAGCTTTCCCGGGAGAGCATGCACTTCCACCCGGGACGAGTTTTCGGGGCCTTCCGCACATTTCTTGCCTCCACAAACGGCGAGGCTCGCCGACAGATTTTTGATGTTGAGGCAGAACGGGCGCATACCGAGTACAATGTGAGTTCGACTCATCATTCCAGATGTTCCCGCATTAGTAGCTAGTATGGAGGATCGAGTGCACCGATATGTTACAGGTGGCTCGATGATTACCTAGCGAGAGTTGTTCGGTGTTTCTCTTCACCGCATGGACATTGCCCGCATTCGTGCTCACGACTGCGCGGCGAGGAGCGCAGATCGACGCAGCGGACCGCCAGGTTAAGGCGCCAAGACGGCCGGTTATTTTGGCGACTTTCGAGGCGGACCGCCAAGAAGAGACTAGTTATGTACCTCCGCCATTGCGCAGTTGTCCTCCGCAGCCTTCGACCTCGGGATATTCGTGAGTAGGTCCGCTCCGTGTTTCGGGATGTTCGCGAGTAGGGGTTGCCGACGCAATACCCCTACTCGGTGGTCGATGCGTAGACCGCATTTCGAGAGTGTCGTAGTACCAAGGAGCTTGTTATTCTTGCGCCAACAGGCCATATGACGAGAGACCGTCCGACTGTGGTAGCGCTGGTAGGATAGCACAGACTACTAGAGCAGCCATGGCCACGTAGAGGTCGCGGTGGAAGTTCGCTTTAGCGGCCTTGAACCGCCTATTTTCAGGTATATCCTTCACCATATAGAGTTTTGTATGTTATGATAATGTGTTATGTGTTATGTTCGGATAACTTGGTGCTAAAATGTGATTTAGAAACATGCTTAGTGAAAGGGTAAGCTCAAAGTAGAAAATGATTTAACCTTAGAATATTACAATGAGACCTTAGATGTAAGGCCGCTTGAGTACAAGATTTTGCGAGTGATCCTTGTCGAGTGCATTTTATGCCTAGAATGTATTGTGTGATAAGTCCTGGTTGGGTAAATGAAAGTGGTAGCTTTCATGATGTGTTTTAGCAAGATTGTTCCGTGTCGGCGAGCAAGAGTTGGGCGCGATAATGGTCGGGTTGGGGCTATGTGCGGGCCAACCCGCGCCCGCTTTCGAGCGCTGGTCAGCTGGGTGGTCCCGCCAGTGGCGGTGGTCACGAGGGTGCTAGGCCCAAGTTTAGATGACCATCTTATGAGTTCGTGGATACGCTCGACCAGAATCGGTTCGTGAAGGCCGAGAATGGCCTTAGAGGAAATCGAGGTTAGTAAGATGACCAAGTTTGAGGTAGTGACTCAAGGGTTGGAAACGTAAGCGTTGATCGAAGTGTGGTGCGTGATCGGGAAGAGTTCGAGTGTTCGAACAGTGGTACGACGAGGTAGGGAGAAGTGAACGAGTGTGATCGCTTCTTTTGTGAAACGAAGGCGCAGAGGAGTATATGTTAGACCTTGTGGGAACTTTTGTGATAACAGAGGTGATTCCTCGTGGACTGGGATTTCGATTTTGTGCTTTTGTTATTTCATGGCCAGTGTGGCATGATTGTTTTCGTGACGATATAGCAAAGAAGACTATACCGCGCGTGTTTGTGTTGAGACTTGAGAAGGAACATTCGACGAATGTTTCTAAGGAAGAATGTTATACCGTATTTCCAGAGTATGTACGTGAGTGTACGATTATAATTTGAGCCTTAAAGTAGGCTAGTTTCGAAATTTGTACACAAGTGCCGAAAGGAGTCGTTTCGACGAAACGCTTCCACGCCTTTCGTAGGGAATTTCCGGCTATGTCATTTTTAATTTTATGGATTTTTCCGAGAGACGAACATTTTGGACCAACGGAGGGTGACACGTGTCACCTCACATTGGAAGGCTTGACGGCAAACATGGCAAGGCTCGATTTATTTGGCCTCGCTTTTAGTCAAGCGGTTAGGTAGGATATTTTGGTGGTAGATGGATAAGGTGTACTTAGTGAATCCTAGCCCTACACTTGCTATACACTTGATGGATCTCGCCATTGGTTGGCCTTTGCTTGACCTATAAATACTTCTCCATGTTGATGAACTTCTTCATCCAAAAATTGTTCTAAGTGTTAAAAATCTCTCCTCTCCCTCAACCTTGAAATCGCCCAACACCCTCCTCCCTTTGTTAAGGCCTTTGGCCGAGCAACACCCTCCCCTTTGTGGTGTCTGGTACCCCTAGCCTAGTTGTTTCATATAATACCCTTGTTGTGGTATAGAAATACTCTCCTAGTATTGTTATAATGTCCAAATACCTCGCCCAAATACCTTGTAGTATTCCCAAGGTTACACTTATACAAAAGCCCGTAAAATACGATTATACTTCCTTTAGCCACAAAAACGAAACCCTAAGGAAATCTTCACCCGTTGTTGAAGTTGTAAGTAGAAGTTGGTTAGAACTTCTAAGGGTAGTTTGGAGCGGTCGAGCGCACGAGTTGAGCTAAACCTTGCCTGTGAGCGACTTTAAACTAGGATAATTTTGGGCTTATCGAGGTAAATATCTTGTCCCCTATTGTAATTGGAAATTACATAAGTGTTGAATATATAGTTGTTGTATACTATATATAGAATCAACTTAGTATTGGCAATGTCTTTTGACTTAAGCTCAAGAATGAGAATTGAACAAAGAATCACTTAGAAGGATAATAAAGAATCGAACTAATCAGTAATTACATAGATCAGACAGTAGACTTGTGTAGTACATCGAGTAGAATTGTACACGCCCGTTAGACGTATAAACCCCCGGTTGGCTTGTAGCCAATTCTCGATAGAGAGAGATTTACGCTGTGTGGAGGCGCCGAATTTTCTCAGTAGATATTGGAACGTTGAGATCTAGATGTTAATAAGCGCTGTGGCCTTATAGGTCAAGTACTACGTGTGGAGTGATCCACTGGCCGGAGTAGCCGGTTTGAGGTACTTGAGCGTTTTGCTATTAGTCGACAATCGTCGCGAGGTATGCGAACCTCTTCCTATCTCTTCTAGCATGATACGTGTGAACTATGTAGTACGGTAGACGCATACGTGCTAAATGTATTCGATTGGTTTAAAACATAAAGTGTTATAACGGCTTTATGGGAAGTCGCTATAATAGCTTTATGTGGATAAGCAAATACTTTGTGGTTTTTAAAAGGTAATCGATTTAGTTATAATCGCTTGTTATGTGTTAATAAAGAAGTTGAAGTATTTCAAAAGATTTGTGAATCGCTTTTGAAAGAAAGAGTAACACTTGGTTTTAAAGGTTTTAAAAAAAGAGTTATACTAGCTTTATGGAGTTAGGTATAATGTCTTAAGAGAGGTAAAGAAAATGGTTTATCGATGTTAGAAGTTAAGAGACTTGATCTTATAAGATAAGAGACTTAACTTATTTATTTTAATGTGGATGTTTGTGTGAAACCTCATTCGTGAGTAATGAGTACTTGGTTTTATTTAAAGGGATAATGTTTATCGATTTGAAATCAAAATGTGTATCGACAGCACCATCGCGGCGTTAATAAAGGAAAATGTATTGAATAATGATGTATCGTATTAAAAGCAGTAGAAACCTCCATCCGCATAGAAACTAAGATGAGACAAAATGATATTACATTTTCTAGATCATGGTCTTTGTAATAAGAATGTTGTAAACAAGAATAACCTACTCACGTGAGACATATATTACTCAATTGTTCTAAAAGGAATCAAGTGATTAAGTTTATGAACTATGAAACCATTTGAAAATGAGAAGCTTCGAGTAATCAAACTAGGCAAACCGGAACTTAGGAAAAGAATGTTGTTACTTGATTTTGAAAAGGGAATGTGGGTTGGTCATTCTAATACTACTGTATCGGGTGACTTTTATAAAAGTAATGGATCTCTTTTGAAAGAATTTAACGACGAGTACTTTAGGGTTAAAACCCGACTTTGGCATAAAATGAAAGTACTTTGAGTTGTTGTGAAACTTGCTTTACTTGTTATTGTGAAACTTGCCTTCTTTGGTTGTTGTGAAACTTGCCTATGCTTGTTGTTGTGGAAACTTGCCTATGCTTGTTGTTGTGGAAACTTGCCTATGCTTGTGATGATAGCCTTTGTTGTGCAAGTGTGGTATTTCGTGTTACCGCGTCTCGATAGAGGGTTGACTTGTCGAGAACTTACTCGACGGCCTTGGCGGTGATGGAGAATTCCACGCATGTTTCCATTTTGATTCTTGTCTTGTTGATGTCATACGGACATGTCTACACCACGCAAAGATTCCGGGCACGCCACGGCCGGTTGATTACCCGATATATGGTTATTACCGCAACATGGACGCGTCTACACCGACGCAAAGATTCGGCACGTGGCTACGCGGCAGGTTGACCACCCAAAGATATTGTTATTGAGGTTACACGGGCATGTCTACACCGGCGCAGATTCCGGTACGCCACGCGCTTATTATTGTTGCATCATGGACACGTCTACACCGAAGCGATTCCGGGGCACGCGCCGACGCGAACATGATAGATGTTGTGGGCGTGAGACCCATAGTTATATTTGAGTGGTGACTTTGAGGGCGTGAGTCCCTGACTCGACTGCTTTTATGTTGCGTACTGTATTTTGGTTATCATACATGTCTCCTGCTTTTTAAGCCATTATGATTTCATTTACGTGATTTGACGCCACATACTGTAATTGCCAGATCGACTCCTTCGGGGCCGCGTCACGCCGCAGTAGAGGTACATCGGCCGTGGATCCCCGCTTAGGATCTCATTTCAGCGTGTTGAAAGCTCCGTTCCTTCGGAGGCTTATCTTTGGTATGTTTCCCTGAGTTGTAGGTTCTTGTACATTCAGGGGTATGGCGGGGCCCTGTCCCGTCATAGTTGTTGTAAATCTTAGAGGTCCAGAGTAATCGCTGCAAGGTGGTTTGTAAAAGGATAACTGTCGTTTTTATGTATATATCAAGGCAACTGTTTTGGTTGGCCTGTTTATTTATTATATCTCTTGTTTCATGACTCGTGTTTTATTTTCCGCTGGTTTTCTCTGATGTTGTATCACTAGGGTGCCCGGGGTAAGGCACCAGTCACGGGCCCGGGATTCGGGGCGTGACAAGATTTTAGGCTAAAATCATGTCTAGAATATTCCTAAGTTCTTACCAAGTCTTATGGGGGATGTTGGTAAGAGTCCTTAAGAAGTGGTGGAGTCTAGTTGACCTCGCTAAGTTACTACACTAGTGAAAAAGGGACCGAAAAAGCCATTGCAGCGTTAATGAAAATGTATCGGTAATCAATTGTATTGAAATGAGTAGAACCTTCCATCTACAAAGAAACTAAGATAAGACAAAAATTGTATTACATTTTCTAGATCATGGCTCAATGGACAAGATCGTTATAAACGGGTATAAGCTATTCACGGTTCAATGAATATTTAATTTGAAAGTTATGAGATTTGATTTTCAATATTACGAGGCTTGTTTTATTTAAATAATTATGAGACTTTATTTTTCAAGTTATGGGACTTGATTTTAAAAAGGAGAAGTAACTTGATTTAAGGGAATAGGATACTTGATTTTAAAAAAAGAGAAGCGACTTGTTTTAAATGGGGTTCTTTTATAAAGAGTAGATGTACGTAGAACTTTTGGGTCCAAGCCCTAATATTTCATGAGACGATTATTCTTATAAAGAATAAAGGTACATAGCTTCTTTGGATTTTAATCCTACGCGAGATACGACACTTTGATTTTCTAAAAAGATGTGTTAGAAATAGTACATGATAACTAGTGCCTTGATTTTCCAAACCATGGTTTTAATAGATACTCGATATAATAAGTATCTTAATATTTCAAAATGATGGTTTCAAAACAATGCTTATAATGGATCTTAATCCTTAATGAACAATGTGATAATGCCTTAATGATGATTAAAGAGGAAAAGATGTGATAGTACCTTAGTTTCGTAAGAATTGTTATAATGACTTTATGGGAAGTGGTTATAACGGTATTTACGAAAAGTCTAAAATGGTTGATAAAAATGAACTTGGTTTCATTGTAGTACATGAAGATAGTGACTAGAGTACAAAGAGTGTAGGTCGCTTGAGTTGATGAGTAAGTAACTTGATGTTGCAAGGCTAGTGCCTTGGGATTTTTATGAAGGAACCAAATGTGTGATGGACGTACGTAGTACTTTGTCTTGTGTAAATGATAGTTATACTACTTTTGCCTTGATAGTACCTTGGTGTTATAAATGAAAGACTTTTTAGTGTCTTGTTTGTTTTAGAAAGGAAGACATGGTATTTTCTGGTTTGTTTTAAAAAGAAGGCATGGTATTGTCTTGGTTATTTCAGAAAGGAAGTCATGGTATTGTCTTGTTTGTTTTTAAAAAGGAGGCATGGTATTGTCTTGGTTATTTTCAGAAAGGAAGGCATGGTATTGTCTAGTTTGTTTTAAAAAGAAGCCATAGTATTGCCTTGGTTGTTCAAAAAGATGGTGCCTTCATTTTGTCTAAAAAGAGTCAAAACTTATCTTAACTTGCCTGTGTTGTTTACGATTAGCCGGTTGCGCTTGTATTTTATGATTTATTGTGGGGTCAATCCCCTGGCCATGTGGCGTTGTTCATATTCCGCGGGTTTGCTCCCCCCGATGCGAGGAGTACCTCATGCGGGACGAGGTCCTATGCGAGAACACCTCACGCGAGTCGAGGGCTCACGCGACAAGGTCCCGTGAATTACAGCGGTTTGCTTCCGACGCGGTGAGTACCTCATGCGGGTCCATGCGACCTATGCGGACTAAAGCGGGGGGGGGGAGTCCAGGAATAGGATTTGCACTATGATACTATGGGCGAATGGCCCTGGTTTGATCATCGGTTCCTATTTGTTTTGAACCGGCTAAATCGACTTTTATTGCTCCCTTTGTTTGTAAAGTTCAGTGTACTGTTGATGTGGTTATTATCACGCCCCGACTTTTTCTAAGCCTTTACTTAGGGCATGATGACACCTGGATAATTATTTCTCACCAGGAGCACCATTTAATTCTCTTTATTTAGAAATTTAGACTTATATTTAAGCACGGAGTCATTAATAACAATAAAAATAAAGAAATCTGTTTATGACGTTATTGAAAACATAACGTGAGCCCATGCTCGTACAAATACTATTTTTACATAAACATACTGACAAAGAATATTCTGAGTTGGAAAAGAGACCATCCCACACGGGCATTTCCCGAGACACTGAAACTGATATTTTGAACATGACGAGTACCAAGCCCGAAGCAATGGATTTGGTACGACAAAGAGGTTGCGGGACGATCGCTAGCCTTGACGTGGAGCCTTTCCCCTATCACGCTTTTCTGAAACATGTTAAAATAAAGAGTCAGCCCTATCATCCGGGGCTGAGTGAGAACCTTACCCTGTAATTCAAAGTAACACCACAATATTTCAAGTGCAATCACATTATAACATAATCAGCATATTGCAAAAACATATTAGGTTACAACATTTTTAAATATGCAGCAACTCCTCATAGGAAATTCTTAGTTTAACTAACACCTTATTTTATCTCGTATTATACATTAAGACATTCCCTTGCATTTCCATATATTTGTTGCATTTATATATTTGTGAACGCGTATTCACTTTTCATATTTGTCGCGGCGTGCAACCCGATCCAAAGTATTTATATATAGGTGAACACGTATTCATCTTTCATATTTGTTGCGGCGTGCAACCCGATCCATTCTATTTACGTATTTGTGAACGCGTATTCACTTTACGCTTTGTTGCGGCGTGCAACCCGATCCATTATGTTTACGTATTTGTGAACGTGTATTTACTTTACGTTTTGTTGCGGCGTGCAACCCGATCCATTATGTTTACGTATTTGTGAACGCGTATTCACTTTACGTTTTGTTGCGGCGTGCAACCCGATCCATTATGTTTACGTATTGTGAACGCGTATTCACTTTACGTTTTGTTACGGCGTGCAACTCGATCCATTATATATTTATATATTTATGTGAACACGTATTCACTTTTCATATTTTTCAGAGGGTCAAATAAGTAATATTCTCTTTCCCAGCATTCCGCCATTCATACTTGTAATGATTATAACTTTTCAATCATAACTCAAACTAAGGTGTTTCTCAAGCTGAAACTAAGGTAAGACGGGGATCTTTCACTGTACCAAATTTCATTTACAACTACTTTGGGTAACTAACACAAACTTATCCTCAAAACAGCCACATGAAATTTGTTTCGGCAGAACTTTTATTAAACAGAACCAAATCTTAGAATAGTCATAACTCCTAATCTGTAAACCCGTTGAAGCCCCATAAAATCTCAAAATGACGAGAACAGAGATATACACGTCTCCATGTGAACCATCCTTTCATATTATGTACCATTTGGTACAGTTTTATACTTTTATTCGCTGCCCTTCCTGGATCTCAATAGATCTGAGGCAGAAACTTTAAATAGCGATAACTCTCAATACATAAGTTGGATAGACCTCCGTAAGGTCTCAAAATGTCCACAACAGAGAGATCTAGAACTTTTATTTAACACCAATTTTCATATTTCTCACGGATTTGTACAGTTTTACGTTTCAGCGTCATGCCCTTCTGGATTCCGATGAATCCGAGGCAGCAAATTCAAACTACAATAACTCTCAACTCGTAAGTCCGTTTTAACCCCTATTTATCTTTATCTGTCCGTAACAGAGATATTTACAATCATGTAAATTTTTATATAATTCTAATTAGTAAAACTCAATAAAAACAGTCCGTAATTATGTTTTTCCGAATTTCGGCCAAATCTAAGGCAAGAACTTTGAACTATGATAACTTGTAAACCGTATGTCCATTTTACCTCATTTTTTGTTCTATATGATCATAATAGAGAGGTGTAGAAATATTTCTAATTTCATCACATTCTAACAATTATAACTCAGTGAAACCAGTTCGTAAAGTTCATGACGCAACTAGTTGTCTAAACAATCAAAATCTCATTATTTCTTTTCAACACTCAATTCTTATTCTAACATGTATTGAACTTAAAATAAAGGATGTTACCAAGAATTTCTGAGTGAGAAAACTCACATTGTACGTGTGAAATGATTGTTGTTCGGTTGTTACTCTTGCCCTCTTATTTTTTTCCATCTTTTTCCTCTTCTTGTTCACTTGTTTTTTTCCTGATTTTCTAATCTTTATGCTATTTAATTTGTTTGTGTGTAAGTAGGGGTATTTGTATAACCTATGGGAGGTGGAAGTGCAAGAGTTGTGGGAGGTGAAGAGGGGAGGAGGGAGTTGCATCATGCCATTACTATACTATGCATTTAACTTCAGCACTAAGTCATTCCTACTTCAGCACTAATTTCCACATGTAGTAATTCTCACGTCACTTATGAAAAAAATGAATTCAATGTATAATGCAATATTGTGGTATGCCCACAGGAAAGAAGAGCAAATGAAATAAATGTCATTACTATACCTTACTTCAGCACTAAATTCACAACACGCCTATCTATTTATTTATTTGTTTTTTTTAATTTTCTTTTATATATTTTTTTAAACCAACCAGAAACTATTATTTTTTTCTGGACTGTTACATTCTCTCCTCCTTAAGCAACATTCGTCCTCGAATGTGAATAAGGTCGTAACATAATCACATAGACACAATAATGTTTATTGTTATTGTAACACTAATTTGGGGCTTCACATTCTCCCTTCCTTAAGAAGCATTTGTCCTCGAATGAGAATAAGGTTGTAACACATGCATATAGACACGCAAATGGCACACATATGAAGTAATATGTAACACATTTTTTTAATTTTTTTATTACCTTAGTCAAATAGGAATGGATATTTGACTTTCATCGCATCTTCAGCTTCCCAGGTGGCTTCCTCTGTGGAGTGATTCCTCCATAGGACTTTCACGGAAGCAATATCTTTATTTCTAAGGCGTTGAACCTTTCTATCAAGTATTTCCACCGGAACCTCTTCATATTGAAGCTCTTCATTAAGAACTATCTCCTGGGGAAGGATGACGCGACTTGGATCGTGCAAGTATTTTCGTAACATTGACACATGAAATACTGGATGCACTGCTTCCAACTCTTGTGGAAGTGCTAATTAGTAAGCCACATTCCCCACTCTTCGCAAGATCTCATATGGCCCAATAAACCTTGAGCTCAATTTCCCTTTCTTACCAAAGCGCATCACTCCCTTCATTGGGGACACTTTTAAAAATATTTTCTCCCCCTCTTGGAATTCAAGATCTCTTTTCCGATGATTCGCATAGGACTTATGACGGCTATGAGCTGTTTTGATCCGCTCCCGAATCATCTGTACCTTATCATTTGTTTCCTGAATGACTTCAGGTCCGAACAGTTGCGTCTCACCCACCTCGAACCATCCAAGTGGAGACCTACATTTTCGTTCATATAATGCTTCAAACGGGGCCATTTGTATGCTAGAGTGAAAACTATTATTGTAGGCGAACTCAATTAGACATAGATGGTCCAACCAGTTTCCTGAAAGTCTAACACACAAGATCGCAACATGTCCTCAAGTGTTTGAATTGTTCGCTCAGCTTGCCCATCTGTTTGTGGGTGGAAAGTCGTGCTTAACTTAACTTTTGTCCCGAGACCCTGCTGAAAACTTTGCCAAAAGTGTGAGGTGAACTGGGAACCCCTATCTGAAATAATTTGTAAAGGAATCTCGTGTAACCGCACAATCTTCTTCAAATAAATCTGTGTTTACTGTGGTGCGCGATACGTAGTCTTGACCGGTAAGAAATGGGTTGACTTTGTAAGCCGATCAATAATCACCCAAATAGAATCATACCCTTCTCGATTTTTCGGTAGACCAGTTACAAAATCCATATGAATCACCTCTCATTTCCACATGGGGACTCCAATGTCCTGAAGTAATTCGCCAGGTTTTTGATGTTCAGCTTTCACCTGCTGACATATAAGACACCTCCCGACAAACTCCGCAACGTCTTTCTTCATCCCGTCCCACCAGTAATTTGCCTTGAGGTCCTGATACATTTTTGTTGACCCTGGATGAATGGAATATCTTGTGTTGTGACCCTCATCTAAGATCTTCCTCCTTAGATCCTTTACCTTAGGAACATATAACCTACCCTTATACCGAAGGGTTCCGTCATTATCTCCCAATGTAAACTGTGAAGGTTTTCCCTGTTGAATCATCTCCCGAAAACCAACAAACTCCGTATCCTCAAACTGACTTTCTTTTATTTCTGAAGCTAAGGTAGACTGCGAGGTATCATGTACCACCACCCTACCTTCACCGATCTCAGTTAAACTAACCCCGAGGTTTCCCAATTTTTGTACCTCATGAACAATACCCCTCTTTTGTATTGCCAAATGGGCCAAGCTGCCCATTGATCTCCTACTGAGTGTGTCATCCACCACGTTGGCTTTCCCAGGATGGTAAAGAATACTAAGCTCATAATCCTTAAGCAACTCTAACCATCTTCTTTGTCGGAGATTCAAATCCTTCTGCGTGGTTATGTACTGCAAACTCTTATGATATGTAAATATGTCCACATGCACACCATACAAATAATGTCTCCATATTCGTAAGGCAAACACCATCGCAGCCAATTCCAAGTCATGAGTTGGATAATTTTTCTCATGTATCTTCAATTGTCTAGATGCATACGCAATAACCTTTCCAAATTGCATCAAGACATATCCTAACCCAACTCTAGAGGCATCGCAATAGACTGCGAACCCTTCTTGTCCCGATGGTAAGGTTAGGACTGGTGCAGTAGTCAACAATTTCTTTAGTTTCTGAAAACTTGCTTCACATGCTTCTGACCACTGGTACTTACCCGCTTTTTGAGTCAACCGGGTCAAGGGAGCAGCAAGACTAGAAAAGCCTTTTACGAATCTTCTATAATACCCACTCAAACCCAAGAAACTTCTAACCTCTGTCGGAGTGGTCGGTTTTGACCAGTTCTTCACTGCTTCTATCTTATGGGGGTCTACCATAATTCCATCCCTTGACACAACATGGCCCAAAAAGGCTACCTTTTCTAACCAAAATTCACACTTTGAAAATTTAGCATATAGTTTCTCATGTTTCAAGACTTGAAGCACTACCCTTAGATGCTATTCATGTTCTTCAACACTCTTACTGTAAATTAGGATATCATCTATGAACACAATCATGAACAAATCTAAGAATGGTTTGAAGATTCTGTTCATTAAATCCATAAAAGTCATTTGGGGCATCGTTAACCCAAAAGACATGACCAAGAACTCATAATGGTCGTATCGGGTTCTAAAGGTTGTTTTGGATATATCATCTGGATTTATTTTCAGCTGATGATATCTCGAACGGAGATCAATCTTGGAAAAATAGCTAGCACACTGAAGTTGGTCAAAAAGATCATCGATTCTTGGTAATGGGTATCGGTTCTTGATCGTGACCTTATTGAGCTGCCGATAATCGATGCACATACGGAGCGATCCGTCTTTCTTCTACACAAACAGGACTGGTGCACCCCAAGGGGGGTTTAATTCGATACAACGCGCAAAACCTTACCAGCCCTTTACATATGAACAAGAAAACCCTAGGCCTTATAAAGCCTTTATCCAGAAGATCCTTCAATTGTTCTTTTAACTCCCTCAATTCAGCTGGGGTCATTCGATATGGAGGAATAGAAATGAGTTTTGTACCCGAAATTAACTCTATAGCAAACTCTACCTCTCTATCCGGAGGAAGGCCTGGAAGAGCTTCAGGAAAAACCTCCGTAAAATTCCGAACAATAGGAACATCATTCACTGCTGGGGATTCTTTTTGGGTATCCACTATATTAGCTAGATATGCGTACTCCACTCTGTGACTTCTCAATAACCTTTGAGCCCCAAGGTATGAAATAAACTGACCCGAGGATATTTCAATCCTACCCTTTATAACAACTTCTGGTTCTCTGGGAAAAGTTAATCTCACTATCTTTCGCCGACAATCTAACATGGCATAACATGTCGACAACTAATCCATACCCAAAATGACGTCGAAGTCTACCATATCAAGTAGTACCAGGTTCACCATTGTTCCCCTGCCATTCACTTCTAATGGGAAATTATTTACCACCTGAGAGGCCCAAATTGAGGCCCCTACTGGTGTCATAACCTCAAAAGGTTCACTTAAATAAGAAGGTTCTACGTGTACATTCTTAGCAAAACCCATTGACACATATGAAAATGTAGAGCCGGGATCATATAATACAAATGCAGGAATACTCGAGACCAGCAAAATACATGTGACCACCGCATTAGATGCTTCTGTCTCATTCCTCTAGGGTAAAGTGTAGAGCCGATTAGAATTGTTGGGTTGTTGACCTCTCTGACTCTGGCGGGGTTGGTTCCCCTGATTTCCCCTGTAGGTAGTTGTGGTTGCTTCTGACCTCCCCTGAATAGATTGAGTTTGGGCCTCTTTTTGCAATCCCTGACATAGTGGCATGACTCTCCACAGTTATAACATGCCTTCGTTAAGAGCCGACATTCTCCAGTGTGTTTCCTTTGACAAATCTTACAAATCGGTTTGTCACCTCCTGTGTTAGGGTTGGTGGCCTTGTCCTTGCTACCTTGGTAATTAAACTAACTGTGCCCCTTAGGCTTGAAATAAGATCGCCTTGCATTGGTTGGTCCTCAAGATCCCTTACTAACCTCCCCGCTCGATTTTGACTCTGATTAAATGATCCTGACGTCCGAAATCTCTTCTGCGAATATTCTCTTTTTGCTTTAACGAAACCTTCTACCCTCAAAGCCATATCGACAATCTGAAGATAAGTTCGATCGTTGGCTAACACCACCACCTTCTCTGCTATGTTCGGGTTTAAACCTTCAACAAATCGCTTGACTCCCTCCATTTATGTAGGGACGACATGTGTGTTGTATGCCGATAACCTCACGAACTGTGTATCATATTCTTGTACACTGCGGTCACCTTGCTTCAACTGTTCAAACTCCCGTCTGAACGCATCCTTGTGCGTATTAGGCATGAATTTCTCAATGAATGCCGCTCTAAACCCTCCCCAAGTCATTGGTGGTGACATCGGGGGACGATTTTTCCTAAAATTTCTCCACCATACCCCCGCATCATCCACTAGTCGTGCACCTACCAAGTTGACGCCCTGCGTCTCCACGCATCCCAATGTGAACATTAAGTCTTCGACTTCATCGAGGAATACTATCGGGTCGGCCTTGGGGTCCTTCCCTGAGTAAAGTGGTTCCCTTCTCCTCATAAAATTTGCCCATATCCTATCAGGTACTGCTTGAGCTTCTACACTCTCGGTCCGTGGTGCAGTCGCAATCGGTCCCTGGGCCGTCTGGTTCTGGTTCGGGGCTATGACATAGATACTAGGTGCGGGCGGAACCATGTATGGAACTGCAGCTGTCATTAGCTCTATGAGTCTATCTAGTTTTTGTCCCACCATTTCTTGGGCCATTTGACTCTCGTTCTCTCCAACATTTTCTCCGCTTCTTTCAGACACCACTACGTCAACTGGAGGTACATGAGCTTCGTGATGAACCTCCTCTTGAGCCCCCGTGATTTGTGAATTCACCATTTTCTGTGAAGACAAACACACTCATATTTTAGAAGACGGAATGTCTACTCTAGCTCTTAAAATTTTCTTATAGTTCATAAGCATGCAACATCACAAGAAAACGCAGATTAACTAGACAATAATGACGACTCATAACTTGCATTAATAATGCTTCATTCCTCATATTTGAAAATATTTCATGACATTACAATACATCAGAGCATGTCATTCTATGTCATTCCCTATAGCTCTCTTACTCGAACATGCACCTACTACAACACGTTCTAAAGGGCTTAACCGCATAATTCGCCTATTCTGCCGATTGGCATTCAACTCTCTGTGAACCTTTTTCTTTGCTTCCCTTTCCATTTCGCTCATTCTTTCCCTTACTACTATTACCTGAAATAGAAATTTGGTCAAGGAATCTTCTGTAACATCTTCTCTTAGCATCTTTGCCCCTCTGAATGAGGATTGAATTTTTCCGGGACAGAGTTGAATATTATCTGTAATATGACTCCAATCGGAAAGTTGAAGAAGGTCGGGTCGTAGGAATGCATTTTCTGTCTACTCCTAAGCAAATACGCACAAAGTATGATTGTGTCGCCCATATACTCGTTAAAATCATCTCCCGAGTTCATCTTACGACGCATGAATTCTTTCTGAGCTTGCATTTCCTTTGCCTGTTCCTCGAGTACTTCCCTCTTTGTTGAAACTCTCCTTATAATCACCATCTACACAACAATTATTGGTCAGTATAACGTTGTACAATCTTCTTTCTAACCCGCGTAAAGGAGGTAGTATAAGAAACAAGTCTTGAAAAAGACTCAAGATAGGCACGAGAAGAGTATGAAAGAAGGGAAACTTTAGGATGTTATTCCGTTCACTTATTACTAAGGTGGCGCGCACACCGTCGCAATAAGTAACCGTTCAAACACCCAACTCGAAGAAACTTCCTAGAATCTCTTAACCTGGTTTAGCTTTGATACCAACTTATCACGCCCCGACTTTTTCTAAGCCTTTACTTAGGGCGTGATGACACTTGGATAATTATTTCTCACCAGAAGCACCATTTAATTCTCTTTATTTAGAAATTTAGACTTATATTTAAGCACGGAGTCATTAATAACAATAAAAATAAAGAAATATGTTTATGACGTTATTGAAAACATAACGCGAGCCCATGCTCGTGCAAATACTATTTTTACATAAATATACTGACAAAGATTATTCTAAGTTGGAAAGGAGACCATCCCACACGGGCATTTCCCGAGACACTGAAACTGATATTTTGAACCTGACGAGTACCAAGCCCGAAGCAATGAATTTGGTACGACAAAGAGGCTGTGGGACGATCGCTAGTCTTGACGTGGAGTCTTTTCCCTATCACGCTTTCCTGAAACATGTTAAAATAAAGAGTTAGCCCTACCATCTGGGGCTGAGTGAGAACCTTACCCTGCAATTCAAAGTAACACCACAATATTCCAAGTGCAATCACATTATAACGCCATCAGCATATTACAAAAACATATTAGGTTACAACACTTTTAAATATGCAGCAACTCCTCATAGGAAATTCTTAGTTTAACTAACACTTTATTTTATCTCGTATTATACATTAAGACATTCCCTTGCATTTCCATATATTTGTTGCATTTACATATTTGTGAACGCGTATTCACTTTTCATATTTGTCGCGGCGTGCAACCCGATCCAAAGTATTTATATATAGGTGAACACGTATTCATCTTTCATATTTATTGTGGCGTGCAACCCGATCAATTCTATTTATGTATTTGTGAACACGTATTCACTTTACGCTTTGTTGCGGCGTGCAACCCGATCCATTATGTTTACGTATTTGTGAACGTGTATTCACTTTACGTTTTGTTGCGGCGTGCAACCCGATCCATTATGTTTACGTATTTGTGAACGCGTATTCACTTTACATTTTGTTGCGGCGTGCAACCCGATCCATTATGTTTACGTATTTGTGAACGCGTATTCACTTTACGTTTTGTTGCGGCGTGCAACTCGATCCATTATATATTTATATATTTATGTGAACACGTATTCACTTTTCATATTTTTCAGAGGGTCAAATAAGTAATATTCTCTTTCCCAGCATTCCGCCATTCATACTTGTAATGATTATAACTTTTCAATCATAACTCAAACTAAGGTGTTTCTCAAGCTGAAACTAAGGTAAGACGGGGATCTTTCACTGTACCAAATTTCATTTACAACTACTTTGGGTAACTAACACAAACTTATCCTCAAAACAGCCACATGAAATTTGTTTCGGCAGAACTTTTATTAAACAGAACCAAATCTTAGAATAGTCATAACTCCTAATCTGTAAACCCGTTGAAGCCCCATAAAATCTCAAAACGACGAGAACAGAGAGATACACGTCTCCATGTGAACCATCCTTTCATATTATGTACCATTTGGTACAGGTTTATACTTTTATTCGCTGCCCTTCCTGGATCTCAATAGATCCGAGGCAGAAACTTTAAATAGCGATAACTCTCAATACATAAGTTGGATAGACCTCCGTAAGGTCTCAAAATGTCCACAACAGAGAGATCTAGAACTTTCATTTAACACCAATTTTCATATTTCTCACGGATTTGTACAGTTTTACGTTTCAGCGTCCTGCCCTTCTGGATTCCGATGAATCCGAGGCCAACAATATATATATAACTCACGCAAGTCCAGCCTACACATGAATACAGACCTCTAAGAGTTTGAGCAGTAAACTATGACGGGATAAGGCCCCGCCGTACCCCTGAATATACATAGCCATAATGGAAGACCTGTGCCAAAATGACAAGCTCCGGAACATTGGAGATATCCCAAAATGCTTACCAAGGATCCTAAGCTCACGGATCACCCAACTGAGTACCTAATACCTGCGGGCATGAACGCAGCCCCCCGAAGGGGGTCAGTACAACAAGGTACCAAGTATGTAAACATGAAGTACAGTAAACAAGATCATAACTGTACAAAAGAATGACAGGGACAAGTATGAAAATCAAATACTAGATCCTACCGTGCCAAAAATAAGAGCCAACTGTACCTTGTATCATTGTACCCTGCACTAATCGCACCGTATTGATGTATCAACGTACCCACTACTCATGTATCAGACATGTCGATGTACCACTGTATTACTGTATCACTGTATCGTTGTATCATTGTACCTACCGTGACATATAAAATAAGAGTCAACTGTACCTTGTATCATTGTACCACTGTACCATTGTACCATTGTACTACTGTACCTTATAAAAATGAAAGTCATCGTATCTGTTTTCATATAACGCATCCCGACCCTTTAGTGAGGGACTCGGTGAAATCATCAGTGTAACATGTCCCGGCCCTTTAGTGAGGGACACGGTAAAGACTGTTTTATATACTGTCCGACCTTTAGTGAAGGACTCGGTGTATCGCATAACGTATCCGGCCCATTTGTGGGACTCGGTGTTATGAGAGTAAACTGTAAATTTTCAAAATAGAAAATCAACCGTACCTTTTTGAAGTGAAAGTCATCTAAACCTGAGTATCATGTACTCGCATCACAGATCTTGTCCATGGAACCTGAGTATCTTGTATTCGCATCATGGATCTTGTCCATGGAACCTGAGTATCTTATACTTGCATCATGGAACATGTCCATAGAATAAATATATATACAAGCCTGAGTATCATGTACTCGCATCACGGATATTGTCCATGGAACCTGAGTATCTCGTACTCGCATCATGGAACATGCCCATGGAATATTATAATATCATGAGACTCGAACCCGCATCATGGAAACATGTCCATGGAACCATACACATATATAAATTTGTCGGCCCTAGTGAGGGACGCGGTGATGTGGAAATATAACACTTGCACAAATAGCTATCATGAGTAAACATATGCAAGTTAAATAATCCTTGACTCTCATTAGAACGAATAGAATGAACTATCATTTTAGAAAAACTCATGGCATTACCATGTCATGTAATATTAGGGACTTGAACCCAATAGCACCATGTACGTCCGCCGTACATCCTTTTTATAAAAGAATTATATCGTATAATATTAGGGACTTGAACCCAATAGCACCATGTACGTCCACTGTACATCATTTCATTTATAAAACCACAAGACACTAGCACATGTAGTATCAAGGCACTTCCACATTTTAAAATCAAGTTACTTACACTTTTAAACTCAAGTAACTCATACTTTTAAAATCAAGGCACTTACACCTTTTAAAAATTGAAGCACTTTCACATCTTCCATTTTGGAAAAACCAATGTGATACCATGCCTTCCTTTCTAGAATAACCAAGACAATACCATGACTTCCTTTTTAGAATAACCAAGACAATACCATGTCTTCCTTTTTAAAGAAAAACCAAAGATATCAGCACATGTAACTTCAAGGCACTTTCACTTATAAAATCAAGTCACTTACACTTTATTTAGAGACACCCAAGATACTATCATATCTTTCATTTTTAAATCCTCATTTGGAAAATCAAGTCACTTATACTTCATTTAGAGACACCCAAGATACTATCATATCTTTCATTTTTAAATCCTCATCTGGAAAATCAAGTCACTTATACTTTTCAAATCAAGTCACTTATACTTTTCAAATCAAGTCACTTATACTTTTCAAATCAAGTAACTTATACTTTTCAAATCAAGTCACTTATTCTTTTAAAATCAAGTAACTTATACTTTTCAAATCAAGTCACTTATTCTTTTCAAATCAAGTAACTTATTCTATCAAGTATCATTTTAAAACCTCATTTGGTAAATCAAGATACTTATCAAACCAAGTATCACTTTAAATCCTCATTTGGTAAATCAAGACACTTATCATATCAAGTATCATTTTGAGATTAAGATCCAATAAAACTACGTACGTCCACAGTACACTTACTTCAAATAAACAACTTTCAAAAGAAGAAAGGATAGTTCACACACCGCTTGTCGTCTGTACCAACTCGATAATCTAAATTGCCTCGCTTCATACGCTAACATTATGGAAACATTTACATAGTGATAACCGATCCGAATTGCTAAATTAATCCATTTTATGATCCTTTAGCAGGTTATATATTAATAATGATCTTATCTAATCAGTTGTGAACCTAGAAAGTGCAAAACGAACTGGTTATACCTTTTCCATTTAACGCTGCAATGGTTTGTTCGATACCTTTTCTCATTAGTGTTGTAACTTAGCAAGATCAACTCGACTCTAATACTTCCTAAAAACTCTTACCAACATCTCCCATAAGACTTGGTAAGGACTTAGAAATAATTTAGACATGCCTTTAACATAGAATCAATAACATGAATACTCCTTAACTTCTAAGAGTAGAATGAATCATGAAACAATACCACATGTTTATTTCATACTTAGAACATGTCAAACGAAGGAAGAGGTTCACATACCTTATTGACGAACTAACCAACTTGATAACTAGAATCCGCCTCAAGTATTACTTCAACTTATAAATACCATAACACGTATATTAACTCCATGCCCACTAGAGTAGGTTATATACCAAGTAATGATTCTCTTTTCTTATAAATGTTTGTACAACACTTCCCCTATTTATACGTACTTTTCCACCTTTCAATAAGGCCATTTTCATCAACAACCAAGCACCAATTAAGGGTGTTGACACCCAATTTTGACCCATCTTTTAGTCATTTCTTGCAATTTTAAGTATTTTAGGACACATCATTTTAATCACCATTTTTGGCATTTTTGTATATTTTTTACCTAACATTCTATGTTGTTTTATTTTTGTAAATTGGCATCATCTTTTTACTTTAATTAGGTATTAAACATTTTCAAATATTATGTTATTATTGTTGCGCGATCATTTTATTTTACTAATTTTGCATCTCTTTAAATAATTAACTGACATCCCGTCTTTACTTTTAATCAGGCATTAAATATTTGCTAAATATTGTATTTTATTATTATTGCATCGACATTTGCATTTTTATAATTTTGCATCTTTTTAAATAATTTTTCTTTTTAATAATTAACCCGTTTTGCATTTCATCAAATCAGTCCAGTCCAATCCGCCAAAAACCGAAGCTCAAACTGAGGCCCAATACTCCTTTCATCTTTTCCCCCCAATACCTAATACCCAAACCCAAAACCCTAAACCTAATCTCACACTATAAAATAAACACTTCACCCATTTAAAAAAGCAACCCCAGCCGCACAACATAGGACCCCATCCGTCTACCCCTCTCTCTTAAAACCTAAGCAGCAGCCTACTACCCCCCCCCCCCAGCCGCACAACACCATCACATCCCCTGTCAATTCGGTCGCCCTCTCCCTGCCTCCCCTCGTCGAACCAACATCTCACCATCACTCACTACTCCCGTCGAAGACCCTCAACCCTCTGTCCGCATGAGCTCCGGCGAACCATCACCACCTCTGCCCAGCATCGACACGCAACCCCCTTCCCCGCTGCCATTCCCGTCGACCACTACTCGTCGACCTTATCCCCTCCATCTCCATACACACCCACATACAACACTCCCGTCGAACCTCCCGTCAATCCCCAACACCACCGTCGCCCGTCGACCACCACTACTGGAGCGCCACCCTACGTCGATACCCCACTGTCCTGTCACCGTTAAACCCCCACTGACCCGTCGACCCCACACCCTCGTTTCCCGTCGCCCACAGCCCGTCGACCACCACCACAATGAGCTACCACCACTGATTTTCTCCATGTTTATTGGTTGATTTTCGCCATGTTTGTTGGCCATTTTTACTACTTATGCTTTGCTATTTGACTACTGATTTTAACCATGTTGCTGGACTGATTCGGTCATTGTTGCTGGACTGATTTTTGATTATTTGCTGGATTGATTTTCAGCCATTTTTCGCTACTGATTTTCGCCATGTTTGATGGACTGATTTTCAGTCGTTGTTGCTACTAATTCTTGGTTATTTTAATGGCTTGATTTTGGTCATTGTTACTACTGATTTTCGGTCATTTGTTGGGCTGATTTTAGGCATGTTCTGGACTGATTTTCGCTATGTTTTGTGGATTGATTTTCGCTATGTTTTGTGGACTGATTGTTGACCTTTTGGACTGATTTTGGTCATTGTTGCTGGACTGATTTTTGGCCTTTTCGGACTGATTTTTCGTCAATTTTGTTGGCTACTGCTTCGTTGTTTTTTGGTTATTTCTAGACTGGTTTCCGCTGTTTTACTGTCGCTGGACTGAGTTTGACAATCTTGCCCCCTTTATTTTATACTGATTGGAACAGTTTCTTATTTCCAAAAGAACAGATACTGCACTGTTGTTATTTTACTGGTTTGAACATGATACTGCACTTTGATTGACCAATGAAAAAGTTATCCGTCGATTTTTGAGGCCTCCACAATTGCAAAGACGGAAAATCAAATAAATGAAGTTTTCTGGGCAATGATGATTTCTTCCACTTACACCGGATAACCAACATGCGCTGGAAAGGCGAATTCTCGCAACCGCACTTGTTTAGGATGTCCTACTTTATTTTTATATATATCTGAGCCCTCAGTGTTTAAAACTATTACTGTTTTGGCGCGGATTCGAAGGTTTTATCTATTTTATTATTTTCTAGCAATATTGGCCGATGAAGGAATCTCTGTCTGATTTTCAAGGCCTCCCCTGTGCAAAAGACGGATTTATTTTTGCTTTATTTATTAATTCTTGTTATTACTTTAAAATTATTTATTCTATTACTAACACTTTTACTAAGTGTTTATGCAGGTATCCGGGGATGCATTTCAAAAAGAATGTCTCGGATTTTTATTTTATGCCGCATTTAATTTTAGCTTTATTATTCTGTATTGCATTTCGTTGTAATTGTAAATTATGTAAAAATGCTTAGAATAGGTAGAATAAAAAGGCTATAAATAATTAACCTAGGTTTGAACGGATAACCGCAAGTTAGCGGATCTTAAAGGATGCCTAACCCCTTCCCTTTAGGATAATAAAGAACCCTGATCCAGAATCTCATTAATTTCGCAGACCTTTAAAAAATGGAGATCATTTGTAGTATTTTATGCTACATTTTTAGTGTCCTAATTCACTATAATAATTAGGTGGCGACTCCTTTAAATACATTTAGGAATCAACCATACGTGGTACTCCCGTTTCGACTCCGGTTAAAATGGGGCGTTACAAAGGGCACAACCAAAACAGCAACCAAAGGGGATTACACGCCTACTTCACGTGTATAATTCAGCCCCTTAATCCATATAAAAACAGCTCACAAAAATTGTATGTGTTCCACAACAACAAGGGTAAAATGTGAGGCCTTTTAACACCTTTCTACATCCTTATTCCCTTAGGACTTTCATTAGCAATTACTACACTTAAAAATGCATATTGCTGGCTGATTTTCCAGCATTTCAACACCACAAAACAGTCTCTTAAAACTGCATAACAATATCCAACTGTTTTATAGTATATATGGCCAACAACCCCAATACAATTACCCTTTCCATAATCTTTTTTAATCCAATTCAAGTCCAATACTTTAATACAATCATATCAACTTATCAACAACAATATTACTTCATTATATCATGCAATAGGTGACGTTAACAACAACAATAACCAACGAAACCAATGTCCCGAAAAACTGCCCATTCTCGGCCATTTCCTCTAAAATTGTCCAAACACTTTTTATTCTTCATTCTTCTTAATACAAGTTCATCTATTAAATACTACAACATGTAATATACAATTACTTCAAGAGAAGAAGAATTATTACCTTATTTCTTAGCCAAAATAGTCCACACTTTACACGGCCAACACCCTCACTTTTGCACCACTTCTTCAAGATCCAATCACACACATGCACTCTCTACAAGCTTGCAACCATCTTCCTTTCTTGTTTTTCTTCCAAGAAGTTCATAACAAGTTTAGGATTTTCGTGGTTGCCCAAAACCGTGAGCCACTAATGGAGGGTTAATCTTGGCTTAGCACCTAATCAAGGTGCTTAATCAAAGAGGATTAGTAACTCTTGAACTTCACTTTTGGCTAAGAGAGATTCTCAAAAATATTGGGAGAAGGGAGAAGATAAGAGAGCTTGGAGAAGGTATTGTGAGCTCAAAGTCTTGCAAGACTTATCATAAATACAAGTGGAGTCTTCACAAGACAAGTGGAGGGGGACACATGTCGCCCTCTCATTTGTCATAATTTCTCTTCACAACATAATATCTACATTTGGCCAAAATATCTAAAAATCGAAGGGCCCCACTAAATTGTGAAATTTTCGGCGGGCCCCATATTATCAATTTCAAGACTTCATAATCCAATTAGAAGAATTAAACTCCAGGTTAATAATTTTCGCCTTCACATTCTTCCGAAATTTTTCTTTAAGAAAATGTAAAAATTCTTTCCTTTCAAAATTCAAATTTTATTTCCTTACGTACGTTCTCATATTAACGCCTTGGAATTACGGGGTGTAACAAATTCACCATTGAATATGAATTAGAAGATTGTTAAAAATCGTGGTGCGCCCGTATGCCAGAAGCAATATTCGCAGGTAATTGGGAGTTTGATGTACATAACAAACCACACCCGACCTGATATCGCTTATACATTCAACAAGTTGACTGGGTTTACCCGTAATCTAAGTGATTATCATTGGAAATCATTGAATCGAGTACTACGGTACCTAAAATACACGTTAACCTACAGGTTGCATTATTCGAGATATCCAGTTGTACTAGAGGGGAACAGTGATGCAAACTGGATATCTGATATAGAGAATACCAAGTCTACCAGTGGATATATATTTACAATTGGTGGTGGGGCTGTGTCTTGAAAATCCTCTAAGTAAACTTGCATCGCCCGATCCACGATGGAGTCAGAGTTTATCGCTTTAGACAAAGCAGGAGAAGAAGCTGAGTGGTTTCATGACTTCTTAGAGGATGTCCCGTGTTGGGACAAACCCATACCTTCTGTAATGATCCACTGCGACAGCCAGTCGTCTCTAGGAAGGGCACAAAGTTCTATGTATAACGGCTAATCTTGTCATATTCAACGGAGACATAAGACCGTTAGACAGTTGATCACCACGGGTATTATTTCCATTGATTATGTAAAATCAAAGGAGAGCATAGCAGACCTTTTGACTAAGGGCATACCCAGAGATTAGATGTTATGTCAGTCTAGGGGAATGAGCTTAAAACCCAAACAATGAGGACTGATACAGTTGTAACCCAATCTTACTGACTGGAGATCCCAGGAATTAGGTTCAATGGGAAAACTAAGTTGTAAAGGTTCAGTTGAGCTCTTCGGTGAAAGCAATAACATTTTAGGTTATGATTTCTGTAAGAAATGTAAACGCAAGGTCGTTCCCAAGATAGACATTAAGTGATATATGCAGTGTGGGTAGAGGTTAAGTTTCCAAAACCTTTAATGATCCTCAACGGTTGAGGTTAGATTTGGGGAAACTTTTCATGATTCCTAAAACTTGTTAAGTGGGGTATAGTAGGATACCTTGTAGGAGACCACATATTTAAGTGCGAGAACATGTCGCATCAAATGAACACACTTAAGAATCCAAGAAGTGTTCACGGCCACAAAAAAATAAAATATTATGAAGAACAGAGTAAGGAAAGTTGTTGTGTTGGTACTATTGACTTGGCTTACACTAAACACTGATGTTAACCACACAGTAAGTAAGTTCGATGGTATTCAACTATGGAAGGTTCAAAGCTGAAGCTACCGCAATATCGGTCTGCTGAAAGCTTACTGGAAAGGCATCCTGTTAGTGCGCCAAAATCTCTTTTAAGAGGGGATTGTTAGAAATTTACTAATGTGGAATTAAGTTTATCCCATTATTTATGACTCAGACAATTGGGGCCCCGCACGTCGAAAATGTCATTTCCACAGACGTGTATTCGTAGTGCCAAGTATCGTAAATTTCATTAGTGAAAGAGATATTGGTACGTAATTAAAGTGTTAGAGACATAAAATGATGGATGGTTATTGGCCAAATGATAAGTATTCCACGTTGGTAAATGAAGAAAGAAGTGTGCGAAGTGTAAGATAAAACGAGTCGGAAAGGGCCGCGACATCAACCCGTCGGAGCCGCGGCGCCGGAGGGTCACAGCGCCTCCAAGCCAGCGTTGCGGCTCTAAATGGGCAGTAGATACTGGAGTCGCGGCTCTTCCGAGGCAGAATATGCGACAGAAGCTGAAATTTCTGACTCTTGAGCTAGTTTTGGAGCATTGAATCTCCATTACTTGGCACATGAATGCATCCATTTATTTGGCTGATTGTAACCTCTCAATAAATGACATTACATGGCGATTGAAAGGCATTAGTTGGCTAATTGAGAGATCATCTTCATTAGCACTATAAATTGAGGATTTGACTCAATTGAAAAAAACACTCAGAAATTTCTGAACTTCTTCCTCTCTAGCATCCTTCAAACACTCAAAGTTCTTCTCTAGAAACACTTGAGTTTCCTTGCTCATTTGTTAGTTGTTGTTTTATCTTGGGAGACTATTTCCCGTTAACGTAAAAGGATATATACGTGGCAATCTTGTCTTAAAGACAAAGTGACATCACTCGACTCAGCGGATTCTCAAGAAGCTTGTATTTGTTATTGTTTCCTGTTTTGTAATCTTTGTAATATTTACTTACTTCTTGTTTACAATTGTTGTACTTACAGGAGCTCCGGCGATGACGGGAGGCATGCCGTCGGTGTTAGCAAAGTGAAGAGGAATCTCCGATCTGAGAACGGAATGCCAGATTGAGCCACTGAAGAGTGAGAGATAAATACAAGTCATATAGCTATGGATAATATTTAACATATAAATTTTAGCTATGAGATGTAATTAAAATAAAGTATAGAGTGAAGTCCACTTGGTTTTGGGAAACAATAACCCTTTCACATTTTGAATGGAACAATAAACTCCACTTGATCTTAAATCTATGACTAGAAATATATTGGATTATTGCATATATTTTAAAATGTCAAAAATGACCCTCATTAGTATAAATTATGATATATTTTTTAGTAATTAAAATTTTTGAGTAATAATATTTTATAATTAAAATTCATATATCTCTTTTTTCTTTTTCTTTTTCTTTTTCCTTTCAATTTTCAAACCAGAACATTAGGCTTCATGATATATTTTTTAATTTTAAAGTTAAAATCTTGATATATCTCGCTATTTATATTATTACTAATATTAAAAATTTACTACAAATTTTCATAAAGCACCTTTATTTTCATGTTATATTTGTGAGTGGTAATGTGTAAAACGGAAAAATAACAACAACAATAAATTGTAATAAAACTTGGAAATGATCAAATAGAAGGGCTTGCTGAGTCGACCAAATTCTTGATCTATCCTTAAGATAATATTGCCCCGTATATCCTTTCAACGGTTGTAATGGCAACTTATCTCCCAAGATAAAATAGCAATCAAACAAATGAGCAAAGGGAACTCAAGTGTTTGCTTTGGAAGAAAGATTTTTGAGTGTTTTGTGATTGCAAGAGAGGAAGAAGTATTTCAGATTTCAAGTGTTTTGCAAATGAGCCTAAGGCCTTATTTTATAGTGTTGTGAAGATGACTCTCCAATTGCCCGTGTAATGGCCTTGAATGACCATGTAATGGCCTTGATTATGAAGTGTTAATTCAGACAAATAATGGCTGAATTCATTTAGGATGTAATGGAGGTTTAATGCCTCAAAAACCAGCCCAAGAGTCATGTTTTTTCGTCTCCCTTCACAGTCTCTGGACTACCGGCGCCGCGGCCGAGTTGGCATCGTGGCCCTGCTGGGTGGCGCCGCGGCGCTCAAACTTCAGAGAGTTGGCGCCGTGGCCCTGCAGTTTGGCGTAGCGGCCCGATCATGACTCGTTTCATCTTTAAACACATTTATACACTTCTTCCTTCATTTACCAACGTGAAACCAACGTCATTTGGTCAATAACAGTCTATTATCTTACGTCTCAAACAATTCGTATACGTACCAATATCTCTTCCATTTAAGGAAATTATGATCATTGGCATTGTATGTACACGTGTGTGGAAACAACGTTTCCGACGTGTGGGGCCCCTAATGTTTGATTCGTAATTAAATAGGATTAACTTTATTTCACGTTTAATAAATATTTCCAACAATATTTTGCATACTCAAAGTTGTAAACTATTTATTGGTAAATTTTAAAGTTAAAACCTTGATATATCTCGTTATTTATATTATTACTAATATTAAAAATTCACATACGAACTTTATGCATTCTTTAATTTTTTCCACGAAAGAAATACGATAAACCATCTTAAATTCATAGCCTGTCACAGTCACAGATACCAAAACAGAATCAGGATTATCATAGATTAGTAACTTAGAGTTTTGTGATGGTTACATATGATTTTAGTTAAGCTATTTCCATTACAGATATTGCTTCATCGCAAAGAAGTGAGGATCTATACTCTCTAGTGCTTTAATTATCATAGATTAGTAACTTTATGCATTCATTTAATTTTTAGTCTCATTACATGTTACTCCTTCCAAATAAAAAAAATGTCTCACTTAACTTTTATTTTTTAATCAAAAGAGTGTACATTTATCAAATAAAAAAAATCTTATTTTTTCAAATTTTCCCTTATTAAGTGTTAGATGACTAAATCTCAATACTTATTTAATTAGAGATATTTTAGTCAAATTACCTATTTTTATCTAAAAGTTAATATTTTCTTAAAAGGTGTGCAAATGACTAAGTGAACATCGGAGGGAATAACTTTTATTTTCTTAAATTCAATTTACATAAAATTCATAAACTCCCCCATTTCAAAGTTTGTATCACATTCTTTTTGGTCCGTTTCAAAATATTTGCCTCTTTCCCCTTTTAACAATTCTTTAATTTCAACTTTTCACATGACATATTTAAGATTACAAGATTAAAAGATATTTTGATATATTTTTCATATCTTTAATTTAAGACCACAAAATTCAAGTCAAAACCAAACAAATATTTTGAAATACAGGAAATAACTAATCTTGCAAACGTTTGACGATATCGAAGTTAACTATACTGGTGCCACATCAGATAGTATTATTCCTATTTTCAATTTGTTTGTCTTATTTTTCTTTTATCCGTTTCAAACTAATCATTTTTTTATAGTTACTAACTCTTTAATCTTTATCGAAAATGACTCGTTTATAACGGCGATGGTATGGATGAGCCATTTTAATAACGACGATGACATAAATGAGTCAAACTATTGACGAGTGACATAAAGCCATTTCCGATAGTTCAATAGCATATTTGAGCATTTTCTCCACCCAACATCCTATATGACATATATTTAAGACCACAAAATTTCAAAGAACATTTTAATATATTATACACATTTTTGAATATATGTACGAAATTAAAAATTCTTCTTTATTTTCTTAAACTCCGTACAAACTCAAACTAAGACACAAATTAAATGGAGGGAGTAATTACCTAAACGTCCCAAGTTTGAGAAATGGCTCAACATAAAAATCAAGCGTACAGTCCAATTAACAACTTATTCAATTAATCATGATCTTGCTTACTATTAACAAGTGTCTAATAAAACACACTATAACTACCAATTTATGAATACATTTAGCGTTAAACAATTCTAACTATCTCAAGTAGTGCGTGTATGGGGTGGTTTAGTTCGGATTTAAAAATTATCGGTTATCTGTTTGTAGACATGTTAAACCGTTAAAAAACCGTTAAGATATCGGTTACTGAGTTATTGTGTTAATCGGTTGTTGATCGTTATCGATTTAACCGTTAAGATTTCACACGAACTTTTACAAGAACAAAGAACCCATTTTCAAAACTTGTGCAGCAAAGTCATATACTATTCTCTCCAATGTACAACAACAACAACAACATACCCAGTGAAATCCCTGGGGTCTGGAACTAATTACTCTCTCCAATGTGGAGGATGAAAATCTATTTTCAGGTGGGGTGTCTCGAAGCAACTATCCTTATTTTGTTTCTGATAAGATTGAAAAGTATTTTAGTTGATTATCCTTGAATCAAGCAATTATTACAAATCAAGGAAAAACAAAAAGAACAATGAAGATATCAATACATGTCCAAGGATATAAAAAAAACTGTAAAAACAAACCTATGATATGCTATTCCTAAACAGGGCTATTGTTCGTAAGCATGCAAAAACCATGCTTAGCTGAAATGAAGAACAATGATGATGCATTCAGGTAATTCTCAGTCACTCTCTACAACAGCAGAAATATTTATGTAATTTGAGTCCAGTTCAACAGAAAAGTTTATGTAATTCTCAGCCTCTCCAACGGATAGAAGAGTTGGAGAAATCGAAGAAGGAAAACAAAAATTAAGGGCTTGAAATCGAAGGAAAACAAAAATTAAGAAAACTAAAGATATAGGAAAGGGTATAATTATAATCAAATAAATGATTATCGATTCACCCATTAACAAAAGTGACAAAACGACCGATAACCCAATAACTATATAACACCACCCAATACTCGAACCAGTAACCCATTAACATAAACTGTTAACCTAATAACACAATTATCAATTCGGGTTATTAGTTTAACGGTTAATTTGCACAGCCTAATCTCAAGCACTTAGTGATATGTAAAGTTTGTGTTTACTATACAACCAACTTAAAACAGATAACATGCAACGATACCAACTTAGAGGTTGCACTTTAACACGTTCAACGTCATAGTTGAATGATGAAATAGAATATGCTAGTAAGAGCTCTCATATTAACATGAGAATGAGATGATGACTCTTTAAACGGAAATAAATGAGTGAGAATAAGGTTATAGTAGTTTTAACCATTATTATATTGTCATTCGCAGTAATCAACAACCTAATTATGATTATACTTATTACCAGTGTGCAGAGTATGAGAATTCAAAATCATGCCTTGAAAGGCAAATTATACAATTGTATTGGGATGAAATAGACACGAATAAATGGGTATCAAGATTCAATAACTGACCAAACTGATTTGGGATTGTGATGTAACTTTGTTGTTGTATCTAACTTTAATCACAGATCTATCCAAGACTAAGATATGAATACCGCACAACCATGATCCTTACAATAAAAAGAGCTAATAATAGTATCAAACAAATTTTTGACAGTAATAGTACATATGTTTGTTAATACGAATATTATACAACATAAAGTGCTCCCAAAGCAAATTCCCGGACTCAAATAGAAATTGCTCAGAAAAGTGTATGCAGATTCTGCATTATCTCTGTACATTGCATGAATATAAGTGAACAAAAAACAGCTGCTGTAATGTCCAATCACAAAAGTGCGGTATGGAGAATGTAACCAAAAAACTATTTACCGTAGAGGCAATAGAGAGCTCATCTACCCAAAATGTCAGTCAAAACTGAAACAATTGGAAAAGATCCTATGGAGACAGGGTGGCGCTAGTAGCTCAAACCACTCTGCTATGAACCGTGTGCCACAGGTCCAATCTAACAGTCAAATTGACATCTGAGCTTGTGAAGTGTGAACCTATTGGCCTAAGTGAACATAGTGTATCCACAATTCTATCCTCGTTTGCTAGTTACATAAAGTTTATCTTGTTAGTATGTTTGCACCTTCCTCAGTATTCAACAAATAGCTCCTGAAGTGTGTATCACCGTTTTTGTACAATGTTGTGATACAGAATACAGTAAAAATAAGAAAGAGGGAAATTATATGCTCTGAAACGGTGTCCTATAGATTCTGTAGAACGCATCGCCCACTGAGACAGTTGATAATTTTTCTGATTTTCATGGTCCATTAGAGGAGAAGAGTTAATGAAAAACTTGAGCTGATGCATAGTACTCACTTTCATTAAACACAGGTCTTAAATCTTCTTTGCACATAAAATCCAAAGGGAAGGAAACAAGATGACCTTTCACATCTTTTAACCTCTCCATGGGATCTATACCCTTGACATCTCCGTCCTGATAAGATTCTAGCTTGCTTGGAGCTATCCCTAAATCAGTGGTTGTATGACCGAGTTTTTCTTTCGAGAATGTCATGCATTGTCGGAGTGAAGCCCTACATGACATTAGAGGAGAATACAAGATCAAAAAAAGAAAGGAAAAGAAAGACAAAATGGAGTGAGAACATGATGCCAGCTAGCTATACCTGGACTGCATCAGATCGTTGGGTATGCAAGAAAAAACATCTTGGTATATCATAGTATTTGTCTGACAATAACACCATCACACAAGCATCAGAAAAGGTTGACATATTAAAGCACACATGCAAGAATTTTGAGAGTCGATAATTCGGCTTACAAATAGTAACTTGGTCGATTTTAGACCTATATAATATTTTTTATGCAAAAAAAAGGACTTGAATCATGAAAACTTTAAAGAAGCATTTTACCACACATACCTTAGCAGTTGCCATCCAAATATCCTTGTATGTTGGATCAACCACAGGGTCCTTAATTTGACCAACCTAGCAAGGAACAATGATTAGTCAGCTGAGAACGCACATAGCCTAGAACAAAAAGCCTCAGAGTAAATAAGCACCTCGCCAGTACGAAGACCAAGGTGCTCAGACCATAGAGAAAGGCGAAGAGTTAATGCAAATTTTCCCGCCTTCCATGGCTTGCCTCCCATGGATGAATCGACAAACTCCTTGTCCTCGATAAGTACACCAATCTGCAATAAAATCACAATCCTACTGATCATTAAAAAAGGCTGGGTAATAAAACATAATACAATGAGTATAACATAACTTGTCTCTGGATACAACTCCAGACAGCTACAGTGACTCATAAATGATTCAGAGGTGGGACTGTCAGTAAAACTGTCAAAAGAGTGCATAGAATAAATGAATACATACGATGCTGTCTTCAGCAGGTATGATGCACTATAAAGAGTCTTTATGAACCAACTTGTTGACATATATAAATATTAAGCTGATCATCCTTGTGTAGGATTGCTTAAAAAGGAAAATCAATCGATTTGCTATCATTAACTCAAAGAGACAATAACACGCAAGGTTCAAACATGGTATTTTGAAGAATTAATTTGGTAGTGAAGTTGGAATAGAATTGGTGCGATAGCACGTAATGGTTACAGAGATTTCATACAGCCTGCCCAACTGTTTGAGATCAAGGCACATTTGATTGACCGACTTTGGTTGTGAAGCAGACTAAATTTCTTATTAACAGCCATTTTAACATCAACACTTGAAAAAAGATAGTTACAACATTAAATCATTAAATCACACCCCACAATGTATACATAATCAAGTGAATGTCACAATCATATCGAAATTCAGTCCTGAGCACCCCCCCCCCCCCAAAAAAAAGAAAAAGAAAAAGGAGAGTGATATCAAAGTATTTTTGTTTGGAATTGCATTGTATGTGATTGGACTGAGCAGAAAGTGGAATAACATTAATTAGCCAATGAACTCAACAATCAGCCAAGGGGGGAACTTTATATAGCAGTTCAGTAGCCTCTTTTGGTAGAATGAGAGGCATGTTTGACCAGCTGACTTCTAAGATTCTTGAGCAGATAAATGACAATTCATACGAAGATACAGTAACTCAAAAAAAACTTCCAATATCATTTGTCAGTGTAATTAGCAAGAAATGTTAGGTACTGATCATATCGGGGATTAAGCAAACCAAAAAAGGAAAAAAATCTGCTTTTCGACCCACAACGAATATCAGAGCAGTGACATGCAGAGTATATGCAAATTAACCACGTTATGCAGGCAGTTTCAGTTAGTTGATATACTTTTATCAACAATTGAAGGCTCCACTCGTTTAAAAGAGTTATGATCTTTTAGGATCAAAACTAAGCAGCAATACCTCAGAGTCTCTTGAACCAAGCAAGCTTCTGTCATTTATATTTCCAGATCCAATCAAGGCTGTATGATCATCAACTATCATGATCTTGCTATGCACATATACCTGGAGAAACAAAGTGTTATCAAGTGAATGTATGTCTAGATTCACACACGTCTAGATTTGTTGTACTTGAATAAGGAAAATCATATAGAAAATTCTATAGGACATCTAGGATATTCTGTATTTAGAATTTTAGATAAAGAATACTTACTTATCAGCAAAGGGGTTGATTATCTACCATATTAGACTCTCATATAAGAACACCTCCTGTACATTATTAATCAAGTCAACGAGAAGCTTTTATATTTTCATATGGTATTATAGCCTCTACAATCTTGAGAGACTTATTAGCTTCCTCTACAAGGGGGTGGTTCTAGCCAATATGAGCTGCCCCCGGGCCAATTTTTACCTAATTTGTTCTTCCTTTTGGTTTTCAACACTATTCCTCTCTTCGGCAACCAGTGCCCCTACTCTCTGGACGGCCGGTCAGGATCTCTAGGATTATTAGAGCACAATTCATCTTTCTGGCAACCGGCTATGTCACTGTCTACAACGACACCTTCTTCCAAACCTTAAATTTTTTAACATTATTCTGCCAATTCAAGTAAGGCTGACTATGTTCTGGAGATTTGCAACATCATTCCCTTTATGTGATTGAGAATAGCTTTTATTTCGTGTGTAGTGCAAGCAAGAAGAACTTTGTTTCATTGTGCAATTACCAGCGACTTTTGGAGGAAAGAATTTTAGCACCACCTTTCTTTTTGCTGATTGTGCACTATTCCAGCGAGATTTTGGTGTCAACTTTCTATAATTTTCATTTCAAAATAAACAAACTCAAAGTGAGGACCCACTTTCTTTTTTGGTGATTGTGCACTATTCCAGCGAGAATCCGATGTCAACTTTCTATAATTTCATTTCAAAATAAACAAACTCAAATTGGTGTCCCCACTTTAAGTTTGAGGGGACATTTCACAATATAAGTGAATGTATGTCTAGATTCATTGTACTTGATAAGGAAAATAATATAGAGTATTTCATAGGATACCTTGGGATAATTTATATCCAAATATAGCATATTTACCTATCTTATCAGCGTAGGGATTGATTACCTACCATATCATGCACTGCCTAATACTACTTTATAAGGAACACCTCTTATACATTGTTAAATCAAGTCAATGAGAAGCTTTTTTATTCTCACACGAAGTAACATAAGTCCACCATAAATTGGAGATGTTCATTTGAGTTAAAAGAAAATAAGTTACCATTTAATATTCCAACTGACACACACTAATGATCTTAACTTCAGATCGTTGGTTTTAACATCACATCAGCTCTTCTTCAAGGCTAAGCAATAAGTGAAAACATGATTATGCACAAGTACAAATTAACCGGTAAATGTAGCTAAAGTTGAGTAGAGCAAGGCCTAGTTTGGAAATATGGTGTGTCTAAGTTCTAAGATTTTTATAATGAAAGGCACTTTCTCCAAGGGTTTGGGGTGAACATCTAAATGTGTTCGTAGAGAATTCAATTAAAAATAACCACTTTGACCGAAGCTGAAAGATACCATTTCAAAAGCAGTTAGTCCACTATTAAAGCAAAGTATAAAACAATGTTTGACAATCACTTCTATTCTATAACATTGTCAAAGGCGCGCTTAAGCCCTAAAGTGAGGCGCAAAACATAGAGTGCTTCGCCTCACTTTATGGAGGCTTCAGTGTCGTCATCAAGGCTCTAAGGCATACTTTTTCTTGCCAATGAGCGTAATCCTGAAGAGGAGACACTAAACAATTGATCCTTCACTTAATCGTAATTTTTTTCAAATTCGTTGTCCATTTATTTGTTAGTCATGCTTATGATTATGATCTTGGACTACACATACATATTTGTATTTTTTTTCATTTGCACCTTTTTCATCAAAGCTCACGCTTTATTTGTGCTTAGCGCTTAAATCCCCGAGGAGTTTAGAGCTTTTTTGCTTTTGATAACACTGTTCCAAAGCAATAAGAATGACCTCAAACATTTTTTTTGAATTAGTAACAACTTGTATTAAAATAAAAAAGGCATTGAAGCCATAATTACAAAGAGTCAGTAAATCATAATTTTTGCTTAGTACTCCCTCCGTCTCGATTTATTTGCCTTACTTCGCTTTTTGGTCCGTTTAAAAAAGAATGCCTCTTTCCTTTTTTGGAAACTCTTTAATTCCAACTTTCCAAATTGAATTCTTAAGACCACAAGATTAACGGGCATCTTTAGTTTAAGACCACAAGATTCAAAAATCTTCTTTGCTTTCTATACTCTGTGCCAAGTCAAAACCTGAGAAACAAATTGAAACGGAGGGAGTATAGTTTTTTGCTCACATTCTTGTAATTATGGCTCCAAAGCTTTTTTTTTTAATACAAGTTGTTACCATTTCAACAAAAGAAAATGTTTGAGGTCAGTCTTATTGTTCTAGAATAGAAGTGCTTGACAAAATTACCTTACCAAAAGTAAAACTAAACCAACGTTATGATACAAAAATTGAGTAGTACTTTTCCTGAAAGCGCCATTATAGAGATTACTTCTCCTAAAGAAACCACGCTATAAAGGGGGCTGATCTAAAATGTAAAAGCATCATGTTATTTCAGGCAAACAGATTTCTCCTGAACTGGTCTGGATCTGTTTAGCGAACTATTCTGGCTTTTAGAGGAGTGATGTAAATCAAGTCAATACCCTACAGAAAAGGGTCTTGATAGCATAGCAATAGCTCTTTACTAATTGTTATATCCAACTGTTTTGCTTTTACACTTTTTACTTGTTAAGTTGTACTTACGAGAAAAAATTGTGTCTTGAAGAATGTTGTTCTTGATTTCCCCACTGTACAAGGCCTATCAAGTTAGTAAATGCACACAGTACAAGGCCTATCAAGTTAGTAAATGCACACAGTACAAGGCTACAAGCCTAAGCCCTAAAACACTTGGCAGCAGTTCTGAAGCCTTGACACATGACATAGAGGTTAAACTCATCCACACCACCCAGTTGTAAGTAAAGTTTCAATGTTGCAAGCATCAATTTCCCAACCATAGAAGATAGAGTTAACAAACGAAATGACATGACAGCCTAAACTTCTAGAAAGACGTCCACAGACTATTAGGAAGGGAAGTCTTAACAATTCATGGAGTATGTCGTAAAAATCAAGGATGGATGGAAAGTACCTGGCTAGATGCAATAGGACCACCATCAAAGAGTCTTCCATAAGCTCTGAGACCATAAAATGATATATAGTCGTGCATTCTAGAGCCCATGAGGTCATTAAGATTATGCAATATTGAATTAGATCCTCTGCATATTGTTCGGTATTGCCAATGCATAATAGCTCTAACTGAAGCAGCACCATTATCATCCAAACCACCCTGTTGTACCTTAATCCTTAGGTATAGACAACTATCTACAAGAAAGATGAAGGTCAGTCTAGTAATACTCTTACCTGGAAGCCAGGAAGAAGTGGTATCACAACGATAACCCTGAAGGACTTCTTTTCATTATAAGCTCGCATAATACGCCTGTACAGTGCTTCCAAAACACGATTTTTTATAATTTCATCCCCGGATAGACCAGAAATGAAAAATTGATTCTGGAAAAAAATATTCATTACAGCTGTGTCAGATATCAGGTACATTGAATGGTTGCTCAAAATCAGTAAATCAAGAATACAAGGTTGAACAAAATTACCTGAAAATGAAAATTTTATCATTAGGAGAAAGAAATAGAAAGCAAAACTACAACGAACTTCATAGTTGATCTAACAACACATCTGATTCAAAATTCAACATCGCTCTATAGGAATAAGATAGTTGAGTCATCTTCCACATATTAAAAGTACATTGTAATAATCCTAGTTAAAGCATCAAGTAGCCAATAGACCTTAACACTGATTTTATTAATAGAAAAAGACCTTAAATTATAAAGTATAAATTGAGTTGGGACTTTATACAGGCAGCCACTGCCTTTAACTTACGGCTCCACATACGGACAGTATGTGGTACCGTATCTGGCCAAGAATGCTGTCCAGAATCCCTAAGTTATTGGCCTTTCACATACGGTGTACATACGGCCGTACCTCACCATGTACGGCCCGTATGTCATCTCAAACTTGCTGAACTTCGTCGAAACTCATTCTTTTCAAATTCTCACCATAGAAGATGCACACGCTAACAGTTAACAGTAAAGAATGGTTTTCAAACTACATATATGGCTTGCTAACATACTATGTCCTAAAATGTACTTCCATTGCTACCGAAATCTGAAATTGATAAAAATGACATGGGTGAAAGGGTGGAAAAGAGCACTACAACTAGGTAACTTAAGGATATGGGACATAGTGACCAACTGATCCAGGAAATTTACTTAACAGTAAGAGTCTAAAAGGCAAAACAAGAAGTCGTGTCATTAAGATATGAGCATGTTAACTAAAAATTGCAGCACCCCCCCCCCCCCCTCCTCGCCCGGTGGATAAATATTTTGAAACAATCATCAAAAGGAGTAAAGCTTTCAAGTTAAAGTAAGATGACTTGGACTTCTATCAGACTACTACAGATGTCAAATTTAAAGTTTCTCAATGAACAGCTCTCAGGCTTGGACTGCAGCAAGATATCCAGAGGAATATGGAAAACCATCAACTTGCTATAGCGTCCACCCACAGGCAAATACAGTGATATGCAAGAAATGAATACTTAAAACAGAAAGAGAAGTTCAGATGCATGCATAGATTAACACTATAATAAATGTGTATTAACTATTAAAACAATACATCTTTGAGAAGAATGCCAACAAAGACGCCGATTAAGGCTTGCATAATATCGCAATATAAACAACTTATGTTGTAGGCTAAAAGAAGAAAATGTTCAAACAAAACTCCTCCTGCTACTTTATAGCTGGAAGGCTCAGACAATATCCTTCTTAAGGACAAGTTAGGGTGGAGAAGTGGCGCCAGTACTTCAACAGAGCCAAGATTCTATAATTCATGTGGCCCTAGTTTTGAAGAGATTATTTCCAAACAACCATCAGCCAGGAAAATTGTTCTGGGGAAACAACAAACTAAACGTCCTAAATCAGCTAATGGGCACCAGCTGTATGACGGTTTCATGAAAGAGAATGTATACCTCTATGTAAACAAAATGTTCAGCCTTTTCGATAAGGGAGCAGTAAGCATTGTGTATGCTTTCTTCAATTTGACTTGTTCCAGCTGACCATTGACTGACACTCCTTATAACCTGAAAGAAAAGAGCTTATTATACCAACTATATGACAAATCAAGGACACAATTAGATATAAAACATCACCAGAAATTATAAGGGGATTCAAACCAACGGCAATTGAATATTCAATTTACATTATGGAAGCAAACTACAAACTAAAAAAGCGCCACCAAATTTGGCTCAGTTATATTTGTAACCACAAAGATTCAGAGAGATTACGTATACAAAGAATAAAATATCACATCCAGAGGCACATAAAGCAAAACTTCCAAAAAATATTAAGCGAAGATGTTACAAAAAATCAAGAGAAGATTATGGACAGAAGAAATTTAACTGTTTTGACATCTACCTAGGCATGTTATTCGATATAAACTAGTAAATTTGGTATATGAGCAGATTCTCCGATCACAGATCTTTAACATGAAATGTTTCAATTTCAGCCGCTTTTCAGCTACCCGAAAAAGAGAAGATGTCCAACATTGATAAAACAGGGATGCAGCTAGGAATATAATTGGAGCATCGTGGATAGAGATAGGTGACTCAAGCCTGTCCCAATCCTTATGGCATCAGTCAAGTCTTTTGTCGCTTATTTTATTTTTCACCAACCTTTTTAGGTAACGATTGCAGAGCATTTCACATTCTCGTTACTGCAGCACTTCTTTGATTAAAAATTGATTAAAAATGTCGTAAACTGCTAGTTCATAAAACACCCTGGTATGTTACTTGAACAATAATTTAATTTCGCCTAACCTTCTGGTCCTAACTCCTATGCATAAACAAGTACGGCTGTATTCACACGGAAAAGAAGAGAATAGATCTACCATTTCTATCGGGATATCCTAATTTAAACCAAGGAATGAAGCTTTTTCCCTAAAAGAATTTTCACTCATTCATTCCTAATAGGAATTTGACCACTAAGTTTTTGTATCTATACACATAGATATTGTGCGAGTCTAACCTGGTCAGGCGTCAAACTAAGGAAATACCTCAACCATTTCCATCAGTAGTCAACCCACTAATAGGTATTTATGAATTATACCATCGAAAGTTCAATAGTTCCATCGTAAAAAAAATTACAACAAGAAATCCCCGTGGGTCAGTAGCGCACGGTTCAAAATTTGGTGGACAATGGGCCCGCCCCTCTACTCTTCACTACTTAAATACCATGCTTTTGTCTGCGGCAAGGTTCAAAACTGCGACGTGCACTTAACCTACACATCAGGCGCTGCACTCTTACCTCTAGACCTAGGGGCCAACAGTTCCAATATATCTTTCTCTAGGTTGAAAAAACTTAGATTCCGGAGATGTGTTTCTACCACCCAAGTGTCTCTCTCAAGAAGAATCCAGAGTTGGACATTCCTACTTTTCTCAGTTATAGGAATCGTCGATGAGTCACAGAAGACACTTCTATTTCAACCACAAAAAGAGCTATAAAAGACATTTCAAATTGTGTACTCGAGAAAGCTGCAAGGTTTAAACCCACAGGATTATTTTTAAGGGACTATTTTAAGCCTACCCCTAATCATAAGGGGTCATTTCTGTCATTTTCTCATACAAACAACAAGTGGGGTCTGGGGAGAGTAGTGTGTACGCAGAGACCTTACCCCTACCTTGTGAAGGTAGAGAGGTTGTTTCCGATAGACCCTCAACTCAAGGAAAGCAATACGAAGCAGTTTTAGAAAAAGAAAATACAATAGTAAAGAAGTCATGACAAATAATACGGAAAGCAATATAGCATTCTGAAAGAAAGGAACAGTAACAAATACTAAATAATACGATAACCAAAGTACAAGAAAGAACATATAGTAACAGAAAGCAAAGAACAAGAAACTACGGGAATAATACTAATAATACTGGTATGAAACTACCACAGGAAAGTAAGTCAACACTCAACCACCTACTAACCGTCTACCCTGATCGGTGACCTCCATTTTCTCATACTGTCAACCAAAAATGTACGGAGAAATTTTTTAAACAAGAAATTCATGAGATTCGTCTCCCAGCATAATACACCACCAACTATTATTTGGTGAGTTCCAAAAACAACTTTATTGTCAGTTACAGTTTTAGCGGGTTAAACAGATGCTCATTAAACTAGAAAACAGCAGAGATAAACAAAGAAATAGAAGCTTGAAAAAACTGAATAAATTTACAAGCATAGAGATGTAGGCATGGGATGATTATAACTTACCTGGCAACGACATGAAACACGAGGACCTACTTGCCCATTTTCTTCAGGTGAAACAACTTGATCACCTCTCTCTTGTTTTTCCCACCAATCTTTGTCCAACTTCTTCATGCCATGCTGCACCAGATTTTGATCTAATTCGTCCACAAATCCTTTCATTGGCAAATCTGGAACTAGAGGTTCTACTCGGGTCTTCCGGAAAGAGAAAGGGATTCTGCTAGACCTGCTCCGCTGATCATGAAAACCATGCCCTGTAGGGAAGCCATGTATTTTTAGTTCTTCCTTAAAACTTTCCTCTCCTTCAGCTTCCTGAGGCATAAGCAAAGGAATATCTTGGGAAGAAGACCCTGAAGAAAACGAATCATGTCTTTTGATATTTTTATGAGGAAGCGCAACACCATTACTTCCATTGTCCATCTCACCACTCATTCCCATGTAATGAGGAATAACCATGTGATGATGAGGCATAAGCAGCGGAATTGCTTGCTCATGAGGAGCTTTGTTCCTCTGAGGAATTACAGAATATAGAAAATGTCAGTATGACAATACAATCATAAGCGTGAAAGAAAAATATGCTTACAACAAATATGAACCTTTGCATAATTCCAGCGCTGAACAAAGTGTCGAGCAACATCACGACACGGCGGTCCCCAGAGGGCACAATGGACATCATGCCATGGCATACGTGGATACTTTTTCCGATCTAATTCATCCTTCATGGTATCTTCCCAGGAATTTGGTTCAGATTCCCTGAATGGCGTATTACATGAGCAACTAGCAAACTTTCAAACAGAAGAAACTTCTTAGAGTTGGACTATACAGATGATCAACTTTTTTTTGAGGACTACGTAGATGATCAACTTACAGTTTGGTTCTAAAAGGAAAAGGTGTGAAGAATGAATATGAGGAACTCGTTGACTAGATTTTTAAATGGGAAAAGCATTCATCTAAAGGAATCAATCAATCATACAGCTTTCATCACCTACCATAGAGCAGTATAGCTTTGTATCAAACCAACATTTCAACCTTTTTTTCAGTCACTATTCCTACCAACTTTTCAGGAGAGTTTCTGGTGATCATAACTTTTCTCCCGGGTATTAAGCGACACTAAAAACACAATCTTCCGATGAGTTTATTCTTCTTGTGTTTTTCAAAACATGAAGACACAAGATGGTTTCCTTTCCCCAACTTGAGTTTAAGGGGAGGAGGTGTTAGAACGTCAGCATATTGGTGTGTTAGAACTAATGCTAAATCACTCCCTCATTGAATGAATATTAAGATGTGAACTGTATCTCACATTTATGTAGAGTTACTCTTGCATTCCTTCATCAAGTTATCTATTTATTCTCTTCCCTTCTGTTATTTTTGTCACATAACCATCTCTTTCTGTTGTTGACTACACAGGTATAGAGGTTACACTTCAGTTCTCTCTGTCTAAGGCAAAAAAGATACCAGGCCCTTGTGGTCCGGCCCTTCCCCGGACCCCGCGCATAGTGGGAGCTTAGTGCACCGGGTTGCCCTTTTTTTACCCTGGGTTATCTGAATTTTAAATTATACTGCTGTCAGTAGTACAGAGTATTTCAACATTTTTCCTAAGCGTATACTTGAGCTACAAGTATTTCAGAATTTTATACAATAAGTATTCTAGGGAAAAATTACCATTTTGGTATAACCCCACAGAAAATTAATTTTCCTTTAAAATAAAATGGGATTTACTCATTGCTCAGAATTCTCGCATTTGATTATTTTTGATTCAAAGAAAAGTATGACTAGTTCCAAACAAAATAAAAAAACAGTTCTAAAAAGTTAGTGCGGAAGAACACCTTGGATTATAATAATCTTTTCCAGGCCATATAAGAGGTGGACAATCACCCACTTTGTGTTCGGGTGAGTCATAACGGCCAAAGCACAGGTCCAGTCCTCCGATAAAGCAAATCTGGTGGTCAACAATGACAATTTTTTCATGATGGGACCTATATGTAACCATGCATAACCATTAGTTGTAAATAAAGTAGCTAAAATTGCCAATAAGAATAACGAAACAAGGCAATAAGTATGTTCAGGAAACACATACCATAGATACACACCACTTGAGAAATGATCAGGATAACGCAGCACCCTGACATTCTCATGGATGCCTACCAGCTTTCTCTTGCTATACACACTGTTGATTTTTAAAGCAATAGCAACCTCTTTGTACAGAAGGATGTAGATCTGCATTAGAAAATGAACTAAAACTTTTAGACTTCAATAATCAGAATAAAACACGACATCACATGGAAAAAGGACAAGAAAATAAGAATTACCTCCTTACCTGGGAAAATACAGACCTCGATTAAGTGACGCAACTACCACACAAGATTTTACAAAATACTTGTGCTAAAAATATTCGAGGTTACACAAGTTTGATAGGCTTTTACCTAAACCTAAGAAACTTAGGAAATGAAGAAACCTCCAACTACCCCCCCCCCCCAAAGGAAAAAAGGGTGAGAGAACAAGAAATGAAAGACCACAGCACTATCAGAACGAGATCACTTACACAACATGATACATGAACAACAGTTATCAAGAAGGAATTGAGCATCAGGCATAACTGTACATTTATAAGGGCAGCCCGGTGCACTAAGCTCCCGCTATGCGCGGGATCCGGGGAAGGGCCGGACCACAGGGGTCTATTGTACGCAGCCTTACCCTGCATTTCTGCAAGAGATGGTCTCCACGTTTATAAATCATTGCAAAATCTTAACACTTTAGGTAGGGGGAGGAGCAAAAGAGAACTGGCTCATCATGTGGTACCACTCATAAATAAATTGCTTCACAAGCTGAATTCTGGCCAGACTGATACATTAACAAGATGAGATGCTAGTTATAATCAGTACACTCACTCTGACACAACAATGAGTTTATGAAAAGAAACGTGAACTCTGATTTACAAGTTCAAATATTTCTCACAGTAGAATGGTAGAACCTTTCTCTCTAAAAGCACATTACCTTACTATAGATTATGAAGGATAAGTAATAAGAGCAAAACCAAATGACAAGAAATTCTCTCCATTTCATATTAGCTATTAAACAATCAGAACCTAATAATTAATTTAATCAAGCTTAATCACCAAACCTGAACACCTTGTTTTGCTTTGGCTTCCAGTAAAGCATCAAGCCGGAAGGATGCATTAGTGTGAAAGGGACGTCGCATATAAAGTTCGGGGCACACCCACCAGCCACATATAAAGATCTGTAGAAACATCAAATCACCCAAATCCTTTCTAACTTTGAACATTTCGACAAAAATTGACTTCTGTAATAAATTCAAACTTAAACGCAGACCTCTGACTTTGCTTCTTCAATAGCCAAAGCTATAGCTTCAAATGCTGATTCACCATCAACAAACCACTGAGCCTGACTGCCATCCTCTGTCAAACCCCTAGGAGGAGCATAAGAACCAAAGCGGTGAGGATGACACCATCCCTCAGGTGGCCTAAGCCCTGCATCATTAATTGCTGCTACCCAGTCTTTGACCTTTGCATTGCTCTTGGTCCTCAGTTTGATACACCTTGAACCACAAGACACCTAAGAGAAACTTCTGTTGTAAAATACAAGGTGGAATCCCAAGCATCTTTAACTAGTACAAGTTACTAAATACAAGATCTCAATGCCTCTAGATGAATTGGCTGAATTGCCACACTAAAGAATACAGAGCAGAGTTCTTCAAAAGCATCATAGTTTCATAAGCTGCTTACCCTAAAATAATGGCGTAAAGGGTTCCCATCTTTTACTTCTTTTGCTAAAAAAATGTGACCCTCTCCATTGCCATCGGAGGCTGGTAGCACATCAAACACTATTATATCTAACGGATCGGGGTCGAATGGATCTTTGAGGAAAGCCAGGAATCCAGGTTTTAGTACAGCCCAGACCTGAAAAGAATCCAACCAAGAATCAAACAGGATCTTTACATCAAATTTAGAGAATTACTCAAAGCCCTAGAAAATTTGAAAACATAACTTGGATATTAGAATAAGGAAAAATCATAATCCATACATAAAACTTGAAAGATTCAGACATGACTCCATGTCAAAAGTCATTATCGTTGCTTTATACGCTCAATTTTAAGACTTCAAAAAAGAAAAGAAAAAAAACACACCCTCTAACAGTAGAATAGTATACATTAAGCTAACCAGCATAAAAAGAGGAAAAGAAAGATTCACACGAACAAGCAAAACAAACAAGGTTGAAAGAGATAGTATCGAACTGCGCTAATCTTTTTCCAGCTAATGGGAATTGCCCAATTTAGATGTCAAAATCAATTACATTCAGTCCATCCACAAGTCACTTACACCATGGCCAGAGTTCAAATATAGCACGGCAAGGCCACAAACCAAAAAGAATTGTGTCAATTACAATAGAACAAGAACTTCATTTATAGAGTAAAGAAATATACATTACTTGAAAACCTCAGGCCTCAGGCCTAAAGAACAAAACTAATTTCGACGTTGTTTAAAACCAAGCATAAAATTAAACTAGAAATTACCTAGATGCCCAATTACAAATTTCAAGAAAATTTCCTCATCAATGATTTTGCAATTTGTGAGACTCAAAACCATTACTCTAGACGAAGTGAAGGCTACTATTTCATGCTCTATGACGAAATAGTGCTTCAGAGTTCAGACTAACCCTTGCAATAAACTTCACATAAAAGCAAAATCTGGAAAATATTTATTATGGAAAAAAAAGTAAAATCTGGAAAATATATCAAGAACTCTCAATTTTCATGAAGTGATTAGTGTGCCTTCTAAGTTCTTTTGGTAGGTAGGAGCTTATCCAACAAATGAACAGCTGTGAAGCTGAGTAGATTCGTGTAACCATCCTAAAACCAGAGAATATACATATGAACCAGAAAGTAAGGCTACCTTCTGCCAGTTGTCTTTACAGCAACCGAACCACTGGCATGAACAACATTTCCGACTATCATCGTCACTTTGAATTTTTGGTAAGTGCTTCACCATAATATAGTCTTCTTTTAGCTTAGGACCATACTCTGGAGAAAAGGATAATCTTGAAACTTCCAGAAACCTGCACACCTGCAATTTAATTCCAGTGAACTAAGATGTTGCCAAGTGCCTATACATGTTCGCTACCACACTTGACATTATATAATTTGGGAAAGTGTTTTAGCATTAAGTCCTTTATGGATTTTGAGTTGGGAATAGAGATGTGGCTTATTTGGTGCTATATTACAATTCATTGTAACAGGTAGAGTAAAAGTACATGTGTTGAGCCATCTTCAAGTATAAAACCAAGGTACACTAACAACAAGTATATGTTAGAAGATATTTCCACATACAGGAATGGGATATCTTGGGACTAGTCAGTACTTGAATGTTGAAATCCTGCAAGATGGTCAGCTAGAATCTAGAATATTAAAGCGATGACACTTGATGTTGCCTCTGCCGAGATGTGCTATTTGAATTAGAATAATCCACAATTCCTATTGTGACTGCTGGCTAGTAAGGTGGCACAGCATTTGGTTTATATGACTCCTGATACTGCAATAATGACCAACATGGTTGTTACCCAACTGAACCTCTAACATCATTCGTAGTCATCACTTTATTTCTTTCTTTTTGCTTCCATAAGTAGCCATCAACTTTGTTTCTGTGGAGGGCTTTACTTTTTTTCATTTTGGGGGGGTCGGTGTTGCGGGTGGGGGAAGGGAAATAAGTGCATAAAGAATGTAAGTGTTAAACTACCTGTTGAAAGATCATAGATTTGGGTTTTCTTTTTTAGATTACCCTAAGAAGAGTGAAAACATTTCTCCCTAGAAGTGAAGTTCAAGATTCAAACCACCAACCTTATAAGGTAGCTAAAACATTGGGAACTTGAATATAGGATTTGTAATCTTTCCACACACACATGGCACTTTTTGATGGAGGAGCACACATGGCACCTCAACACAAATATATTAACTCTTATTTATTACAAATGTACACGATGAACAACTTTTTCTGGTATTGTGCGAGGCAAATGAGAATGTCTTTTTTATGTTCTTGGTGATTTGTGTCACTTTACAAGAACCATCTAAATCCCTAACGGACTATACAAGAAGGCATGGAGCAAGAAGGTTCTTAGACATTGGTTAGATGGTTCAGTCAAGGAGGTTCTTTCTCCGGCATTTTCATAAATAAAGAAATCAAGTCCTCAAACTGCATTTTGAAATTTGTTTCATAAAGATGCAATTATGTAAACACAGGAACAACTACTAAGCAGGGAAATACACTTATCAGCTAGTAATCATGGAAAGACATCTTGAGAGGTGAGGGAATTCCTGCAAGATTAGATATCTAGGAACTAGGCATCAAGGCTAAATGTCATTCCCAGGAGACCTCAGTAGAGTGAGGCAAAAGTGAAAGGTAGAAGCATAAACATCCGATGACCTCAACCTATGGCAGAGACGAAGAAAAAAGACTTGCAAAGGCTCTTCGAGTAAAAAAAGCAAAGCAAAGAAAGAGTAAAACCACTTCAAGATAGATACCTCCTGGGAATTGACAATATCTATATCTCCAAGAAAATGATTCAAGTAACCCTGCATAGCAGTTTTTGCTCGATCTGACATTGAATGTTGCCTTCCGATGGTTGGCCGAATTATTGGCAAAGCAGCACTAGACGGAACATCTCTGAACAAAAAACCACCTGTAAGAACAATAAATATTATAACAGGAATAGATGTATTTACTGCTTCCCTTTTATCATGAGAACTGGTTCTAGATGAAGAAGCACCTGTTTTTGAAACTTTCCTCAGCTCGCAAAGGACTAGCCTCATCATCAGGTTCATCCTCATCCTGAATTACAGTTGCATGATCTCCTATCCCCAAGTTTTGAAGCCATTCTTTGACCTTTAAAAGAATATATCAGTCAGAATGTCATGAAATGTCCAACATACTCACAGTCGTCAAATCCGAACCGTGCTGCTGCCAGATACACCAAGCAACTAAACGATATGGAACCAACAATATATCACGGAAAAAGCCCAATATACCTGCTCTTGCTTCTCATGAATCTCCTCAATGAATGCACGCTTCTTTAATGCAAAATGCAAATAAAATACATGTGAGGCTTTCTTCACCAATTGCCACTTGAACTACAGGGAAAAAAGAAAAGAAAAAGATGCAGCACTGTTAGACAAGTGTGCCTCAGCTGAAAGAAAGGGGGGACAAATATTTCAGGGGAGGGGATAAGTCATTCTGGAAGGAGATCAAGGCCAAATACATGGTTTTGAATGGGGGATCACAACTCCACTAACACAAAATAAGTCTGATATTCTCAGGAACAAGCAAATGGTCTTAGCATACAGGATAGCTACTAAGGACATTTCTCTTTGAGCTCTAAATAAACGAATTTCTTACCAACCTTCTACACTTCAATGTTAAGATTTCACGAGTTAAATCTTCCATGTCATTTATCACTCAGAAATCAGAACAAATAATGTTAGGGAAATAAATGTGAAAGTTATTTACACTGCAATTATTTATAGGAGCAAATGCAAACCCTTTTCACTGAGAACGACGACTACAAGAACAAGTATGTCTCAGACCCAAACTAGTTGGACTCAGTTATATGGATACTCTATATCCGTTCCTTGTTTACTCACAATACCTTTAACTATGCTAATTTTGGCCCTACCGACCTCAACGTGACATCTTTTAGTTTAGAATTTTGAATTTCCATTAGTAAATCAAGCCTAAAATTGATGTTTAACAGCCAAAATTCCTTTAACAAAGTCAAAACAGAAACAATCAACCCAAATCACCACCATAACTTAAGGATTTATTTAGATATCCAAAATTCTTTTCAGCTTCTTCCTTTAGTAAAAATTTCCACATTTGATGTTATCATTCAATAATAATTCGTTGTTTATCCACACACAAAAAACAAAAACGAGAGATATCGAAAGTAACTGCCTACAATTACTTTCTAACAAATCTATGAGAATTAACCTAATTGCGAATCAAAAAAAGCTAAAGAAAGTTAAATGGAATGAAGAATAGTGCCTGCTTGTATTGGAATTCTATGGTATAAGTTAGAAGCATAGGGCTAATATCACCGGCGTCGGGACGAGAGACCTGAATGATCGTAGCCTGAGGCAACTCATCGAAAATTCGAGTTGATTCGTGGTTACTATCCTGATGAAACGAGTAGAACGATGACAGCTTTGAAGGCTCCGACTCCGATTGCATCTTCACGTACCGCGGTCCTCCTCCTCCGACAGCGCCGATCATCAACTGCTCCGTCGACGACATTTCCGATGATGTTATATTACCTTAATCGCAAGGAGATCTAGATAGAGAGAAGGAAGGTAGAAGGTGAGAAACGGAAACGGTGTTTGATTCATTCAACCTTGTAAGAAGAAAGAAAGAGCAACAATGGTTCAATTTTTTCTTTCTTTTGTTAATTTTTTTGACTTTGGCGTTTGTTTAGTGGAAGGAATCTGGGTAGTCCGAATTATAATCCGGTTTGAGGAAATATACTTTGTTTTGTTTCTTGGTTAATTAATTTACTACCCGTTCACTTTTACTTATTCAATATGACCACTTACGTCTAGATTGCCACAATATAAAAGCCGTGTTTAGAAGTTTGGCCCGATTTTTATCCCTAATGTATTTTAGATGGAGTCTTTACTTAGAGAGAGGGATAGCTATACTACGCTTTTTCGTATTTTTTAACTTTACATGTCCTTTAAGGTTTAATAAATAAAATACATATTTTACCGTGATATTTATATTAATTGGTGTATAATTTTAATGAGACTAGATCATTTGATAGGAGGGATAAGTTATTCCATGTAGATGAGATTGGGTGGAAAAAGATGGTATAACTATTCTCACCATTTATGTGGGATAACGTATCACACCTTTTATCTCATGTAAATGAGATTATGTGGAATATCAAAAGAGTTATCCCAACAATCAAACACTAAATTAATTTAATTTTATGAGATTAATAATCTAATCTCATCAAATGCCTCCTACCAAATGACCTTCTTAAAGACTAATTTGAAAGGGATATTAATGTTATAAAACAGGAAAAGTAAATTACTTTTTTGTTGATATACTCAACTTGACAAGTAAAAGATATTAAAATAGTGAATAAATAAAAAGGAACGGAGGGAGTAGTAGAAAAAATTATGATTAGTCATCATCAGGTATTAATGGAGTAGTTAATAATAGTGCCAACTGCGAAGTGCAAAGACATTTTTTTTTTTTAGGAAGGAACCCGCCATTCTTCTTTCAGTCGCATGGGATAAACTCCAGTGACGAATGACCGCAAACCACCTCACCGACAACCACACTGACAATCATGTGATTTCAACCAAGAAGGTTTATGCAGGGGATCGAACTCGTGATTTTGCGATCTCACGCTCTACTGCTACACCAACTTAGCTACCCTGCGTATAGTGCAAAGACATATTGATTTATAGCTCTACTGATCTGCCATATAGATTTTACTCATTTTGTATAAAGCTCAGTTCACCTAAATATGAATTTGTTTAAAGCAATAAAAGTGACAAAAAAATTACTATTCAAACACTGGTTCACTAGTCCGAAATCAAATAACGTGCAAGAAACCATACTTCTTGTGAGAATACTTTAATCACGAATTAGGAAGGAAAAGTGTTACGTGCAATCATTTAAATTTGTTACTTTAGGAAATAGAATGAACACAAATTAAGGGAAAAGACAACTTTAATGTCAAATGTTTCACGCAAAGAGCCTATTTAGACAACAAAAACGTACCACTGCATGGTACATGCTCATTGTAAAACTCCATTATTATAAAACTATTGGTACCCGAACGGTAAATTATGATTTCTATATTGCAAATTAGAACTGAGATGTAATTAATTATCTAATATACTGTAAAAAGAATATTATTAGCTCAAGGCATGTTAGAGAGGTAAAGTCGACCTCAGTTTAAGAAGATAATAACACACATGCTTGACGATTAAGTTCATGTCTAACAAGTTTATCGTCAAGATGGTGAATGCACTAATCTCCAAAAGGAGAAATACCATAATTCAAATCGTGATTTTGTTGGATAAACAACGGATGTACGGGAATATTAACTAACTATTACAAGTGCTTGAAAAGGGTAACAATAAGAATTACAATAGCAATAAATTTGTAGTCAATAAGAATTATGGCCACAACACACTTTTGAGTTCTTGAATCCGTCTTGAATCTCCGTTCCAACTGCAACAAGCTCATTGATCTTAATAACCTGAAACCAAGAGACACTAAATCTGGTAGCGTTACAAGGGTGTTGCTGAGTCGAGTGATATTCACTCTGTCTTTAAGACAAGATTGCCCCGTATATATCCTTTTACGTTAGTGGAAAATTGTCTCCCAAGATAAAATAACAACTAACAAATGAACAAAGGAAACTCAAGTGTTTACTAAAAGAGAACCTTTGAGTGTGTGAAAGAATACTAGAGAGGAATAAGATTTTCAACACTTTGCAAGTGCAATGTGTATCAAGTGTTAAGTGTGAAGTGTGTTCAACAATTGAGCCAAAAGCCTCAATTTATAGTGTTAGGAATATGACCTCTCAACTAGAAAACTAATGGCTTTCAATAGCCAGTCAGTAAGGTTGGGTTTCCACCGTATCAATTCTTATTGTTTGGGGTTTACGCCTATTCCCCTAGACAGACATAAATAGGGATGTCAATGGGGCGGCGGGAAAGTACCCTGCATTCGCCACCTAAAACCCACCCCATCCCCGCCCACCACCCATCACGGATAGTAATTCCTCCACCCGCCCCACCCACTACCCTACGGTACCACTTACCCGTGGTACCCACCTAAATAAGTTGAATGAAATCGCATAGCGAATTTTGTTTTTAGTAGTGAATCTCTAACATCTATGAACCTAAGTAGCTAGTTTAAAGATACTATGTAGTATCTTGAAGATATAAAGAGTATCTCATGATCAAAAGCTGATCCAAAAAATGTTGATTTCATTTGCATGAATTGATCATGATAACACCCTGAAAAACACTTTTAGAATTACCTGTGAAATAGTATAACTATACGGGGAAGAAACACAAAAAAAATGTTACGATTATTACTAAATCTTGATTGGAGGGAAGGAAAAATCGGACCATGTGGATATTAAAGACGATAATACAAAGGGTAAATATACAAAAGTATAAGATGGCATGAGCAAATCGAAATCCACGGGTGTACATATTCGAACTCGCGAATCTTATTCTTGAAGGCTAGAATAATGACCGGTGTGATAATATGAATAATCCCACCGCTATTATCGATGGCGCTGATCATTTCCATTTTATATGCAACACTTCGTCTTGCTATACTTTATATCTCTACTTGTTTGGTACTTTGTAAATAAGTGGTATAGAGGAGATTTTTGTAAGACAAATATAGTGAGTTTTACTTACTGGAGAAGGAGAAAGGATGCTAAACTTGAGAGTGAAATGCACGTATGGTATTAAAAAGGAAGAAAGACGGGTACGAGCGGTGCGGGTACGGGGCGGGTAGCGGGGCGGGGCGGGTACGGTGCGGGTCTTATATGAAATCCACTCGCCACTACCCATGGCGGGTAGCACTTTGATACCATACCCGCCCCACCACCCACCAAACCATCCTCCATACCCGCCTAATGGGCGGGTGCGAGCGATACCGCGTTACCCGCCCATGGCGCATCCCTAGACATAAATCTTGATCTTCGGGTAGTCCTTTAGTTAAAGGATCTGCTATATCCTTTGATTAGTAATCAAAGAAGTGACACCCGTGATGATCAACTGCCCAACAGTCTTATGTCTCTGTCTAAAATGTTCAGACACCGTCATTCGTGCCCTCACAGTGTATAACTAAAGAAGGAACATGTTTCTCCCAATAAGGGACATCCTCTAAGAGGTCGTGAAGTTACTCTTTCATGCTTTGTCTAAAGCGATAAACTCCGATTCCATCACGAATCGGCCGATGCAAATTTTCTTAGAGGATTTTCAAGGACACACCATACACATTCACGTGTGGCTTTGGTGTTCTCCAAATCTGATGTCCAGTTTACATCACTATGTTCTCTCAGAAATGCTGGACATCTAGAATACCATAATCTGTAGATAAGCGAATATTTCAGATATCGTCATATCCGATTTAACGTCTTCTATCATTTTCAGAATCACGAGTGAACCTTAGTTCAACTGAACTTCTTTTTAAGCCGATATCAGGTCAGTTGTAGTGTGTAAAATACATTGAAGTATATGTGACATGCGTTTATCGCTCCTAGTATATGGGTGCACCATAAATCCAATCACTTCTATGATTCATATCCATTGATGACTTCAACGAGACTATCAAACACCTCACAGATGAGTTTGGAATTAGACTTGTCTGTTAGATGTCTTAGAAATCCCAATTCCTAAGAAGCCATCTGCAATACTCATATTCTTTCATGTCAAAACATAATTTCAACATACTCATAGTCTCTAGGATCAAACTAGGACTACTACCTGTGATCAACATATCATCTACGTAAAGGCATATCACGAATGAGTCAGAATTACCTTTCATGTAGACATATTTGTCACACACATTAATGGAGAAACTCTTCGATAGTAGAGTACTATCAATGTTTTCGTGTCATTGATTCGGGGCCTGCTTCAGCCCACACAGAGATTTGACAAGTCAACAGACTTTTTTCTCTTGCCATGGAACCACATACCCCTCGAGTTGTTCCATATAAATTTCTTCTTCCACTTTTGGACTGTCGGTTTTCCAATTGTTGGTTTTCTAACTTCAGAGTCAATGTTTCTGTTGTCAGATTCATTGTTTCTATTTCAACAGAAATTTCCAGGACCAAAATTTAAACATTTCAGGGACCAAAAAGAAAGTTCAGGAAGAAGACGAACAGTCCACCAACCAACTCTCTGGTTAGGAAGGCTGTCTCAACATCCATGTCACGCAAGACTGCAGTGGCCCTGGATGTTAAGCTATTCACAGGGGAACACATGTACGAGTATCCGAGGCCTTATATGTTACACCCCGTAAGTCCAGGACATGTATTAGAGAATGTATGTAAGGAATCAAGACTTGGAAATTGGTACGAAAGGAAAAATTGTTTTTCCGACAGAAAATCTTCCGAACGTCGGAAAGGAAAAATGTTCGTTGTTGAGAATTGGATTCTCAAAATGCATTATTGGGAGAGTATGGAACTTATTAACATTATGGAAATTTATTTTTACGGATTTGGTCACGTGGGGCCCACCCGAGGAATTTTACGTTTTGCGGGGCCCACGAGGGTTACGGAATTTTATGGACGAATGAGAGGGCGACACGTGGCACCCCTACATATGGTCTTGGACGATTTTGGTAAGGGTAAAATGGTCATTGACCATCAAGGAAGATAAGTCTTCAAAGCTTGAGATTGTTGACCAAGTCAACTTGTCCACTTGGCTTAACATTAATTGTCCTTCATCCTAGCCCACAAGTGTATTAATCTAAGCCATCCAATGTGTTATATAAGCATACTACTAGTGCAAGACAAGGTCTTCAACACTTAGAATTTTTTTTCACTCATTCTTGCTCTTCAAGGAGCTCTCGGGTTTGGACCTTTTCCCCACAAGAAATTTTGTAGTTTTGATCTATTATTCACAAGACTTAAACCCAAGGTCCCTAAGGGTATTGTAAGGATATCTCAATAGAAAGATTGCGGAAAAACGACGTTTTCGTATTAGTCGCAAGGCGGAAACTTAAGGAGTTCTTCAACTTTGAAGTTGGAACTTGAAGATGGGTTCTTCATAGGCTTCTAAGGAGTGCTTGGAGCGGATTGGAACATAAGGAAATGAGCTAAGAATTTGCTAAGGAGCGACTTTGAATCTTGGAAATTTTAAGGGCTTGTAAAGGTATAATTCTTGTCGTTTTAGTAATTAAGATTACTTATTGTTGTAGCTATGGACATTAGCAAGCATGAGATGTTTATATTGTAGTTTGACAAGTATATTGGCTATTGGAACCCTAATCCGAAAACTAGCATGTTTAGCCTTAAGATTACAATTCAAGTTGATTATTAGTTTAAGTCGTCGCATGTTGTATAAAGAAGGAAATTGTAGTTGTTGAAGTTGTCTATGACTATATAACATGTTTGACCTTAGAACTTGGAATTGGAAAAGAATTGGAAAGGACTTGTGTTGAGTTGTTGTTGGCCGAGAATGGCTTGGATTTTAAACTACTTGGTATGAATTGTGGGGCGGAATTTTACACGTATTGTAAGGCGTGTAATCCCCTTTGGTTGGTTGTTGTTTTGAGCCATAAATGTGGCATGTTTGGTTATTGTATTCGGCCTTGAAAAAGGTGGCAAAGAATGTAGAAACAAAGGAAGTGCTGCCCGATTGTTATACCCCGTATTTCCAGAGTATGTATGTGAGGACGTACTGTTACACCCCGTAATTTCAGAACATGTTTTTAAGAACGTAAGTAAGAACCCACAAGTGTTAAGATTTGAGACTTGTGAAATTTATCGGAAATTTTGGAATTTGTCGGAAATTGTGTTATTGTAACAATTGGGAGGGCGACACGTGTCACCCCCCCCTTATATGATGCCTTGGTCGAAAAAAAATGCAAGGGCAAGAGGGTCATTGGACCTTAGTCTTGCAAGCATGTGTAGCATGAGAAAGTTGACTAGTCAAGAGGTCAATAAGTCTTGATTTTTAATGTAAGACTACATCTAAGCCATCCAAGTGTTAATATCTAAACCCTCCATGACCCTTTATATGTGATACTAGTAGCAAGAGGAGACTTAACACTTAGAAATTTTCACACAAATTTGAAGAGCACATTGAAGGCTCTCGGGTTCACCAAGAAAGGAAAAGAAAAATTTTTCGTTTCGTGTCCATTTGATTCCACACTTTAAACCAAGGTTCTTAGGTGTATTGTAAACACATCTCAATAGAAAAATCTTGGAAAAAGATGGTTTACGGGTTAGTCGCAAACGAAAAACCTAATGGTCTTTCTAGGTTTTGTTTGGAAATTTGAAGGTTAATTATTGGTGTTGTTCAAAGGGGCTCAATGGCGGATTGAAGTGGCTTGGAGAGGTTCTAGACTACTAAGGAAGCGATTTGGATTGAGTTGGATTAAGTCTCTTTGAGGTATAATCTTGTTCTTTGAAAGTATTACAAGATTAGCTAGTTTATTGTTGTTAGCTTTGCATGTTGCTAGCATGAAGTTGTTATATTGAAGTTATACGAATAATGGATTGATCATAGCCTTGGAAATCCGAAATGTAAAATAAGCCATGACTAAGATGGATTACAATTTAATCGTTGTTAGAATCGTCGCATGTTACTTCTTAAGGATTATGGTTATTATAATTAAATGCGACTTGATATCATATTGTGCTACCAATATGGATTGAAATGGAAGTTGGAAAAGAAATGGTTTTGTTGAACTCGAGGTGGCGGATTTTGGACATGTAGTTTGCATTTAGTTGGTTAAATTGTGAGCCATTGGTGTGTAGTTATTCAATTGTATTGGATTATCTTCTATAAATTGTGAGCCAATTGGGTGTGTAGTTATTCAATTGTATTGGATTATCTTCTATAAATTGTGAGCGATTGGGTGTGTAGTTATTCAATTGTATTGGATTATCTTACATAAATTGTGAGCCAATTGGGGCTGTTTGGTTATTGTATTTCCGGCCTTGGAAAAGGTGGCAAAGTAAGTAAAAACAAAGGAGGTCTTGCGATTTTCCGTAGAATATAGGGACTTAACACTTGTGATATTCTACGATTAAAGTAAGGCCTTAATAGGCGTATTGTGAACATTATAGGTTGACATACTACGGCGGGACTTTGTACTTGGCAAGTGGTTTGACCGACGAGGTATGTAGAACTTTTCCTATCTTTTGAGCATGACTAGTTTCGCGTATATAGTGCGGTAGGCGTGCGGACTTTGACATTCCTTACTAGCCTTATAAAATGCCAAGTCGGGTGAGTTAGGAAGTTAACTCACTTCTTTGAAAATATTAAGAATGTCTTAAGTCTTAGTAAAGATAAGGGACTTGAAGAATTTTAAAGTATGCAATACTTGTGTCGTTTTAAGCGTATAAGTCCTTGGATAGGAAATTGTATATGACTAAGGTATAAAGTGAATATAACGACTTTATGGGGAGTTGGTTATATTGACTTTATGGAAAGATAAATGACTTGATTTAATGAAAGGCGAATTGATTTTAAGGTATCAATTGCCTAAGGTTTTAACAAGAAAAGGAGTCACTTGATTTAGAAGCCTACTTTAATTCTAAAGGTATTGTGACTTGCCTTGAAATGGAATTTGGACTTGATACTATGGTTAATAGTGTCTTGGAAGCTTTCTACTAAAAGAGTCATTTGTTTTTAAAGAGTAGAAGTACGTGGTACTTGGGGTTAAATTCCCGGATTCTTATAAAAGACATGATAGTGCCTTAAGTAAACTAAAATGAGAGTGTAGAAGAATAAGACTAATAAGAAGTTAGGGAATTGCTAACTTGCTTAATTATTGTATGACGGCCGGTTGTGAGATAGGGTAAGAGTATCAGTGAGGGGCAAACCCCAGGCGCTATACCACCTTCTCCGGGATAAGAGTATAAATGAGGCAAACCCGAGGCGTTATACCACTGCGTTACTATCTTCTTGAGGGTAAGAGTATAAATGAGGGCAAACCCCAAGGCGTTATACCACTGCGGGGTAAGAGTGTAAATGAGGTAAGAACCCCAGGCGTTATACCACACGGTCTTATGGGTTCACTACCCATGATTTGATTGCGAGGCTATTTATTATGATGTTATGCGTATTCTCTTGATTTACTCTCATTGTTAGTAAGGCCTTGTGTCTTGTAATTTTGTTATCATACATGTCTCGGCTTTATTTTAAACTTACATTGCAATTCTGATTACCTTCGTTTACATACTTAGTACATATTATTGTGCGACCCCCTTCGAAATTTGCGTTAATCTGCGAGAAAGGGTAGCGGTGGCAGATCCACATTCTTAGGATCACTTATCGGACGTCGGAGCTCCGTTCTCGGAGGCTTGTCTTTCTTTTAGTACGATCTTGTCACGATGTTGTAGATTATGTACATTCGGTATGGCGGGGCCTGTCCATACGATTATTCACAAGTGCGTATTCACATTGTGGTTGGGCTATAAGAACCGAGTTGTAAAGTTGTACTTTTGACCGTTTATATTATGGAAAGCGGCGCCATTGCTTTGTGTTGTATATTATTTACACATGTGTTTATGTTGTGTATGTTCATTTGCTATTCTCGATGTATACGAGCAGGGTGCCCGGGTAGGGCACGATCGCGGCGGCCGAGGGTCGGGTCGTGACAAAAGTGTATCGAGCGATTAGTCCTCGGAAAGTGTCTACAGACCGTGTCTAGTAGAGTCTTGATTATCGGTGTGTTGTGCACCACATCTATAATCAGGAGGCTGCAGGACATTTAGGGTTGGTTTTCATTCTTCTCTCTCTAAGATCGTGTAATAGAGCTGTCTTATTAGGTTGAATCCTCTCTGACCTCTTCTTATGAAAGCAGTATGCCTCGCGGAAAGCTACGGGGCCCGGAAGGGCAAAGCGGCGGCGAGGCTGCTAGCGGTACTCGAGGAAGGTCACGGGCTCGAGCACGGACTATGCACGAGGTAGTAAGCGGTCGTTGAGTTCACCACGCCCGGCGATATTAGAAGGCCGAGAGCGGTAGCTCGAGAGGTTAGATGCGGACCCTCGATTCCCGGCCAGTGCGAGTATAGAGACTATGGGAAGCGGTCGGTTGTTGACTTGATATAATGGCGGCGGCAAGCGGGAAGCGGCGACCGCCAGAAGCGGTTTGCGGATTAGGGATTTTCAGGATGTCATCCACGAGTTTTATGGTTGAGTGCGATGAGGATCCGTAGGAGTTCGTTCGGCGACTCTGACGGACCATGCGAGTTCTTAGGGCTTGAGCAGTGCATTACAGCCTCTCTTCTGGGTTGCGCGATATTGCGTTGGCGGTTTGAGTCGTGGTTGCTTTCGAGAGGTGATGATGCTCTCCCGGTGTTTGGGAGGAGTTTCTGAGGCCTTTATAGATCACTTTTACCTCCGAGATGAGAGAGCCGGGTAGACAGTTTTTGACCTTGCGTGAGCAGGAGGGCCGTTAGGAGTCTGACTGAGTTTGACTCGCTTGGCGAGCATGCTCGCACTATTGTAGCTAGCATGGCGGATAGAGTTCATCGTTATGTGATGGGGCTAGGCCGTCGTATGATTACTGGCATGCTTGGGGTGGCTCTTGGCCGGTATGGACATCGCCGGATGCGAGCCTATCTGCGAGGATAGAGGATAGAGAGAGGAGGACCGAGGTTGGCGAGCGGCCCAAGAGGCGAGACGCCGGGGTCTCGGGGCGATTTCGAGCGGACAACCTCGTGGCGAGTAGGTCGCGTTCGGCCCGGCCGAGTGCTCCGTCCGCGATTTTTACGGCAAGAAGTCGACCGGCCAGGTCGATCGGGAAGCGGTCGAACTCGGGACTCTGAGATTCGAGGCGCGAACCGTCATCGATCGGGACCACCCGCCTCGGTGTGCTCAATGCGTAGGTTCCACGGCGAGTGTCGCGAGCCGGGAGCTTGTTACTCGTGTGGCCAGCGGGGCCCTTTGAAGAGGATTGTCGTCTAGAAGCGGCATGGGTGGTCTGGCCGGTAAGCGGGATCGATTCTTGGTCTTCTCCTTACGTGGTTGGCGCCCGGGCGTGGTACTCACGGACGGCGGGCGCGGTAGAGGTCGTGGTGGTGGTTCGATTCTAGCGGTCCCGAACGCATATATTCTCTAGCGGCCGCCCGAGGATCGGAGGCTTCACGGCGTCGTCGCGGGTACATTATTGATTTGGTGTGATGTTTATGCTTTGATAGATCCAGTTCTACCTTGTCCTATGTGTCCCCTCTTGTGCGGGTAGAATCGGGATAGAGCGGTGTCGATAGAGCCTTTCGAGGTAGCTACGCCTATGGGAGATTCGGTGTTAGGTGGCGGGTGTCTGAGGTTGTCAGGTATTTATTCTGATCGTCGGACCGCTTGCAGACTTGATAGAGTTAGAGATGTGATTTTGATGTCATTATGGGTATGGGCTGGTTGGCTTCTTGTTATGCCAACGTTGAGTAGAAACGAGTTGGTTGGTTCGATTTCTGGCGAGCCGATTGCGAGTGGAGAAGCAACACGGCGTCGCCAGGGGTAGGTTTATTTCTTACCTCAAGGCTAGGAAGATGGTGCGAGAAAGGTTACATCTATCATCCGGTCGGGTATTTGTCTGAGGTGAGGTGCGATTCTTGATCGATGCCGATGGTTAGGAATTTGCGGATGTGTTCCCAGACGATCTTAGGGTATCCTCTCACGAGAGGAGATTGAGTTTTGTATTGACACGTTGCGGACACTCGACTATTTCCATTCCGCCATACGGATGCTTTCTTGAGTTGAGGAGTGAAGGACGGTGAAAGATTTCTTTGGAAAAAGGCTTTATCGGGCCTAGTGTATCTCCGGGAGCGTCGGTGTTGTTTGTGAAGAAGAAGGATGGGGCCTTTGCGTATGTGTGTTGACTCTGACGGTGAATAAGGTAACCATTAAGAATAGGTACCTCCCGGGATTGATGATTTGTTTGACGATTGCGAGTGCGAGTTTTCTCAAAGATAGACTGCGATGCAGTTATCATCGAGTTAGTCAGAAGCGAGATATCCCAAAAGCGCATTCGGGACCGGTATGGGCACTTATGAGTTGGGGTTATGTCTTTCGGTTTGACCAGCGCTCAGCGGTATTTATGGATTTGATGAGCCGGTGTTCAAGCCATTTTGGATACATTTGTGATAGTATTCATCGATGACATCTGGTTTATTCGCAGACGAGCGTGAGCATGCAAATCACTTGAGGCGGTGCTTAGGATCCTCGGGCCGTGATTGTCGCCAAGTTCTCCAGTGTGAGTTTTGGTTGGCCTCGATGGCATTCACAGGGCATATTATTGGGGTGATGGTGTGCGGGTAGATCGGCAAAGATTGAGGCGATCAAGTCTTGGCGAGACCTACTACTCCGGCCGAGTGCGCGATTTCTTAGGGGCGGGTTATTATCGCGAGTTTGTGGAAGCGGTTGCTTGATTTGTGCAGTTGACTAGGTGACGCGGCCAAGTTCCGATGGGCGAGGCTTGCGAGAAGGGTTTCGATTCTTGAAGGAAAGGTTGACTACGGCTCGGTTCTTACTCTTAGGAGGGTTAGATGGTTCGTGATCTATTGTGATGCCTCGGGTATCGGGCTAGGGTGTGTGTTGATGCGGCCGGCAAGGTCATAGCCTATGCTTCCGGCGATTCTGGAAGCATGAGAGGAATTACCCTACCCATGACTTGGAGTTGGCGCGATTATTCATGCCTTGAAGATTTGGAGACATTATTTATGCAGGGTTCATGTGGATATTTATCTGAGACCACAAGAGCCTCGGTATATCTTGAGCGAGAGGAGGCGAACACGAGGCGAGGCGGTGGTTAGAGTTCTTTGAAAGATTATGATGTTGATATTCTCTACCATCGGGAAAGCCAAGCGTAATTCTTGATGCCTTGAGTCGTAGGTCGATGGGGAGCCTATCAGTGCGGCGAGAGAGCGGGACATGGTCCGTCAGATCCACGATTAGCGAGCCTTGGGGTTCGATTGATCGATCACCGGCGATAGTGAAGTGCGGGTTCGTGAGGTTGCGAGTCTTCCATCATTGATGAGGTGAAGATCACGGCGATTTGAGGACCAGATGTTAGTACGGTATCGGGATCGCACTCTTCGTGAGAGAAGAGTCTATTCGAGTAGCACTTTGATAAGTCTTTGAGATTTGAGCCGGTTGTGTGTTCCCGATGTGGCGAGGACTCAGCGGCAGGGAGGCACGGTGCTCGATATTCAATTCATCCGGTCGACCAAGATGTACCATGACCTCGGATGTTTGTATTGGTGGGATGGCACGAAGAGGGCGTGGCGAGTTTTGTTACCTGATGTCTAATTGCCCGGAGTCAGTCGAGCACGAGAGGCCCGGTGGTTTCTGCGATCTATTGAGATTCCGACTTGGAAGTGGGAGATGATCAACATGGACTTTGTTCTGAGGTTACCTCGTACTCGGAGGAAATGCGACTCCATTTGGGTTGTTGATTGTGGTGAAATCAGCCCATTTCCTTCCGATCGGGGCAGCGTTTTGGTGAGACTATGCGGATTGTACATCGGGAGATTGTGAGGCTGCGGTGTCCCAGTGTCGATTATTTACGATAGGGAGCCAGTTACGGCTAAGCACGGAGGTCTTTCGAGAAGGGTTTGGGGACACGGTGAGTCTCGGCTGGCATTTCACCTCGGTGGCGGGCGGGCGGTCGCACTATCGGACAACGAGGATATCTGCGAGCTGCGTGATAGATTCGATGGTAGTGGAGGATCATTTGCCTCTTGTGGGTTTGCTTATAACAACGATTACCATTCCGGCATCTGAGATGGCGCCATATGAGGCTTTATATGGCGGAAATGTAGATCGCCGATTGGTTGGTTCGGCGTGGGCGAGTACGGTTGGTTGGCGGACTTGATACGGCGGTGTGGATAAGGTGAAGCTTATCCGGGAGAGCTGATAGCGGCTCGAGTCGGCGAAGTCATATGCGGATAACGGCGTCGGCATTTGGAGTTTCGGTGAAGCGATTGGGTCTTCTTGAAGGTGTCACCCATGAAGGGTGTGATGAGATTCGGTAAGAAGAACTCGGCCCAAGGTACATTGGGCCTACGGATCGTCCGTAGAGTGGGACGGGTTGCTTATGAGTTGGAATTGCCATCGAGTTAGAGCGGTATATCCGGTCTTCCATGTTTCTATGTTGCGGAAGTGTATCGGTGATCGGCGAGTTTTCCCTACTAGTGAGGTCCAGTGTGAGAGGGTTATCGTATGAGGAGAGTCCCATAGCGATACTCGATCGCCAGTCGGCGTGCGGACCAAGGATGTAGCTTCGTCAAAGTCTGTGGAGGAATGATAGCAGAGGAGATGACTTGGGAGGCGGAGGAGGACATGTTGAGAAGTATCCTCACTTATTTCCTATACCTTCAGGTAATTCATCTTCCCTTACTTATCAAGTTTTAAATTGAAGTGTTTCTTTTGCTTAAATGCTTTTATGTGGCCATGAGAGGCATTTTTGGTAAGTCGGGGTGGTGAAAGGAAACTATGTCGCTAATTTAGTTTGACTCCGAAAGAACATTCGGGGACGAATGTTTCTAAGGGGGGAAGAATGTTACACCCCGTAATTTCAGAACATGTTTTTAGAGCGTAAGTAAGAACCCACAAGTGTTAAGATTTGAGACTTGTAAATTTATCGGAAATTTTGGAATTTGTGGAAATTGTGTTATTGTAACAATTGGGAGGCGACACGTGTCACCCCCTTATATGATGCCTTGGTGAAAAAATGCAAGGACAAGAGGGTCATTGGACCTTAGTCTTGCAAGCGTGTAGCGTGAGAAAGTTGACTAGTCAAGAGGTCAATAAGTCTTGATTTTTAATGTAAGACTACATCTAAGCCATCAGTGTTAATATCTAAACCTCCATGACCACTTTATATGTGATACTAGTAGCGAGGAGACTTAACACTTAGAAATTTTCACACAAATTTGAAGAGCACATTGAAGGCTCTCGGGTTCACCAAGAAAGGAAAAGAAAAATTTTTCGTTTCGTGCCCATTTGATTCCACACTTTAAACCAAGGTTCTTAGGTGTATTGTAAACACATCTCAATAGAAAAATCTTGGAAAAAGATGGTTTACGGGTTAGTCACAAACGAAAAACCTAATGGTCTTTCTAGGTTTTGTTTGGAAATTTGAAGGTTAATTATTGGTGTTGTTCAAAGGGGCTCAACAGCGGATTGAAGTGGCTTGGAGGTTACAGACTACTAAGGAGCGATTTCGGATTGGAGTTGGATTAAGTCTTTTTGAGGTATAATCTTGTTCTTTGAAAGTATTACAAGATTAGCTAGTTTATTGTTGTTAGCTTTGCATGTTGCTAGCATGAAGTTGTTATATTGAAGTTATACGAATAATGGATTGATCATAGCCTTGGAAATCCGAAATGTAAAATAAGCCATGACTAAGATGGATTACAATTTAATCGTTGTTAGAATCGTCGCATGTTACTTCTTAAGGATTATGGTTATTATAATTAAATGCGACTTGATATCATATTGTGCTACCAATATGGATTGAAATGGAAGTTGGAAAAGAAATGGTTTTGTTGAACTCAAGGTGGCCGGATTTTGGACATGTAGTTTGCATTTAGTTGGTTAAATTGTGAGCCAATTGGGGCTGTGTAGTTATTCAATTGTATTGGATTATCTTCTATAAATTGTGAGCCATTGGGGTGTGTAGTTATTCAATTGTATTGGATTATCTTCTATAAATTGTGAGCCAATTGGGGCTGTGTAGTTATTCAATTGTATTGGATTATCTTCTATAAATTGTGAGCGATTGGGGCTGTTTGGTTATTGTATTTAGGCCTTGGAAAGGTGGCAAAGTAAGTAAAAACAAAGGAGGTCTTGATTTTCCGTAGAATATAGGGACTTAACACTTGTGATATTCTCACGATTAAAGTAAGGCCTTAATAGGCGTATTGTGAACATTATAGGTTGACATACTACGGGCGAGACTTTGTACTTGGCAAGTGGTTTGACGACGAGGTATGTAGAACTTTTCCTATCTTTTGAGCATGACTAGTTTCGCGTATATAGTGCGGTAGGCGTGCGGACTTTGACATTCCTTACTAGCCTTATAAAATGCCAAGTCGGGTGAGTTAGGAAGTTAACTCACTTCTTTGAAAATATTAAGAATGTCTTAAGTCTTAGTAAAGATAAGGGACTTGAAGAATTTTAAAGTATGCAATACTTGTGTCGTTTTAAACGTATAAGTCCCTTGGATAGGAAATTGTATATGACTAAGGTATAAAGTGAATATAACGACTTTATGGGAGTTGGTTATATTGACTTTATGGAAAGATAAATGACTTGATTTAATGAAAGGCGAATTGATTTTAAGGTATCAATTGCCTAAGGTTTTAACAAGAAAAGGAGTCACTTGATTTAGAAGCCTACTTTAATTCTAAAGGTATTGTGACTTGCCTTGAAATGGAATTTGGACTTGATACTATGGTTAATAGTGTCTTGGAAGCTTTCTACTAAAAAGAGTCATTTGTTTTTAAAGAGTAGAAGTACGTGGTACTTGGGGTTAAATTCCCGGATTCTTATAAAAGACATGATAGTGCCTTAAGTAAACTAAAATGAGAGTGTAGAAGAATAAGACTAATAAGAAGTTAGGGAATTGCTAACTTGCTTAATTATTGTATGACGGCCGGTTGTGAGATAGGGTAAGAGTATCAGTGAGGGGCAAACCCCCAAGACGCTATACCACCTTCTCCAGGATAAGAGTATAAATGAGGGGCAAACCCCCAAGACGTTATACCACCTGCGTTACTATCTTCTTCAGGGTAAGAGTATAAATGAGGGGCAAACCTGTTATACCCCGTAGTTGCAGGGTATGTATGTGAGGACGTACGTACGAGAGTACGGCAGAAATTTTGAAAAGAAAGAAAGAGGTGAGTTTTCGACGGAAAAGTTTCGGTAATTTGTGAAGAAAAAGGTTCGTTAATGAGAATTGGATTCCCATTTGGTATATGGGCTTCTTAAATTATATTAGAATTTTGAGATTTTATTTTTGGAAATGGTCACGTGGGGCCCAGGGAGAAATTCTGATTTGTGGGCCGCTTTGTTTTTGAGATTTATTTTGGATATTTTGAAGACGAAATATTCGGCGAATCGGGCGACACGTGTCACCCCACGTGCACCTGGCGAAGTTACCTTTGTGCACAACCCGATTAAGTCGTTTTTCGGAAGCGTTTGCATAACTTGCGAGGAAAATTCCGACTATGTCGCTTGTATTTTTGCGGATTTTTCCGGCGACGAACATCTTTGGGCAACGAGAGGGTGACATCGCTCAGTGGCGGTTTGGGTAAGCGAGGGCGTCTTCCTCCCTTGTTTTGTGCCTTGTTTGGCCTTGTTTGGTGAATTGTTTTGTGGCATGTTTTGTGGAGTAGGGGTTTGGGTACACTTGGCTTAATCTTGCCCTTACACTTGCTATACACTTGGAAGGATCTTGGCCACTTGGTTGGCGCTGGTTTTGCTATAAATACCCACAAGTGTGAAGACTTCATCCATTCCAAAAACTTAGTCTTGAAACCCTCTCCTCCCCTTTGTGAGCTCTTGGCAGAGCCTCCTCCCCTTTTCGTGTGGCCTTTGGCCGGGGTTCCTCCCCTTTGTGGTGCTAGCAGTGGGTACCCACTGCTAGTTGTTTTCGTATAATACCCTCCTTGTGGTATTGAAATACTTCTCTAGTATTGTTATAATGCCCAAAACACCTTAGCCACCTTGTAGTATTCCAAAGATACCTCTATACGTGAGCAGAAAATACTACCTTTTGTCCTTTTAGTCTCAAAAAAACCTAAGGAAATCTTCATGGTTGGTTGAAGTATTTGAGTAGAAGTTGATTAGAACTTCTAAGGGTTGTTTGGGCCTTGGAGTAGGAGCTAAACCTTGCTCAGGATCGACATTATAACTTGGATAATTTTGGGCTTATCGAGGTAATTATCTTGTCCTCTATTGTAATTGGAAATTACATGTTTGTTAGAATATATAGTTGAAGTACTATATATGGAACTATACTTAGTATTAAATGTCTTTTGACTTAAGCTGAAGAATAAAGCCCAATCGTATTTACATAGATGTATTGCGATGAACTTGTGTAGTATTCGAGTAGAATTGTACGTCGGTTAGGCGTGTAGACCACCGCAGTTGGCTTTAGCCTCGATAGAGAGGAGATTTGCCTAATTTTACGTAGAAAGATAGAAACTTGTGTTTTGGGGTTAATAGGCGTTTGTGACCTTTATAGGTGAAAGTACTAGAGTAGCGTATTCTACTGAGAGTGGAAATTTAGCAAGTTGTAGTACTTGGAGCATTTTGCTTATTGTCGATAAATCGTCGCGAGGTATGTGAACCTCTTCCTATCTTTTCTAGCATGATTGTTGTGAACTATGTATGCGGTGAGACGTACGTGTGCTAAGTGATTTGGTTGGTTTAAAACATAGGGTGTTATAATAGCTTTATGGGAAGTTAGTTATAACGACCTTGTGAAAATGGTTTCTTGATGTTAGAAGTTAAGAGACTTGATCTTATAAGATAAGAGACTTAACTTATTTGTTTTAATGTGGATGTTGTGTGAAACCTCATTCGTGAGTAATGAGTACTTGGTTTTTAAAGGGATAATGTTTCTTGATTTGGAAATCGAGAATGTGTATCACCTGCGGCGTTAATAAAGAAAAATGTATTGAATAATGATGTATTTGTATTAAAACGGTAGAAACCTCCATCCGCATAGAAGCTAAGATGAGACAAAATGATATTACATTTTCTAGATCACGGTCTTTGTAATAAGATCGTTATAAACAAGAATAAACTACTCACATATATGACATATGTTACTCAATTGTTCTAAAAGGAATCAAGTGATTAAGTTTGGGAACTATGAAATCATCCAAAATGAGAAGCTTGAGTAATTGAAACTAGGCAAGCGGAACTTAGGAAAAGAATGTTGTTACTTGATTTTGAAAAGGAATGTGGGTTGGTCATTCTAATACTACGGGTATAGGGTGACTTTTATAAAAGTAATGGATCTCTTTTAAAAGAACTTAACGTATGTAGTACTTTGGGGTTAAAACCGGACTTTGGCATAAAATGAAAGTACTTTGAGTTGTGTGAAACTTGCACATGCTTGTTGTTGTGAAACTTGCCTATGCTTGTTGTTGTGAAACTTGCCTATGCTTGTTGTTGTGAAACTTGCCTATGCTTGTTGTTGTGAAACTTGCCTATGCTTGTGATGATAGCCTTTGTTGTGCAAGTGTGGTATTTACGTATTCTGCGTCTCTCGATAGAGGCGGTCGACTTGTTGAGAACTTACTTGGGCGTCTTTGGCGGTGATGGAGAATTCCACGGGTATGTTTCCATTTTGATTCTTGTCTTGTTGTTGATGTCACGTGGGCGTGTACACCGACGAGATTCGGGGCATCGCGGCCGTGCGGTCGGGTTGATTACCGATATATTGTTATTGTGGTTACATGGACATGTCTACACCGAGGTAGAATCGTGTGGCGTGCGGCGGGTTGATCACCCAAGATATTATTGTTGATGTCACATGGGCGTGTCTACAGGGTAGAATTCGGGGGCATGTGGCCGTGGGGCATTGGTATTATTGTTGCATCATGGACATGTCTACCGATCAGGGGCATGCGGCCGTGATCGAACATGATTGATGTTGTGGGCGTGAGACCCGTAGTTATATTTGAGTGATGACTTGAGGCGTGAGTCCCAGTCGACATAGCTTTTATGTTGTGAATCTGTAGTTTGGTTATCATACATGTCTCTGCTTTATATAGACTAGTATGATTTCATTCTGATATTTTCTGATTTCACATACTTGGTACTGTTGTCTTGACCTCGCCCGGCTGCGTTCATCTGCGAGTAGAGTACATCGGCCGTGGATCCTCGCTCTTGGGATCTCGATTGACGTTTTGGGAAGCTCCGTTTCTCGGAGGCTTATCTTTTGGTATGTGTTCCACGAGTTGTAGGTTCTTGTACATTCGAGGGGTATGGCGAGCCCTGTCGTCATAGTTGTTGTAAATCTTAAGTGCAGTAATCTTTGTTGTAGGCGGGGTTGTAAAAGGATTAAAGCTATTCGTTTTGAAAGAGTTGTATTTATTTATGTTATTGGAAGGTAACAGTTGGGTTGGCTTTGTTTTATGTTCATATATCTTGTTTCTTGTTTAAAGTTTTATTTTCCTGGTTTTCTCGATGATTGTATCACTAGGGTGCGGGATAAGGCATGCGGGCCGAACGGGTCGTTACAAAACCCCAGGCGTTATACCACCGCTTGGGGTAAGAGTGTAAATGAGGGTAAGAACCCCAAACGTTATACCACCTGGTCTTATGGGTTCACTACCCATGATTTGATCATGATCGCTATTATGATGTTGCACGTATTCTCTTGATTTACTCATTGTTAGTAAGACAACATGTATCTTGTAATTTTGTTATCATACATGTCTCGGCTTTATTTTAAACTTACATTGCAATTACAAGTACCTTCGCTTTACATACTTAGTACATATGTGTCTGACCCCCTTCCTGGGCCGCGTTCACGCCGCAGAAAGAGGTAGCGGCGATCCACATTCTTAGGATCACTTATCGGACGTCGAAGCTCCATTCTCGGAGGCTTGTCTTTCTTTTGGTACGATCTTGTCACGATGTTGTAGATTATGTACATTCGTGGTATGGCGGGCCCTGTCCCGCCACGTTGTTATTCCTGAAAGTGCGTATTCACATTGTGGTTGGGCTATAAGAACTGAGTTGTAAAGTTCTACTTTTGACTTCGTTTATATTATGGAAGGCGGCCTTGTTGGCTAGCCTGTGTTGTATATTATTTACACATGTGTTTATGTTGTGTATGTTCCGCTGCTATTCTCTGATGTATACCTGAACGGGGTGCCCAGGTAGGGCACCAGTCGCGGCCCGGGGTCGGGTCGTGACACGTACGTACAATTGTATAGCCCTAATTAGGTTAAGAATGAACTTGCTAACTTTCAACGGAAAAGATTCCGAACCTTGTGAAGGAAATTCTACGTTTTTAATATTTTAACCGATTACGGATTTTTCCGAGAGATGAAATATTTTGGACCAATAGGAGGGCGACATGTGTCACCCTTAGGTGGCATGGGTTGGACGAAAATGTTAGGCTAGTGGCCAAGTCAAATAGTCAAGTCTTGGAAGATATTTTTTTGGGATAGTGGGAGTAGGTGGTGGACGATTTTTGTGGGCAAGTGGGGGCTTGCCTTGGACGTTTTTTTTGTGCTAGTGGAAGGCCACATGGCTCATTGTTGTGGTGGACATATGTCCCAATGTTGTGGTGGACATATATCCCAAGGTTGTGGTGGACACTTGGTGGAAGACTCCACTCACACAAGCTATCTAATCTACACCCTCCACTTGCTTTAATCTTAGCCCTTGGTGGTTCTATAAATACCCCCCTCTTGTGCATGACTTCTTCATCCACAAAAACAATTTCCAAGTCTCAAAATCCCTCCCCCCTCTTAGTAGTTCTCGTCCAAGTCCTCCCTGTTATACCCCGTAGTTCCAGGGTATGTATGTGAGGACGTGCGTACGAGAATACGACAGAAATTTTGGAAAGAAAGAAAGATGTGATTTTTCGACGGAAAAGTTCCCGGATTTTGTGAAGGAAAAAGGTTCGTTGATGGGAATTGGATTCCCAGATTTGGTATTTGGGCTTCTTGAATGATATTAGAATTATGAGATTTTATTTCCGGAATTGGTCATGTGGGGCCCACGGGAGAAATTTACGGTTTTGTGGGGTCCACTTTGTTTTCGAGATTTTGGCCTTTATGGATATTTTCGGAAGATGAAATATTTTGGACGAGTAGGAGGGCGACACGTGTCACCCCCTAGGTGGCCCTTGGCCGAAATAAGCTAGACAAGTGGCAAGACAAGTGGCCAAGTCTTGCTAGATATTTTGTGTGGACAAGTGGCTTGTGGGACCCACACACACTTGTCCCCAATCTCAACCACACACTTGCCTTCATCCTAGCCCTTGGTTGTCCTATATATACACTACTAGTTGATGAAATCTCCCACACTTAACCATTTCAAGACTTGAGAAAACCCTCCCTCTCCCTTATGTTGCTCTCGGCTTTGCCATGATTTCTTGGGCAAGAGTTGTCCAACAATTCTTAAACTTCTAAGTGTTCTTCCCTAAGGTGTTAGGAAGATTGTGTACCAAGAGTTGGAAAAGATTTCACACCCCTAACCTCTATTTGTTGCCTTGGCCGAAAGTTGCTAGTTGGAAACCCTAAGTGTTCTTCACTTTTTGGAGTTGAATCTTGAAGAGAAGTTGGTTAGGAGCTTCTATGGGTTGCTTGTAGCGGATTGGAACGTAAAGATTTGGAGCTAAGACTTGCTTGGAGCGACTTTAAGAACTTGGATATTCTTGGGCTATTTGAGGTAGTGAAACTTAAACCTCTTTGTGAATTGGTTATTATACATATATTATAAGTATATTATGGATTATACAATATATGGAGTAAAGTTTGGAGGAGTTGGATCTTGTTAACTTGTTAAAAGAAAGGATTGGTCGTTCGCCATTAAAATGGTAAAAACGTATCCAACGTATCAAACGTATCTTACTTGTGAAGAAGTAATTAACAAAGTAACTATAACTTATATTAAGAATGGAAATATAAGTTGGATGACTAATGAGTAATTGGATAAGTAAAATGGACAAAGTTGGCCAAGGACCCCAACTTAAGGACTGTATTTACTTTGGAATGTATTTACTTGGATCAGATTTACATTTCAAGGGAAGATTGTTCAATCGCTGCTTTGGGCGTGTGATCCCTTTTTAATTATTGTATTATGAAGGCGTGATAGTAAACCGTTACACGGTTGGGCGTAATCCTCTTTTTACTTATTGTTATTATGAAGGTGTGATAGTAAACCGTTACGGTTGGCGCATAATCCCTTCTTTTACTTATTGTTATTATGGCGTGATAGTAAACCGTTACCGTTTGGGCGTGTAATCCCCTTCTTTATGTTGTTTAATTATTACGCCTTATATATGGCATATAATTACGGTTATTCGGGCCTTGGAGAAAGATGGAAAAGTGAGTAAAAACGAGGGAAGTGCTGCCGAATTTTCCGTAGAATTAGAGGGCTTTTTATTGGTATAAGTCTTCAATGGTAAGTAAGGTTTGATAGATGTACTATGACCATTTTAGGAGTGGAGTACTACGTGTGGCGTGATCTACTTGGCTTAAGGAGTAGCCGACGGGTTGAAGTACTTGGAGCATTTTGTTATTTGTCGATAATCGTCGCGAGGTATGTGAACCTCTTCCTATCTTTTCTAGCATGATTGTTGTGAACTATGTAGTACGGTGAGACGCATACGTGCTAAGTGATTTGGTTGGTTTAAAACATAGGGTGTTATAATAGCTTTATGGGAAGTTAGTTATAACGACTTTATGTAGGTAAAAGAATGGTTTATTGATTGTAGAAGTTAAGAGACTTGATCTTAAAAGATAAGAGACTTGACTTATAAACGACTTGATTTTGAAAGTTAAGAGACTTGATCTTGAAAGATAAGAGACTTGACTTATAACGACTTGTTTTCGGAGAAAGAGAAGTAACTTGATTTTAAGTATAGGTTACTTGTTTTGAAAATAGTAAGTTATTTGGGTTTTAAAAGAATACTTGTTGTTGTTTTAAAAGAAAAGAGACTTGTGGTATTGAAGAGTTTTTGGTTTAGAACATAAAGTGTTATAACAGCTTTATGGGAAGTTAGTTATAACAACTTTATGAAAACAAAGGAATGGTTTTATCATTGGTTTTAAAATGGTAACTTGACTTTAAAAGGAGAAGTGTTTTGGTCTAAAAAGAAGGCATGGTATTGTCTTAATTTGGTTTAAAAAAAAGAAAGTCTGGAAGTTGTTTTGGTTTAATTATAATGTTAGTCACTTTATTTTGATACTACGGGTATCGGGTGACCTTTGTAAAAGAAATGGATCTTTTAAAAAAGAATTTAACGTACGTAGTACTTTGGGGTCAAAACCTGGACTTTAGCATAAAATGAAAGTACCTTGAGTTGTGTGTAACGTGCCTATGTTTGCGTGTGATTGCCTTGTTGTGCAAGTGTTGTATTCTTATGTTACCGCATCTCTCGATGGAGGGTCGGTCGTGTTATTCTTGATCATTTTGGACATACTGACACGATGGGCGGCCCACGGGTATGCTTCCACTATGATAGTCCATGGGCATACTGACTCGATGGATGGTCCACGGTACGCGCCATGACAAGCGGTTCGCTTCGTTGATAGTGTTATTCCATGGACTAGCTCTCCATGAGGTTTTACCGATTCGCCTTGGTATCCGGTGGTTGGCTTTCGTCTTGCCCCGCCTCGTGGTGATTCGCCTCGTACTGGTAGTTAGCCTTCACACTTGCCCCGCTCGGTTTAGTGGCGAAGTCTCGTGACACGCCTTGGTACTGTAGTTAGCCAGATTTGCCCCGCCACCGTGCGGGCGCAGCTTGGTATCCGGTAGTTGGCTTTCGACTTGCCGCGTGTCGCCTTCGTGGTTTGGTTGTATAGTATTGTTAGTACGGTTGTTATGACACGGTGGGACCTAGTGTTCATGTGTACTTCTTAGTGTGATTATATCATGATCGCCAGTAGTGAGGAAGGTATTCCACGCATGATTGATGTTGTGGGCGTGAGACCCATTGTTATACTTGAGTAATGACTTTGAGGCGAGTCCGTGACTTGACACGATTGTTTATATATTATGGATCGTAGTTTGGTTATCATACATGTCTTACGCTTTATATAGACTATTATGATTTCATTTCTGATTTTACAATTTCACATACTTGTACTGTTGTCTCGACCTTCGGCCGCGTTCACGCCGCAGTAGAGGTACATCGGTTGGGGATCCTCGCTCTTAGGATCGCGATTCACCTTTTAGGAAGCTCCGTTTCTTGGAGGCTTATCTTTGGTATAGTCCCCGTCCGTAGTTACTTGTACATTCGTGGTATAAGCGGCCATGTCCCGTCATAGTTATGGTTACATTCTTAGAGGTGCAGTAGTATCTTGGCGTGTGGTTTTGTAAAAGGATTTAACTGCTCGATTTGATATATGTATATATTCGGGAAGTGACCGCTTTGGTTAGCTTTGGTTCATGCTTTATGACTTGTCTCATGTTTTAGTTTTTATTTCCGATTTTCTCGATGTTGTATCACTAGGGTGCAGGGTAAGGCACTGGTCATCGGCTCGGATCGGGTCGTGACACTCCCCCCCCCCCCCTTCCTAGTAAGTTTCGTCCGAAACCCCCCTCCCCCCTTGGTAGAAAAATATTCTCCAAGTATTGTTACTATTCCAAAATACCTTAGCCAAATACCTTGTAGTATTCCAAAGTTACCTCTATACTAAAAGCCCGGAAATACTACTTTATATCCTTTAGTCACAAAACGAAACCCTAGGAAAATCTTCATAGTTGGTTGAGGTGTTAAGTAGAAGTTGTTTAGAAACTTCTAGGGTTTCTTGAGCTATCTGAGCGCAAATTAGGAGCTAAACGTTGTTCAGGATCGACATTTAAACTTGGATAATTTTGGGCTTACCGAGGTAAATATCTTGTTCTTCTATTGTAATTGGAGATTACATACTGTAGTAGTATAGAAATAAGTATAAGATATATGGAAGGAGGGTATAAAAGAAGAGAATTGAACTGTACTTACATAGGACTGTATTTACAGTAGACTTGAGTAGTTTGACGGGTAGGGAAGTGTCACGACCGACCAAGCTCACATCAGTGCCCTACACGGGCACCCTTACAGTAAACATCGAGAAAATCAGCGAACATACATGAAACAAAAAAACAATAAAACAATAGATGTAAAACAACAGGTTAGCCGATAGGGCTACCTTCCCGACATAAATATATACAACCAAGCGATTGCCTTTTCTTTACAAATCGACCCACCATATGTGACTACTGCACCTCTAAGAGTTTTTAACATAACAATCGTGTGACAGGCCCGCCATACCCCGAATATACATGAATCTACTACCTCGTGGAAATATCGTATCAAGAGATAAGCCTCCGAGCAAGTGGAGCTTTCTCTAAAATCAACCGAGATCCTAAGAGCAAGGATCACCAACCAGGTACCTAAAACTGCGGCATTTAACGCACCTCAAGGCGGGTCGATAACAAAAATTTAATATGGAAACGAAATAACGCATAATAAATAGATCATAATCAGACAATGTAAAGACAGGACAAGTATAAAAATACATACCGATCACGTGTCATTACCACTTATGAACTTAATTTCTCATCATTATCTTTTCCATTCTCAATCAAAGTTATAGCCACTTTCTTACGCACATTATTAGAAAAAGAATCATTAAGTTCATTACCATAAAACTTACCTAACTTTCATAACCTATAATCCGCCCATTACGAGGGGCACCTATACTACCCGCCCAATCTAGACGCGATCAAGGTCACATAGTCCGCGTGCAGGTATCTGCCCGCCCAACTCGGTCGATAATGTCATATAGTGCGCGTCAAAGGTATCGCCCGCCATTCTCGGTCGATAATGTCATATAGTTCGCCTGCAGCGTATATCGCCCGCCCATTCTCGGTCGATAATGTCATATAGTCCGCGTGAGGTATCTCGCCGACCCATTTCGGGACGATAATGTCATATACCGCGCGTAGGTATACCGCCGGCCCATTCTCGGTCGATAATGTCATATAGTGCGCCCAGAAGGTATCTTGCCCGCCCATTCTCGACGATAATGTCATATAGTGCGCGTGCAGGTATACGCCCTACCATTCTCGGTCGATAATGTCATATAAAATCTGGGAATTTAACCCAACGTACTACGCGCCTCAACTCCTTTAGAAAGACTCTTTTCAATTACAACTTCCCAGATACTAACAACTATAGTATCAAGTCCTATCCGTCTTTCAAGACAAGTCACAATACATTTTTAGAAATACAATTACTTTCTAAAAACAAGTGACTTCTTTCTTAAAACCTCAAAGAATCGGTACCTTAAAAACAGCTTTGCTCCCTTATTTCAAATCATTTCTTTGCTTACATTACTGAAGAAAACCATTCTTTTAACCTTCCATAAAGCCGTTATAACCAACTTCCCATAAAGCCGTTATAACCCTTTATGGTTTTAGACCAACTCATTCCTTTTATTTCCAAGAGACTTCTACTTTTTGAAACCAAGTATTAAATACTTTCAAATCAATTCTCTTAACTTTCAAAAATACAATTAGTCTCTTAACCTTTAAAACTCAAGTGACTCTTTTATTATAAAACCTTAGGCAATTGATGCCTTAAAAACAAATTGCCTTTTCAATAAAACAAGTCATTTATCTTTCCATAAAGTAAATATAACCAACTCCCCATAAAGTCGTTTTATTCACTTTATACCTTAGCCATATACAATTTCCTATCCAAGGGACTTATATGTTTAAAACGGAACAAGTATTACATACTTTAAAACTCTTCAAGTCCCTTAACCTTAATAAGACTTAAGACATCCTTTATACTTTCAAAGAAGTGAGTTAATCTCCTAACCCACCCGACTTGGCTATTCATAAAACTAGTAAAGGATATCAAGGTGTCAGACGATACCGCATCACACACGCAACTAGTCATGCTCAAAGATAGGAAAAGTTCTACATAGAGTAAATCACACAACTACCTCTTAACTTCTAAGAGTAGAAGGAAACATGAAATGATACCACAAGTATATTCCATACATAGAATCATGCCAAAGGAAGGAAGAGGTTCACATACCTCGCGACGATTATCGACACGTAGCAAAATGCTCCAAAGTACTTCAATCTTGATAGCTATTCCACTCACCAAGTAGGATACGCTATACTTAGTACTTCAACCTATAATGGTCACACACGCCCATTAACCTCTCACTTCATACGTAGAATTATTCTAAGTGCTAAGTCACCAATTCCTACGGAAAATCGGACAACACCTCCTTTGTTTCTACTAACTTTGCCACCTTTTTCAAGGCCGAATACAATAACCAAACAGCCCAATTGGCTCACCACAATCTATAAGGTAATCCAAGACAAATAAATACCAACTACTACAAACTACAAGTACAAATTCGGCCACCTTGAGTTCAACAACACCAATTCTTATCCAATTTCCATTTCAATCCAAGTTATTAGCCTAACATGATATCAAGTCGCAAACGATTATAACTACTATAATCTCCAAGTCAAAAACATGCGACGATTCTAATAACGACTAAAATTGTAATCCAACTTAACATGGCTTACATTACATTTCGGATTTCCAAGGCTACAATCAATCCATAATCCATATTAACTTCCACACATATACTTCATGCTAGCAACAAGTAAAGCTAATAACAATATAAATAATCTTGTAACACTTTCAAAGAACAAGATTATACCTCAACGATTCTTAGTCCAACTTCCAATCCGAAATCGCTCCTTAGCAACTAGAGTCTCTTCAAGACACTTCAATCCTCTACTTGAGACTCTTAGAACAACACCAACCAATTTCCTTCAAACTTCCAAACAAAACCTAGAAAAGTCACTAGGTTTTCACTTTATGACTAACCCAAAACTATCTTTTCCGGATTTTTCTATTGAGATACACTCACAATACACTTAGGAACCTTGGTTTAAAGTGGGAAATTATCGACAACAAACAAATTTTTGCAAAGAGAGCTTAGCCAAACCCGAGAGCTCCTCTTGTGGTTCTTCCAATTTTGTGATTTTTGGCTAAGTATGGAACTTGTCATACTACTACTAGTGATATAAAGTGTATTGGAGGGTCATGATACACACAAATGGGTGGTTTGATGATCTCTTGCTAAATATCAAGTCTAGTGGACCTTTGACTTAGTCAATATTCTCACGCTACTACTTGCAAGACTAATTCATCCTACCAAAGGTCAAATGACCATTGGGACATGCCCAATTCGACCAAGGCATACTAAGGGGTGACACATGTCGCCTTCCCATTCACAATAATACGCTTTCCGACAAATTCCAAAATTCGTTAAATACTTACAAGTCTTAAATTTTAACACTTATGAGTTCTTACGCACGCTCTTAAAACATATCTTGCAAATACGGGTGTAACATTCTTCCCCTTAGAAACATTCGCCCTCGAATGTTCTTTCTGATTCAAACTTAAAATTAACAACATAGTTTCCTTTCACCACCCCGACATACCAACAATGCCACACATGGCCTTAATACTCGCACACACATATCCGCTCATCATAAGCCCAAACAGGATTATCTTTTCGCATTTCCAACTCTTTCTAACATATACATAGTCTCAATATAACTGCTCATAAAACTTAAACATACCACAACTTTATCATGCATACAAGTTTCTAAAGGGTCAAGGACATACCGAAACCATATAAAGTGTTCAAAGGACCGCTAAAGCCGGGGACTCCCACCACGACTCGCTCACACGCTCGGTGCATGAACATCCCGCCTAGCTATCAAGGCGAAGAACCCGCAATCGATCCAAAGAGTCGTGGTTGTCCCACCAGACCTCTATAAGGACATTCTCTTAACATATGGCCTAGACGACCACAAGAAAAACAAGCACCGCATCGCGCGATATACCCCGAATGTAACCTACCACATCGGGCGCGTGAGGCAAAGGTGGCCTCGATCGTTGGAACCCCATCTCCCGAGACTCGCTCTAGAGACTGACCGGCCTCGCATTCCCGTGGTCGTGAAAACCTCGCCGGAAAATCGTGGAGGAGCACTCGGCTGGCCGCAATGTAGACCTAGTCTCGCCGAGATCGCCCGCTCTAAATCGCCTCGAGACCACGATGTCGCCTCTTGGCCGGCTCGAGTCAAATTGATCCTCTCTCTCTATCCTCTATCCTCGCGCATAGGCTGCATCCTAGCAATGTCCATACCGGCCAAGAGCCACCCCAAGCATGCAGAATCATATGACGGCCTAGCCCCATCACATAACGATGAACTCTATCCGCCATGCTAGCCACTATGGTGTGCGCGTCGCCAAGGAGTCAAACCTGTGCTATACTCCCGATAGTCCTACCATTCTCGCCTCAAGGTCAAAAATCTATCTACGCGGCCCTCCTCATCTCGTGAGGCAAAAAGTGATCCATAAAGGCCTCTGTGAACTCCTCCCAAACAGTGGAAGAGCATCATCCTCTCGCCAAGACTCCATGACTCAAACAGTTCAACGCAATATCGCAGAACGGAAGAGGCTAGTATAATGCACTGTCTCCAAGCCTTAAGAACTCGCATAGTTCGTAGCCGCCGAACGAACTCCTCGGATCCTCCTCGCACTCGAACCATAAAACTCGGGCGGATGACAACCTGTAAAATCCGGATCCGCAAACCGTCGCCAGTGGTTAGCTACCGCTCGCCGGCGCCGCCTACCACTATGTCGCCAATAGCCCGACCGCTTCCCAAAATCTCTAAACTCGCTCGCCAGCGGATCGAGGCTCGTACCAAACCTTCGAGCTATCGCCGCTCTCGGCCTTCTAATACGCCGCGTGGCTGAACTCGCCGCCCGCTTACTACCTCGTGCATAGTCTGTGCTCCGAGTCCCGTAACCTCTCAGGTACCTCTAGCGCCTCGCCGCCGCTTTGCCCTTCTGGCCCCGCCGCTTCCGGCGAGGCATAACTGTTTCATAAGAATAGGTCAGAGAGGATTCAACCTAATAAGACAGCTCTACTGCACGATCTCTGAGAGAGAAGAATGGAAACCAATCCTAAATGTCCTGCAGCCTCCTGATTATAGATGTGGTGCACAACACACCGATAATCAAGACTCTACTAGACACTTTCGGAGGACTAACTGCTCTGATACCACTTTTGTCACGACCGACCTCAAGCTCGCATCGGTGCCCTACCTGGGCACCCTTACAGGTAAACATCAGAGAAAATCAGCGGAACATACATGAAACAAAAAAACAATAAAACAATAGATGTAAAACAACAGGTTAGCCGATAGGGCTACCTTCCTGGACATAAATATATACAACTGAAGCAGTTGCCTCCTTTCTTTACAAACTGACCCACCATATGTGACTACTGCACTTAAGAGTTTTTAACATAACAATCGTGGCGGACAGGGCCCGCCATACCACGAATATACATGAATCTACTACCTCGTGGAAATATCGTACAAGAGATAAGCCTCCGAGCAAGTGGAGCTTTCTCAAAATCAATCGAGATCCTAAGAGCAAGGATCACCAACCTGGTACCTAAACTCGCGGCATTTAACGCAGCTGGGCGGGTCATAACAAAAATTGCGAATATGGAATGAAATAACGCATAATAAATAGATCATAATCAGATAAATGTAAAGACAGTGGACAAGTATAAAAATACATACCGATCCCTTTGTCATTACCACTTATGAACTTAATTTCTCATCATTATCTTTTCCATTCTCAATCAAAGTTATAGCCACTTTCTTACGCATTTATTAGAAAAAGAATCATTAAGTTCATTACCATAAAACTTACCTAACTTTCATAACCTATAATCCGCCCATTGGGAGGGGCACCTATACTACCCGCCCAATCTAGACGCGATCAAGGTCACATAGTGCGCCTGCAGGTATACCGCCCGCCCAACTCGGTCGATAATGTCATATAGTCCGCCTGCAGGTATACCGCCCGCCCATTCTCGGTCGATAATGTCATATAGTCCGCCTGCAGGTATCTCGCCTGCCCATTCTCGGTCGATAATGTCATATAGTCTTCCCGTAGGTATACCGCCCGCCCATTTCTCGACGATAATGTCATATACCGCCTGCAGAAGTATACCGCCCGACCCATTCTCGGTCGATAATGTCATATAGTGCGCGTAAGGTATCTTGCCCGCCCATTCTCGACGATAATGTCATATAGTCCGCGTGCAAAGGTATACCGCCTACCATTCTCGGTCGATAATGTCATATAAAATCGGGAATTTAACCCAACGTATCACGCGCCTCAACTCCTTTAGAAAGACTCTTTTCAATTACAACTTCCTGGATACTAACAACTATAGTATCAAGTCCTATCCGTTTCAAGACAAGTCACAATACATTTTTAGAAATACAATTACCGCTTCTAAAAACAAGTGACTTCTTTCTTAAAAACCTCAAAGAATCGTACCTTAAAAACAATTTGCCTCCCTTATTTCAAATCATTTCTTTGCTTACATTATCAAGAAAACCATTCTTTTAACCTTCCATAAAGCCGTTATAACCAACTTTCCATAAAGCCGTTATAACCCTTTATGGTTTTAGACCAACTCATTCCTTTTATTTCCAAGAGACTTCTACTTTTTGAAACCAAGTATTAAATACTTTCAAATCAATTCTCTTAACTTTCAAAAATACAATTAGTCTCTTAACCTTTAAAACTCAAGTGACTCCTTTTATTATAAAACCTTAGGCAATTGATGCCTTAAAAACAAATTGCCTTTTCAATAAAACAAGTCATTTATCTTTCCATAAAGTAAATATAACCAACTCCCCATAAAGTCGTTTTATTCACTTTATACCTTAGCCATATACAATTTCCTATCCAAGGGACTTATATGTTTAAAACGGAACAAGTATTACATACTTTAAAACTCTTCAAGTCCCTTAACCTTAATAAGACTTAAGACATCCTTTATACTTTCAAAGAAGTGAGTTAATCTCCTAACCCACCCGACTTGGCTATTCATAAAACTAGTAAAGGATATCAAGGTGTCAGACGATACCGCATCACACACGTGCAACTAGTCATGCTCAAAGATAGGAAAAGTTCTACATAGAGTAAATCACACAACTACCTCTTAACTTCTAAGAGTAGAAGGAAACATGAAATGATACCACAAGTATATTCCATACATAGAATCATGCCAAAGGAAGGAAGAGGTTCACATACCTCGCGACGATTATCGACACGTAGCAAAATGCTCCAAAGTACTTCAATCTTGATAGCTATTCCACTCACCAAGTAGGATACGCTATACTTAGTACTTCAACCTATAATGGTCACAATACGTCCATTAACCTCTCACTTCATACGTAGAATTATTCTAAGTGCTAAGTCACCAATTCCTACGGAAAATCGGACAGCACCTCCTTTGTTTCTACTAACTTTGCCACCTTTTTCAAGGCCGAATACAATAACCAAACAGCCCCAATTGGCTCACCACAATCTATAAGGTAATCCAAGACAAATAAATACCAACTACTACAAACTACAAGTACAAATTCGGCCACCTTGAGTTCAACAACACCAATTCTTATCCAATTTCCATTTCAATCCAAGTTATTAGCCTAACATGATATCAAGTCGCAAACGATTATAACTACTATAATCTCCAAGTCAAAAACATGCGACGATTCTAATAACGACTAAAATTGTAATCCAACTTAACATGGCTTACATTACATTTCGGATTTCCAAGGCAACAATCTATCCATAATCCATATTAACTTCCACACATATACTTCATGCTAGCAACAAGTAAAGCTAACAACAATATAAATAATCTTGTAACACTTTCAAAGAACAAGATTATACCTCAACGATTCTAAGTCCAACTTCCAATAAATCGCTTCCTAGCAACTTGTAGTCTCTTCAAGACACTTCAATCCGCTACTTGAGACTCTTAGAACAACACCAACCAATTTCCTTCAAACTTCCAAACAAAACCTAGAAAAGTCACTAGGTTTTCACTTTGCGACTAACCCGAAAACTATCTTTTTCCGGGATTTTTCTATTGAGATACACTCACAATACACTTAGGAACCTTGGTTTAAAGTGGGAAATTATCGACAACAAACAAATTTTTTTGCAAAGAGAGCTTAGCCAAACCCGAGAGCTCCTCTTGTGGTTCTTCCAATTTTTGTGATTTTTGGCTAAGTATGGAACTTGTCATACTACTACTAGTGATATAAAGTGTATTGAGGGTCATGATACACACAAATGGGTGGTTTGGATGATCTCTTGCTAAATATCAAGTCTAGTGGGACCTTTGACTTAGTCAATATTCTCATGCTACTACTTGCAAGACTAATTCATCCTACCAAAGGTCAAATGACCATTGTGACATGCCCAATTCGACCAAGGCATACTAAGGGGTGACACATGTCGCCTTCCCATTCACACAATAATACGCTTTCCGACAAATTCCAAAATTCGTTAAATACTTACAAGTCTTAAATTTTAACACTTATGAGTTCTTACGCACGTTCTTAAAACATATCTTGCAAATACGGTGTAACATTCTTCCCCTTAGAAACATTCGCCCTCGAATGTTCTTTCGAGTCAAACTTAAAATTAACAACATAGTTTCCTTTCACCACCCCGACATACCAACAATGCCACACATGGCCTTAATACTCGCACACACATATCTGTCCATCATAAGCCCAAACAGGATTATCTTTTCGCATTTCCAACTCTTTCTAACATATACATAGTCTCAATATAACTGCTCATAAAACTTAAACATACCACAACTTTATCATGCATACAAGTTTCTAAAGGGTCAAGGACATACGAAACCATATAGGCGGTTCAAAGGACCGCTAAAGTGGGACTCCACCACGACCTTCGCCACACTACCGTCGGCATGAACATCCCGCCTAGCTATCAAGGCGAAGAACCCGCAATCGATCCAAAGAGTCGTGTTGTCCCACCAGACTTCTATAAGGACATTCTTTAACATATGGCCTAGACGACCACAAGAAAAACAAGCACTGCATCGCGCGACATACCCTGAACGTAACCTACCACATCTGGGCGCATGAGGCAAAGATGGCCTCGATCGTTCTGGAACCCCATCTCCCGAGACTCAAGCTCTAGAGACTGACCGCCTCGCATTCCCGTGGTCGTGAAAACCTCGCCGAAAATCGCGAGGAGCACTCAGGCTGGCCGCAATGTAGACCTAGTCTCGCCGAGATCGCCCGCCTAAAATCGCCTCGAGACCTCGATGTTCGCCCTCTGGCCGGCTCGAGTCAAATTGATCCTCCTCTCTATCCTCTATCCTCGCGCATAGGCTCGCATCCTAGCAATGTCCATACCGGGCCAAGAGCCACCCCAAGCATGCAGAATCATATGACGGCCTAGCCCCATCACATAACGATGAACTCTATCCGCCATGCTAGCCACTATGGTGTGCGATGCTCGCCAAGGAGTCAAACTCGTGCTATACTCCCGATAGTCCTACCATTCCGCCTCAAGGTCAAAAATCTATCTACGCGGCCCTCCTCATCTCGTGAGGCAAAAGTGATCCATAAAGGCCTCGTGAACTCCTCCCAAATACCGGAAGAGCATCATCCCTCTCGCAAGACTCCATGACTCAAACCACCAACGCAATATCGCAGAACCGTAAGAGGCTAGTATAATGCACTGCCTCCAAGCCTTAAGAACTCGTGATAGTTCGTAGAGCCGAACGAACTCCCGCGATCCTCCTCGCACTCGAACCATAAAACTCGCGGATGACAACCCGTAAAATCCGGATCCGCAAACCGCCGGCCTGTGGTTAGCTACTCGCTGCCGGCGCCGCCTACCACTATGTCGGGCCAATAGCCCGACCGCTTCCATAATCTCTAAACTCGCCGGCCGCGGATCGAGGCTCGCACGGAACCTTCGAGCTACCGCCGCCTCGGCCTTCTAATATCGCGCGTGGTGAACTCGCCGCTCGCCTACTACCTCGTGCATAGTTCGTGCCCGAGTCTCGTAACCTCTCAGGTACCTCTAGCAGCTCTCGCCGCTACTTGCCCTTCGGGCCCCGTCGCTTCCAGGAGGCATAATCGCTTTCATAAGAATAGGTCGAGAGGATTCAACCTAATAAGACACTTCACCGCACGATCTTTGAGAGAGAAGAATGGAAACCAATCCTAAAATGTCCTGACCTCACGATTATAGATGTGGTGCACAACACACCGATAATCAAGACTCTACTAGACACGGCCTCAGACACTTTCCGAGGACTAATCGCTCGATACCACTTTTGTCACGACCCGACTGCTCGCTGATCGTGCCCTACCCGGGCACCCTTACTGTAAACATCGAGAAAATCAGTGAACATACATGAAACAAAAAAACAATAAAACAATAGATGTAAACAACAAAGTTAGCCGATGTGGCTACCTTCCCGACATAAATATATACAATCAAGCGCTTGTCTCCTTTCTTTACAAATCGACCCACCATACGTGACTACTGCACTCTAAGAGTTTTTAACATAACAATCGTATGGACAGGGCCCCGCCAAACCCCAATATACATGAATCTACTACCTCGTGGAAATATCGCACAAGAGATAAGCCTCCGAGCAAGTGGAGCTTTCTCAAAATCAACCGAGATCCTAAGAGCAAGGATCACCAACTGGTACCTAAAACTCGCGGCATTTAACGCACTTCGGCGGGTCAAGATAACAAGTACCAATATGGAAATGTAAATAACGCATAATAAATAGATCATAATCATAAATGTAAAGACAGGGACAAGTATAAAAATACATACCAGATCCGGTCGTGTCATTACCACTTATGAACTTAATTTCTCATCATTATCTTTTCCATTCTCAATCAAAGTTATAGCCACTTTCTTACGTACATTATTAGAAAAAGAATCATTAAGTTCATTACCATAAAACTTACCTAACTTTCATAACCTATAATCCGACCCATTGGGCGAGGGCACCTATACTACCGCCCAATCTAGACGCGATCAAGGTCACATAGTCCGCCTGAAGGTATCTCGCCCGCCCAACTCGGTCGATAATGTCATATAGTCCGCGTGAAGGTATATCGCCCGCCCATTCTCGGTCGATAATGTCATATAGTGCGCCTGAAAGGTATCTCGCCCGCCCATTCTCGGTCGATAATGTCATATAGTGCGCGTGCAGGTATACCGCCCGCCCATTGCGGGGACGATAATGTCATATAGTGCGCCTGCAGGTATACCGCCCGCCCATTCTCGGTCGATAATGTCATATAGTGCGCGTCAGAAGGTATACCGCCCGCCCATTCTCGGGACGATAATGTCATATAGTGCGCCTGCAAAGGTATACCGCCCCATTCTCGGTCGATAATGTCATATAAAACTGGGAATTTAACCCAACGTACTACGCGCTTCAACTCCTTTAGAAATACTCTTTTCAATTACAACTTCCCGATACTAACAACTATAGTATCAAGTCCTATCCGTCTTTCAAGACAAGTCACAATACATTTTTAGAAATACACCACGGCTTCTAAAAACAAGTGACTTCTTTCTTAAAAACCTCAAAGAATCGGTACCTTAAAAGCTTTGCTCCCTTATTTCAAATCATTTCTTTGCTTACATTCTCAAGAAAACCATTCTTTTAACCTTCCATAAAGCCGTTATAACCAACTTCCCATAAAGCCGTTATAACCCTTTATGGTTTTAGACCAACTCATTCATTTTATTTCCAAGAGACTTCTACTTTTTGAAACCAAGTATTAAATACTTTCAAATCAATTCTCTTAACTTTCAAAAATACAATTAGTCTCTTAACCTTTAAAACTCAAGTGACTCCTTTTATTATAAAACCTTAGGCAATTGATGCCTTAAAAACAAATTGCCTTTTCAATAAAACAAGTCATTTATCTTTCCATAAAGTAAATATAACCAACTCCCCATAAAGTCGTTTTATTCACTTTATACCTTAGCCATATACAATTTCCTATCCAAGGGACTTATATGTTTAAAACGGAACAAGTATTACATACTTTAAAACTCTTCAAGTCCCTTAACCTTAATAAGACTTAAGACATCCTTTATACTTTCAAAGAAGTGAGTTAATCTCCTAACCCACCCGACTTGGCTATTCATAAAACTAGTAAAGGATATCAAGGTGTCAGACGATACCGCACTACACACGCAACTAGTCATGCTCAAAGATAGGAAAAGTTCTACATAGAGTAAATCACACAACTACCTCTTAACTTCTAAGAGTAGAAGGAAACATGAAATGATACCACAAGTATATTCCATACATAGAATCATGCCAAAGGAAGGAAGAGGTTCACATACCTCGCGACGATTATCGACACGTAGCAAAATGCTCCAAAGTACTTCAATCTTGATAGCTATTCCACTCACCAAGTAGGATACACTATACTTAGTACTTCAACCTATAATGGTCACAATACGTCCATTAACCTCTCACTTCATACATAGAATTATTCTAAGTGCTAAGTCACCAATTCCTACGGAAAATCGGACAGCACCTCCTTTGTTTCTACTAACTTTGCCACCTTTTTCAAGGCCGAATACAATAACCAAACAGCCCCAATTGGCTCACCACAATCTATAAGGTAATCCAATACAAATAAATACCAACTACTACAAACTACAAGTACAAATTCGGCCACCTTGAGTTCAACAACACCAATTCTTATCCAATTTCCATTTCAATCCAAGTTATTAGCCTAACATGATATCAAGTCGCAAACGATTATAACTACTATAATCTCCAAGTCAAAAACATGCGACGATTCTAATAACGACTAAAATTGTAATCCAACTTAACATGGCTTACATTACATTTCGGATTTCCAAGGCTACAATCAATCCATAATCCATATTAACTTCCACACATATACTTCATGCTAGCAACAAGTAAAGCTAACAACAATATAAATAATCTTGTAACACTTTCAAAGAACAAGATTATACCTCAACGATTCTTAGTCCAACTTCCAATAAATCGCTCTAGCAACTTGTAGTCTCTTCAAGACACTTCAATCCGCTTACTAGAGACTCTTAGAACAACACCAACCAATTTCCTTCAAACTTCCAAACAAAACCTAGAAAAGTCACTAGGTTTTCACTTTGCGACTAACCCGAAAACTATCTTTTTCCGGGATTTTTCTATTGAGATACACTCACAATACACTTAGGAACCTTGGTTTAAAGTGGGGAAATTATTGGACAACAAACAAATTTTTTTGCAAAGAGAGCTTAGCCAAACCCGAGAGCTCCTCTTGTGGTTCTTCCAATTTTGTGATTTTTGGCTAAGTATGGAACTTGTCATACTACTACTAGTGATATAAAGTGTATTGGAGGGTCATGATACACACAAATGGGTGGTTTGGATGATCTCTTGCTAAATATCAAGTCTAGTGGGACCTTTGACTTAGTCAATATTCTCATGCTACTACTTGCAAGACTAATTCATCCTACCAAAGGTCAAATGACCATTAGGGACATGCCCAATTCGACCAAGGCATACTAAGGGGGGGGGTGACACATGTCGCCTTCCCATTCGTCACAATAATACATTTTCCGACAAATTCCAAAATTCCGTTAAATACTTACAAGTCTTAAATTTTAACACTTATGAGTTCTTACGTACGTTCTTAAAACATATCTTTCAAATACGGGGTGTAACAGGAAGTGCTGCCCAATTTTCCGTAGGATAGAGAACCTTCTGCTTAGAATATTCTACAGAGTAGTCTAGACGTTGATAGACGTATTTGACTATTATAGGTTGATACTCTGCGCGCGACATATTCGACTTGGCAGGTGGATTTCGCCGAGGAGGTATGTGATTCTTCCAATCCTCTTGAGCATGATATTTTTGATATATATATATATAGTACGGTAGACGTACGTGTGTTAACTAAAATTGGTTTTACTCTGATGTCTTTTGACTTGAGTTTTAAATTATAATAATCTTGAAGTATTTCAAAAGAGTTATGAATCATTTTTTTTAAAGAAAAGTAATACTTGGTTTTAAAAGCTTAAAGAGTTATACTAGCTTTATGGGAAGTTAGGTATAACGACTTAAGAAAGATAAAAGGAACGGTTTACTTATTTGTTTATGAAAGTCTTGTATTGATTTCTGAAAAGTGTAGTAAGATGGTTTGATAAGTAAACATGTTATGATGCTACGTGTGTTAGTGTCTTGTGATGTTGTGTAAGGGGGTTATTCTTGTTGTGATTACGTTGTTAAACGTTAAGCCCGTTGTACTGTTATTATATCACATACCCCTTGACTTGTTATGATGCCGAGGAATTGCCACCCTCGATGCGAGGAATACCTCATGCGGTCTGTGTGACCATGCGGAGCTGCGGGAGTTCTAGGATGATCACTCCGGGTGTGTTACCCGATGCGAGGTATACCTCTACGCGGTGCTGTGGACTATGATGCGAGGAATACCTCACGCGGTGCGATGTGTGACTACGCGGATCGCGAGTCCGGAGGATGTCGCGTTAGCTACCCCGATGCGAGGAATACCTCATGCGGTCTGGTGACCTATGCGGATGCAGAGTTCCAGATTAGGCACGCATAATGATACTATGGGCGATTGGCCTTGCTTCGATCATTAGCGGCCTAGAAAAGACCAGTTACATTATATCTATTTTTGCTCTTGTCTATGCTGTGGCACTATGTGCGGTTGAACTTGTTGTATTTGTAAATGGTTTTAAAATACTTTGATTTCATTTCGATTTTTACGCTTCACATACTTGGTACCAGATCGACCTCCTTCTGGCCGCTCATGCCGCAGTAAGTGGAAGTGTCACGACCGACCGGGCTCGCGATCGTGCCCTACCTGGGCACCCTTACAGGTAAACATCAGAGATAACCAGCGGAACATACATGAAACTTATAAAATAACACAACAGAAGTAAAACAACAGGTTAGCCGATAGGGCTACCTTCCTGGACATATATATATAACCAAGCAGCTTGCCTCATTTTTTTACAAGCACCCACATATGTGACTCTGCACTCTAAGATTTTTAACATAACAACTGGGATGACAGGCCCCGCCATACCCTGAATATACATGAATCTACCACCTCGGGAAACCGTACCAAGAGATAAGCCTCCGAGCAAATGGAGCTTTTTCCCAAAAATCAACCGAGATCCTAAGAACAAGGATCACCAACTGCGCACCTAATACTGCGGGCATGAACGCACTTCCGGGCGGGTCAAGATAACAGTACCGAATATGGAGCTAAATAAGGTACAACAATTAAAACATATCTCGTATAAAAGCACGACGGGGTAAGTGTAAAAGAAGTAAATACCGAGCCTACCATGTCATTACCCTCGTGAACTTAATCGTACCTTATTATCTTTTCCCATTTTCAATAAACGTTATAGCCACTTTCTTACGCACATACTTAGGAAAAACATCAAGTTCATTACCATATAACCTTACTTATCTTTCATAACCTAATCCGCCCTTTACGGAGGACGCCTATACTACCCGCCCAAATCGACGCGATAAAATCACATAGTTCGCCTCAAAGGTATACTGTCCGCCCATCTCTCGACGCGATAATGTCCTATAGTGCGCCCATAAAGGTATCGCCCGCCCATCTTCGGTCGATAATGTCATATAGTCCGCCTGTAGGTATCTTGCCCGCCCATCTCTCGGTCGATAATGTCATATAGTTCGCCTGCAGGTATACCGCCCGCCATCTCTCGGTCGATAATGTCATATAGTCTTCCGTAAAGGTATACGCCCGCCCATCTCTCGGTCGATAATGTCATATAGTTCGCGTAAAGGTATACCGCCGCCCATCTTCGGTCGATAATGTCATATAGTGCGCGTGCAGGTATACCGCCCGCCCGTCTCGGGTCGATAATGTCATATAGTGCGCCTGGGTATACCGCCCGCCCATCTCTCGTCGATAATGTCATATAGTGCGCCTGCAAAGGTATACTGCCCGACCCATCTCTGGGTCGATAATGTCATATAGTCTGCCCGTAAAGGTATACTGCCCGGCCCATCTCTGGGTCGATAATGTCATATAAAACCCGGGAAGTTAACCCAACGTACTACGCACCTCTACTCCTTTAGAAAACTCTTTTCAAACAAAACTTCCTGGATACTAACAACCGTAGTATCCAGTATCTCTACCTTTCGGACAAGTCACACTTACCTTTTAGAAATACAATACCGCTTCTAAATCAAGTGACTTCTTACTTAAAAACCTTAAGCAATTGGTACCTTTAAAACAATTTGCCCTTCTTTATTTCAAATCATTCTTTGCTTACATTAGAGAAAACCATTCTCTTAACCTTCCATAAAGTTATTATAACCAAATTCCCATAAAGCCATACTAACTTTATGCCTTAAACTAATTCATTCTTTTTATAACCAAGAGACTTATACTTTCAAATCAAATCACATAGCTTTCAAAATACTTCAAGTCTCTTAACTTTTAAGAAAACAAGTTTCAAAGTCTTAAAAACTTCATACACGTAAACTCTTTTAAATTAAGTAACATATACTTTGGTGCGTTGTGAATAAGTTATACTTATTTATAACGATCTTATTCAAGTAGCCATGATCTAGAAAATGTAATACAATTTTGTCTTATCTTAGCTTCTATGCAGATGGAGAATTCTACTTGTTTTAACATAATTAATTGTCATTACATTTTTCCTTTATTAACGCTGCAATGGCTTGTTCGATACTTATTCTCATTCGTAAATTAGCCAAGTCAACTCGACTCCAAATACTTCCTAACGACTCTTACCAACATCCCGATAAGACATGGTAAGGACTTAGGATTTTCTTAGACGTAGCTTTTACATAGAGTAAATCAACATAACTACCTCTTAACTTCTAAGAGTAGACGGAATCATGAAATACTACTACATGTATATTTCATACATAGAATCATGCCAAAGGAAGGAAGAGGTTCACATACCGCGACGATTATCGACAAGTAGCAAAATGCTCCAAAGTACTTCAATCTTGATAGCAAATCCATCCTTCAAGTAGGATACGCTACACTTAGTACTTCAACCTATAATGGTCACAATATGTCCATTAACCTCTCACTTCTAACGTAGAATTATTCTAAGTGCTAAGTCACTAATTCTACGGAAAATCTGACAAGACCTCCTTTGTTTCTACTTACTTTGCCACCTTTTCAAGGCCGAATACAATAACCAAACAGCCCCAATGGCTCACCACAATCTATAAGGTAGTCCAATACAAATGAATAACAAACTATTACAACTACAAGTACAAATTCGGCCACCTTACTTTCAACAATACTAATTCTTATCAAATTTCCATTTCAATCCAAGTTGTTAGCAATACATGATATCAAGTCGCAATCGACTATAACTACTATAATCTTCAAGTCAACAACATGCGACGATTCTAATAAACGACCAAAATTGTAATCCAACTTAACATGACTTACATTACATTTCGGATTTTCAAGGCTACAATCAATCCATAATCCTTATAAACTTCAACACATATACTTTATGCTAGCAACAAGTAAATCTAACAATATAAATAATCTTGTAACACTTTCAAAGAACAAGATTATACCTCAACGAATCTTAATCCAATCTTCAACCAAGTCGCCCTTAGTAACTTAGAGCCTCTTCAAGACACTTCAATCCGCTACTTGAGACCCTTAGAACCATACCAACAACTTTCCTTTAAACTTTCAATCCAAAACCTAGAAAGCCACTAGGTTTTCACTTTGCGACTAATACGAAAACTCTCTTTTTCCGGGATTTTTCTATTGAGATATGCTTACAATACACATAGGAACCTTGGTTTAAAGTGGGAATATTATTGGATAACAAACAAATTTTTTCCTTCTTGTCGACCCAAACCCGAGAGCTCTTGCTTCATGTTCTTCAATTTTTGTGTAAATTTGGCTAAGTATGGAACTAGTCTCACTACTAGTAGTATTATAAAGCACAAAGCATGGTCAAGATGCAACCATTTGGGTGGCTAGGATAAGCTCTAATTAAATATCAAGACCTTGTGTCCCTTTGACTTAGTCAAGATTGTCAAGCTACACTTGCAAGACTTGTTCATCCAAGACTTATGGTAAAAGACCATTATGGGCATGCCTAATTCGACCAAGGCATCACTAAGGGGTGACACGTGTCGCCTCCCATTCGTCACAACAAAACGCTTTTCGACAAATCTCATAATTCGATAAATTTACAAGCCTCAAATCTTAACACTCATGAGTTCTTACGCACGCCCTTAAAACATGTCTGTAAAATACGGTGTAACATTCTTCCCCTTAGAAACATTCATCCCGAATGTTCTTTCGAGTCAATCTTTATAATTTGCGACATAGTTTCCTTTCACAACCCGTCATACCAACAATGCCACACATGACCCTAATACTCGCACACGCATACTTGTCCATCACACGCCTAAAAGAGATTATCTTTTCGCATTTCCAACTCCTTCTAACATACATACATAACTTCCATACCAATTCTGCCTCTAATCTTTGAGTCATTCTATAAGACAATATACGACCATTTCCGGCCACGACTGGTGGAACGCGCCCACGAACCCAGAAACAATTAACTAGACTTGGTCCTTGCGCTCGTGACTCGCCACGTGGCTTAACTACTACCAACCGATCCCACTCCATTCCGTGATATGGGAGACCCAGAACAGTCCTCACCCCACCCGTCCGCACTTAACTCTTATTCTTGGTCTATAATAACTCTTTCTACCCGAGAAGACCTTGGCGAAAATTCATTAACTATTTCATACCTTCCCAGATCTAGTTAGTCTTTACCAACTCTTGGTAATCTAAAATCGCCTAGGCAACACGCGTCGACTTCATACATAACTCCGTATAGATGTATGTCACAATACCAACTATACTATAATCATTACCAACCCGATACGCAATCCACATAGTCCTTCCCGGTCATCACGCTTTCTCAGAATGCAATGAACATAACTCGTTGAGAGACGACCCTAACAACACAGCTCTATGGCACGATCTCGGAGTGAGAAGAATGGAAACCAATCTTAAATGTCCTGCAGCCTCCTGATTATAGATGTGGTGCACAACACACCGATAATCAAGACTCTACTAGACACCTGGCCTCAGACACTTTCCGAGGACTAATCGCTCGATACCACTTTTGTCACGACCCGACCCTGCTCGCGATCGTGCCCTACCTGGGCACCCTTACAGGTAAACATCAGAGATAACCAGCGGAACATACATGAAACTTATAAAATAACACAACAGAAGTAAAACAACAGGTTAGCCGATAGGGCTACCTTCCTGGACATATATATATAACCGAAGCAGTTGCCTCATTTTTTTACAAACAGACCCACAATATGTGACTACTGCACTCTAAGATTTTTAACATAACAATCGTATGACAGGGCCCCGCCATACCCTTGAATATACATGAATCTACCACCTCAGGGGAAACCGTACCAAGAGATAAGCCTCCGAGCAAATGGAGCTTTTTCCCAAAAACTGAACCGAGATCCTAAGAGCAAGGATCACCAACTCGCACCTAATACTGCGGCATGAACGCAGCCCGAAGGGGGTCAAGACAACAAATTTAATATGGAACGGAAATAAGGTACAACAATTAAAACATATCTCTATAAAAGCATGACAGGGGTAAGTGTAAAAGAAGTAAATACCTGAGCCTACCATGTCATTACCCCCTCGTGAACTTAATCGTACCTTATTATCTTTTCCCATTTTCAATAAACGTTATAGCCACTTTCTTACGCATATACTTAGGAAAAACATCAAGTTCATTACCATATAACCTTACTTATCTTTCATAACCTAATCCGCCTTTACGGAGGGACGCTTATACTACCCGCCAAATCGACGCGATAAGGTCACATAGTCCGCCTTAAAGGTATCTCGTCCGCCCATCTCTCGACGCGATAATGTCCTATACCGCCCATAAAGGTATACCGCCCGCCCATCTCTCGGTCGATAATGTCATATAGTTCCGCCTGCAGGTATACCGCCCGCCCATCTCTCGGTCGATAATGTCATATAGTTCGCTCGTAAAGATATCGCCCGACCCATCTCTGGGTCGATAATGTCATATAGTCTTCCCGTAAAGGTATACTGCCCGGCCCATCTTCGTCGATAATGTCATATAGTGCGCCTGCAGGTATACCGCCCGCCATCTTCGGGTCGATAATGTCATATAGTGCGCGTGCAGGTATACCGCCCGCCCATATCCGTCGATAATGTCATATACCGCCTGCAGCGTATATCGCCCACCCATCTCTCGGTCGATAATGTCATATAGTCCGCCTGAAGGTATACCGCCCGCCATCTCTCGGTCGATAATGTCATATAGTGCGCCAGAAGGTATACTGCCCGCCCATCTCTCGGTCGATAATGTCATATAAAACCCGAAGTTAACCCAACGTACTCACGCACCTCTACTCCTTTAGAAAACTCTTTTTCAAACAAAACTTCCTGATACTAACAACCGTAGTATCCAAATATCTCTACCTTCGTGACAAGTCACACTTACCTTTTAGAAATACAATTACCGGTTTCTAAATCAAGTGACTTCTTACTTAAAAACCTTAAGCAATTGGTACGTTTAAAACAATTTGCCCTTCTTTATTTCAAATCATTTCTTTGCTTACATTAGAGAAAACCATTCTCTTAACCTTCCATAAAGTTATTATAACTAACTTCCCATAGAGCCGTCATACTAACTTTATGCCTTAAACTAATTCATTCTTTTTATAACCAAGAGACTTATACTTTCAAATCAAATCACATAGCTTTCAAAATACTTCAAGTCTCTTAACTTTTAAGAAAACAAGTTTCAAAGTCTTAAAACTTCATACGTAAACTCTTTTAAATTAAGTAACATATACTTTGGTGCGTTGTGAATAAGTTATACTTATTTATAACGATCTTATTCAAGTAGCCATGATCTAGAAAATGTAATACAATTTTGTCTTATCTTAGCTTCTATGCAGATGGAGAATTCTACTTGTTTTAACATAATTAATTGTCATTACATTTTTCCTTTATTAACGCCGCAATGGCTTGTTCGATACTTATTCTCATTCGTACAGTAAATTAGCCAAGTCAACTCGACTCCAAATACTTCCTAACGACTCTTACCAACATCCCGATAAGACATGGTAAGGACTTAGGATTTTCTTAGACGTAGCTTTTACATAGAGTAAATCAACATAACTACCTCTTAACTTCTAAGAGTAGACGGAATCATGAAATACTACTACATGTATATTTCATACATAGAATCATGCCAAAGGAAGGAAGAGGTTCACATACCGCGACGATTATCGACAAGTAGCAAAATGCTCCAAAGTACTTCAATCTTGATAGCAAATCCATCCTTCAAGTAGGATACGCTACACTTAGTACTTCAACCTATAATGGTCACAATATGTCCATTAACCTCTCACTTCTAACGTAGAATTATTCTAAGTGCTAAGTCACTAATTCTACGGAAAATCTGACAAAGACCTCCTTTGTTTCTACTTACTTTGCCACCTTTTTCAAGGCCGAATACAATAACCAAACAACCCCAATTGGCTCACCACAATCTATAAGGTAGTCCAATACAAATGAATAACAAACTATTACAACTACAAGTACAAATTCGGCCACCTTACTTTCAACAATACTAATTCTTATCAAATTTCCATTTCAATCCAAGTTGTTAGCAATACATGATATCAAGTCGCAATCGACTATAACTACTATAATCTTCAAGTCAACAACATGCGGCGATTCTAATAAACGACCAAAATTGTAATCCAACTTAACATGACTTACATTACATTTCGGATTTTCAAGGCTACAATCAATCCATAATCCTTATAAACTTCAAAACATATACTTTATGCTAGCAACAAGTAAATCTAACAACAATATAAATAATCTTGTAACACTTTCAAAGAACAAGATTATACCTCAACGAATCTTAATCCAATCTTCAACCAAGTCGCCCTTAGTAACTTAGAGCCTCTTCAAGACACTTCAATCCGCTACTTGAGACCCTTAGAACCATACCAACAACTTTCCTTTAAACTTCCAATCCAAAACCTAGAAAGCCACTAGGTTTTCACTTTGCGACTAATACGAAAACTCTCTTTTTCCGGGATTTTTCTATTGAGATATGCTTACAATACACATAGGAACCTTGGTTTAAAGTGGGAAGATTATTGGATAACAAACAAATTTTTTTCCTTCTTGGACCCAAACCCGAGAGCTCTTGCTCTATGTTCTTCAATTTTTGTGTAAATTTGGCTAAGTATGGAACTAGTCTCACTACTAGTAGTATTATAAAGCACAAAGAAGGGTCAAGATGCAACCATTTGGGTGGCTAGGATAAGCTCTAATTAAATATCAAGACCTTGTGGTCCCTTTGACTTAGTCAAGATTGTCAAGCTACACTTGCAAGACTTGTTCATCCAAGACTTATGGTAAAAGACCATTATGGGCATGCCTAATTCGACCAAGGCATCACTAAGGGGGGGTGACACGTGTCGCCCTCCCATTCGTCACAACAAAACGTTTTTCGACAAATCTCATAATTCCGATAAATTTTTACAAGCCTCAAATCTTAACACTTGTGAGTTCTTACGTACGTCCTTAAAACATGTCCTGTAAAATACGGGGTGTAACAGGAAGCAGGTGGTAGATCCTCATTCTTAGGATCTTTACTCTGGTGTCAGGAGCTCCATTTCTCCGGAGGCTCGACTTTTGGGTACGACTCTCCCTGGTGTTGTAGATATTTTGTACATTCAGGGTATGGCGGGGCCCTGTCCCGCCATAGTTGTTTACTTCCTTAGAGGTCTGTAGTCCTGTTGTAAAGTTGGGATGTAACTGTTCACTCTTGATGTATATATATATGCCGAAAGGCAACGTTTTCTCAGATAAACTGTTTCTCATTTCATATTGTTTCATGTCTTGTTTTTATATTCCGCTGGTTACTCTGATGTATGCCTACTGGGGTGCCCGGGTAAGGCACTAGTCACTGCCCGGATCGGTCGTGACAAAAGTGGTATCGAGCGGTTAATCCTCGGAAAGTGTCTCTGCACCGTATCTAGTAGTTCGATTATCGTGTGTTGCGCACCACACCAATAATCGTGAGGCTATAGGATATTTAGGATTGGTTTCCATTTTTCACTCGAGATCGTGCTTTAGAGTGTGTTATAAGTTGACCTCTAACGTATTCCTTTCTGCACGCTTATGCCTCCACACAAGGCAACCCGCCCGTATGGCAAGGCAATGGCGGAGCCGCTAGTAGGACACGTAGGGTCACGAGGCCTGTGCCCGCCTATACCCGAGGCGATACCTCAGACGTCGAGTTCCACGACGCCACCACTTCAGCAGGTTTAGAGCCGCGGCTGGTCGATGAGACCATAGTACTGCGCCCACCCCACACCGGAGCAGGAGACGGGTTACGAGAGATGGCCCGCCATTAGCCGTGATTGGCCGACATGAGGATAGGTCGGACGCAGCAGTTCAGCCCAAAGCAGCACCGTGGTTCACCCGAGGTCGGATAGTTTGAGGCTACGACTTTACGAGTCAGAGCCCGCCGTAGTTCTACGTCGAGGCACGAGGATGATCCGCAGGAGTTCATCCGACAGTTACAGCGGATCATGAGAATGATCAAGGCTTCGGAGACCGAGTCTGTGATCTTCGGTTCGCATCGGCTGCGTGATACCGCATGATCGGTTTGATTCGCGAGCTATCCCGGGAGAGCACGCGCTCCAAAGAAGATGGGACGAGTTCTCGGAGGCATTTCTCACTCATTTCTTGCCGCCACAGATGAGGAGAGCACGGGCCGACAAGTTAGAGGACTGGAACAAGTCTTTGCCCCATCTTTTTGCTCTATCTCGGCTCAACATCTAGAATCCCTTAGTTCTGTAGATCTGAAATATTAAGTTCTGGATAGTCAAAAATTTTTGACTCATATAGATCTGAAACTTCTAGTTCCGAACAGTTAGGCACTCGCGAGTTCTTGTTAACCTCGAGCAATTACTTCTTTTTCATTCTTAAGGAAAGTCATCTTCAAAAAATTCAGCATTCTTTGACACCAAGATACGATAAACACTATTGTTATTTGCAGATCCAGTGGATATGCAATCTATAGTCTTAGGTTCAATGTAACCTGTTTCGGTATTCTAACCTCTACCAAGTCACCCCACATCATAACATCTGTATGTGGAATCATTTCCATGTTTCACATGGAGGGTTATCATTATCCTTATGCGTAGTTCTGTTGAGAATCGCATTAGCAGTAAATATCACATGGGGGGTCACAACGTACTTGTCTTCCCTCTCTATTTTGTACAAGCTTAAAATCACCCATGTATGTGTGACTAAGTTCTAGAGGAGCGGTGTTTATTTCGCTATTTCTTTGACGAAATGGAAAAGTGGTTTTGCCTCTTCGCCCACCTCACATTCATTTTGAGGGTTTATGTCGACAGACGACAACAATCTCAACTTAGTTAGCTTTTGAATGACTTTCTATTTAACGTGTCTTAATCTATGATGTCATAGATGCACGGATTACAAATATATCATTCATTTGGCCACAGACATACTGTACCATTCTTAGTTATTACAGACCCGTTGGACTAGACTCAAACCAGTTTGACCAACAGCGTCCCTGAAACCAAGTTTGGGACATGTATCATATCTTTTTAGAGTGGTCCTATTCCCTTAAGTCCTTTTGAGGACTGTCTCTCCAACCCCTTCTACTTAGAGGTGGCGTTGCTTCACATGAACATCCTCTTGCCCGTGGTTAGGGCATAATCAGATCATATGTGATATAGATACTCTGGCCCACTCCAGTTGCCTTGGCAGATTGAGTGTCCAATTTATTTTCTGCCTTTCTTTTGGCCTTCAGATTATTTAAGATTTGGAAACTCTGGTCCACTCCAGTAGCCCGTAGGCTTTTCAATGACTGAGTGTCCAATACCATCATATCAGATGAATAATCTTATGTCGAAAAGGTTTGTCTTTAGTCCTCTTCCCCCGTGATTGGTGCGCAGGAAAATTCCTGACGCTTACTTAGAATTGTCCGTAATTCTAATTTTATTACAACTTAAGATCATATATTTTACACTGTTGTTTACAATAGTCCAATCTTAAAGTGAAAGGAAGGTTAGATTAAACTTATGGTTTTAAAGCATAAGGAATATATTTTTTCCGGAAAACCTTTTCATATTCCTAACTTTACTTCAAGCCCTTTAATCTCATTATTGACAAGAAAGAAATTTAACTTAGACCTTTTGGATTCTGGCCCACGTCAGTCACGTGTCCTAATCCTCCTTACCATGGTTCGAATCCTTTGTCTGGGACAAATGTAGGCCTTCTTCTACAAGGTAGAACAATGTCTTCAGCCTTCCCCTCTTATCCCAGTTGGCATCCACCACCTCTCGTGGCGCTTTCTTCTACCACTCTCGGGAGCGGTGACACCAACTCTTCATTGATCCTTAACTGTACTAGCATGACTATCAGCAGTGTCTTGAAGCTCATCATCAGATCCAGAGATTACACATTTGATCGAAAGAGATTTGTAACTATCGTCAAAGAGAGACCCAACACTAGGACCAGATCTGAAAGCACGGTTGTTGACAGAGACAATGTTTGTACTGTTGACAGAACTGTTTTCAACAAGAAAACCACGATCAGATTTGGGATCATATCTGCTGGTAAACATCTTTCAATCACTAATACAAATCTTGTCTTAAGATTATTGGATAAATAATGGATGTAGGGGAATAGTAACTAACTATTACAAATGCTTCGAAAGGGTAAACAATGAGAAATACAGTAACAACTGTCTTGTAGCCAACAAGGATTATGGCTACAACAAGCTATTGAGTACTAGAATCAGTCTTGAAGTCTTGGATCTTCGTTCCAACTGCAGTAAACTCCTTGATCTTAATAACCTGAAACCAAGAGACACTAAATCTAATAGCGTTACAAGGGTGCTGCTGAGTCGAGTGATATTTACCCTGTCCTTAAGACAAGATTGCCCCGTATATATTCTTTTACGTTAGTGGACAATTGTCTCCCAAGATAAAATAACAACTAACAAATGAGCAAAGAAAACTCAAGTGTTTACTAGAGAATAAGAAGATTTTCAGCATTTTGCAAGTACAATGTGTATCAAGTGTTAAGTGTGAAATATGTTCAACAATTGAGCCAAAATCCTCAATTTATAGTGCTAGGAAGATGACCTCTCAACTAGCCAACTAATGACTTTCAATAGCCATGTAATGACACTTAATTGAGAGGTTATAATTAACCAATAATGTAGTCAAATAATGACTGAGTTATGGAGGAAAAACTGACATTTTAATGCTCCAGAACGATCAGCTAAACTTTTGGACTTCCGTCGAGCAGTCACTACATCGGAAGCTCTGCGACGCTGCGGAATTAGCGTTGCGGCTCCAGTGAGCTACTGCCACTCAAACGCCGCGGCCCTGGTGGTTGTGGCGCCCCGGCTCCGCGGTGATGTTGCGGCCTTTTTCCGACCCGTTTCAATCTTACACTTCTTCTTTATTTACCAACGTGGAACACTCGTCATTTAACCAACGATCGTCCATCATTTTACGTCTCAAACATTTACTTACGTATCAATATCTCTTTCACTAATGAATTTTACGATACTTGGCACTATGAGTGCACGTGGTGGAAACTACGTTTTCGACATGCGGGATCTCAATTGTTCGAGTCATAAATAATGAGCTAAACTTAATTTCACATTAGTAAATTTCCAACAGATTTCTTATGCATTAATTATGCATAGAATAATATCGAATAAGTTTGCATTAGTTATATATATATTCAAAAAGTGTACCAAATAATATATTATTAATACAAAAAATTAATATATACATTATTTTATCTAATGCATCCTACCAAACTACCCTTATCTAATGCATTATTAAACACTAATAATATTTTGTGTCTTGCTTTAAGAACTCTTTGATATACAAACACTTTGGTATGTTGCTAAGCAGTATATTTTGCTGAACAACTTCACAGACTTACACCACATTCGAACACGTTGAATTCCTTCTGTATGGAACGAGACGCAAAACCCAAAAAGTCTCACATGTATGAATTAGCCACCAAAAAAAATTACTCTCTCATGGAGTTTCTATGTAAAATGAAAATATCGTATTTGTACTTAAGACAACGAAAGCACATATACCCAAAATGAAGCACATAGTGATATGGGGAAAGAAAAATCATTTTAGGCTGAATATATAGTCCCTTAAATTTCAAACACTTAAAACTATTTATTGTTCGTATTGAACACCTAAACTATCAAAGAAGTTTATCAATTTGACATATTTTTTCACACCAAACTAAAATGTTAGATGTGTGATATATCTGAGGCGCGGATATCTCGCTCTTTTTAAGGAGATTTAAGCCTACTGTAGTATAATTTTCATCGTTCCAACACTATATCTCTTGACTTATCTCCTCTAGAATACAACAGTCTAACAACGTCATGTGACTCAAACAACTCTGAACTAGTTGAAGAGTCCAAAGCTCCACTAATAAGAACACCTTCCTTCAACATAAATTACTCGCTTTTATAGTAACTAAGTTGGAGAATTAGAATATTTTCTTTATTTCAACTCTCTTTTTTTCACTTCCCAAACCTCACTATTGAAAGTATATATGTCCTAGAGACAATCATCTTAGGGACAGATGTACTTGAACACATTCGTATTATTAATGAGATTAATATATTTATGGCATTTGCAATTACTGAATTATTATTTGATTGTTTGTATTATTCACTAATGCGCATCCCTTGAACTAAACGTTGTCATTGATAGTGTGAGATATTAATGATAGAACATAGTTCTTAAAGTAGCCTAGACTGATGATCATTGAGAATAAGATATCAATGATATATTATAAGTCGACATGTGGTCTGCATCACATTCTTAGAGAATGTAGTATGTCTCACTTACTACTAGTAATAGTTACTAGTGATGGACACATGGATACTCTTAGAGGGTATTGGCATGCCCTGCTGATAAACTATTTGTTATATATTTCTAGAGTATTATCAGCATGTGAGAGATAGAGGTCCTTTGACTTGAGGTCAATACGTACCTGATTTGTAGAGTAATGTACTTTGATCCTGTCCTAAGCTTAAATTCCTTATAGGATAAGACATGACTTGAATTGGGTACATTGCGATACAGACTAAGCTGGTAGTTGAGCCAAGAATATGATTCATTCCTCGAGTAGATATTCGAGTGAACACTCAGCTTCTCAATGATATTAGGTCGATCAAGTCATTGACCAATGCAAGAGACATATTTAAGATATGATCTAGTTGTCGACTACTATAGATGAGATAAAGTAATCAAGCCATTTGGATAGACACTTGACAAATCATAAGCTTGATCTAGTGTGTTGAGAATGAAAAAAATTTATCATCTCGCATAGAGGTTGTGTTTACTATGAGTCTTGTAAACGTACTTCACACATTGAGTTCGTCACCGGCGCAGTCTAGGAGTTCCGTGTGAACATTAATTTGATTAAGTGTCAATGTGAGAAGGCCTAAAGGGTCACACTAAGTCGATTGTCTTTTCGGTCTAAGGGGGAAAATTGAGAGAAGATAAAATATTCAATTTAGAATTGAGATATTTTAACCAATAATAAATTATGAGATAAATTCCATTTGATGGAAATTATTTAATTAAGTCAAAATTAGATATTGGATTTAATCAAAATTAAAACGTGCAGAAATATTGGAGAAAGCAGGAGAGCCGCGCGCCAGAGGTCGAGTCATGGCGTACTGTACAGTTGACCCGCCGACCGCCCATCGCAATTCGGTTTTGGGACAAGTTTTTAAGCCTAATCCCATTTGTGTCACAGTCTTCCCTATATATTGAGCACTTAACCTCATAATTTATGTTAGACCAATTGTACACCAATTCTACATAGAATTATCACATACTCTCTTACTTTCTGAACTGAGAGTTCAAAGATTAAAATCCTCTCAAACATCTGCCAAGATTTTCTGGCTTTCCTGATAGAGGAGTATACCGTAGCGAAGACTTGCACCCGAAGAGACAATCGCGTGCGCACGTTTTAGTAGTTATTCAAAATATCAACTGTAAGTTTATATTTCATGTCTTTACAAGTTTCAATTGTAACATAATCATACCAGAGACGGGATTGTTGGGACAAGTAAGTTAATAAAATTTTAAACTTCCGTTATGCCTTACTTGTGTGTTTTAGACCCAACAAAACCCTACAGTTGTATCAAATCCCAGGCTGGTTCAATGGTTACATAACAATTGAAAGATATAATAATATAGGTTAAACATAAAATTGTTTTTAATCTGAATTAAAACAAGGCTATTGAAATCTGACAAACTTTGACTGAGTTGTAACGACGTGCCTTACCCACCCTAGTGATACATACATCGAGAAAATCAGCGAACATAAAACATGAGTCATTTAACAAGAGATATAATAAATAAACAGCCAACCAAAACGCTTGCCTTCAAGATATACATAAAATTTAATCCTTTTACAACCCCGCCACATCTATTCTAAGATATACATGACTATGACGCGCCATACCTCGAATGTACAAGAACCTACAACTCGTGGAACACCTACTAAAAGATAAGCCTCGGAGAAACGGAGCTTAATCAAATGTGATCCTATGAGCGAGGATCCACGAATCAGAAATGAAATCATACTAGTCTATATAAATGATAACCAAACTCACAACATAAAGCGATCAATATAACTATGGGTCTCACGCCCACAACATCAATCGTTCATGCCTCTAACATCAGACGGTAGACATGTCCATGATGCAACAATAATACCAATGTCCCATGGCCACATGCCCTCGTGTAGACATGTCCATGTGACCTCAACAACAAGACAAAGAATCCAAATGGAAGCATACCCGCGCGCTACGATCGATGTCCAAAGGGAAAATAAGGCAACATTCCAAATGGACGATACCCGCGCTTACGATCGTGTCGTGATGTCCAAAGGGAAATATAAGACAACATTCCAAATGGACGATACCCGCGCGCCACGATCGTGTCATGTCCAGGAAACAACAAGGCGGTAATCTAAATGGAAGCATACGATGTCCATAGCGATGCACAACAATAATACTATCAACATGAACGTGCGGAATTTCTCGACGCCCAAGTAAGTTCTCAACAAGTCAACCGACCTCCATCGAGACGCGTAACACGTAAATACAACGACAACAAAGGTTATCACAATAAGATAGCCAAGCTTCACAACAACAAGCATAGGCAAGTTTCACAACAACACAAAGTACTTTCATTTTATACCAAAGTCCGGTTTTAGTAAAGTACTACGACGTTAAATTTTGTAAAAGAGATCCATTACTTTTATCAAAGTCACCCGATACCCGTAGTATTAGAATGACCAACCCACATTTTTAAGTAAACAACACTTTCCTTTAAAATCAAGTACCAACATTCTTTTCCTAAGTTCAGTTTCAATTACTCCAACTTCTCATTTTCAAAAGGTTTCATAGTTCCCAAACTTAATCACTGATCCTTTTAGAACAATTGAGTAACATATGTCATATATGTGAGTAGTTTATTCTTGTTTATAACGATCTTATTACAATGATCTAGAAAATATAATATCATTTTGTCTCATCTTAGCTTCTATGCAGATGGAGGTTTCTACTGGTTTTAATACAAACATCATTATTCAATACATTTTCCTTTTATTTACGCCGCTGGTCCTGTCGATACACATTCGATTCCCAAATCAAGAAACATTATCCCTTTAAAACCAAGTACTCATTACTCACGAATGAGGTTTCACACAAACATCCACATTAAAACAAATAAGTTAAGTCTCTTATCTTATAAGATCAAGTCTCTAACTTCTAACATCAAGAAACCATTTTCACTTACATAAGGTCGTTATAACTAACTTCCCATAAAGCTATTATAACACCCTATGTTTTAAACCAACCAAATCACTTAGCATACATAGTTCACAACAATCATGCTAGAAAAGATAGGAAGAGGTTCACATACCTCGCGACGATTTATCGACAATAAGCAAAATGCTCCAAGTACTACAACCTTGCTAGCCCTTTCCACGAATACGCTACTCTTAGTACTTTCACCTATAAAGGTCACAAACGCCTATTAACCCCAAAACACAAGTTTTCTATCTTTCTATAGAAAATTCTCCCCGCAACAGAAATCTCCTCCTCTATCGAGGCCACCAAGCCAACTGGGGTTTACACGCCTAACCTGACGTGTACAATTCTACACAAGTATGTAAATACCTTTATTCTTCAGCTTAAGTCAAAAGACATTGCGAATACTAAGTAGTTCCATATATAGTATACTTCAACTATATATTCTAACAAACATGTAATTTCCAATTACAATAGAGGACAAGATAATTACCTCGATAAGCCCAAAATTATCCAAGTTATAATGTCGATCCCGAGCAAGGTTTAGCTCCACCAAACCACTCCAAACAACCCTAAGTTCTAACCAACTTCTACTCACATACTTCAACCAACTATGAAGATTTCCTTTAGGTTTGGTTTGAGACTAAAAAGGACAAAAGGTAGTATTTCTGCCTCACGTATAGAGGTATCTTTGGAATACTACAAGGTACAAGGATAAGGTATTTTCATTATAACAATACTAGGAGTATTTCTATACCACAACAAGGGTATTATATGAAAACAACTAGCAGTGGGGTACCGCCAAGCCTCACAAAGGGAGAAGCCTCGCCAAGCTCCTCAAAAGTGTGGGGTAGACTTGGACGAGAACAACACTAAAGGGGAGGGATATTTCAAGACTTAGAATGAAATGAGGGATGAAGAAAACCTTCAAGCAAGTGGTATTTATAGGACACCAACGGACAAGATCAAGCCATGCAAGTGGATGGCCAAGATTGGCACAAGTGCACCCTAACCTACTCCTTAAATCCTCACAAAACAAAGACCCATGAAAAGTGGCCTTAAAACCTCCCCTCTCAAATCAACGGGTGACAAGTGTCACCTCCCGTTGGTCCAAAATGTTCCGCCGCCGGAAAAATCCGCAAAAATACAAAACGACATAGCCGAATTTTCCTTCGCAAGTTACAAGCCACTTAGGCGGGTGACACGTGTCACCCTCCTATTGGCCCTCAAAAACGTCTTCAAAAAAATATCCACAATGGCCAAAATCTCAAAACAAAGGGCTCCCACAAAATCAGAAATTTCTCCCGTGGCCCCACGTGACCATTTCCAAAATAAAATCTCAAAATTCTAATATAATTTAAGAAGCCCACATACCAAACTGGGAATCCAATTTATTAACGAACCTTTTCTTCACAAATAACCTAAACTTTTCCGAAAAACTCACATCTTTCTTTCTTTTCAAAATTTGCACTCGCAGACGACGTCCTCACATATATACCCCGCAACTACGGGTATAACATTCTCCAGAAACATTCGTCCCGAATGTTCCTTCTAAGCCGGATAACGATAAAGTTCCTCTAACAAGTTGCCAACGCCTTAGCCATGAAAATAACACACGTTATCTTTACTCGTCGTGCCCTCCTCGAACACTTGAACTCTTCTAGTATCACACTTCTTCCCAAAACCTTGGAGTCACCACCTCCAAACTTGGTCATCTCTAGCGTAATATCCCCTAAGGCCATTCCCGCCTTCACGAACGATTCTGGTCGAACGATCCACAAACTCATACGACCTGCGTTCAAACTCGCCTAGCACCCTCGTGACTTACCACCGGCTGACCACCGACTGCCCCCACCCCAAACCGGTTTCTGGTTTGACCCGCAAATGGTCCTAAACCCGACCTCAACCGCAGCAAACTCTTGTTCCCCGATCCTAACAATCTTACTAATTCACATCATGAAAGCTACCACTTCCATCTCACACTACCCATGGACTTATCACACAAATAAATCCCACGATACTACTCACCCTTATAAAGGTCAAACATAAACGAATCTTTTACTCAAGACGACCACCTCTAAGGTCTCCCGTGGAAATAGTCTAAGGTTCACACTTACCATGCCTCCATCGTATCCTTCCAACTAACCATGCATTCTAACTCACACATATCACAATGCTATCCGCATAGCACACAATAATGAGATCATCATAACAAGCATACCAAAACTCTAGAGGGTTAAGGATATACCAAGCTACCGCTCCACTCTAATCATAGGTGATGAACCGATCCTGGAAGTCGTAACATCCGCGCTTACAGCTCGCAAATGGCCCCGCTGGCCGCATGCAAAACAAACTCCCAATCTAGCACGACACTCTCCAAAATGGAGTCTACCACAATGGTCACAACGAGGTAGGGTGGCTTCACCGTTAACACCCCGTCAGAAAATCAACTCAAGACGGTGGAGGACCACTGCATCGCGGGGTATATAACTAGGGCGTCCGCCTCGAAAGCCACCAAGCCCGCCCTCTTCGATCCAGTCATTCCGCCGACCCTCCGTGCCTCACATCCTAGTGCATGAGCTCGCACGCGGCAATGTCCATGCAAGAGAAACACCCGCACAAGACTCACCATATAATCATCTAGCCCGTGACGTAGCGATGCACCCTATCCTCCATATTCGCAACTAGCGCAGGACATATCGAGCCAAAGAATCGAACTCGACATTGTACTCTCGTCTCAAGAACAAAAATGTTACCGCGCCTCCTCATCGGAGGCAAGAAGTGCGTGAGGAAAGCCCCAAAACTCATCCCATACCGGTGCATGCTCTCCCGAAAGCTCCCATGAATCAAACCAATCGATCGCGGTATCACGCACCGATGCGAACCAAAGGTCAGATCACCCGCACGATCCAGAATCGCCGGATAAACTCCCGCGGATCATCCTCGTGCCTCGACCCATAAAACCAAGGGCTACAACTCGTAAAGTCCCGTAGCCTCAAACTATCTCGCTCGGGGTGAACCACTCCATTTATCCTCATATCTGCCACGACCGCCGAATCGCCATCTCTTGTAACCCATCTCTCGCCTGCATCGATCGAGGCTCGTGTATCGCGTCTCGGCGCTTCTAACCCGCGGGCCGGGTGGCGCCACAAAACCCTCAGATCTCACTAGCGAGGCATAATCGTAAAACGAGATACGCCGGAGGGTCCAACTTACAACACTTTCTAAGGCACGATCTCGTAATGAGAAGAATGGAAACTAATCCTAAATGTCCGATTATAGATGTGGTGCACAACACATCGATAATCAAGACTCTACTAGACACTTTCCGAGGATTAATCGCTTCGATACCACTTTTGTAACGACTTCGTGCCTTACCGGCACCCTAGTGATACATACATCGAGAAAATCGAACATAAAACATGAGTCATTTAACAAGAGATATAATAAATAAACAAAGCAACCAAAACAGCTTGCCTTCGTGATATACATAAAACTCACAGCAGTTTAATCCTTTTACAACCCCGCACTTAAGATATATTAATGACTATGACGCCGCCATACCCCGAATGTACAAGAACCTACAACTCGTGGAACACCTACCAAAAGATAAGCCTCCGAGAAATGGAGCTTCAAGTGATCCTATGAGCGAGGATCCACGATCGATGTACTCTACCAGATGAACGCATTTCCCGGAGGTCGATAACAGTACCAAGTATGTGAAATCAGAAATGAAATCATACTAGTCTATATAAAGCAGAGACATGATGATAACCAAACTATTCCACAACATAAAATCATCACTCCAATATAACTATGGGTCTCACGCCCACAACATCAATCAATATCAGACGGTGTAGACATGTCCATGATGCAACAATAATACGGCCACATGCCCCGGTGTAGACATGTCCACGTGACCTCAACAACAAGACATCAATCCAAATGGAAGCATACCCGCATGTCCAAAGGGAAAATAAGGCAACATTCCAAATGGACGATACCCGCAGCGCCACGATCGATGTCCAAAGGGAAATATAAGACAACATTCCAAATGGACGATACCCGCGCGCGATGTCCAAAGGGAAACAACAAGGCGGTAATCTAAATGGAAGCATACCCGGCGCTACGTGATCGCGGTCAAGATGTCCATAGCGATGCACAACAATAATACTATCGAACGCACTGCGGAATTTCTCCGCCGCACGCCCAAGTAAGTTCTCAACAAGTCAACCGACCTCCATCGAGACGCAAATACAACGCTGCACAACAAAGGTTATCACAATAAGCATAGCCAAGCTTCACAACAACAAGCATAGGCAAGTTTCACAACAACACAAAGTACTTTCATTTTATACCAAAGTCCGGTTTTAGCTCTAAAGTACTACGACGTTAAATTTTGTAAAAGAGATCCATTACTTTTATCAAAGTCACCCGATACCGTAGTATTAGAATGACCAACCCACATTTTTAAGTAAACTAACACTTTCCTTTTAAAATCAAGTACCAACATTCTTTCCTAAGTTCCGCTTTGCCTAGTTTCAATTACTCCAACTTCTCATTTTCAAAAGGTTTCATAGTTCCCAAACTTAATCACTGATCCCTTTTAGAACAATTGAGTAACATATGTAATATATGTGAGTAGTTTATTCTTGTTTATAACGATCTTATTACAGTAGCCATGATCTAGAAAATGTAATATCATTTTGTCTCATCTTAGCTTCTATGCAGATGGAGGTTTCTACTGGTTTTAATACAACACATCATTATTCAATACATTTTCCTTTTATTTACGCGATACACATTCCGATTCCCAAATCAAGAAACATTATCCCTTTAAAACCAAGTACTCATTACTCACGAATGAGGTTTCACACAAACATCCACATTAAAACAAATAAGTTAAGTCTCTTATCTTATAAGATCAAGTCTCTTAACTTCTAACATCAAGAAACCATTTTCACTTACATAAGGTCGTTATAACTAACTTCCCATAAAGCTATTATAACACCCTATGTTTTAAACCAACCAAATCACTTAGCTACATAGTTCACAACAATCATGCTAGAAAAGATAGAAGAGGTTCACATACCTCGCGACGATTTATCGACAATAAGCAAAATGCTCCAAGTACTACAACCTTGCTAGCCCTTTCCACTTACGCTACTCTTAGTACTTTCACCTATAAAGGTCACAAACGCCTATTAACCCCAAAACACAAGTTTTCTATCTTTCTATAGAAAATTGAAGACCTCCCCGCAACATCGTAAATCTCCTCTCTATCGAGGCAAGCCAACCGTGGGGTTTACACGCCTAACCTGGACGTACAATTCTACACAAGTCATGTAAATATTCTTTATTCTTCAGCTTAAGTCAAAAGACATTTGCGAATACTAAGTAGTTCCATATATAGTATACTTCAACTATATATTCTAACAAACATGTAATTTCCAATTACAATAGAGGACAAGATAATTACCTCGATAAGCCCAAAATTATCCAAGTTATAATGTCGATCCCGAGCAAGGTTTAGCTCCAAACCACTCCAAACAACCCTTAGAAGTTCTAAACTCACATACTTCAACCAACTATGAAGATTTCCTGGTTTCGGTTTGAGACTAAAGGACAAAAGGTAGTATTTCCTGGCTCTACGATAGAGGTATCTTTGGAATACTACAAGGTACAAGTGCTAAGGTATTTTGGTCATTATAACAATAGTATTTCTATACCACAACAAGGGGTATTATATGAAACAACTAGGCTAGTGGGTACCAAGCCTCACAAAGGGGAGGAAGCCTCTCGGGTAGACTTGGACGAGAACAACACTAAAGGGGAGGGATATTTCAAGACTTAGAATGAAATGAGGATGAAGAAAACCTGGTATTTATAGGGACACCAACGACAAGATCAAGCCATGCAAGTGGATGGCCAAGATTGGCACAAGTGCACCCTAACCTACTCCTTAAATCCTCACAAAACAAAGACCCATGAAAAGGGCCTTAAAACCTCAATGGCCCTCTCAAAGGTGACAAGTGTCACCCTCCCGTTGGTCCAAAAATGTTCGAAAAATCCGCAAAAATACAAAACGACATAGCGAATTTTCAAAACGACTCTAACCAAGGTAACGGGGTGACACGTGTCACCCTCCTATGGCCCTCAAAAACGTCTTCAAAAAAATATCCACAATGGCCAAAATCTCAAAACAAAGAATTTCTCCCGTGGGCCCCACGTGACCATTTCCGAAAATAAAATCTCAAAATTCTAATATAATTTAAGAAGCCCACATACCAAATCTGGGAATCCAATTCTTATTAACGAACCTTTTTCTTCACAAATAACCGGAAACTTTTCCGTCGAAAACTCACATCTTTCTTTCTTTTCAAAATTTCACGCCCTCACATATATACCCTGCAACTACGGGGTATAACATGAGTGATTAACCTTTTTGAAATCACCCTAAATTATCAACTACGCTAAATCAAGGAAGTCAATCTATTCTAGCACGAACTGAGCCTTGTGCAGAAACCGGTTCATTACGAACATGGTGCACGGCGAAGAACGTGTAGGAATGGATGATGGTCGACATGTGCGTTATTGATAATGGTGGGCGGTTGTAAAAGACCCGTAATCTGAACCCTAAATTAGATTTAGGGGTTGGACGATTTTTAGAAAATCAAGCGCAGAATCGCTCTGAAAAGGACGTCGGCGCCACGACCCTATTGTAGGGCATCGCTGCGTTAGTTAGGGTTTCACGGCTGCGACGCGGCTCCATGTCAGAGCGCCGTGGCGTCGGTCACGGTAATTTCAGGGTCTTGATTAGAAAAAAACTTCGTTTAAAATTCAAAACTCTCTGGAACTGAAGCGTCGCAGCCCTAATTCACATAAATAATAACCAAAGTTTATGCCTGATCAGCGCCGCGAGTCCATGGTGGAGCGTCGCGGCGCCGGAATTCCAGAATACTAAAATCTCATTTTTCAAAGTTTAATCCATGATTATTATTACACAGTATGTTGGTGTACTGTTTATGTGCTAAATGATCGTCATTTACCTTACTAAGCGTATAGTCCGCAATCATGCTTGGATAAGCGGCGTCCATAACTAGTTTAGAGTCCGCAATCATGCTTGTATAGGCGGCGTCCAAAATTAGTTTAGAGTCCACAATCATGTTTGGGTAGGCGGCACCCAAATACATGTTTAAATGCTTTGAGTAATGTTTGAAACATGTAATAGTTAATCTTGAATAAAACCCTAATTAAAAGTTCCCCAAATTTTAATACAAGTCTCATTTAAAATGAACGCATCGTCCGTTATAATTGATTGTGGTGCAAAATCCTTTTCGGCGAGATGATTATTTATTCCCCAGTATTTGCTCTAAGTCTACGAGGAATCAGACTCTTTCATAGATACATATAAATATTGTAGTAGGTGATAAACCTTCGTGAGTATTTACACCTCAGTGTTTGCTCGATGAAGGCTAAGCCCACATAGATACATAATTGCAGTTGCATAACAGGGTTGACTTGCTAGGCTGTCTTGGCGCCCCAGTGTCGGACAACCGAGGGACGCATATCGTATTGTTTAGAACATGCGTTCAACCAAGAGTTGCAAATTGTTTGTAATTGGTTTAGAGACATATCAGATCATGTTGTTGAAGTTATCAGCCTCAGCAAACGCAGAGAAAACATGAGCCTGGATCTTGGCCCATTATGACCGTATTTGTCACGACTCACCGGCCATGATCGTACTACCGGTACCGTCGGTATATGTCGAGAATAGCAATGAACATACATAACACATTACTTAGAAAAAAAAAGGGTAAACATTACTGGCCAGCCGATAAGGCTGCCTTCTATAAAACATACTTAAACAAAAGTATAGTAATACAACTGGTTCTTATAGCCCAAAACACCAACGTGACTACGCACTATAGGAATAACAATCGTGGACAGTGGCCCCGCCATACCCCGAATGTACAAAAGTCTATAACCTCGGAATCATACCAAAAGACAAGCCTCCGGAGAGATGGAGCTTCCCAAGAAATGAACGGTGATCCTAAGAGCGGACCAAAGCTACGATCTCGACTGCAGATGAACGCAGCCTCGGCGAGGTCGATAACAGTACCAAGTATGTGAAATCAAAATATCAGAATGAATTCATAATAACATATATATAAAGCAGAGACATGTATGATAGCCAAACTACAAGACACAACATATACGCAGCCATGTCAAGTCGTGGACTCACGCCTCTAAGTCATCACTCAAATATAACCATAGGTCTCATGCCCATAATATCAATCGTGCGTGGAATTCCTTTTCTCACCGCTTCAGCCTATGATATAACAACACTAAGAGTACATATGAATACTAGATCCCACTCAGATCATAAGAACCGTGCGAGGCAAGTACGAAGGCATAGCTACCGATCCACCTCGCATCCTCAATCGATCGGGCAAGTACGAAAGCCACTACCGATCCACCTGCATCAACAATACTATAATCAAATCACGGCCGACCGGCAAGTGCGATAGCCTCTACCAGATCCACCTGCCACATCACGATCGGCAAGTACGCAGCTAACCACCAGATCCACCGCATCACACCACTTCGCCTAACCCGACCGGCAAGTACGAAAGCCAACTACGGATCCACTCGCATCACGCCTCCGACCGGCAGTACGAGGCTAACTACTAGATCCACCCCGCATCGTGAGACCTCGGAGAGCTAATCCATGGAATAATATCGCCAACAGGAAACGAACCCTCATCATGGCCGATACCCGTGGAATCCTCCATCACCGACTATGACGCCCAAATAGACTCATAATTACATGCTTTTAATTCGAATTGCAATACCATGCCTTTATATAAACCAAGACAATTACCATGCCTTCTTTTCACATAAACCAAGAGAATTCTTATTTAAGCAAGCCAAAGTACTTTTCAAGGCACACATAGAATAATTCTCAATTAAACAAGTCAAAGCACTATGTACATACATTCTTTTCGAAAGCCTCCTTTTTATGTAAAATCCAAGATACTAACACTCGTAGTATCGAGGCGTGTCTATTTTTCAAAGTAAGTTACTACACCTTTAGAAAAATCATTTCATAGCTTGAAACCAAGTAACTTCAATTTTCCCACAATCTAGACAACTTATGCTCATTAATCAAAATAGACAACTTTCATAACCTTCCATAAAGTTATTATAACCAACTTCCCATAAAGCCGTTATACTAACTTTATGCTTTAGAAATTTACGACATCCTTATCCATTCATAAGGCCGTTATAACTAACTTCCCATAAAGCCGTTATAACTCCTTATGAACCATTTCGTTCTTTTACTAACCAAGAGGCTTATACTTCAAACAAATTCATACAATTTTCAAAATACTTCAACCCTCTTATCCTTTAGAAAACAAGTTTCTTACCTCCAAAAATTTAAGTCTCTTATCTTTTAGAATAATTCAATATTCAATACTTTCACACCAAAAGTACTCTATACTTCATTAGGTCAAGAAAATCCTTGTCTATCTTATTTAGGATAAACCATTCCTTAAGAACAAGCGGGTTAACTTCTTAACCCAACCAACTTAGACATTTTCTTAAAACAAGTCAAGTATAACAAAAGGATTTACTTCATTCAAAACACGTACGTCTACCGTACTATATAGTTATAACTACTCATGCTCAAAGGATAGGAAAGTTTCCACATACCTCTTCGGCCAATCCTCTTGCTAAGCTCAAACTACCGCAAGTAATATGCCAACCTATAATAACCATAATACGTTTATTAACCTCTAATTTCAATGTAGGAATAATCTAAGTTCAAAGCCCCTAAATTCTATGGAACATCAAGCATTTCCTTTGTTTCTACATACTTTGCCACCTTTTAAGGTCCGAATTCAACATCCAAACGCCACTTCTTAGGCCCAACAATCCAAACAATCTCAAGGGGATTACACACCTAAACTTGGGTGTGTAAAATTCTGCCCCAAAAGGTAAAACAATTTACTTTAACAAGTCTAAGGTAGTTTTTAGGCTACAACATGCTCACATAATTTTCTTAACCAATTCTTTCACATCCAAACCATATTTCTTACATGCAATGACTCTAAGAGCATTATTCACTACCACAAGTTCTTTCTTCTTAACATGCAACACTAGAAACTAATTCTAAAGGAAGAAATGTTACATTAAAGTTTTAGTCAAACTTATTCCAAATATTTTTGCTATCTTCCTTGCCAAGAACACCACCAACAAGCTAGCCACAAGCTTCCTTCTTGTTCTTAACTTTTCAGATTTTTCCTAAGGCTAGAATTTCTCTTGGGATTTTAGAGAGAAGGAGGAGCTTGAACTTTTAAGAGAGAAGGGAGAGCTTTTGTCTAAGAGAGAGAGATGAAGTATGACCAAGTCAATATAGTGCATGCAAAATCAGATGGGGGGACACTTGTCACCCTCCCAAGGTCTTTTAAAAGAAAAATCGACTTTTCCTAAGTTTTTCCGCCTGCATCCCGCCGCGCCACGTTCGCTTCCTGCGGCCATGGCGCAACTCCTGCGGACCAGATCTTCCGGTGCGCGGCGCTGAAACTTCAGCGACCCTCAAGACATTCGCGCCGCGCCACCGCCTCGTCTGAAACACATTTTTGTCCGATCACGACCGAACTTGTAATTCTCATAACTTTCTACTCCGACGTCCTATCGATGAACGGTTGGTTGCGTTGGAATCTAGACTCAACGAACTACGCCCTGGGCCTTTGAAACACTTAGGAATTCTCAATGTACCGGGTCATAACCCGCCTCAAAGTATACTAAAACCCGTCCGGAACAATCCAACCTATCCTTTGGAAATTTTAAGTCTTACATGCTTTTACGCTCTCATACGTAGGTCGAACTACGGGTATAACATTCTCCCCCCCTTAGAAACATTCGTCCCTGAATGTTCTTTTGGAGCCAACTACTATTCCTCGGTACATCCTCGTACTATATACTAATGGAACTTCATTATGCCACCTAGGACCCTAAGATATCGCACACGCATACCCATTCACCGTAAGTCAAACGTAAAACGAACCCAACATATGAACCATTACTACTTACTCTCATTCACGCCTAATGTAATTTCCGCTCGAATTTACCACTCATTCTATCACATGTACACGCCTCAATATCCTCTGCTCATAACACTAAATCATACAACAATCCTATCATGCATACTAATCTCTAAAGGGTCAAAGATATACCCGTAATTATTGCTTCACATTACCCTTTGTCGCTCTAATCATGATCCCGCCGCACGGCGCATAACAAAAGAAGCGATGAACCACCATCGATCACGAAGGCGAATCTCTACATCCGTGCTATCTCGTCTGGACAGTTCCTCGCATAATGGCCTGGCCGCATGCATAACAATTACCCAAACTATCACGACACTCCATAATGGGTGTTACCATATCGCTACACCGAGGTAGAGGTGGCTTCTCGGACTAACACCCTTACTCTCCAAAACTCAACCTCGAGCCCCGCCCCGCTCCCGAATCCCGAACGCCCCAAGATCAGGCGGAGTACTCAGACCGGGCCGAGGAGCATAACTAGCTCGCCGAGGCGGTCCGCCAAAAATGCCCCGAGATCTCGCTGCCTCGCCTTCGGGCCGCTCGAGCCAAGCCGCCTCCTTTCTCTCGCCTTCTATCCTCGCGCATATGCTCGCATCTGGCGATATCGATACCGTGAAGAGCTACACCCAAGCACGCAGTAATCATATGACGGTCTAGCCCCATCACATAGCGATGAAATCTGTCTGCCATGATGGCTACAATAGTGTGCGCATACCTGGCCAAAGAGTCAAACTCCGTGATGTACTCACGGTCCTCCCATTCTCGCCTCAAGGTCAAGAATCTATCCACGCGGCTCTCTCAACTCGGGAGGCAAGAAGTGATCCAGAAGGCCTCTGCGAACTCCTCCCAACCTCTGGAAGAGCACCTCCTCTAGACAATTCCCATGACTCAAACCAGTTCAACGCAATATCGCAGAACCTAAGAAGCTAACACAACGGACTCGCCTCCGAGGCCCTAAGCACTGCAGTCCGCCGCACTGCCGAATAAACTCTTGAGGATCCTCTCGGACCTCGAACCATAGAACTCGGGTGGATTACAACTCGTAAAGTCGAATCCTTAAACGCCGGCCCTAGGTTAGCCACGGCCGGCGGTGCCGCCGCCACGATGCTAGTCAACAACCCGACCGCTCTCCGTAATCCCTATACTCGCCTCGCCGCGAATCGGGGCTCGCATCAAACCTCGGAGCTATCGCCGCTCGGCCTCTAATCGCCGCACAGCTGAACTCGCCGACCCGGAGCAAAGGACAAATGCAATCGTATCACAAGCCCTTGAGCCTCCACTTCCACAAAACCCCCCGCAAAGGCCGCAACATACCAGCTCACATCAAAATGTCACCCGCCCGGTCAATTTGCAAGAAGACCTCCAAAATGATCCGTTTACTACATACATATCCCAACCTCCACCTACTTATATCTCCACACTTAGTCCAAATTGTCAAGCCACCCAATACGAGCAGACGACACGCATCACTAGTCCTAACAAAAAATATGGGGTATTAGCACATCCGACCGAAAGCCAACCATTTATTATGCATGCATCCTCTCAAGAGACAGATCAATTCAAGGAAGTGGAGCGACAGACTCGAGCTAGAGCTGATGAAAATGTGGCAAAAGAAATCTGTAGCTTGAAAGAGGCATTCAAAAGCATTCAGATGAACAAGGGGGAGGAAGGTTTAGAATGAAAACTTATGTATGCACCCCGACGTTGAATTACCTGTGGGGTACAAGGTGCCCAAATTTGACATGTTCGATGGAAAAGGGGAATCCTCGAGCTCATCTAAGGTCATATTGCGATAAATTAATTGGAGTTGGGAAAAATCAAGCAATCATCATGAAACTATTCATCAGGAGTCTAACCGGCGAGGCGCTGGACTGGTACACATGTCAAGACCCTCGAAAATGGGACGGTTGGAATGCCATGGCACAAGATTTCATGGATAGATTCAGAGTCTACACTGACACTGTCCCGAATAGATTTTATCTTATGAAACTTGAAAAGAAATCCACAGAAACTTTCAGGGAATACGCCCTGAGGTGGCGGTCAGAAGCAGCAAAGGTCCAACCTCCAATGGCAGAGAGCGAAATGACCACCTTGTTCGTGCAGTCGTTAAAAGACGCGACATATTATGAAAGGATGATCAGTGTAATTGGGCGAAGTTTTGCAGAAGTCGTAAGAATGGGCGACTTCGTGGAAGAAGGCATTAAGACAGGCAGGATTACAAACTTGACAGCCCTACAAGCAACTAGCAGAGCAATGCAATCAGATTCCATAGGAGGTACCTCACAGAGGAGAAGAGATGCATCACCCTCTGTCATGGTCATTCAGGAACATAGGCCAGAACAACTTCCAGTGTAGCAAAACTCACCACCTTCTTACTATAACCAAAACACTCAAAATTCACAGTCGTATTATCAGCACCGCGCTACCCCATACCCTGTTTACCATACTCACCACAGTCACGAACCCGTACACCAAACGGACCCAAAACCCGCATAGATGCTGAGAGAAAATCAACCAGAACCTATACACCTTTAGCCGAACCCATAACCCAAGTGTATGAGAAGCTGAAAGCCGCAGGAATACTCCAGCCAATTCCCAGAAATACCCCCAGGCCTACTTTCCGAGGGCACGATAAAACCAAACATTGTGCATACCACTCCGGTGCCGAGGGGCACGACATCGAAAATTGTTATACATTCAAGGGCAAAATAGAGGAGTTAATCGAAGAGAGAGTCATTCAGCTGAAAGATGCTCATCTCAAGGTAAAAAATAACCTTCTTCCCGGTTATGAAGATGCCCATATGAGCATGATAGCTAAAGATGAAGAAAACAGTCTGGGAGGGACTATTACGCCAGCCCGAAAAGGGAGGAACAACCGCCAGAGAAAAGGAGGCGCTCCTTGCCGGAGATTGTTTAACTGATGAATAAGTCATTCGTCTAGTTGTGTGCTGCAAATGATGATCCTGCTGAAGACTCAACCATTGAAGACGCAGAGCAAGAAGACATTTCAAACAAGTGGACTCGTGCCTCTGCCCTGACCCTCCGAGTCCTAAAATAGTTAGTTTAATATATTTTGCGCTTTTCCTGTAATAAAATGGAACTACGTTTGACCTGATTCCCTTGGCAGATACGTAGGCGACCATATCGGCTTCGGTCCCACCTTTAGAAATTTTACCCAATCTCGCTTGTAATGAACTACGTCATGACCTGATTCCCTCATAGAGATACGTAGGCGGCCTAAATCGGCTTCGGTCACACCATTAGGAAGCCTTCCCTTATTTTTAAAAAAATAACGAAAATACACATAATATACAAGCAACCCCATTGAGACCCACTTTAGGCCAAACACCCTTTGCATATTCAGAACTGGGACAAGGTAGGAAACCAGGCAGGGGTTATGAGTCCAAACAAGGCAGACGTCATGAGTCCAAATAAGGCAGACGTCTGAGCATCAAGAGTCAAAACTACAAAGTCAATGCGAATCAACCGCCCCCCCTCAAACTCACAAATTTTCTTTGAGCACAGGTTCTTCATATTAGCAAAAGCAGAAAAAACAACAAAAATTCTTCATATTAACAGAAGCAGAAAGAAGCAGCAGAAGCAGACAAATATCAACAATCAAAGTTCAAATCCCGCAACAAAGTCTAGCGCATCAGCTCGGGCCTAGAGTCAAATCGCAATCCATGCAGTGCACAAATGCACAACAAAGACATCATGACAATCCATATGGTTCACAAAAATGCATTACAACAACATCTCAGCAGTTGCAACATTTAGCATGTCCGCCCGAGGTCAACATCTCAGCATTCACAACACCCCACATATCATACAGGGACGACATCCCTACTCACATAATTGCATTTCTCATATATTTATCATTCTGTTTTAACAGTTATACACTAATTTTTCTCAAGCTTAGCTTGCAGGAGCATTTATTCTACTGCGAGCAAAGATCAACACGCCCAGAAACGACGCCATCGATTACGTCCACGCAACGGCGTGATCGATTATGTCTACGCAATGACACCATCAGCATCACGTCTACGCAACGACGCCATCAGCACTACGTCTACGCAACGACACCAGCAACAATACGTCCAGGCAACGACGTCATCAGCATTATGTCTACGCAATGACGTCCCCAACATCTGCAACAACGACCCCTTCGGCACATTACAACATCCCTACTCACAAAATCACATTCAAGCTCTATCATTTTTGTCTTAAAATTTATGCACTAATTTTTTAAGCTTTAGCCTACAGGAACAATTCTAGCAAGACCGCGCAGAAACTACATCAGCACTCGCAACATGCAGCAAGCATTCGCAGCATCCAGCAAGTCCGTGTAGAGGCTACATCAGCATTAGCAGCATTCAACAAACAGTCGCAGCATCCAACAAGTCCGTGCAGAGGCTACATCAGCATTAGAAGCATTCAGCAAACAGTCGCATCATCTAGCAAGTCCGTGCAGAGACGATATCGACATCTGTAGCATCCCTCAAGTCCGAGCAGAGACGATATCAGCATTCGCAGCGTCCTACACATCATACAGGGACGACATCTTTACTCACAATTTTTTTTTTTCATATATTCATTATTTTGATTTAACCGCTATGCATATTTTCATAAAGTTTTAGCATGAAGGAGCATTAATTCACAAGAATAGTAGGATCAACACAATGACGTCTTCATCAACATCGTGTCCGAAAACGACGCCAAGTCCGAAAACGACGTCAAGTCCGAAAACGAAGCCATGTCCGAAAACGACGCTATGTCCGAAAACGACGCCATGTCCGAAAACGACGCCAAGTCCGAAAACGACGCCAAGTCCGAAAACGACGCCAAGTCCGAAAATGACGCCAAGACCGAAAACGACGACGACGCCAAGACCGAAAACGACGCCCAGACCGAAAACGACGCCCAGACCGAAAACGATGCCGAGACCGAAAACGACGCCGAGTCCGAAAACTACGCCGAGTCCGAAAAACGACGCCAAGTCCGAAAAGGACGCCAAGTCTGAAAACGACGCCAAGTCCGAAACCGACGCCGAGTCCGAAAACGACGCCAAGTCCGAAAACGAAGTCCGAAAACCACGCCGAGTCCGAAAACGACTCCGATTCGAAAACGACGCCGAGTCCGAAAAACGACGTCAAGTCCAAAAACGACGCCGAGTCCGAAAACGACACACAGTCCGAAACGACACCCGACGCCAGCATATCACATCTACGCAAAGACGATTTCTCTACTCTCAGAATTGCATTTCTTATATATTCATGCTGCATTATTTGGTCTTAGCAGTTACGCACTAACTTTTTCTCGAGCTTTAGTCTACAGGGGCAGTTGCAGCAAGGACAACATATCCATATTCACAATTGCAACACGTTCGTACAATGACGAAATCACAACATTGGCAGCATCACATCAACACAACCGACATCACATTTTATAGGATAACATTTCTACTCACACAGTTACATTGCTTATAAATTCATGCGTTATCATTTTGCCGTATAACAGTTATGCACTAACCGTTTGCTTAAGTCTTAGCATGCAGGAGCAGGAGCACACCGTGGATTTTCTCTTACAGCGAACCGGGGTATTTTGTTGGTGGGCCAACCTTCCTAACGAATGACAGAAGCGGCCTCGAGCGTCGGTCCACTCATCCCACATAAGTCAATACTGGTACACCCCTAGGTTCAAGCTAGTTTATTTTTATTTCATTTTAACATCACGTCGACCCAACGTCGTCATAACTCGATACTGGGGCAAATTTTGAGTCCGCGTTAGCACCTTGGTGTTTGACCATGGTAGCCCAGCGTCGTCATAACTCGACATTGGGGCAAATTTTGAGTCCGCGTCAGCCCGCCTTGGTGCTTGACCATGATAATCCTGTGTCGTCATAACTCGACACTGGGACAGATTTTGAGTCTGCGTCGGCCCGTCTTGGTGTTTGACCATGGTAGCCCAGCGTCGTCACAACTCGACACTGGGACAAAATTTTGAATTTGCGTCAGCATTGCCCAGCATTTTTCAATTCTGAGGATCGAGACAAAATTGGCTATAAGTCAACGTCTTTATCCGAAGACTCTTCTATCATCTACATACAAAGAGAGACAAGTTGTTGACACCCAATTTTGACCCTCCCGTCCAGTCATTAACTATAAAATTACACTAATTTTCTAAATAATTTTAACGATTTTTATAATAACAAAATTCAACAATAAAACATTAATACAGGCATAAATAAACGATTGAATAATGGCACCGCATTTTACGTAGAGTATTAAACACACTTTGAGTCTCACGTCCGCATACGTCATTTTAATAACAAGACAATTTCATAATTATTAATTTTAATTTAAATTAATTTAATCTAATACATGCGTTTTAATAATAGCGCCGCATTTATAAAAGCATTAAGCAATCCTTAAATATCATATCTGTATTTAGCATTTAAAAAATTTAATAATAATCTAAACCCCATTCAATTTTAATTTAACATCGCAAAATACGTATAATAAATAAGATTTTAATAACGGCATCGCATTATAAAATTTTAAGCACTAATTAAATAGCACGCCCACATTTATTATTGTAATAATAAAAATCCAAGCTAAAACTAATAAAACACCTAGGGTTGTATTAAAATAATTTAACTTACCACTAATTAAATAATACACCTAATACCTAAACTCTACCCAACTCAAATAAAATACACCAATCCATTCCTTGTCTCAGCCCAACAATTATCAGCCGACCCGGCCCAAACCCTCATATATCCAACCCACCCGCAGCCCATCAGACCATTTATTCCCTTCTCCCTCCCCCCATCGTCCAAAAACGAACCCCTAAAACCTAAAGCAGGCGAAAACCTAGCAGCCACAACCCACCCCTCAATCTTCCTCATATCACGCCCAAAATCTTACCAAATGTTACCCAAAACCATTCCCAAATCTTACCATCTTTATGAACCACGAAACCATAACCAAATCGGTCCATAAAAAATCATCCTAATAAACACAGAATCGCAATAGAATCAGTCCATAAAAATCGTCCAAAGTTAATAACGAATCAGTCCTAAATTAGAACTCAAATCTTAACTATATATGTAGGATTTCAATACATGCAAAGAGGAGAATTTTTTTTTTGGCTAAAAAGCATCGGAGAATGAGAGGGCGAGGGCAGGAACACCATTTCAAAACCCTTTCTTTCCTTGCAATACCAGTTTAAGAGTCAGTAACCCTTCTTCAAGCGAAAGCTCTATTTTTTTCCGCATAGCAACACCTTCCGAGTGAATCGACTTGATACGCTACCTCAGTTCGCTGCCCGGAGAAGGTCAGTAACATCGAACTCTTCTCATATTTCCCTTGTATTTTGTGAATCTGTCGGTGTTTTATCGTTAAGGGTTCAAGTATGTTTGGCTTTCTGTTAGATAAATAAATAGGCGTACACATAGTATAATTCTGATTAGTCGATATGATTCTAAAATATGATTTTGTCGCTTGACCTATGTGTGTTAATATTGTATGACTAAGAAGCGTCGCGTGACGATGGTTTGACTTGGGATCTGCTGGAACATCATCTCGACTATACTGACTTGTTTAGAAGTATCATTATGCGTAATATATAACTTGAATATGATTTATATGTCTAATTCAGATAAAGTGATTTGGCCTATATAAAAATGCCATATTTGCTTGCTTGTTTGTCCATTGCCGAGTCCACCATGTTCACCAAATTAATCATATTAAAACGAAGCCCCTGTGTGGATTACACCTCTGTTTATATAAGCTTTGATCGCATAATTACATAGGCATGTTAATTAAGTGATAAAGGGGGGGGGGGGGTGTGTGTTCATGAGTAGTGTGGAATAAGCCTCAGCTTTGGATCCTTAATAGTATGCTTGCAAATTTGTGCTAATGAATTCAAGATGGCGAAGATGTGTGTGTTTGGGGCTAAGCCCATCCGTGCCACATTTTTACCGCCTCCTTCTGCGTATCATAAGCAATTGGTAAGATTTGGAATTAAGAGGTATTAATAGTAAGCGATTAAATGATATAAAACGAAGGTGTTAATATAAACAAACCAATCTGAAAATAACTGTTGCAAGGGTAGTAGAAGGAACTTATGTTTACTTCATTTATTAACTGATGGGCATCCCTAAATGTAGGTCACTTTCTGTCCAAATTTGTGCAAGCTTTAACTATTGATTTTGTTCCCCTGTTATCTCGTGTTAACAAAGCAATCTGAAAATTGCATATACGGAGTAAATATATTGTCATACCTGATTTTGTTTTTGTTTTTTTTGTTCTGTATCCAAAGAGTCTGCACTAAGGCCTCACGCTGGTTTGGGCAAAGAGTGCCAGATTCCTATTGTTTGGACCTGTTTAGCTTCAATAAGTAAATCTATTTGCATTGTTAATATGATTTGGATGTATACTAATCATTTTCTTTTCTTTTTTACATGAAATGCATCGGAGCCAAAATGAAGAGTCTCATGACAAGACTCATTATGAGTTACTTCAAATGACGACCACATCTATGAGCATCCATCATCCCTCGTCGGCAATCCCTAGAAAAACAAAATAGGACGGAGTCATCCATTTCAATTCCTTACTCTCTTAACCTCCTTGCCTCAATTTTATATCTTTATTTGTTTCTTGTAATTTTATTATTCAACTTTGCAATTAATAGGAGAGCCAGAGCAATTAGTCTTCGAACATATAAGGTGGGAGGGTAATTAGAAACACACTTCTAGTTATTTATCTTAGGCTTGTCATGCATGTCTAATCTCTTGCCTAACAAATAAAATTTCATATCTAATCATGAAGTTAATGCATAACAAAAGAAGTTGATTTTTTCATAAATCACTTAATGGCATTATAATTTATTTTCATAATAAAAATATCTTCTTATTATCAATTGTAAAAAATAGCATTTTTATATCATACTTTGCACATATTAACAAAAAATCGATTTTGCAAATGAAATACATATCTTGGGTAAATACATCAATTTTGCATCATTTTTATAAATGCATACTTTTAAACTTTACGTATATTTTTATAGCACAAGTCTTATAAATTATTATCCAAATGCATCCTTATAAAACAATTTGCATCATGCTTACTTTTAAACATCTTTTAAACATGCATTGCACTCTTAGCATAATAATAACCTAGGTTTGAATGGACAACCGCAAGTTAGCGGATCTTAGAGGGTGCCTAATCTCTTCCTTCTAGATTGATAAAGAACCCTTACCCAGAATCTCACATTAGTTTCGCAGACCATAAAAATGGATTTAATATTGACTTTAACCTAGTGGACATTTAGGTGTCCTAATTCACCCAAACTAATTAGGTGGCGACTCCGCGAACCCTTTTAGCACTTTAGCACATCTTAGCACATTTTAGCATAACAGTTTTATTTTCTAACATTTTTATTAAGCAGGAGTTTTAATAATGTCGCGGTCGGAAAAGGACGTGACAAGATATTGAGGGTTTTTCCTCATTTATTACCAATGGAAATTATCTTTTATCTTATAATGGTTTTATTTGTGGAAATGCACCACTTGTGGATGAATTGTATGTTTTAAACTGTAGCCATGAAATTTTCAATATTCAAAATAAAAAAACTAAAATAAGTAATCAAAGAAACCCCACCTACTTATGGCACTGTAGACTTGGTCACATCAATGAAACAATGATAGCAAGATTAAGAAATTTAGACTACCTAGAACTATTTGACTTAGAGTCATATGGTAATTGTGAATCTTGCTTAAGAGGAAATATGATAACTAAATCTCTTTCTGGAAAAGGGGTACATGCCAAAGAGGTGCTTGAGTTAGTCCATACCGATGGAAAAGGGGTACGCCTAGGAGGCTGAGTGGTATTTGGTAAGAATGGCCCAGCCTGACCGCCCACTGCAATTCGATTTTGGGACAGGTTTTTAAGCCTAATCTCAGTCTGATTTGTATCCTAGTCTTCCCTATATATTAAGCATTTAACTTCATAATTTATGTTAGACCAATTGTACACCAATTGTACATAGAATTGTCACATACTCTCTTACTTTATGAACTGAGAGTTCAGAGATTAAAATCCTCTCAAACATCTGCCAAGATTTCATGGCTTTCCTGATAGAGGGTATACCGTAGCGAAGGCTTGTGCCCGAAGAGACAATCGCGTGCGCACGTTTTAGTAGAGATTCAAAATATCAACTGTAAGTTTATATTTCATGTCTTTACAGGTTTCAATTGTAACATAATCATACCAGAGACGGGATTGTTGGGACAAGTAAATTAATAAAATTTTAAACTTTCGCTGTGCCTTACTTGTGTGTTTAGACCCAACAAAACCCTACAGTGGTATCAAAGCTCAGGCTGGTTCAATGGTTACGGAAAAATTGAAAGATATAATAATATGGGTTAAACGTAAAATTGTTTTTAATCTGAATTAAAACAAGGCTATTGAAATCTGACAAACTTTGATTGAGTGATTATCCTTTTTGAAATCACCCTAAATTATCAACTACGCTAAATCGAGGAAGTCAATCTATTCTAGCACGAACTGAGCCTTGTGCAGAAACCGGTTCATTACGAACATGGTGCACGGTGAAGAACGTGTAGGAATGGATGATGGTCGACATGTGCGTTATTGATAATGGTGGGCGGTTGTAAAGGACCTGTACTCTGAACTCTAAATTAGATTTACGGGCTGGACGATTTTAAGAAAATCAAGCGCGGAATCACTCTGAAAAGGACGTCGGTGCCGCTACCCTATTGTAGGGCGCCGCTACGTTAGTTAGGGTTTCACGACTGTGACACAGCTCCATGTCAGAGTGCCGTGACGTCGGTCAAGGTAATTTCAGGGTCGTGATTAAAAAAAACACATTTAAAATTCAGAACTCTCTGGAACTGAAGCTCCACGACCCTAATTCATAGAAATAATAACCAAAGTTTCTGCCTGATCAGCGCCGCGACTCCTTGGAGGAGCGCCGCGGCGCCGGAATTCCAGAATGCTAAAATCTCATTTTTTCGAAGTTTAGTCCATGATTATTATTACACAGTATGTTGGTGTACTGTTTATGTGCTAAATGATCGCCATTTACCTTACTAAGCTTAGAGTCCGCAATCATGCTTGGATAAGCGGCGTCCATAACTAGTTTAGAGTTCGCGATCATGTTTGGATAGGCGGCGTCCAAAATTAGTTTAGAGTACGCATACATGTTTGGGTAGGCGGCACCCAAATACATGTTTAAATGCTTTGAGTAATGTTTGAAACATGTAATAGTTAATCTTGAATAAAACCCTAATTAAAAGTTCCCAAAATTTTAATACAAGTCTCATTTAAAATGAACGCATCGTCCGTTATAATTGATTGTGGTGCAAAATCCTTTTCGGCGAGATGATTATTTATGCCCCAGTATTTGATCTAAGTCTACGAAGAATCAGACTCTTTCATATATGCATATAAATATTGTAGTAGGTGATAAACCTTCGTGAGTATTTACACCCCAGTGTTTGCTCGATGAAGGCTAAGCCCACTTAGATACATAATTGCAGTTGCATAACAGGGTTGACATACTAAGCTGTCTTGGCGCCCCATTGTCGGACAATCGAGGGACGCAAATCGTATTGTTTAGAACATGCGATCAACCAAGAGTTGCAAATTGTTTGTAATTGGTTTAGAGACCTATCAGATCATGTTGTTGAAGTTATTAGCATTAGAAAACGTAGAGACAACATGAGTCTAGATCTTGGCCCATTATGATCGTATTTGATATGAGTCCGTATTCTTTCATGGGGTAAAAGAGTATGTTAAAATAGTGGAAGCTAATTTAAACTAAAGACCATGTAAATTAGTTAACGAATGTGTTCAATAGAAATTATATTAGAATGTTAATTTCAAGTCTATCTTTTCTTCAGTTACAATGTTGAATCTGTCACTTAAAATGTTGGTTGAAACAAACAAGTTGAATGAAGCCAATTTTCTTGACTGGTTAAGAAATTTGTGTTTGGTGTTGCGATTAGAAAAGATTGAGTAGCTATTGGATACAACACTCCCTACAGTCCCTGTTGAAGATTCTGAAGCATACACCCTGTTTGACAAGGTGGCCTATCAGAAATATCTTGATGATGCTATTGTGGCCCAATGTGTCATATTATCTTCTATGACTCATGAGTTACAGAGACAACATGAAAATATGGGTCCTAACGAGATGCTAGAACACTTGAAGAGTCTCTATGAATCTCAGTCTCAAATAATGGAGTATGAACAATTGAGAGATTTCTTTAAGTGTAAGTTGAACGAAGGGGGTCAGGTGTCACAACATATTTTGAAGATGATTGAGTTAATAGAAAGGTTAGCTTCGATTGGAACGAAGTTGCCCATAACAGTTTCTGTCAACCTAATCTTGAATTCACTTCATGTTTCATTTTAGACCTTTATTGTAAATTAAAACATGAATGGAACCAAAGTGAATCTCTCAGAGCTTCATAATATGTTGAAAACCTTCGAATCGTCCACCTCTAAAGGTAAAATTGTGCTCATGGTGGGCTCATCTAGCAAGTTCAAGCCTAAGGGTAAGAATGTGCAGAAAAAGAAGGGTAAGGCGGTTGCCTCTACACCCACAGCTATGAAGCCTCGAAGAGTTGTTCAAAAGAAGGCCAAGGTAGCTGCTGATGTTTGCCTCAATTGCAAAAGAAAAGGGCATTGGAAGAAGGATTGTATAGCCCCAGGGGAAGACAAAGCACAAGGTGCTTCTGGCCCTGTTGGACAAGGTATGTTTGTTATTGAAGTAAATATATCTATAACTAATCCTCACTGATGCAGCTTGTGGCTCACGCATTTGTAATAATGTGCAGGGGCTAATTGACAGTAGAAAGGTTGGACCTTGGGAAGTAGATCTACGCGTTGAAAACAGAGCAAGAGTTGATGTTGAACGCGTGAGGACTTATAGACTAGATTTACCTTCAACCTTTTGTTTAGAACTTAATAATTGTTATTTTGTTCCATCGTTAACGAGGAATATTATTTATGTCCCTATATTAGACATTGAAGGGTTTTCCTCATTTATTACCACTGGAAGTTATGTTTTATCTTATAATGGTTTTATTTGTGGAAATGCACCACTTGTGGATGAATTGTATATTTTAAAATGTAGCCATGAAATTTTCAATATTCAAAATAAAAGAGCTAAAATAAGTTATCCAAGAAACCCCACCTACTTATGGCACTATAGACTTGGTCACATCAATGAAACAATGATAACAAGATTAAGAAAGTTAGACTACCTAGAACCATTTGACTTAGAGTCATATAGTAATTGTGAATCTTGCTTAAGAGGAAATATGATAACTAAATCTCTTTCTGGGAAATGGGTACGTACCAAAGAGGTGCTTGAGTTAGTCCATACCGATGTATATGGGCTGTTTTCAACTCAAGCTAAGAGAGACTTTCTTTATTTCATCACTTTTATAGACGATTTCTCAAGGTTCGGGAATATGTATCTTATGAAATATAAGTCTGAAGCTTTTGAGAAGTTCATGGAGTACAAGTCAGAAGTAGAGAAGCAACTTGAAACAAGTATTAAGTCTCTTCGATCAGATCGAAGAGGTGAATACTTAAGTAAAGAATTTCTAGATTACTTCAAGATTCATGGAGTTCAATCGCAATGGACACCTTCCGGAATACCACAAATGAATGGTGTTGCTGAGAGTAGAAATCAAACCTTTTAAGATATGGTTAGATTCATGATGAGCTTCTCAGCTCTACTAACGTACCTGTCGCGCCCGTTTTTGACCTCGGGGTCTGAACGGTATCCGCAACGTTGCTCTTTGGCGCGGTTTCCTGGATGGAGCAATAATGCTGATTTTAAGGAGTCGCCACCTAATTAATTAAGTGAATTAGGACACTTGATTTATTGCAATAAAAATATTGCAATTAATCTCCATTTAATGGTCTGCGAAATTAATGAGATTCTGGATCAGGGTTCTTTATTATCCTAAAGGGAAGGGGTTAGACATCCTTTAAGATCCGCTAACTTGCGGTTATCCGTCCAAGCCTAGGTTAATTATTTATTGCCTTTTCATTCTACATACACTAAGCATTTCTCATAATTTACAATTACAATAAAATGCAGTACAGAATAATAAAACTAAATTAAATGCAACATAAAATAAAACTCTGGGACATTCTTTTGAAATGCATCTTCGGATACCTGCATAAATACTTAGTAAAAAGTGTTAGTAAGAATAAATAATTTAAAAGAGCAATAACAAGAATTAATAAGTAAAGCCAAAAATAAATCCGTCTTTGTACAGGGAGGCCTTGGAAATCAGACGGAGATTTCTTCATCGGCCAATATTGCTAGAAACAATAAAATAGATAAAACCTTCGGATCCGCGCCAAAACAGTAATAGTTTTAAACACGGAGGGCTCAGATATATATAAAAATAAAGTAGGACAACCTAAACAAGTGCGGCTGTGAGAATTCGTCTTGCCAGCGCATGTTGGTTATCCGGTGTAAGTGGAAGAAATCATCATTGCCCAGAAAGCTACATTTATTTTATTTTTCGTCTTTGCAATTGTGGAGGCCTCAAAAATCGACGGATAACTTTTTCATTGGCCAGGCGAGTGTAGTATCATGTTCAAAAATCAGTAAAATACCAAGTGTAGTAGCATGTTCAAAAATCAGTAAAATACCAAGTGTAGTATCATATTCAAAAATCAGTAAAATACCAAGTGTAGTATCTGTTCCAAATCAGTTTAATAAAATAACAAAAGGGGCAAAATCGTCCAAAATCAATATGGAACAACAAAACAGTCGCAACGCAACAAATAGCAGCAGCGTGATAATTCAACAAAATGATGGTCCAGAAATCAGTGGAAACAACGACAAGTTCGCCGAAAATAGTAGAAACATAGCAAGACAGTTCGCCGGAAACTTCCAAACGTCGCCAGAGTCTTAAAACTCCGGCTAGGGTACTAAAAATAAAAAATCAGTCGGATAGCCAACCATCACTGGTAAAAATAAAGCAGATCAAAAATCAGTTTAATAACCAACATATACCCAAGATATAGCGGGACAAATGCTCGCCGGAGTTTCAAACTCTGGCGAGACCAAATCAGTCCACAACAACAATATGCAACAGATCGAACATAAAGTCGAACCAAGGCAAAAAATCAGTCCAAACGAACCTACATAATAATAACGAAAAATAGAAATAAACAGCGGGCAGCAAGCAGCGGCGTCACTTCCACGACGAGGTCGTCGGAGTAACGCCACCGCAGTGGTGAGGTTTGACAGTGAGCAGTGAGGTGGTGGAACAGTAGTGGTCGATGGGATACAATGGTTCGTGAGAGAAGGGATAGTGGTGGTGGTGCACTGGTGGTAGTTCGAGCAGTGGGCGACGAATGGCAATGCGGAGGGCATTGCTGGTGTTGTATGTGTTGTGCTGTGTGTGTGCGTGCGCGCAGTGGTTGTCGGCGATGGTAAGGTGAAGAGGAGAGGGAGAGGATAGGGGCGGCTCCTGGTGTTTAGAGGGGGTTCGACGGCTGGTGAGGTGGGGCGACGGGAGAGTGATGGTGAGAGAGGGGATAAGGGAGATGTAAGAGGCAGGCAGACTACTGGGGGATTTTAGGGTTGTGTGGCTGGTGAGGATGATAGGGGCGGCTGGGGGTTATTTTTTATAGTGTGGGATTAGGTTTAGGGTTTGGGTTTTGGGTATTGGTATTGGAGGGAAAAGATGAAAGGTGTATTGGGCCTCAGTTTGGGCTTCGGTTTTTGGCGGATTGGACTGGTCCAGATTGTGCCTTGGACTGGACTGGTTTGATGAAATGCAAAACGGGTTAATTATTAAAAAGAAAAATTATTTAAAAAGATGCAAAATTATTAAAATGCAAATGCCGATGCAATAATAATAAAATATAATATTTAGCAAATATTTAATGCCTGATTAAAAGTAAAGACGGGATGTCAGTTAATCATTTAAAGAGATGCAAAATTAGTAAAATAAAATGATCGCGCAACAATAATAACATAATATTTGAAAATGTTTAATACTTAATTAAAGTAAAAACATGATGCCAATTTGCAAAAATAAAACAACATAGAATGTTAGGTAAAAAATATACAAAAATGTCAAAAATGGTGATTAAACTGCTGTGTCCTAAAATGCTTAAAATTACAAGAAATGACTAAAAGATGGGTCAAAATTGGGTGTCAACAGTTGTCCCTCTTTGACCAAAGACGATGAAAGAGTTTTCGGACAAAGACGTTGACTTGTAGCCAATTTTGTTTCCATCGTCAGAATTAAACAAAGATCAAGAAAAAGAATGGACAAAAACTGATGCAAATTCAAAATTTTGTCCCAGTATCGAATTATGATGACACTGGGTTGCTGCGATGCTAGAAAATTAAAGCTGGCAGACGCCGATTCAAAATTGTCCCAGTGTCGAATCATGATGACACTGGGCTGCTGTGATGCTGCAAAATTAAAGACAATACCGACGCAAATTCAAAATTTATCCCAGTGTCGAAGTACGATTGACATTGGGTTGCAGGTGATGTGGTTCTGGAAAAGACATGATGTTTGTAGATGTAATGAAGTGATGTGATGATACACCGTCTTGTATAGGCGAGATGCAGATGACGCCTTGTGTGGGCGTTGTCGTCTTGTATGGACGAAATGCAAATGACGCCTTGTGTGGGCGTTATCGTCTTGTATGGACGAAATGCAAATGACGCCTTGTATAGGCGTTGTCGTCTTGTATGGACGAAATTCAAATGACGTCTTGTATGGGCGTTGTCGTCTTGTATGGACGAAATGCAAATGACGCCTTGTATGGGCGTTGTCGTCTTGTATGGACGAAATGCAAATGACGCCTTGTATGGGCGTTGTCGTCTTGTATGGACGAAATGCAAATGTTGCCTTGTATGAGCGTTGTCGTCTTGTATGGACGAAATGCAAATGACGCCTTGTATGGGCGTTGTCGTCTTGTATGGACGAAATGCAAATGTTGCCAGATGGGCGTTGTCGCCTTGTATGGACGAAATGCAACGACGCCATGCCTTGTATGGACGAAATGCAAATGACGCCTTGTGTGGGCGTTGTCGTCTTGTATGGACGAAATGCAAATGACGCCTTGTGTGGGCGTGGTCGTCTTGTATGGACGAAATTCAAATGACGTCTTGTGTGGGCGTTGTCGTCTTGTATTGATGAAGTGCAAATGACGCCTTGTATGGGCATTGTCGTCTTGTGTGGACGAAGTGCAAATGATGCCTTGTATGGGCGTTATCGTCTTGTCTGGACGAAATGCAAATGACGTCTTGTGTGGGCGTTGTCGTCTTGTATGGTCGAAATGCAAATGACGCCTTGTGTGGGCGTTGTCGTCCTGTATGGACAAAATGCAAATATTGCCTTGTATGAGCGTTGTCGTCTTGTATGGACAAGATGCAAATGACGCCTTGTATGGGCGCTGTCGTCTTGTATGGACGGAATGTAAATGACGCCTTGTATGGGCGTTGTCGTCTTGTATGGACAAAATGCAAATTACGCCTTGTATGGGCGTTGTCGTCTTGTATGGACGAAATACAAATGACGCCTTGTGAGGGCGTTGTCGTCTTGTATGGACGAAATGCAAATGACGCCTTGTATGAGCGTTGTCGTCTTGTATAGACGAGATGCAAATGATGCCTTGTGTGGGCGTTGTCGTCTTGTATGGCCTAAGTGCAAATGACGCCTTGTATGGGCGTTGTCGTCTTGTATGGACGAAATGCAAATGACGCCTTGTGTGGGCGTTGTCGTCTTGTATGGACGAAATGCAAATGAAGCCTTGTGTGGACGTTGTCGTCTTGTATGGACGAAATGCAAATGACGCCTTGTGTGGGCGTTGTCGTCTTGTATGGACGAAATGCAAATGACGCCTTGTGTGGGCGTTATCGTCTTGTATGGACGAAATGCAAATGACGCCTTGTGTGGGCGTTGTCGTCTTGTATGGACGAAATGCAAATGTCGCCTTGTGTGGGCGTTGTCGTCTTGTATGGACGAAGCATGGATGAAGTCGTTGCATAGGCTTACATGAAATGACGTCGTTGCATAGACGCGATGCAGATGCTCGTCGTTGCATAGACGAAACATAGATGAAGCCGTTGCATAGGCTTGTAATGAAATGATGTCATTTTATGGACGTACCTGCTTTATGAATTGCCTGGATTGAGATAACGGCATTGCGTAGACGTTGTGCGCGTGTAACCCGCATGGGCTTATTGTTGTGCTCCCGCCTTTGCTGATATGAAGATCCTGCACTCGAAGAAAACTTGTGAGTTTTAGGAAAGGAGTGGTTGATTCGCGTCGACTTTGTAGCTTTGGCTCTTGACGCTTGCATGCTCAGACTTAAGCAAAAGGTTAGTGCTTAATTGTTAAGCCAAAAATGATAACACATGAATTTATAAGCAATGTAATTGTATGAGTAGAAATGTTATCCTGTAAAACGTGATGGCGGTTGTATTGATGTGATGCTGCAAATGCTGAGATTTCGTCCTTGCACGGACGTGTTGAATGTTGTGAATGCTTGCTGAATGCTTTTGATGCTGATGTGGTCTCTGCACGGACTTGCTGGATGCTGCGAATGCTTGCTGAACGCTGTTGATCGCTGATTGCTGATGTAGCCCTGCACGGACTTGCTGGATGCTGCGAATGCTTGCTGAACGCTGTTGATCGCTGATTGCTGATGTAGCCCTGCACGGACTTGCTGGATGCTGCGAATGCTTGCTGAACGTTGTTGATTGCTACCGTCGATGTAGCCTTGCACGACTTGCCGGATGCCGCGAATGCCACGCACGCCGTTGATTGCTAATTCTTGATGTAGCCCTCGCACGACTTGCCGGACGCCGCGAACGCCACGCACGCTAGTCTCTGCACGGACTTAACCCTGACGGAAATTGCTCATATCTCTTTTCGGAATAATTAAATGCATTCTGTCGCGCGCGGGCCAATGAGAAGATTTCTAATGGTGTGACCGAAGCCGACTTAGGCCGCCTACGTATCCTCATGAGGAAATCAGGTCAAGACGTAGTTCGTGATGCAAAAAATGATTGTACAATTTTAAAAAATGAGACCAAAGCCAATGTGGCCGCCTACGTATCCCGCTGAGGGAATCAGGTCAAGACGTAGTTCATGATGCAAAAATGATTGTACAATTTTCAAAAAAAATGAGACCGGAGCCAATGTGGCCGCCTACATATCCCGCTGAGGGAATCAAGTTAAGACGTAGTTCGTGATGCAAAAATGATTGTACAATTTTCAAAAAATGAGACAGAAGCCAATGTGGATGCCTACGTATCTGTTATACCCCGTAGTTCCAGGGTATGTATGTGAGGACGTACGTACGAGAATACGAATGTAATTTTGGAAAGGAAGAAAGATGTGATTTTTCGACGGAAAAGTTTCCGGATTTTGTGAAGGAAAAAGGTTCGTTGATGGGAATTGGATTCCCAGATTTGGTATTTGGGCTTCTTGGATTATATTAGAATTATGGAATTTTATTTCCGAAATTGGTCACGTGGGGCCCGCGGGAGAATTTACGGTTTTGTGGGGCCCACTTTATTTTCGGATTTTCGGCATTACGGATATTTTCGGAAGATGAAATATTTTGGACGAGTAGGGGGGTGACACGTGTCACCCCCATGTGGCCCTATGGCCGAAATTAATGGACACTTGGACGTTTTTTTGTGGGGGACAAGTGGCAAGCCACTTGTCCCATTTTTGTGGTGGACATATGGTTGGCAAACTACCCACACATTTGTCCCTAATCCTCACCATACACTTGCTTTAATCTTGGCCATTGTTTTCTCTATAAATACCCCCCTTGATGCAAGACTTATTCATCCAACACTTAGAGAGTTTCCAAGTCTTAAAAATTCCCTCCCTTTCTCTTGTGTGCTCTCGGATTTGGCCATGATTCTTGAGCAAAGGTTGTCCAAAAATTCTTAAAGTTTTAAGTGTTCTTCCTTAGGGTGTTAGGAAGATGGTGTACCAAGAGTTGAAAAAGATTTCACACCCCTAGCCTTAGATATGCCCCTTGGCCGAAATATTGCCAAATTGTAGCCTAAGTGTTCTTCACTTTTTGGAGTTGAATCTTGAAGAGAAGTTGTTTAGAAACTTCTAAGGGTTGCTTGGAGCGGGTTGGAGCGTAAGGAAGTGGAGCTAAACGTTGCTCAGGATCGACTTATAAATCTTGGACAATTTTGGGCTTATCGAGGTAATGATCTTTGTCCCCCTATTGTAATTGGAGATTACATGTTGTAGTAATATATAGTTGAGTATACTATATATAGAATAAATATTGATAGAATTGAACTGTATATACATTGGACTGTATTTACAGTAGACTTGTAGTATTATTATGGGGCAGATTTGTACACCTCCGGTTAGACGTGTAATCCCCTCTGAGTTGTTGGCTTGGTAGCAGGCCTTGATAGTGGAGGTTATTTATGTGATTACTGTGGGGAGCCGCCGAATTTTCCGTAGAATAAGGAACCTTGTACTTAGAATTGTTCTACGAAGAGATCTAGAGGTTGATAGACGTTTTGTGGCCTTTATAGGTTGAAGTACTACGAGTAGCGTATTCTACTTGAAGGGTGGAAAAGGCTAGCAGGGTTATAGTACTTTGGAGCGTTTTGCTAATTGTCGATAATCGTCGCGAGGTATGTGAACCTCTTCCTATCTTTTCTAGCATGATTGTGTGAACTATGTAGTACGGTAGACGTACGTGTGCTAAACGAATTTGGTTGGTTTAAAACATAAAGTGTTATAACGGATTTATGGGAAGTTTGTTATAACAACTTTATGTAGGTAAAGAAATGGTTTGTGGTTTTTAAAAGATAAGAGACTTGACTTATAAATGACTTGATGTGAAATATTAAGGACTTGATTTGTGTTTAAAAGTTGTGAAACCGCATTTATGAGGAATGGGTAATTGGGTTTTAAAAGGAATAAGTTATATTGATTTCGGAAATGAGAATAAGTATCGAACAAACCACTGCAGCGTTAATAAAGGAAAATGTATTGACAAATAATTAATTATATTAAAACCAGTAGAAACCTCCATCTGCATAAAAGCTAAGATAAGACAAAATTGTATTACATTTCCTAGATCATGGCTGCTTTAATAAGATCATTAATAACAAGTATTGATTTTTCTTAAATTCCACAGTAAGGAACTTGATTTCTAAAAGAAAAGAGACTTGAGAATTTGAAGTGTTTTGGTTTAAAAGAAAGGCATGGTTTTGTCTTAAATTGGTTTAAAACATAAAGTATTATAATAGTTTTATGGGAAGTTAGTTATAACGACTTTATGAAAACAAAAGGATGGTTTTATTATTGGATTTAAAATGGTAACTTGACTTTAAAGGGAGAAGTGATTTGGTTTAAAAAGAAGGTATGAAAATTGTTTTGGTTTACTTAAAAAGATAGTTACTCTATTTTGATACTACGGGTATCGTGTGACTTTTTATGAAAGAAATAGATCTTTTAAAGAGTTAAAATACGTAGTACTTTGGGGTTAAAATCCGGATTTGTTGTAATAAAAAGGAATGTCTAAAATATGTTGAACTTGCCTATGTTTGTGGTGATAACCTTTGTTGTGCAAGTGTTGTATTTCTGTGCTACCGCGTCTCTCGTTGGAGGTCCGGCTATCTGGTTGATTGATGGACATACTGACACGATGGGTGGCCCACGGGTATGCTTCCACTATATCGATCCTTTTGGATATACTGACACGATGGGTGGCCCACGGGTATGCTTCCATTAGGAGTGTTATTCTGTTATTTGCTTTGGACATACTGACACGATGGGTGGCCCACGAGTATGCTTCCACTATGATTGTTATCTTGTTATTTCCTTTTGGACATACTGACACGATGGGTGCCCATGTACGCTTCCATTAGGAGTGTTATTCTCATTATTTGCTTTGACATACCGACACGTTGGGTGGCCCACGAGTATGCTTCCATTATGATTATTATCTTGTTATTTCCTTCGACATACCGACGATGGGTGGCCCACGTATGCTTCCATTAGAGTGTTTTGTGGCGAAGTCTCGTGATTACGCTTTGGTATCCGGTAGTTGGTTCACGTACTTGCCGGCCGACGTGACGCAGGTGGATTCGCAGAGGCCTTCGTACTTGCCCCGTGTCGCCTTCGCGAGTCGGTGTTTGGACGAAGTTCGTGACGCAGTGGATCCGTAGTTAGCTTACGACTTGCCGGCCGACGCGACGCAGGGTGGATCCGCAGAGGCTATCGTACTTGCCCCGCCGGCTTCATGATACAATTATTTAGTATTGTTGGTACGGTAGAGTTACGTAGTTGGCTTTCAGACTTGCCCTGGCGATTGATGATGCAGATGGTTCTCGTAGCTATGCCTTCGTGACTTGCCCCGCAGACGGTTTTTATGACTCGTGGGACACGTGTTCATGTGTACTTTGGTGTTATTATATCATAGATCGCCGGCGGTGAGGAAAGTATTCCACGCATGATTGATGTTGTGGCGTGAGACCCATTGTTATATTTGAGTGATGACTTTGAGGCGTGAGTCCCCGACTTGACATGATCGCTATATGTCAGGTAATCGTAGTTTGGTTATCATACATGTCTCCCGCTTTATATAGACTATTATGATTTCATTTACAATATTTTCGGGCCACATACTTGGTACTGTTATCGACCTCCTTGGGGCCGTTCATGCCGCAGTAGAGGTATACCATTGTTGATCCTCACTCAGGATCACGATTCGCTCGGAAGCCGTTTCTCAGGAGGCCTATTCGTATAGTCCCCGTTGTTGTGTACTTACATTCGTGGTATGGCGGGCCCCGTCCCGTCGTAGTTGTGGTTACATTCTTAGAGGTCTATAAGATCTGCCAAGTGTGGTTTGTAAAAGGATATAACTGTTCAGGTATATATATATATGCAGAAAGGTAACCGTTTTGGTTAGCCTGTTTCTTATTTTAAACTTGTTTCATGTTTAAGTTTTTATTTCCGCTGATTTTCTCTGATGTTGTATCACTAGGGTGCCCGGGGTAAGGCACCAGTCACGGGCCCGAGGTCGGGTCGTGACAGTATCCCGCTGAGGGAATCAGGTCAAGACGTAGTTCGTGATGCAAAGAATAAGAATTTTTATGGATTTTCAAACAATGAGACCGAAGCCAATGTGGCCGCCTACGTATCCCGCTGAGGGAATCAGGTCAAGACGTAGTTCGTGATGCAAAAAATGATTGTATAATTTTTTTTTTTTAAAAAATGAGACCGAAGCCAATTTGACCGCCTACGTATCCCACTGAGGGAATCAGGTCAAGACGTAGTTCATGATGCAAAAATGAGGATTTTTATGGGTTTTTTAAACAATGTGGACCGAAGCCAATGTGGCCGCCTACGTATCCCGCTGAGGGAATCAGGTCAAGACGTAGTTCATGAAGCAAAAAATGAGAATTTTTATATATGCATTTTTTTTGAAGAGTGGAAAGACAACATCACGTTCTGACTTCAATTGATACCAACAATTAGTATTGTGCTTAGGAATTCCGCTATTCACTTCCAGTCTAACCAAGACTGAATTCTGGGTAATTCCTATAGTTTCAAATGGTACCTCAGACACCTAAGTATCGACACACTTGCTTGCAGCCAAGGTTTCGAACTACACGTAATCTTGCGTTTCAAATGCCATCACTGAAGAAAGTCCCATTTCTCACATATATTCCAGTATTATGAATTTTGGGACGTTTAGAGAAGTACGCTCACACTTACAAGGATGTTCAATGCATGCAATTGTGATACCATAGGCTTGACCATCATGTAAGTATCCACTAATGTGAGAACCCTCAGTATAAGATCATGTAGGGCTTGTCACGGGCTTGTAATGTAGGTTTGGGGAAGGGATGGATATCATTTGGGTAAAAAGTGACTAATCCTTCCTCGAGCCTTGGACTACGTCTGTGCTTGATATTTGTGTGCTTTAATACTGATCTATTTTTTTTTGTCCCAGTTTTCTGTAATGACTTCCTTTTGAATCTTTTGTCTGGAGCCCGCTTTTTTCAAAGTTATTCTCTTATTTCATTTTTTTTATAATGTCAGGGCTTTTGATTTATTCTTTTTGTGAAGTCGTTCTTTGTGTTTTTCTTTCCCTTTTGGGACTTTGACAATTTTGTCTTTGCAAACTTCGACGCAGAATTTGTCAGCCACTTGCACATTTCTAAAGCGCTCAAGGAGGTCGGGCCAAGAGAGGAATAGTGCGTACGCACTCAGAAATGGTATAGGTGTAATATGCGGTTGTCAAAAGAATAGGCTTTAGGCTCAAAAGGGGTGTACTACGGATAATGTTATTTGGTAGGCTGAAAAGGCTCAAACGGGTCAAAGAAAGCCTACGATCATTTCCTACACCGAGTGTTACTCAGGATTTCGCCTCAACAAACATTCAGGCCAAGTTCTAGATCACAATGCAATGCAATTGAACTTATTCTAAAACTCACCACACAATGCATATGAAACGATGAGGTTGGTTTCATTCTTATCTTGGAAACATGCAAGACAATGTCATTTACGGGTGAATAAGAGGTACCAAAAGAATCTATGGTTTACCACGAACTCAACCCATATTGATTATTACCTTTTTTTCTTTTTCCTATGCACACTCCTAACTGTGTTGGTATCAACCGAGTCAAACAATGATGCTTAAAAAATACACATTTTTTTGTATTTTGAATAAATGGTACCGAACCCGAGTAGGGCTGCCTACGTATCTCATCTTTGACGAGAATCAGGTGTGCGTAGTTCGTTCAGATATGTTATAAAACGTGCGATTTAAAAAGAATTTATTCATGAAAGAAATGCAAAAGTAAAAGCTGTGCAAAACGAATGATTGTTCACTATCAGACTAATGTAAAGTAAAAGAATGTAATGAAAAAATGAATGGTTGTGATATAATGAATGAAATGCATGAATGAATGTGATAGAATGATTGAAATGCAATAATGAATGTCCGTGATTGGATAAATGCAATGAATGAGTGAACCAAATATGTCTCCCTTTTTTTTTCTCTTTTTATTTTATTTTATGTGGTGATGTCGAACCCTAGATGGGTTGCCTACGTATCACACCGTGTGGTGAGAATCAGACGCGCGTAGTTCGGGAAGATTATGTTGTAAAATGCATGATAAAAAATTATGTAATCAATACTAGACATATCAATTGAATTTGCAAATATGTATAAAGATACAAAATATAGGACCCAAAGCGATGCTTCGTTGAATTTGGTATAAGTTGACTTCTTTCCGTCAACATAACTCCAGCTCATTGTTGTGATGATCTTTTTTTCTTTTCTTCCCCCCCCCCCCCCCTTTTTTTTTGTGTCCGCCCTCAACTATTTGCGAGGACGGTCTTCCTGCAAAAATATGACAAATGGGTGAGAGTAGGCAAGCCACAAAATAGTAAAATGTAAGGGTGTGACAATATAGTCAAAGACTCCCCTGCTTGGTTCGACCGGACTGGTGGTTGATGCTTCACAAAGTCCAAATTGCGCTGTTCAAGATCGATTTACGCAGTAGAAGTCCTGACTGCAATGTGACAACAAAAAGTGCAAAAATGCAAATGCTCGTGGCCGGAATTATAAGCATGATATGTACATGGGTTAAAAGGGTAATTATTGCATTAAATAATATGTACAGAATTGGTAGCGACAACAATAGTAAACAAAAGCATGCAAATCAAGCGCGCGCCTAATATGCATGGGACCTCTCTTGTGCCAGAGGTCGGCCTAAATGCCAAATATGCGAGATTATGATAAATAGGTCCAAGCCGTTAAACTGCAATGTTTTGTTGGAAATGACGATCGAATGACGGTGCACTTTTTCCAATTTCGGTGTGTCATAACCAGGCTTGGATCCGTCTATCATCACGCCACACATAGTATGCTAATGGGTCGTTGGGTTGTGAAACCCGTCGACAAGTTTGGTGGATTTCTAATTGTGGCGTTAATACCAAAGATTAACCAACCTAAGGTTTATGCATGCATGACTTAATATAAAAGGGTGGTATAGCTCTATCTTAAGTTTTTCTAAGATTTGGCTTACTAGACGCAAGGTTCCCGAGCGGACAACTCGAGTGAGAAGGCTACGTGGCTGATCAGACGAACCGATCTAACTCCACGCAGGCGCCAACTCTCCTAAATTTTGGGTATTTTGAAAGAAATTTGCGGGTGCGCGAAGCACACCAACGCGTGTAGTGTGTGACAATGTGAATTTTCCACAGTGGAGGAAATATGAGCGGAATACCAGTTTAAGGAAAGCAGTAAAGCAAATAGTAATTAAAACGGTTAAGCATACAAAATTAAAGCAGGCAATTTTAAGGTATTTAAAACAAATAAAAGCAAATAAAGCCAAACAATAATAAACCTAGGTTTGCTATGGTCAAGAACCTGATTATCCCCAATGAGTCGCCATGCCGCGCCCGCTTTTTGACCCTGGTCCAACAGATCCGCAACGTTGCTCTTTGGCGCGGTTCCCTGGATGGAGCAATAATGCTGATATTAAGGAGTCACCACCTAATTAATTAAGTGAATTAATACACTTGATTTATTGCAATAAAAATATTGCAATTAATCTCCATTTAATGGTCTGCGAAATTAATGAGATTATGGATCAGGGTTCTTTATTATCCTAAAGGGAAGGGGTTAGACATCCTTTAAGATCCGCTAACTTGCAGTTATCCGTCCAAGCCTAGGTTAATTATTTATTGCCTTTTTATTCTACATACTCTAAGCATTTCTCATAATTTACAATTACAATAAAATGCAATTGATTGGTGTATTTTATATACACCTTTTGAGTCATTTTTAGTTAGTATTTTACTCATGTCATTTATGTTTAGTATAGTATTAGGGTTGTTTTCCTTTCTTTTGTGTCACAGCGGTCAGAAATGGAGAAATGACGAAAAGGAGATGAAATAAGCATAAATGAGATGGAATTGCACACTAAAAGGGCCAAGAAATGAATTCTAAGAAGTTCCGGGAATTATAGAGGAGATCAGACGAAGTCCGGACGAAAAAAGGACCACGAAACGGAAATCCGCTAGAAAAACGTCACCGGCACCGCGGCGCCTGGCAGCAGCGCCGTGGCGCTGAATGTTCTGAAACTCTCTGATTTTCAGGCGCCAGTTTGCAGGGCCGCGGCGCCGACGCGGGATTTTTGAGATTTTGGGCCAAATTTGACATGTTTTCAGAATCCTAAAGGGATAACTTTTCCTACCTAAAGGGATAACTTTTCCTACCTTAAAACCTTTACTTAAAAGGATTCTAATAACTTTTCCTACCTACATAATCCTTAATCCTTAACCTAAAGGATTTTTGGTCTATAAATAGTCTCTACATCATTAGAAGAATTCATCCACCAATTCTACATTCTACATCCTCCATCCTTCATTCCACATTCCACCATTCCATTCCATCTTGTAAATATTCCACAACACAATCCTTGGATGCTAGAAGGCTTGAAGACTCGTTCTTGAGTATTTTCTTTTATTTCTTTTTGCTTTAATTATTTCAGTTCATGTATGGAGATTGTATTAGTTCTTAGCGTGACTATGGCTAGGAGCTAATTACTTTATTAGGGATTTCCTTGTGATTCACTTGAAACTCTATTCATGAATTAATAAATTAGTTTGGTTTCTTCTTCACTTATTTAAGATTTATTCAATACTTGTTTTGATTGCTTGATAATTAATTGATCACTAGTTATCATCATTTATATGATTTCTAATCGAAAGCCGAAAGAGGAGATTGTGAATATGCTATAGTTGAATAAACATAGTTTAAATCGTAGACGAAAGTACCCCGATACTTGTGTAGCTTAATAGGTTATTGCTCTTAATCCTCCTTTGTAGTCAATCTTGTCACCGAAAGGTAGAAAGGTTCTATATTGGGGTTGAGTGTTTATATAACCTTAACAGGAGTATAAAACGGTCTAGTTAACCTGCTATCTTAACGTAAAAGAAGAAGTCAGTCCAATTGTATTAAGGATTGAATATAGTGGATAGTTGATGATCTTGGAAGCCCTAATTCTCCATCATAACTGATTTAAATCAAAGTATTTTTATAATTAGTTTATTTCCTGCATTATTAGTTTAGAATTTCAACTCAATTACGTTAACCAAATAGAAACTAAAACATAGATAATCGGTACTTGAAAATCAGTCCCTGAGGACGATATTCGGTCTTACCTAGACTATATTACTTGTAACGATACGTGCACTTGCGTTTAGTGTGTGCATAAATCGCACATCAAGTTTTTGGCGCCGTTGCCGGGGATTGACGTACTTTCAATATCGATTTATCTATTCTTATTTCTAATTTGGTTGCTCCAAGAACAAGTTTCTAACTTGTTCTGCGAGCATCTCTTTATCACATTTTGTTGTTTTTCTTATTTTGCAGGTTAAATTCGAAAATAAAATAAAATATACAGGTCCATGGACTACTACTTCTATCAGGGGCAGTGCAGTCAGCAACAACAACTTAACCCACAGGTTCCAGAGAAAGATCTAGATGAGTTGCAGGCAGGCATACTCAGGCTCACCAAGTGCCAAGCTCAGTTTATGGATGAGACAAGAGTGTCCCTCAGAAATTTGGAGACACAAATAGGGCAACTAATGGATAGGATGAGCAATACACTTCAATAAAGTCTGCCTAGCGACACCGTTGTGGAAAGTGATAAGCAAATTGAGGAGTCTGAACCACACCCAGCTGTTGAGGAATCTGGCAAGATAGTTGGTGTAGAGAAGGAAAAGATTACTGAGATCCAATTATTCACCTTTTTGGATTCTGTGGAAATTCTTTATCCTGTACCTATTGCAGAAGAAACACCACCATCTGTCACTGTTGATCCCCAAATAGAAAGTCCATACCTTCAAGGGCACCCCTAGAGTTGAGAGATGTAGGGAATTTTACTGATCCCTACATTATAGAGAGCCTAAAAGACAAGTCTGTCTTGTGTACTTGGGGGATAATCTTATGTTTGAGGCCCTTGTTTGAAAAAATTGTTGTAGGAAAAGTGAGACCTGCAACAATAACTATGCGGATTGTGCGATTCGCGAAGGATCCAATGGGCACTCGTAAGGTTAATCAAGGTCCGGCTAAAAGACGTTAAAGACAGCGTTTGTTGGGAGGCAACCCAATATTTTTAATTATGTTATTTTTATTTTTATTTTATTTTTGGTTTGTTTTATTTTGTCTTGAACAATCTCACGGTCTTGGGTTCTTGTTTTGTGTTGTTGGATAACAGGTGGACTGAAAGCTAAATCTGAGGAAAAAGGAGCAAAACGCTGAAAAAGGAAAAGATCGCCGGCCATGGCCAGAATCAGCACATGGCACAAAACTCAGAGGCCCGCACGCTGCAAATTCCAAATTTTTTCCTCCCAGACCTCCGTTATGACCGCTGTGTTGTGTCAGTAAGTTGTCCCTATTTTTTGAGTCTTGCACACATTGGGGACAATGTGTGATTTAAGTGTGGGGGGATGTTTTATTGTTTTTGAGTCTTTTTTTTTATTTGTTTTGGTATTTTTGAGTATTTTGTTTGAGTCATAATTTTTTTTTTAAAAGATCATGCATGCTGTAGTCACTTGAAACGCCTAAATGAAGTAAAGTGGAATAATGTAATGGAATTAGAAGCAACCATCTGAACACTTAAGATAGATATGCCAAAAATTCATGAAATCGAACTATTTGGGGTATCTTGCTTGATTTATGCATTGTTAGTGATTAAACCTATGTGTCTGCTTGCTTGATATTTGAGGCGAAATAGTTAGGATATGCATGTCAGGGAGATGATTCAGACATTTCTTTGTTAGCCCTTTCTTACCATTCTTTGCCTATCCCTGACATTCAAATTATATCCCTAGTCAGTCCATTTGAGCCAAAAATAAGATCTTTTCTTTGACACCCTAAAATTCCATATTTGTGTCATAAGTGGAAAAATTGAGTTGTTTAGAATATAAAGTGTTGAAAAAGAGACAAAAGAGAGTGAACAATTTTGATGCACCCCAATGAAAAAGTAATAATAAATAGGCAAAAGTCTAAGTTTGGGGGTGCTTACTATTCATCAGACACCTTATTCTCTCAAAAACAAAAGAGGGGAAAGATAGGTATGAGGTTAAAAAGAGAATCAAAAGAAAAGGGAAGAATTTAAAGCAAAAGAGTTTATGGTACGTAAATTGAGCCTAAATGCCTATTTTTACCTACCAATGCCTAAGCCTACATTACAACCCTGAAAAGCCCTGAAGATCTCTAATATGTGTATCCATGATTAGTGGAGAATAGCAAGTAAACATGCCATAAGATTTTGAAATTGACATGCATAGTTAGGTATTCTTACCTCCATTGAGCATGATTAAATTGAATTTGCGAAATATCTGACTTGAGTGTTTAGAATGCTAAAAATCCATGCTATATGTTCCTACATATTATCCTACTAACCTTCATGCTTTTCTAAGTGACAATTGTGCAGCAATTTGATCAATGTCTTTTAATAATTTTATTTTCCTTTCTTTCGTATCTTTGTTTATATTTTTTTATCTTTGCTCGAGGGCGAGCAAAGGTTAAGTTTGGGGGTGTTTGATTGGTGTATTTTATATACACCTTTTTAGTCATTTTTAGTTAGTATTTTACTCATGTCATTTATGTTTAGTATAGTATTAGGGTTGTTTTCCTTTATTTTGTGTCACAGCGGTCAGAAATGGAGAAATGACGAAAAGGAGATGAAATGAGCATAAATGAGATGAAATTGCACACTAAAAGGGCCAAGAAATGAAGTCTAAGAAGTTCCGGGAATTATAGAGGAGATCAGACGAAGTCCGGACGAAAAAAGGACGACGAAACGGAAATCCGCCAGAAAAACGTCACCGGCGCCGCGGCGCCTGGCAGCAGCGCCGCGGCGCTGAATGTTCTGAAGCTCTCTGATTTTCAGGCGTCGTGGCGCCAGTTTGCAGGGCCGCGGCGCCGACGCGGGATTTTTGAGATTTTGGGCCAAATTTGACATGTTTTCAGAATCCTAAAGGGATAACTTTTCCTACCTAAAGGGATAACTTTTCCTACCTTAAAACCTTTACCTAAAAGGATTCTAATAACTTTTCCTACCAACATAATCCTTAACCCTTCACCTAAAGGATTTTTGGTCTATAAATAGTCTCTACATCATTAGAAGAATTCATCCACCAATTCTACATTCTACATCCTTCATCCTTCATTCCACATTCCACCATTCCATTCCATTCCATTCCATTCCATTTCATCTTGTAAATATTCCACAACACAATCCTTGGATGCTAGAAGGCTTGGAGACTCGTTCTTGAGTATTTTCTTTTCTTTCTTTTTGATTTAATTATTTCAGTTCATGTATGAAGATTGTATTAGTTCTTAGCGTGACTATGGCTAGGAGCTAATTACTTTATTAAGGATTTCCTTGTGATTGACTTGAAACTCTATTCATGAATTAATAAATTAGTTTGGTTTCTTCTTCACTTATTTAAGATTTATTCAATAGTTGTTTTGATTGCTTGATAATTAATTGATCACTAGTTATCATCATTTATATGATTTCTAATCGAAAGCCGAAAGGGGAGATTGTGAATCTGCTATAGTTGAATAAACATAGGTTAAATCGTGGACGAAAGTACCCCGATACTTGTGTAGCTTAATAGGTTATTGCTCTTAATCCTCTTTTGTAGTCAATCTTGTCACCGAAAGGTAGAAAGGTTATATATTGGGGTTGAGTGTTTATATAACCTTAACAGGAGTATAAAACGGTCTAGTTAACCTGCTATCTTAACGTAGAAGAAAAAGTCAGTCCAATTGTATTAAGGATTGAATAGAGTGGATAGTTGATGATCTTGGAAGCCCTAATTCTCCATCATAACTGATTTAAATCAAAATATTTTTATAATTAGTTTATTTCCTGCATTATTAGTTTAGAATTTCAACTCAATTAACGTTAACCAAATAGAAACTGAAGCATAGATAATCGATACTTGAAAACTAGTCCCTGAGGACGATATTCGGTCTTACCTAGACTATATTACTTGTAACGATACGTGCACTTGCGTTTAGTGTGTGCATAAATCGCACATCAACAATACAAAATAATAAAACTAAAATTAAATACAACATAAAATAAAACTCTGGGACATTCTTTTGAAATGCATCTCCGGATACCTGCATAAATATTTAGTAAAAAGTGTTAGTAAGAATAAATAATTTAAAAGAGCAATAACAAGAATTAATAAGTAAAGCCAAAAATAAATCCGTCTTTATACAGGGAGGCCTTGGAAATCAGACGGAGATTCCTTCATCGGCCAATATTGCTAGAAACAATAAAATAGATAAAACCTTCGGATCCGCGCCAAAACAGTAATAGTTTTAAACACAGAGGGCTCAGATATATATAAAAATAAAGTAGGACAACCTAAACAAGTGCGGCTGCGAGAATTCGCCTTGCCAGCGCATGTTGGTTATCCGGTGTAAGTGGAAGAAATCATCATTGCCCAGAAAGCTTCATTTATTTTATTTTCCGTCTTTGCAATTGTGGAGGCCTCAAAAATCGACGGATAACTTTTTCATTGGCCAGGCGAGTGTAGTATCATGTTAAAAAATCAGTAAAATACCAAGTGTAGTATCATGTTAAAAAATCAGTAAAATACCAAGTGTAGTATCATGTTCAAAAATCAGTAAAATACCAAGTGTAGTATCTGTTCCAAATCAGTTTAATAAAATAACAAAAGGGGCAAAATCGTCCAAAATCAATATGGAACAACAAAACAGTTGCAACGCAACAAATAGCAGCAGCGTGATAATTCAACAAAAAGATGGTCCAGAAATCAGTGGAAACAACGACAAGTTCGCCGAAAATAGTAGAAACATAGCAAGACAGTTCGCCGGAAACTTCCAAACATAGCCGGAGTCTTAAAACTCCGGCTAGGGTACTAAAAATAAAAAATCAGTCTGATAGCCAACCATCACTGGTAAAAATAAAGCAGATCCAAAATCAGTTTAATAACCAACATATACCCAAGATATAGCGGGACAAATGCTCACCGGAGTTTCAAACTCTGGCGAGACCAAATCAGTCCACAACAACAGTATGCAACAGATCGAACAAAAAGTCGAACCAAGGCTAAAAATCAGTCCAAACGAACCTACATAATAACAACAAAAAATAGAAACAAACAGCGGGCAGCTAGCAGCGGCGTCACTTCCACGACGAGGTCGTCGGAGTAACGCCACCACAGTGGTGAGGTTCGACAGTGAGCAGTGAGGTGGTGGAATAGTAGTGGTCGATGGGATACAATGGTTCGTGAGAGACGGGACAGTGGTGGTGGTGCACTGGTGGTAGTTCTAGCAGTGGGGCGACGAGAATGCCAGCGGAGGAGGGGCGTTGCTGGTGTTGTATGTGTTATCTTTGTGTGCGTGCAGCCGATGGTGATGGCGATGGTAAGGTGAAGAGGAGAGGGAGAGGATAGGGGCGGCTCCTGGTGTTTAGAGGGGGTTCGACGGCTGGTGAGGTGGGGCGACGGGAGAGTGATGGTGAGAGAGGGGATAAGGGAGATGAAGAGTAAGAGGGTAGACGGCTGGGGGGATTTTAGGGTTGTGTGGCTGGTGAGGATGATAGGGGCGGCTGGGGGTTATTTTTTATAGTGTGGGATTATGTTTAGGGTTTGGGTTTTGGGAATTGGTATTGGAGGGAAAAGATGAAAGGTGTATTGGGCCTCAGTTTGGGCTTCGGTTTTCATGGATTGAACCGTCCAGACAGTGCCTTGGATCGATGGTTTGATGAAATGCAAAACGGGTTAATTATTAAAAAGAAAAATTATTTAAAAAGATGCAAAATTATTAAAATGCAAATGCCGATGCAATAATAATAAAATACAATATTTAGCAAATATTTAATGCATGATTAAAAGTAAAGACGGGATGTCAGTTAATCATTTAAAGCGATGCAAAATTAGTAAAATAAAATGATCGCGCAACAATAATAACATAATATTTGAAAATATTTAATACCTAATTAAAGTAAAAACATGATGTCAATTTGCAAAAATAAAACAACATAGAATGTTAGGTAAAAAATATACTAAAATGCCAAAAATGGTGATTAAAATGTTGTGTCCTAAAATGCTTAAAATTGCAAGAAATAACTAAAAGATCGGTCAAAATTGGGTGTCAACAATACCTATGGGGATATGCATTACAAAGCTCAATCTATATTTTGAACAAAGTTCCATCAAAGTCGGTAGAGACGACTTCATATGAGATATGGAACGACAAGAAGCCAACACTTAGACACATGCGACCCTGGGGGTTCCCAACATATGTAAAGAAGTTGCTTACTGATAAATTGGTCTAAAAGTGAGAAGTATTATTTTGTGGGGTATCCTAAGGAAACAAGGGGATACTACTTTGATCTTCCTGGCGAACATAAAGTAATTGTTTCCAGAAATGCAACTTTTCTTGAAGAAGAATATGTCTACAAGGAACAGAGTTACAACAAGATAGAACTTGAAGAAATTCAAGAAGTACAAAATAATATAGAGAATGAACCCTTGTCAAATGACCTAGGCAAAGATTCAGTGGGAGTATTTGATGATGATTGAGTACTTAGAGTACACCATTTAGCCAGTGGGAGTGAAGTGAGGGATAATTCAGAAATGCAAGACTCTCACACGCAACCAATGGAGGATGACACAATTGTTGTGCAACATCCTGTTCAAAATGATATTCTTGAAGGTTCTCAAGATGTTGGATTGTCCAACACACAAACACCTTCTCAAAATCAAAATTCAACAAAAATTGAAACGAAAAATATTCAACTCTCTAGGACCACTAGGACTCATCGTGCACCTGAAAGACTTAACCTACTTGTTGAAACACACAATGAAATAGATATTCTTGATGATGATGAGCCTACTACCTACAACGAAGAAATGTTAGACATTGATTCAAATAGATGTCATGAAGCCATGAAATCCGAAATGGAATCCATATACATAAATCAAGTATGAAACTTGGTTGATTTGCCAACAGGGTTAGACCCATATGATGCAAATAGGTCTTCAAGAAGAAGATTGATGCATATGGCAAAGTACAGACTTATAAAGCAAGATAGGTGGCTAAAGGTTATAATCAACGGCCTGGAGTCGATTATGATTAAACCTTTTCACCTGCTGCAAAGATTAAGTCAATTCAGTTTTTGCTTGCAATAGCTGCATACTATGATTATAATATTTGGCAAATGGATGTTAAAATTATCTTCCTCAATGGTAACCTAATTGAGGAGGTGTATATGATACATCCAAAGGGTTTTACATCCAAGACTCAACCCAAAGAAGTATGCAAACTACAGAAGTCCATTTATGGACTTAAGCAAGCCTCAAGGAGTTGGAATATTTGTTTTGACAAAACAGTCAAATCATTTGAATTTGTTAGAAGCAAAGAAGACCCATGCGTTTATAGTAAACGCACAGATGAGAGTATTATCTTCATTATCATATATATAGATGAAATATTGATAATGGGAGATAATAAGACTCTCATGCAATCAGTCAAAAAATGGTTATCCAACACCTTCATGATGAAGGACTTGGGTGAAGCCTGCTACATTCTTGGAATTAGAATCTACAGAGATAGACCTAATAGATTGTTGAGGTTGTCATAGTCCATATACACAGACGAAGTGCTAAAACGTTTTTCTATGGAGAATTACAAGAAAGGAAATCTTCCTATAGGTCAAGGCATCAAGTTATAAAAGAATGATAGTCCTTCTACTGTTGCAGAACTTGAACGCATGAAAAGGATCCCATATGCTTCAGCTATAGGATTAATCATGTATGTCATGACCTGTACAAGGCCAGATGTGGCCTATGCACTTAGTATGACTTGCAAATTCCAGCAGAATCCTGGGAGGAACACTGGAAAGCAGTCAAGAATATTCTTAAGTATCTTAGACGAACTAAAGAATATTTCTTAGTCTATGTTGGACAAGAAAATCTAGTAGCTACCGGGTACACTGATGCTAGCTTCCAGACAGATCTTGATGATTTTAAATCTCAATCTAGATATGCCTTCATTTTAAATGGTGGAATAGTGAGTTGAAAAAGTTCCAAACAAGCTACAACATCTGATTCAACTACTGAATCCGAGTACATTGCTAGATCGGAAGCTGGTAAGGAAGTTGTCACGATATCTGAGTTCTTAAAAGAATTAAGGGTTGTTCCGAGTGCCACCTGTCCAATAATAATTTATTGTGACAACACTGGTGCGATTGCGTAAGCTAAGGATCCAATATCAATGAACAGAAATAAGCATGTACCAAGGAAATACCACATACTTAGAGAGATGGTGGAGACTGAAGAAATAAAGTTAGACTATGTTCCCACAGATGAAAATCTAGCAGACTCATTTACTAAACCATTAAGCTAGTCAAACATAATGGTCATTTCGAAAACATGGGCATTAGATACGTTGGAGATTGACTCTAGGCCAAGTGGGAGATTGAAAGTATATATGTCCTAGAGACAATCATTTTAGGGACAAATGTACTGAACACATTCATATTATTAATGAGATTAATATATTTATGACATTTGCAATTATTGAATTATTATTTGATTGTTTGTATTATTCACTAAATTCCTTATATGATAAGACATGACTTGAATTAGGTACCTTGCGATACAGACTAAGGTGGTAGTTGAGCCAAGAATAGGATTCATTCCTCGAGTAGATATTTGAGTGAACACTCAGCTTCTCAGTCATATTAGGTCGACCAAGTCATTGACCAATGCAAGAGACATATTTAAGATATGATCTAGTTGTCGACTAATATAGATGAGATAAAGTGATCAAGCCATTTGGATAGACACTTGACAAATCATAAGCTTGATCGAGTGTGTTGAGAATGAAAGGAAATTATCATCCCGCATAGAGGTTGTGTTTACTATGAGTCTTGTAAACGTACTTCACACATTGAGTTCGTCACCGGCGCAATCTAGGAGTTCCGTGTTAACATTAATTTGATTGTCAATGTGAGAAGGCATAAATGGTCACACTAAGTCGATTGTTTTTTTGGTCTAAGGTGGAAAGTTGAGAGAGGATAAAATATTCAATTTAGAATTGAGATATTTTAACCAATAATAAATTATGAGATAAATTTCATTTGATGGAAATTATTTAATTAAGTCAAAATTAAATTTTGGATTTAATCAAAATTAAAACGTGCAGAAATATTGGAGAAACAGGGAGGCGCCGCGGCGCCTAGGAGGCTGAGCTGCGGCGCTGGTACGGCAGTGGGCCCAGTTCGACTGGCCCACTGCAATTCGGTTTTGGGACAGGTTTTTAAGCCTAATCCCATTTGTATCCTAGTCTTCCCTATATATTGAGCACTTACACCAATTCTACATAGAATTGTCACACACTCTCTTACTTTCTGAACTGAGAGTTCAGAGATTAAAATCCTCTCAAACATCTGCTAAGATTTCCTGGCTTTTCTGACAGAGGAGTATACCGTAGCGAAGACTTGCACCCGAAGAGACAATCACGTGCGCACATTTTAGTAGAGATTCAAATATCAACTGTAAGTTTATATTTCATGTCTTTACAGGTTTCAATTGTAACATAATCATACCAGAGACGAAATTGTTGGGACAAGTAAGTTAATACAATTTTAAACTTTTGTTGTGCCTTACTTGTGTATTTTAGACCCAACAAAACCTTACAGTAGTATCAAAGCCCAGGATGGTTCAATGGTTACGTAACAATTGAAAGATATAATAATATGGTTTAAATGCAAAATTATTTTTAATCTGAATTAAAACAAGACAACGTTGCTCTTTGGCGCGGTTCCATGGATGAAGCAAAATGTTGATTTTGAGGGGTCACCACCTAATTAGTTAAGTGAATTAGGACACTTGAACTATTGCAATAAAAATACTGCAACTGATCTCCATTTAATGATCTGCGAAATTAATGAGATTCTGGATCAGAGTTCTTTATTATTCTAAAGGAAAGAGGTTAGACATCTTTTAAAATCCGCTAACTTGCGGTTATCCGATCAAACCTAGGTTAATTATTTATCACGCTTTAGAAATATATGTACTTAAAAATATATACTTTAAAGAAAAAAAATGTTTTAAAATATTGAGACGAACTTAAAAATAAATAAACTAGCGGTTTCTGATTTTGTTTATCTATCCTTTTAATTATTAATTCTACATCTACCTATTTTAAACATTTTCAATAATTTAAAATTACAATAAAAATGCAATGCAGAATAAAATAAAACTAAAATTAAATACAATGACATAAAATAAAACTCCGAAGGGGCATCTTTTGCCTTCTTTAACCCTTTTTAGGCATTCTGCACATGATGTATCTCCAGGTACATGTATAAACACTTAGTAAAAGTGTTAGTAAGAGAGTAAATAATCTTCAAACAACGGCAAGAATTAATAAGTAACTAAAACTAAAATACGTCTTTTATACATGTGAGGCCTTGATAATCAGACGAAGATTCCTTCATCGGCCAATATAGTATCTGTTCAAAATCAATAAATACCCCAAGAGTGTAGTATCTGTTCAACCAGTTTAATAAATAAATAAAAGGGCAAAAAATGTCAAAATCAGCCCCAACCGCAGCAAAAGCAGTAGCGGTTCGCCGGAAAGGCTACCGAAAATCATAACATCGTCGAAGTTTTCAAAATTCTGGCCAGCTAACCAAATATCAGAAAATAAGTCATTAGCCAAAATATCCAACAAATCCCGAGTCACAAGCCCAAACAGAGCCAACCAACACTAGAAAATCAGTCCATCAAACAAGAACAACAAAGGAAGATAACGGCGTTCGAAAAACACCCATTATTATCGAAATATCCATAGAGTCGCCGGAGCGACCACAAATCCAGTCCAACAGTACAAGCAAATAACAGATACCAAAATAAAGCAAAATGTTCGCCAGATTTTTCGAAACTCCGTTGAGAAAACACAAATCAAATAAGTACAAACGCTAACAACATATAATAGCATCAAAAGGGAGAATAACAGTAATGTCGCCAGAAAAACACCGCGGTAATGGTGGCAAAAATAACCAACAGAGAAAACGGAAACACAGTTCATGTCATCGCCGAAGTTCATACTTCGGCCAGATTCGACAACAACAACAAAAGCGAGATAGAAGAGCGGCGGCGTCACTTCAACGGTATAACACCGTAGCGACACCGCCAAGGCAGTGGCAGTGACAAGAGCAAAAGAGAGCAGTTGGGTGCGGCTGAGAGATAGTGAGAGAGAGAGAGGTCGACGGAGGTGAGGGGGTGAGGTCGACGATGTTGTGGTGGTGATTCGTGGTTCGCCGGATATGAAAATGTGGGTGGTGTCACCGCTTGAGTTGGGAAGTCGCGAGCTTGAGCTCCGTAGGCAGCTGACGGAAGCGGGAGCTTAAGGCCGTCGGTGACGGGATTGAGGAGAACAAAAAATGAAAAGGCTGGTGATGAAAAAGGGGTATGCAGCTGCTGATTGTTGTGTTTTTGGGAATGGGAAAATATTTTATTTATAGGGGTAATATTAGGGTTAGATTTTGGGGGGAAAATAAAAGTGGGGTATTGTTTTTGGGGGAAAATAAAAGGTGTTGGATTAAGATGAAAATAAAATAAAAGGCGTTGGGATTGGGTTGATCCGAATTGTGCATCGGATTGGATTGGTTTGATGAAATGAATTTGAGTAAAAAATATGAAAGAGTTTATTATTTAAAAGATGCAAGATAATTAAAATAAAATAACAGAGTAATAATAATAAAAAACATAATATTAACAAAGACCTAATGCTTAATTTAAAAAATAAAGATGCGATGCCATTTTGTGAAAAATAAAACATAGAATATTAGTTAAAAATATTATTATTATAAGAAAAAATGCAAAAATGAGGATAAAAATGCGATGTCCAAAAATACTTAAAATTGCAAGAAATAACCAAAATATGAGTCAAAATTAGGTGTCAACACACGCCGACCCACTACCGAGTTTCAATAAGGCGCGCTCACAACTACTATTGGAGGAGACCCGACGTGCTAAACAAAATGAGCATAATAAAAAAGCTCTAGTTGTTGACACTATGTTGACACCAGCGACCCCCACCACCCATGCCACCACAGTTGGACCACCAGCAACCCCATGACAATCGTGGTGGAGGACGTGATAGTAGGGATCGGGTAATGGAAAGAATGGAAAGGGCCATGGAAGAAGGCATAAAGCCCAACAGGCAAGCCCATCGCCTGTCAATTTACCGATGGCTCCGACCATCGACCTATCGCGGAAACGGGCCTCGCCTGCCCCTACCCAACTGCAGGGCCCCAATTCCCCTAGGTTTGGATGCAAGGCATACTGGGCTCAGCCCCAGCTTCTCAATCATGCCAGCAACCAGCACACCAGACCCATTATTATTCGGCCCAACAGCTTGTGCAACCTTCCAACACCCTGGCCCCAACTGAGTTGGGCCAGACCTTCAACACTTTAAACCTTCAACAACCCGACGAAAATTGGTATATGGAAACCGGAGCCACATTTCACCTCACCCACTCTTCAGGTAATTTATCTCAACTGCTTCGGTTAAAGTATCATCAACATATTACTGTCGACAATGGTCACCATATTCCAATTGAAGGTTACGGTAATACTCACACAAAATATCCCCATCCCCCCTTCTCACTTAACCATATCCTCTACGCACCTCAAATCATTAAAATTTTGATCTCTGTTAGAAAATGCACTCGTAATAATTATGTTTCTATCGAGTTTGACCCTTTTAGTTTTTATTTGAAGGATCTCAATACGGGGAAAATTCTTACACGCAGCAATAGTGTGGGAGACCTCTACCCCATCACTCAATCTTCCGCTGTCAGACCTCAATCACCTATATCCCTTGCTGCATTATCTCCATCAACTTGGCACAATAGGCTCGGACACCCAGGAGAACATGTTTTTAATTTTCTTAGGAACAATAAGCGTATTCAATTTAATAATGGGAAACTTTCCCAAACCTATTTCTCTTGCCCGCTAGGCAAACATACTCGTCTTCCATTTATGTCTTCATTAAGTGTTACGATTTCTCCATTTGATATTATTTATGCTGATTTATGGACATCTCATGTTGCTAGCTCACTGGATCATAAATTTTATCTAGTTTTATTAGATGATTTTTTCACATTTTATCTGGATTTACCCACTAAAGTTAAAATATGAAGTTTTTGCCAAGTTTCTTGAGTTTCACAAATTTATTAAAATATAATTTAAAAAATCCATAAAATCCTTTCAATGTGATAACAGACGTGAATTTAATAATTCGGCCTTTCATAATTTTTGTTTAAAACACGACATGATTTTCTGTTTTCTCATGTCCCCACACCTCCCTTCAAAACGGAAAGGCTGAACGAATTATACGTACCATCAATAACATGGTCCGTACTCTCCTGTTTCATGCATGTCTCCCACCTTCTTTCTGGATCTATTCTGTTAAAATAGTAGAATACCTCCTTAATATTTTGCCTACTAGCACTCTCCAAAACAAGACCCCTGCCAAATTTTTATACCATAGGATCCCATCCTATGACCAACTAAGAATTTTCGGTTGCCTGTGCTACCTCAATCTTGCCTTCACTACCCTTCATAAATTGACTCCCCGAACTACACTGTGTGTCTTCATTGGGTTTCCATCTAATTATAAGGGTTACACGTGTTATGATTTATCCTCTCGTAAAATCATTGTCTCTCGCCACGTAACATTTGACGAGGCGATTTTTATGTTTTCCAATATCCAAATATTCCAAAACACGAATTATACATTTCTCGATGAGTCAGAAATTTCCCCACTCATGCGCACCCTACTCCACCGTAGCCCCCATGTACCGTTATCTGATCCGACGACACCACCAGTGTTAGTTTTCGATGCAGCCATCAATACTCCGTGTCAGTTTTCGTCACACGCCACCATCCGACAACTTGTCACACACACCACTACTTGACTCACAACCGTCAAACCACCATAAAAACCCACCATCTGAAACCCACCCAGACCAGATCGCACAGCGCCACCAGTCTACAGTGTCCCCGACCTCAATGACAAATCCACTACCGCAGACCCGTCATGAATATATACACATTTGAAACCAGAACCCCAGTTCCCGAACACCGTACCCCCACCTACCCATTTTATGGAAACCCGTGCCAAGCACTTAATTTTCAAACCCAAGGTTCACTTTAATCTTTCTACACAAACAATCTCACCCATTCCCAAAAATACAAAATTAGCTAAAGTGGACCCCAATTGAAATGCGGTCATGTGCGAAGAATTTAATGTTTTAACCAAGCAACATACTTGGGATTTGGTGCCTAGACCGGATGGGGTTAATGTGATCCATTGCATGTGGCTATTTCGTCACAAATTCAGAGACAGTGGTGACTTAGAACGATATAAGGCTAGGATGGTGGCCAATGATACAAATCAGCAGGAGGGCATTGATTGTTGTGAGACAATTAGTCCGGTTGTTAAATCGGACACCATTTGTACAGTTCTCAGTATTGCTATGGGTAAGAAATGGCCGATCTATCAGCGAAAATGTATTTTTACATAGGGATCTAAAGGAAAATGTCTACATACATCGGTCGTCTGGATTTGTACATCCAGCAGTACCTCCATATGTTTGTCGTCTTCAGAAGTTCATGTATGGATTAAAATAGTCCTCCAGAGCGTGGTATGATCGCTTTGTCAGGTATACTATGCAAATTGGATTTATATACAGCAGGTGTGATAATTCTCTTTTCATCTTTCATCGCGGAAGTAGCACTGCGTATTTACTATTATATGTGGATGATAGTGTTCTCAGTGTCTCATCTGACATTTTGAAAAATAAAATTATTGATTGCTCAAAACTGAATTTGCTATGACTGATTTGGGCAAGTTGAGCTATTTTTTTGGTATATCAGTGACTAGATCTGCAGATACTATGTTCCTAAGTCAGCGTAAGTATGCTGAAGAGATTGTGTACAGGGCCAAGATGGAAAATTACAAAATTATGCCTACTCTAGTCGATTCCAAATCCAAGCTCAGTGTTGTTGATGGTGATCCAGTTTCAGATCCCACTCTATACATGAGTCTTGCAGGTGCTCTTCAGTATCTTACTTTCACTAGGCCTGATATTGCATATGCTGTTCAGCAGGTGTGTCTGTTTATGCATGCCCCGATGGAGCCTCACTTTGCTGTCCTTAAATGTCTCATCAGTTATATTAAGGGTACATCTGACTATGGGTTACATCTATACCCCTATGCACTGACCAGGTTGCTCTCTTATACGAATGCAGATTGGGCTGGGTGCCCGGACACGCGATGCTCCACTTCAGGCTATTGTGTATTTCTAGGGGATAATCTTATTTTCTGGTCTGCCAAGAGGCAATCAACATTATCCCATTCGAGTGCTGAAGTAGAGTATCGAGGAATTGCTAATGTAGTTGTTGAGATATGTTGGTTCCGAAATCTTCTTTTGGAGCTCTAGCGTCCACTGTGTAAGGCGTCTATAGTCTATTGTGATAACATATCTGCCATATATCTGTCTCACAATCCGGTCCAACATCAGCGGACCAAAAACATTGAGATGGATATTCACTTTGTACGAGAGAAGGTAGTTCTTGGTCAGGTCAAAGGTGATTACCCAGACAGATATTCATCAACTTCAGATCCAATCTCATCGTCCGATTTCCTCCTGCTCCGACTGAGGGGAGGTATTAGCGAATATTCACAGTATATTTTGTAATTATGATTGTTATATATTTAAGATAGCTTAGGATTCTTACTGTATTAATAATCAACCTCTGTACAACTATATATATTGTGAATTAATGAAAGAAATCGCTATGAGAGTTTATTTAAAACAGAGAGCAAGTTTAAGGGCTTCTACATGTATTCAACCATCATTTTAGTGCCATCTAATATTCAAATCAAACTTCCACGCCAAGTTTCAAGTTCCTATAAGAAATAGATAATAAACTAGTCTAAACACTCTCCACAACGAATGGTAATTTTTTTTAAAATGATGAATTTACGAAGAAAGTAAAATCTGAGATATCTTAGAAGAAAATTGGTCATAATAATGTGATCGAAAAATCTCATGATACAGATCCGCAAGTGGTTGTAATTTTTTCTTGTCAGATCAACTCTTGACGTCTCTTCTTAGAGATTCACAAGCTCTTGAAGTCTCTTCTAAGATAGTCACATGTCTCTCAATGTATTTTTCCAATTTGTTACCACCCCCGAAAGAAAATGAAAAATCACACTAATGGAATAATTAGGAATCAATCATTGTAATTATTAATTATTATATAATCATGTTTAAATGATAGGAGGTAGATTAGCATTAAGTAGATTAGATTAGCATCATCTTAAGAAGATAATTTGGCATCATCTTCTCATCTTATCCTTACTTGTAGCTTGTAATAGTAGTATATTTACCATATTTGTGGAAGATGAATATTGAGGAAAATATTCTATCAATTCTAATTATTATTACATGGTATCAGAAGATTAGGAAAAAGATCATACCCTCCACAAAAATACTCCAAAAAAATTCGGCCAATCAACCACCTTCCTCCACCGGCCGAGCACCACACTTCCCCTTATTGTTTTACTCTTTTCCATTATCATTTCATTTTTTCGGTTAACAATATCGGAATCCAAATCCATATTTCATCCCACTCTTGTCGTCTCTAACATCAAAACACATATTTTCATAACTCTTGAGATGAAAAATGTTCAGTATGCAACTTGAGCAGAGCTCTTTAAAATTTGTTGTCGTTCCTACCGGGTTATTCATCACATAATCCCACCAGAAAAAGGCAAAGAAAAATAAAAGGTTTTAAAAACCGATGCTGAAAAAGAATTTTGGAAAACTCTTGATGCCACAGTTCTTTCGTGGATTTATGCAACTATATCTAGTGATTTGTTGCACACAATAATGGAACCCGATTCTATGACAATGAAAGCCTGGAATCGCTTGCAGAATATTTTTCAAGGCAACAAAAATTCTTGCGCCGTCATGTTGGAGCAATAATTCTCCACCACCAATATGACGGATTTTCCGAATGCGTCGGCATATTGTCAACGCCTCAAAGTCTTGTCGGATCAACTTAAAAATATTGGTTCACCGGTTACCAACAACCGCCTGGTTTTACAATTGGTTGTTGGCCTTACCGACGCTTATAGTGGCGTGTGAACGCTCATCCGATAAAGCAACCATATCCCACCTTTTTACCAAGTTCGTTTGATGCTTATTCTTGAATAAGCGGGTTTCACCAAAAAGATCGCAACCATTTATAGATATTCCTATATGATTACTACCCCAACGAATGAAGGTACTACCAGTTTTGAACCTACACAACAAAATCGGGGACAAAAAGGATGAAATTGTGATAAACATTAAGGAGGAAATCGCAGAAATAATAAAAGTGGGGGCCCAGCGGCGTCCAGTAGTGGCAGCCCAACACTGCCTGTGTTGCTACCCGATAATTTACTGCATGACCAGTAGACTGACCAGTGAACCTGGGATTGGATCTAGCCACCATTTCCGTGGCCATAGAACAGTAATAACGACGTCCAGTAGTGGCAGCCCAGCGGTGGTCCATCCCAGTGGGCCTGGCAGTGGCCCTAGGTTGTGCCACCGTGCCCAATACATACGGGAAACTAGGCTAGGCCCAATCCCAGGTTCACTGGTCAGTCTACTGGTCATGCAGTAAATTATTTTGGGTCTGGCATGTGGGCTGAGAGGTAGTAGCAACACAGGCAGTGTTGGGGAACTGCCGACCCAGCAGTAGGAGGCTCATTCGGCAGTGGCCCATCCAACCGACATTGAGTCCGCCATGCACACTCTCAGACTTAATCCGTCAGACGCAAATTGGTACATGGACATCGGAGCGATGTCTCACATGCCATCCTCCCAAGGTAACCTATCATCCTATTTTAATTTGAGAAAAAATAATGGTATAATTATCGGACACGGTCATCTATTACAATTCGTGGTTATGGTTCTACCAAATTGACTCCACCAAACCCACCTAAAATTTTAAAGAATGCCCTTCTTGCTCCACAATTAATTAAAAATATTAGTTTCAGTTAGAAAGTTTACTACTGATAATTGAGTATCTGTTGTTCTTTACCCTTTTGAATTTTTTGTGAAGGATTTTCAGACGGGAATACTTCTAATGAGATGTGATAGTCATGGGGAGCTATATCCAATTACAACATCTAATGAACGAACTAAGTCACCATCTACTTTTGCAGTCCTTGCCCCTTCATTATGGCATGAACGTTTGGGTCATCCAGGGGCACTTGTTTTAGCCTCTCTCAAACGGAATAATTTTATTTCATGTACTCAAACACGTAATTCAAATTTGTGCCGATCATGTTCGACGAGAGTGCGCCTAGCCAGGAGTGTGGTTGGTGTCACCTCCCGTGCGCTAGCTGTGCCCAATTGGAAAACATATTCAGCTATTGTTTGTTTCATCTAATTTATGCACATTTATGTCATTTGATATTTGAACATCACCCGTTTTGAGCTCTTCTGTTACACCTAGTAAGTTTAAGGCGATAACTAAGAACGTCATTAAGGAAATAAGATTTGAATATTGGATATAAAGTATATTTATATACGCTAATCCGGAAATTAATATACAAAAGGATGTGATTCCGGAATAATTTTGGCTACGACAAGTGTGACATTGGAAATTAATAATGATAATTGTATATTCTCGTTATGGATTAGTAACATATTATATAAGTTATGAAAACGAGGATACAAGGTCTTATGAGATTTTCAAGATTTAAAAGAAGTGAGACATAAGGTTGATTAATAGTGAGATGTGAACCAAATTTGCAAATTAAATTTTCAGATTTTACACTTAAAACCTTATTAACTCTTCATCTTCCTACATTTTATTTCAAGTTACAATCCCTCTCTTCTCTCTTCTCCTCTTCAAACCGAAATCACACCCCATTGTTGTCTACAACCTAAGAGTCTTCGGTTAAAGATTGTAGAGCCCGATGTTGGTTCATTTCCCATAGTTCTTGGTAGTTCAAAACGTGTGGAAGTCGAACAACCTACCCTACTAACGAGACTTGGTAATTTGGGGAATTTAGTGGCTGAAAGAACCAAGGAAACATCTCATTCAATGGGGCCTCGAAAATTGATAAGGGTGAGAACCGAAGAGTCACCTATCCTAACGAATTCAAATGTTGCGGAAATCATAGGGGCAACTCGTCAAAAGAGACTTGGAAAGTTGATGGCTACGGAATTCGAAGGGACTTCTCTTCAATCAAGTCTTGGAAGATCAACTTATGTGGAAATCGAAGGGTCACTCCTTTCCAATTCGCCTAAGAACTCTCATTTGATCTCGGCCAATGGAGCATTTATTGCCAAAAGACTTGAGCCATTTATGGCAACCTTTTCCAATAGTGCACTACTCTTGAATTCCCCAACAAATGCATCTAATGCACGTACTAAACGTGCAAGGAGTTTTAATTCAACATAGGAAACTTAGGCAGGAATCTTTACAAGTCCTTGTCTAGAACCAAAAGGACTTAAATCTTTTATGATCTCATCCCCGCTTGTAATGACACCTTTGAGTGACCAATGCTCCCCTCCCCCATTTCTTGTTTGCTTAACGTTGAGGATTGAGAACCCTCAATGACTGATTGTAGCCATCCTTATTTCCGTTATTAGTAATAATATTTTGCATTTACCTAAAAAAAAAAAAAAAAAAAAAAAAAGAAATCACACCCCATTGCCATATCAAATTGAAGTTTTTAATTCCTTTTCCAAGATTAAATCATTCCACAAATTTCTAAGCCAAAGAACACACCCAAATCAGTGGGCAATTCTCGGACTGCTGGACCGAAAGTTAAGCCAAGAAATTCCAATTTTTAGAAGAAGTTTTTGGAAGAAAAACATGTGAGAATGATTGATTAAATTTATAGAACACATGCATGTCATTTTGGAGTTGAAGAAGTGATAAAAATGGGCAAGAAAGACTAGGCAGTGGACCGCATATTAGGGATTGTTTTGGCATAAATTTAAGGTAAGAAATTCTTCTTCTTATGACATAATTGGAGTTGAATGTTGTTGTAAATTAAGAATTGAACTTGTGTTAAGAGTTGAACTTAGATTAAGAGGAAATGTGAGTGAGACAATGCATGTGGTTGTTGGAGTGTGTGGTTATCGATCTTTGGGACTATTTTTGTGTACTTTGGCTTTGATTGTTGTGTTGTTATTATTACACTAATTTCATGTTAAGAATGGAGGAAATCTTGATGTTTAAGTTGTAGTTGTTCGTAAGGAATTATTGGAACATGAATTGGATTTTTAGGAGCTAAGGAAAGAACTTTGGTATTAAGGGTATTGGCCGAAACTTGCATGAAATCGTTGGTTATGTTGTGTTGTATTTTAGGTGATGTTTTGTTAAGGTATTATGTCAGAAATATATGTTATGAACATGTATATACATTGTGGTAATTACTAATACATGACTTAAAGGAATTAAGGTATAGAAAGGTGTAGAAAAGCTTCATATTTCACTCTCGTTGTTGCTAGACGTATGGATTGTTTTAATAGGCTGTTTTAGCATGATTAAGGGGTTGGATGAACATGATAAATAGGTGTATTAATCACCCTGGTTGCTGTTTTGGATATATTCCATGAATGTAAGAAGAAAGGATGTATAATGATGGTATATGTCGAGTATATGAAACTGTTTTAGTATACCCTTAATTCGTGGTTGTTATTTGGTATTGTTGGCTTGGTTTGTAAGTTGTGGATGTGCACGTAAATAGGGAAAGTGTTGCCCGAATTTTTATAGAATGGAGAGTCGTCATTCGTTAGATAACTATGCTAGAAATCATAGAGTTGACGGGCGTGCTATTATTGTTATAGGTTGACGTACTAGTTGAGACGAATCCTAATTATTGAGTCGGTATAGCCGATAAGGCATGTGAAATTATCCTTTCTTCTTTTGACATGATTTTTATAAAGTGAGTGTACGGCGGACGTACATAGTTCTATTGAATCTTAATTCTTAATGATACATAATATAACAATGCCTTGATTTTCTAAGTGAAAGTTATTTTATTATTCCAATGAGAGTCAAATAATGATTTAAATTGTATAAAGTTGCTTATGATACTCTATTCGTGCTTGATATGATTATATCATTTCACCGAGTCCCATGGTGGGCCGGGATACATTATATGTATATATACGATGATGATGAGCTCACCGAGTTCCAGAATGGGCCGGAATATGTTATATGGACAGGTATTCATGATTATGATGATTCCACCGAGCCCCTCACTAGAGGGCCGAGATACGTTATATGTAAATAGATACGATGACTCTTACTTGTGTATGGCACCATTGAAATGGTAATTTGATTATTATACTTGTCTCGTGTTATATTTTGACCAGTTATGATCTTCATTACAGTACTTCATGTTTTATATACTCAGTACATTATTTCGTACTAACTCCCTTTCCTCGAGGGGCTGCGTTCATGCCCGCAGGTACATGTACTCAGTTTGGTGATCCTCTGGTCTAGGATTCCTGTTCAGCTGGTTGGAGAGCTCCATTGATTCGGAGCTTAGTCATTTTGGTACAGAACCTTATTTTCGGACTTATGCGTATTTAGGGGCACGACGGGGCCCTGTTCTGTCATATTTCATTATCGTATTCTTAGAGATCTGTAGACAGTTGTGGGTGGTAGATGTGTTTTGTATATGTGTTTGGCCAGCTATACTGTTGTACTCATTTTGGGATGTTCCCGTATATAGTGGCAGCCTTGCCGGCTTGCCTATTTTGTTATATGAATTAATTGTGACTCCTCGGGAGACAGGTTTATTCTGATATACATGAAATTACGAGTTCAGCAACTTATTTTCATGAGATTTTTATATTGTTTGGTATCAGTCAGATTATACGTGACAGGTAAGTCTAAGGGTGTCCAATTAGGGCATCGGGTCGCGGCCCGTCGGGTCGTGACAAAGTAGTATCAGAGTAGTTAGTCCTCGGAATGTCTATAGACTGTGTCTAGTAGAGTCTTGTGTATGGATATGTTGTGCACCATACTTATACGCAGGAGGCTGCCGGACATTTAGGATTGGTTTATATTATTTCATCTCATAGATCGTGCAATAGAGCTATGTTATTAGAATAATCCCCTCTGACGACTTATTATGTTTACAGTTATGCCTCCGAAGAAGGTAACAACGCCCGTATGGGCAAATCGAGCAGTGGCTACTAGCCTGATTCGTGAGAGTTACCGTGCCGCTGCACCTAGTCTATGCCGAGATCAGACGGCCGACGAGCTCTGCTACATCTCCACCTCCAGAGGCTCCAGTTCAGGGGGCTGCACCACCAGTTCCTGAGGCCCCAGCACCTGAGCCTCCAGCTCCTCAGCCAGGGGCAGAGGACAGAGTCATGAGAGATGCAGTACAACTGCTGACCAGATTGGTGGCAGGGCAGGCTCACAGACAGAGATTAGGAGTTGACCCCAGATCAGATAGTTTGAGGATTCGAGATTTCTTGAGCTGTAGTCCTCTAGAGTTTTTTGGGTCAAAGCCCGAGGATGATCCACAGGAGTTCGTCTGACAGATACATCGTACGTTGAGGGTAATAAAGGCTTCAGAGACCGAGTCTGTTGAGTTGGATTCATATCGGTTGTGTGACGTAGATATTAACTGGTATGAGTCGTGGGAGCTATCTATGGGTGAGGGTGCTTTTCCAGCCGTATGAGATGAGTTTGTGGAGGCCTTCCTTGAACACTTCCTACCTCCAGAGATGAGGAGAGCCAGAGTTGATAGGTTCTTACACTTGAGGCAGAGCGACATGAGCATTAGAGAGTACAGCCTTGAGTTTGATTCATTGGCCAGATATGCACCTACTATTGTAGCGGATATGGTAGACAGGGTGCATCGCTATGTGATGGGGCTGGATCACTACTTGATCGATAGGTGTATGGCAGTGGCTCTTCAGTCGGGTATGGATATTGCTCGGATCCAGGCATATGCGTAAGGGGTTGAGGACCGACACAGAGGACGGCAGCCAGACAATGATCATGACAGGGACCAACATAAGAGGGCTAATGTTACACCTCATAGTTTTAAGGCAATAAATTGAGAACGTGATTAAGAAAATAAGATTCGAGTGTTGGAAGAATAGTATATTTGCATATGCTAATACATAATTATTTTGTGCATAATATGTGGCAATCAGTCTAAACCCAACTCCCCATGCACTCTATTTTCGGTGATTTCCGTACATGAAAAGTAATTTCGGCGTTGTTTCTCAAATTCTGGCTGATTCACTTGGCCAACGGAGACGAGGCTTATACCATTAGCTTCGTCTCGTCGAGCCCATCAATTCCATACCAACCACGAACCTTGACTCATCCTAAAACCACACCAATCTGAGATCAATGTTTCAGATCGAAAACCCTAAATTCCCGTCGGATTTTTCGATTTTCCGGTCTATTCAGGTACAATCGACGGGAGTGGGGTATACTATCAACACCGCCATCACCTTCTCTCATTTCTATACCCATCCCGTCGATTAATTCAAACCCAATTGCTGGGACGACCATTTCATTTTTTCCGATCGGAATTTCGGAATTTCCGATCAGCTCAGTCAATGTTGAAGTCTGTGGGTGGTACCATTGTGTTAGTATCATCCTCCTCTATTGACTAAGCTATGAAGCTTGGTTGTAAGATTTGAAGATTTTTTTTCCGACGACGTGCTGGCGGCGATGGCAGCGGCACCGCCGTGGGACCACATGCAGTCCTTATCTTCTGATTTTCCACCATTAATACATCCCCATGACAACAATTCCATGAATTCACTTCCTTTGGATCAAAGTGATAAAATTGGTGCAAAATCTATGGAACAGTGACCGAATTGTTGGGGACTGTTTTGGCTCAAAATTGAGGTAAACATTCTTCTTTTCATTGAGTATTTGGAAGATTAAATGATGTTGTAGTTAAAGGATAAACTTTTGATAAAGAGAATTTGGAATTTAATACAATGCATGCGATTTGTGGATGTTGTAGTAGATTTTAGGACTGATTTTGGTATAGGTTGGATTCGTGTGTTGTGTTGTTAATTTCATCACTAATTGCATGTTAAAAATGATGGAAATCTTGATGTTTAAGTTGTAGTTGCTAAATGGAATTGTTGGAATGTGGATTGGTATTTAAGGCTATCCTTGTTGAGTTAAAATGATGGAATTTTATGGTCATTAAAGGGGTGTTCGTGTTGAGCTCCAACGTTGGAAATTTTATCGTGTTAAGGGATGTTTTTAGTGAAGTTAGAGTGTTGGAAATTTTATTAAAAACATGCATGTACATTTTGGTAGTTGTTACTCCATGTCCAGAAAGAATTAAGGTATAAAAATGTGTTACCTTGTACTTTTATTGTTGTTGAAGTATGGAGTAATTGGGATTGTTTTGATTATGCCTTCAAGATGCATCTTGTTATTTGGTATTGTTGGCTTTGTTTGAAAGTTGTGGATTTGCATATAAATAGAGGAAGTGCTGCCCGGATTTTTATAGAATAAGAAGTCGTCATTTGATATAAAGTATGCTAGTAATCATAGAATTGACGAACATATTACCATTATTATAGGTTGAAGTACTAGACGAGACGTATTCTAATATTGAGTTGGCTAGTTCGACTAAAAGGTATGTGAAACTCTTCCTCCTTTCTTTTTGGCATGATTTAATGAACGTACGACGGACGTACATGATTTCTACATAGTTTAATTCCTAAAGATATATGTCATGAGAAGTGCCTTTGACTTTCTAGTAAAAAGTTCATTTAATGATTTTATTGAGTTTCCAAATGATGTTTTAAAATGATACATGATATGATAGTACCTTTTATCTATTTCATTGAGAGACAAGTAATGATTTAATATGTATAAAGCTACTCATGATATTCTATTCGTGCTAATGTGATTATATCATTTCACCGCGTCCCGGGCCGAGCAGATACGCGCGCAAATACCTTATATGACTTTACCGCGTCTCAGAATGGGCCGGGCAGTATACCTTACATGACTTTACCACATCCCAGAATGGGCCGGGCAGTATACCTTACACAACTTTACCGCTTCCCAGAATGGGTCGGACAATATACCTTATATGTTCACCGCGTCCTTCCCTGGAGGGTCGGGCAGTTTATGTAAATATGATAATTTTATATGGACATACATGACTCTCACTTTATAAGACACAGTTGACTCTCATTCGTTTATGACATAGTTAAAATGACAATTTGATTATTGTACTTGTCTCATGATATCCTTTGGCCAGTTATGATCTTTCTTACAGTACTTCATATTTTACATACTCAGTACATTATTTCGATCGACCCCTTTTCTGGGCATGCTCATGCCCGCATGTACAAATATTCAGTTCGGCGATCCTCCGGCTTACGATTCCTGCTCAGTTATTTTCTTGGGATCTCCATTATTCTGGAGTTAGTCATTTTGGTACAGATTCACTATTATAGACTTGTGCATGTTTAGGGGTACGACGAGGCCCTATCCCGTCATATTTCATTATCGTATTCTTAGGGGTCTGTAGACAGTTGTGAGTGGTAGATTTGCTTTGTATATGTGTTTTAGTCGGATGTACGGTTGTGACGTGTTTTGTTATCCCTATGTATAGTGGCGGCCTTGTCGGCTTGCCTATTATATTATGTTGGCTAGTTGTGACTCCCCAGGAGGCAGGTACATTCGTGTGTAAAGGCAGCCTTGTCGGCTTGTCTATTCTGACATGTGTTATGCTGCCGAAATTCATATTTCTCTCAGTATGAGTCTGATTATATTTGACAGGGTAGTATAAGGGTGTCCAATTAGGGCACCGGGTCGTGACAAAAGTGGTATCAGAGTAGTTAGTCCTCGGAATATCTACAGACCGTGTCTAGTAGAGTCTTGTGTATGAGTATGTTGTGCACCATATTTATAAGCAGGAGGCTGCCGGTCATATAAGATTGGTTTCTATTCTTTCATCTCGTAGATCGTGCGAAAGATCTATGTCATTAGGATAATTCCCCCCCTCTAACGAGTTATTGTGGTTGCAGCTATGTCCCAAAAGAAAGCGACAGTGGCCCGTAAGGGAAAATCAGAGTTATTTGGACTTGACTTAGTGTGTCAAGCCATAAGGGATGTGAAAGAATTTGAATAGAAGTATGATGACTATGTTTGAAGATACTAGGTCAACGTCAGGTAATGCAACTCTTCACAACCTTCTACGTACTGAATAAGAGAATAAGTTAACAATTCATCATTTAAGGGATGGTATTGTCATGGATTGGAACCAGGAGCAATGTCTAAGATTATGTATGTATACTATAATATGTTGGAATTATGAAAAGTACGACAAGTAAGAAATGAAGTTGTTTATAATTACGAGCAGTGAGAAGATACAACAAAAAAAAGATCCCTCTCAGACCATGAATAAGGTGTCAATTGGTGAAATGTATTGCAGCATTCTCTATCTTACGAATTGGTACTCCATCATGCCACGTTATCTACTCTATAGTTACAGAGATTGAACTTTTCCTTCCAAAGATAGTAAATGAAGCTTATCTAGTATTTTCTCCTCCATACCTCTAATTAAATTTTGAGCTCTAATTGTTAGAACATATGACTGTCTTATGGTATACCATGTTGCTGTACTATGTGAAGGAAGAAAACTGCAAAAGAATATTATTCTCATGTAAGAATAAGAAGGAGCTATTACTTCTTGGGTAATAAGATTGATATAAACGAATGTAAGTGTCTTTTTATTTTTGGATCGAGTTCTGGGAAGTATTGGACATAGGGATTATTTGAGTTTCTTTCGTAAATGACTTAGAACTTGGGAATGATGAGCATCTTATTAGCGTATAGTTGTGTCAAGCCTTTAAAAATATCGTAAAGAGTAATATTTAGCGCAAAAAAGAAAATTGAATTGATAAAGAAAAGCAAGGACGTGCAGCGAACCTTTGGAGTTCATATTTTCAGATAAGGAGTTATTTGAAGGATTGGTAACCGAGGTATGTATTCATACACAGTCTCAATGTATTGATTCACGCAGAATGATAAGATGGGGTTATTTGGTCTCTTGGAAACAAAGGTTAAGAGGGAAGAAACTCATAATGCCTCTCTTAACTTGTGTAGTGGGTGATCTTTTAGTACTAATCTTACTGAGCATCCAAATGGAGGAATATGGTTATTGTGGAAACCTCATCTCTATGAGGTAAATATTAAAAACTGTACAGAATAATTGATAAACTGCGGGGTGACACATAAGGGTATAAAGGAAAGTTCCCATATAACCTTGGTAGTGTGTGTCACGACCCGACCCCGGGACCGCGACTGGTGCCCTACCTGGGCACCCTTACAGGTAAACATCAGAGATAATCAGCGGAACATACATGAAACTTATAAATAAAACAACGGAAGTAAAACAACAGGTCAGCCGATAGGGCTACCTTCCTGGACGTACATACATAAACGAAGCAGTTGCCTCCTTTCTTTACAAGCACTCCACAATATGTGACTACAGACCTCTAAGAATTACAATCGTGGGACGGGCCCCGCCATACCCCGAATATACATAGCCATGACAACTCCGAACATCGGAGCCATCTAAAAATGCCAACCAGATCCTAAGCTCGCGGATCCACACCAATACCTAAACTCGCGGACATGAACGCCGGCGGGCCGCATAACAAAAATTTAATATGGAATGTAAATAACGCGTGCAAGAATCAAATCATAACGTACAAAAGAATCCCATATATAACGCCTGAACTCACTCGTATATTAACCGGTCCATTCCTTCGTTCCATAAGATTTAACATCATATACTTACATACATACTTAAGAGGTTAATCAAGTTTTTCCACATAACTTACTTATCTTACATAACATAATCCGCCCATTTATGGACACGCATCGACGAATCATGTGACATAATCCGCCCGCTGTGGGGCTCGGCATCTTGTGGAATCATGTAGCATAATCCGCCTCCCGTGAGCTCTGTATCGTGGAATCATGTAGCATAATCCGCCTCCCGCGAGCTCGGTATCAGGACGTAACCCTACCTATGTGTAGGCTCGGGGTAATATGGCGTAATCCGACCTATGTGTAGGCTCGGTGTATCTCATAATGTAATCCGGCCTATTTGTAGGCTCGGTGTATTTCATAACGTAATCCGGCCTATTTGTAGGCTCGGTGTATTTTATAACGTAATCCGGCCTATTCGTAGGCTCGGTGTATTTTCCTTACATAACATTTTTAAACCATCTTTTCACTTCTTCTTAAGTCGTCATAACAACTTCCCATAAAGCTATTATAACAACCTTTCATTTTGGAGAACTTAAGACACTTTTATTCTTACAACATTAGGAAAACTAGATCCAAAAATACTACGTACATACATACTTAAAAGAATCATAAAACCTCCTTTCTTTTTAAAGCTCAAGTCACATACTCTTTTGGAAACCATCTTCTTAACTTTCGAAATAAATTAAGAAGCCATACTTTTAAAATTTAGTCATTTCCACTTATAATCAAGGCTTATGGTCTTAACACCTCGGAGAATACACTCTTTAAAATCATGTCGCTTATACTTATAAAATCATGTCCTCTATACTTTAGAAATCAAGTCCCATAACTTGAACAATAAAGTTTCATAATCCTTTAAAGAAAAACAAAGTTCATAGTCTTAAAACTTCATAACATACATTCTTTAAAATCAATCCCCTTTTCACATATAAATTCAAATCATTTTTAAACATAAAATCAACTTACTTACTTTAAATAAATCAAGACACGTAGCTTTAAATCAAATCTCATAACTTCCTAACCATTCTTACCAACATCTCCCATAAGACTTGGTAAGGACTTAGGATAATTTAAACATACTTTTAACTTAGAATCAACAACGTGAACACTTCTTAACTTCTAGGAGTAGAAGAAATCTTGAAATATTATCACATGGATATTTCATACGTAGGATCATGCCAAAGAAAGAAGAGGTTCACATACCTCGCGACGCTTATCGAAAAGTAGCAAAATGCTCCAACGTACTTCAACCTATAATGGTCACAATACGTCCATTAACCTCTTACTACAAACGTAGAATATTCTAAGTGATAAGCCGCTAAATTCTACGGAAAATCGGACAGCACCTCCTTTGTTTCTACTTACTTTGCCACCTTTTTCAAGGCCGAATACAATAACCAAACAGCCCCAATTGGCTCACAAAAATCTATAAGGTACTCCAATACAAATAAATAACCATACAACCCCAATTGGCTCACCACAATAGAGAAGGTAGTCCAATATAAATGAAAACAAACTATTACAAACTAGAAGTACAAATTCGGCCACCTTGAGTTCAACAATACCAATTCTTATCCAATTTCCATTTCAATCCAAATTGGTAGCATAACATGATATCAAGTCGCATTTGATTATAACAACCATAATCTTTAAGTAAGTAACATGCGACGATTTCTAATAAACGACCAATTAGTAATCCAGCTTAACATGGCTTACATTTCATTTCGGATTTCCAAGGCTACAATCAATCCATAATCCTTATAAACTTCTACATATCAACTTCATGCTAGCAACATGTAAAGCTAACAACACAAAATAAATATATAACCTTGTAACACTTTAAAAGACAAGATTATACCTCAACGACTCTTAATCCAACTCCAATCCGAAGTCTCCTTAGTAGTTTAGAACCTCTCCAAGACACTTCAATCCGCTTGTTGAGACCCTTAGAACCACACCAACAACTTTCCTTCAACTTACAATCCAAAACCTAGAAAGCCACTAGGTTTTCACTTTGCGACTAACCCGAAAACTATCTTTTTCCGAGATTTTTCTATTGAGATATGCTTACAATACACATAAGAACCTTGGGTTAAAGTTTGGAGCTTAATGGACAAGAAACGAAAAAAAATTCTTTCTTCCTTTAGGTGAAGCCGAGAGCTCCCTATCATTGTTCATCCAATTTTGTAATTTTGGCTAAGTGTGGAACTCTTGTCTTGCTACTAGTACCCTTATATAACAACATGGAGGGCTAAGATAAAAACATATGTGTGGTTTGGATGCACTCCTTTAAAATATCATGCTAAGTGGTCCCATTGACCAAGTCAAAATTGTCAAGCTACTACTTTGCAAGACTTGGTTATCTAACAAGGGTCAAATGACCCTTTTGTCCATGTAATTTTCGTCCAAGACACCATTTAAGGGGGGGTGACACGTGTCGCCCTCCCATTCGTCACAATAGTACGTTTTCCGAAAATTTCATAATTCCGAGATTTTTTTTTTCAAGTCTCAAATCTTAACACTGTGAGTTCTTACGTACGTTCTTACACCATGTCCTGTAAATATGGGGTGTAACAGTGTGCTAAAAAGGGTTTATAGCAGTACTTACTACTCAGAAATGGGTTGATAATATACATGCTTCTAAAGTTCATTTCATGAAACCAGGCCTATATGAACTAATGAGCAAAATGCATAAGCTCAAAAAGGTTGCTAAACCGGTGAGAGATCCTGTCATAACTAAATGAGTATATAGAAAGTGTTCCGTGGTTGCACATAGTCGGCATACCACAACAGATTTGATAGGATTAGACATGACCGAATTTGATGTTATTATGGGTATGGATTGGTTGGCTTCTCGTTAGGCGAATGTCGATTATAGAGAAGGTGAAGAATAAATTACAAGTCTGGAAATGAAGATTACTATCATTTGAAGAAAAATATATTTTGATAACCAGTGTTCTTTTAAGTATGTCAATCCATCTATTATTAGCTATAAAGCCTCCAAAATATTCCATAAATGAGTTACATAAAGTCTTTGCAAGATTTTATTGGAATAGCATTAATGAAGGCAGAATGAGGCAGTGGTCATCATGGTTGAATATGTAGTTACCTAGAGATAAAGGAAGCATAAGACTTAGGTTATTGTTTGATGTGTCTAAAGCCTTTTGTGCTAAACTTTAGTGAAATTCCAAACATCTAACAGATCGTGAGATAATTTTATATGGATCAAATATTGCAAAAGACGTTATCCTCTAAATATACCATAGAAATGATGCTCTCGTGTATGGAAAATGATGTTGGAAGCTAGAGATGGCATAGAGCAGAAGATGTGGTAGGAGCCACGAAGTGGAACTGCTAATTTCTGGTTTGACAAAAAAAAAAACTAGGAGCTTTGTATTATATTATTCCTGCAAAAATACACTGTGGATGAGAGTATTCAAGATGTGTAAGAACCTGTGATAGATGGGAGGTGGGATTTGTAGAATTTGCAACAGCTATGTTCTAGGGATATAATGGATCATATCACACAAGAATTAGAGTTGCATAAATTAACAGAAGAGTGTGAAATGTCATGGCAGATAATGACAGCTTCAGGTAAATTTACAGTAGGCAGTGCATGGGAGTTGTTAAGAAGAAAATCACACAAATCTGATGTTTTTAAGAATATATGGATACCAGGATTACCTTTTAAGATTTCATTCTTTTTCTAGAGATTATGGGAGTTTAAAATACAAGTGGGGATGTCCTAAGAAGAGTTGGAAAAGAGACTGAGGCTAGATGTTATTGTTGTAATAGAAAATATGAGACCGTAGATCAATTGGTTGTTTTTGGAGATACGGTAACACTGATGTAGGTATTATAACTCAGTTTCTATAGGTGACACAAGTATCGCGAGTGTTGTGAATGCTTATTGCCCTTCCAAGTTCAAAGTAGTATTCAGAGTTGTACCACCTATCACTATGCGATAGATATTGAAGTGGGGAAATATTGTGTGGCATGAAGGCAGATGACTATCCACAGGGTAATATATGAGATCAATATGACTATCTATAAGATGTGCATACTCATATTTTCATGGCAGCAAAATATCTAAAGTACCTTCCTCATTATGTAGATATTTGAAGGTTACAGGATAAGACTAGTAAGTAAGATAGTTAAATGGGAAGTGATTAATATGGACTTCATTACAGGCTTACCTCGTACTCAGAAGAAGTATCCTCAATTATTCCCTAGGCCTACAAGTAATTCAATTCAACTCCTTATTTGATTATAGTAATTGGTGAATTGTATATGTGTTATATTGTGGCCCTGTAAGACATCTGTTGGTTGGCTGAATATAGGTGGTTAGGCATAGTTATAAAGGAGACTCTGCTGAAATTTTTCTAGCATAAGACCTATGATGAACATTCGAGGACGAATGTTTCTAAGGGGGAAAGGATGTTACACCTTGTAGTTTTAAGGCAATAAATTGAGAACGTGATTAAGAAAATAAGATTCGAGTATTGTAATAATAGTATATTTGCATATGCTAATACAGAATTATTTTGGGCATAATATGTGGCAATGAGTCCAAACCCAACTCCCCATGCTCTCTATTTTCGGCGATTTCCGTACGTGAACAGTGATTTCGGCGGTGTTTCTCAAATTTAGGAGACGAGGCTTATACCATTAGCTTCGTATCGTCGAGCCCATGAATTCCATACCAACCATGAACCTTGATTCATCCTAAAACCACACCAATCTGAAATTGAAGTTTCAGATCGAAAACCCCAAATTCCCGTCGAATATTTCGATTTTTCGGTCGATTCAGGTACAATCGACAGGAGTGCGGAATACCATCAGCACCACCATCACCTCCCCATCATTTCTATACCAATCCCGTCGATTAATTCAAACCCAATCGCTGGGACGACCATTTCATTTTTTCCGATTGAAATTTCATTTTTTTCTGATCAGCTTAGTCAACGTTGAAGTCTGTGGGTGGTACCATTGTGTTAGTATCATCCTCCTCTACATTTTGCACTAAGCCACGAAGCTTGGTTGTAAGATTTGAAGATTCTCCTTTTTTTTTCAGACGACGTGCTGGCGGTGATGGCAGCGGCACCGCCGCGGGACCACCTGCAGTCCTTATCTTCTGATTTTCCACCATTAATACATCCCCATAGCAACAATTCCATGAATTCACTTCCTTTGGATCAAAGTGATAAAATTGGTGCAAAATCGATGGAACAGTGACCGAATTGTTGAGGACTATTTTGGCTCGAAATTGAGGTAAACATTTTTCATTTCATTGAGTATTTGGAAGATTAAATGATGTTGTAGTTAAATGATATACTCTTGATAAATAGAACTTGAGATTTAAGACAATGCATGCGATTTGTGGATGTTGTAGCCGATTTTAGGACTGATTTTGGTATACGTTGAATTCGTGTGTTGTATTGTTAATTTCATCACTAATTGCATGTTAAAAATGAAGGAAATCTTGATGTTTAAGTTGTAGTTTCTATATGGAATTGTTGGAATGTGGATTGGTCTTTAAGGCTATCCTTGTTGAGTTAAAATGATGGAATTTTATGGTCTTTAAAGGAGTGTTCGTGTTGAGCTCCAACGCTGGAAATTTTATCGTGTTAAGGGCTTTTTTTAGTGAAGTTAGAGTGTTGAAAATTTTATTAAGAACATGCACGTACATTTTGGTAGTTAATAGAGGAAGTGCTGCCCGAATTTTTATAGAATAAGAAGTCGTCATTCGATATAAAGTATGCTAGTAATCATAGAATTGACGAACGTATTACCATTATTATAGGTTGAAGTTCTAGACGAGACGTATTCTAATATTGAGTTGGCTAGTTCGACTAAAAGGTATGTGAAACTCTTCCTTCTTTCTTTTTGGCATTATTTAATGAACGTACGTCAGACGTACATGATTTCTACACAGTTTAATTTCTAAAGATATGTGTCATGAGAAGTGCCTTTGACTTTCTAGTAAAAAGTTCATTTAATGATTTTATTGAGTTTCCAAATGATGTTTTAAAATGATACATGATATGATAGTACATTTTATCTATTTCATTGAGAGACAAGTAATGATTTAATATGTATAAAGCTACTCATGATATTCTATTCGTGCTAATGTGATTATATCATTTCATCGCATTCCTGGCCGGGCAGATACATGCGCAGATACCTTATATGACTTTACCGCGTCCCACCGCGTCCCAGAATGGGCCGGATAGTATCCTTATATGACTTTATCGCGTCCCAGAATGGGTCGGGCAGTATACCTTACATGACTTTACCGTATCCCAGAATGGGCCGGACAGTATACCTTATATGTTCACCGCGTCCTTCCGTAGAGGGTCGAGCAATTTATGTAAATATGATGATTTTATATGGACATACATGACTCTCACTTTATAAGGCACAGTTGACTCTCATTCGTATATGACACAGTTGAAATGGTAATTTGATTATTGTACTTGTCTCATGATATCCTTTGGCCAATTATGATCTTTCTTACAGTATTTCATGTTTTACATCTCAGTACATTATTTCGTACTGATCTTTCTTTCCTCGGGGGGCTGCGTTCATGCCCGCAGGTACATATATTCAGTTCGGCGATCCTCCGGCTTAGGATTCCTGCTCAGCTGTTTTCTTGGGACCTCCATTGTTCTAGAGTTAGTCATTTTGGTACAGATTCACTATTATAGACTTGTGCAAATTTAGGGGTACGACGGGGCCCTGTCACGTCATATTTCATTATCGTATTCTTAGAGGTCTGTAGACAGTTGTGGGTGGTAGATGTGCTTTGTATATATGTTTTAGCCGGCTGTACGGTTGCGACGTGTTTTGTTATCCCTATGTATAGTGGCGGCCTTGTCGGCTTGCCTATTATATTATGTTGGCTAGTTGTGACTCCCCAGGAGGCAGGTACATTCGTGTGTAAGGGAGCCTTGTCGGCTTGCCTATTCTGACATGTGTTATGATTGCGGTGTTATGCTGCCGAAATTCATATTTCCCTCAGTATGAGTCTGATTATATGTAACAGGGTAGTATAAGGGTGTCCAATTAGGGAACCGGGTCGCGGCCCGTCGGGTCGGGTCGTGACAGCTAGGTCGGCAGGTTATTCTGGTGAGTCTCGAGGCAGGCAGCCTCAGCATCAGGCTAGATATTCATCCCAGCCAGCAGAGAGTGCTCCCCTACAGTTCGCAGGTAGGAGATTTGACCGTCCAGGGTATTCAGGAGCCGGTCAGAGCTCCCGGGCTTCAGGTTCACAGATGAACAAGGGTTCTAGTCAGTAGAGGCCACTTTTCCCTCGGTGTTCAAAGTGTGGCAGGCATCATCCTGGGGAATGTCGTATTGCTATTGGTGCTTGTTTTTCCTGCGGCCGTCAAGGCCATGTGAGGAGAGAATGTCCTTATGTAAAGTGCGGTGGTATGGCTCTACTCTTGGGTGATTCTTGGTTCGTATTCTTCCATAACTATGCGCCCCAGAGGGCAGGATGTTCATATGCTAGCAGGCCGTGGCAGAGGTCCCGGTGGAGTTTCCAATTCTAGCGGTCTCTCGCACCGCATATATGCCTTGGCTAGTAGGCATGATCACGAGGCGTCGCCAGATGTGGTTACAGGTATATTATCGATCTTTTTCCAGGACGTATATGCATTGATAGATCCAGGTTCTACTTTATCATATATATCCCCTTTTGTTGCTAGTAGTATCGGAATAGAACCTAAGTCGATAGAACCATTTGAGGTGGCTACACTGGTAGGAGATTCGGTCATAGCTAAGCGGGTGTATAGAAATTGTTCGGTGGTGGTATATAGTCGTCATACCATGGCAGACTTGATAGAGTTAGACATGACCGAGTTTGATGTTATTATGGGTTTGGATTGGTTGGCTTCTTGTTATGCTAACGTTGATTGTAGAGAGAAGATGATTCGATTTCAGTTTCCAGGAGAACCAATTATAGAATGAAGAGGTAATACATCATCGCCGAGGGGTAAGTTTATTTCATACCTCAAGGCAAGGAAGATGGTCAGCAAGGGTTGTATTTATCATCTGGTTCGGGTACATGATACGGAAGGCGAGGTCGACTCTTGATCGATTCGGTGAGTTGGTGAATTCCCAGACGTGTTCCCAGATGATCTTCCAGGTCTTCCTCTAGAGCGGGAGATAGAGTTCACTATTGATGTACTGCCAGGTACCCAACCTATATATATTCCTCCCTATAGAATGGCACCTGCAGAGTTGAAGGAATTGAAGGAGCAGCTGAGAGACTTGTTGGAAAAAGGCTTCATTAGGCCTAGTACATCACCGTGGAAAGCGCCAGTATTGTTTGTGAGAAAGAAAGATGGATCGCTGCGGATGTGTATTGATTACAGGCAGCTGAACAAGGTAACCATAAAGAATAGGTATCCCCTCCCCAGGATTGATGATTTATTTGACCAGTTGCATGGTGCTAAGTGTTTTTCCAAGATAGACTTGCGGTCAGGTTATCATCAGGTGCGGGTAAGGGAGGTGGATATTCCGAAGACAACATTCAGGACCCGATACATACATTATGAGTTTAGAGTGTTGTCTTTTGGGCTGACCAATGCCCCAACAATATTTATGGATATGATGAACCGGGTATTCAAGTCATTCTTGGATATGTTTGTCATTGTATTCATTGATGATATCCTGGTTTATTCGCGTTCAAAAGAGGATCATGTAGACCATTTGATGACGGTACTTAGGGTACTCCAGCACTAGCAGTTGTATGCCAAGTTTTCTAAGTGTGAGTTCTGGTTGGCTTCTGGTGCGCGATTTATATACACGCTAAACGCAAGTGCACGTATCGTGACAAGTAATATAGTCTAGAAGACCGAGTTATCGTCCTCAGGGAGTAGTGTCCAATTACCAACCTCTATTATGTAGTGTCTATTTGGTGACCAATAATTTGATGGTTTGTTTATAGCTATTATTATAGACGCTAACTAAATTACTTTACTTTACTTTACTTTAGATATGGTGGAAATAGGGCTTCCAAATCTCCTCGACTATCCGCTCGCTTTACTCGTTAATGCAAATAATTAAGGTTCTTCTTCTATGTTGAGATAGCAGGTTAACTAAGCCGTTTTAAACTCCTGTTAAGGTAATATAAACACTCAACCCCAATGGAGAACCCTTCTATATTTCGATGACAAGATTGACTACAAAGGAGGATTAAGAGCAATAACCTATTAAGCTACACAAGTATCGGGGTACTTTCGTCCACGATTTCATCCTATGTTTATTCAACTATAGAATATTCACAATCTCCCCTTTCGGATTTCGATTAGAAATCATATAAGTGATGATAATTAGTGATCAATTAATTATCAAGCAATCAAAACAATTATTGAATAAATCTCAACAATAATAAGAAGAAACTAAAATCTTGCATTAATTCATAAAACGAGGTTCAAGCGATTCGACATGGAAAGCCCTAAATTAAGTTAGTTCCTAGCCATAGACATGCCAAGAACTAAAATAGTATCCAACATATACTAGAAAGAAATAAAGTAAAGAACAAGAAATTACTCAAAAATAAGTCTCCAATCTTGATCTAATGTTGTGATGAATGGTAAGGTGTGCCAATCCTCAAATCTGACCTAAAAGGTCATTTTATATCCCCAAAAACGTGCAAAACCTTTTCCTCTTTGGCCTTGGCCCAATCCTATTCAGATCTGTCAAATTTCCCGCGTCGCCCACGGCCTGCAATCGCGCCGTGGCGCTAAACTTCGCGTGGCTCGCTTCGGGCGCCGTGGCCTCTTCTGCTGATGGCCTGGCGCCACGGCGCCGCTCTGTTTCTCGTCCGGGTTGCCAACTTTTCAGCTTTTTGAGCTCTGAAACCTCTGTTTCTGCCCTCTTTTCGCTCCTTTTCACCAATGTGCCACTTTAAACCACTGTGACTCAAAAGAAAGAAAAATCTATCCTAACACGACACATATTTGTACAAAATTGGGAAAAAGACTAACTAAAAATGACTCAAAAGGTGTATATAAAATACACCGATCAAACACCCCCAAACTTAACCTTTGCTCACCCTCGAGTAAAGATCAAAAATAGTAACAAAGACACGAAAGAAAAGAAAATAAAATGACTCAAAGACATTGATCAATTCGCTGCATCATTGTTACTTAGAAAAGCATGAAGGTTAGTAGAATAATATGCAAGAACATATAACATGGATTTTTAGCATTCTAAACACTCAAGTCAGATATTTCGCAAATTCAATTTAATCATGCTCAATGGAAGTAAGAATACCTAACTATGCATGTTAATTTCAAAATCCTATGGTCTGTTCAGTTGCTATTCTCCACTAATCATGGATACACTCATTAGAGATCTTCAGGGCTTTTCAGGGTTGTAATGTAGACATAGGCAAGGGTAGGTAAAAATAGGCTTTTAGGCTCAATCTTACGTACCATAAGCTCTTTTATTTTCGATTCTTCCCTTTTCTTTTGATTTTTTTTAACCTCATACCTATCTTTCCCCTTTTTTGTTTTGAGAGAATGAGGTGTGTGATGATTAGTAAGCACCCCCAAACTTAGACTTTTGCCTATTTATGATTACTTTTCATTGGGGTGCATCAAAATTGTTCACTCTCTTTTTGTCTCTTTTCAACACTTTATATTCCAAACACATCAATTTCTTCACTTATGACACAAATATGGAATTATAGGGTGTCAAAGAAAGATCTTATTTTAGGCTCAAAGGGGCTGACTAGGGATACAATTTTAATGTCAGGGATAGGTAAAAAATGGTAAGAAAGGGCTAACAAAGAAATGTCTGAGTCATCTCCCTAACATGCATATCCTAACTATTTCGCCTCAAATAACAAGAAAGCAGACACATAGATTTAATCACTAACAATGCATAAATCAAGCAAGATACCCCAAATAGTTTGACTTCATGAATTTTTGGCATATCTAACCTAAGTGTTCAGATGGTTGCTTCTAATTCCATTACATTATTCAATTTTACTTCACTAGGCGTTTCAAGTAACTACAGCATGCATGATCATAAAAAAAAATTAGACTCAAATAAACATAGAAAATAACACAAAAAGACTCAAAACACATCAAAAATAGACTAAAAACTCCCCCAAACTTAAATAACACATTGTCTCTAATGTGTGCAAGACTCAAAAATAAAAGAAAGACGGGACAACTTACAGACTTGGTTTAAAATGGTGGCGGTGGCAGCGGATAATACATGACAGATAACGTCAAAAATCCCGTCAGAATGGAAGAGGGAAATCATTTCTAGGGCTCTTTATTTTTCAGATTTTTCATCGCGGCGTCGTGGCGCTCTGAGATTGGCGCCCAAACATCTGCGACCCTCTGAACTTCCGGCGCCGTGGCGCTCTGATTTGGCGCCGTGGCGCCCTGATTCGGCGCCGTGGCGCCCAACTTCCTGCAACTTTCTGCATTCTCGGCGCCATGGCCCTCTGCTGGGCGCCGTGGCGCCGAGCCGATTTCCTTCCTCTCTCACATTTTTCGTCCTCCACTTTTAGCCCTGTACGTGTCATCACAACATGTAAACAATACCTTCCGTGAGACTGTTCTAACTAAAACTAAATTGCATAAATTTAAAAACCTTGGGTTGCCTCCCAAGTAGCGTTGTCTTTAACGTATTTTAGCCGGACGCAGGTTCCCATTCATTTTGGAATGAGATGGGTCACTAGGCTCATGTATTCCATTTCATTGATCAAATAAGGTTTCAACCTCTGTCCATTTACCTTTAAAGGGGCTCCCCCTCTCCCTCTCACTTCAACTGCACCATAGGGGAATGCTCTTACAACAATGTACGGTCCTGACCAACGCGATTTGAGCTTGCCTGGGAACAGCCTCAATCTTGAGTTGAATAAAAGCACTTGTTGTCCTGCTTGGAAGTCTTTTGGGATCAACATCTTATCATGTCATACTTTGGTTCGTTCCTTGTAGTTCCTTGCATTCTCATAGGCATTGTGTCTGAATTCATCCAACTCGCTCAGCTGTAGCAACCTCTTCTGCCCTGCTGCCTTGGCATCCATGTTTAGCTTCCTCATTTTCCAATAAGCCATGTGTTCTAACTCTACTGGCAGATGACATGCTTTACCAAAAACTAACTTATATGGTGACATTCCAATGGGGGTTTTGAATGCTGTTCTGTATGCCCATAGTGCGTCATCCAATTTGATAGACGAATCATTCCTAGAGCCATCCACTGTCTTTTCCAATATGCTCTTCACTTCCCTGTTTGAAACTTCTGCTTGCCCATTCGCTTGAGGGTGATAGGGCAATGTGGTGCGGTGGTAGACTCCATATCGGGAAAACAATGTATCAAGCTGCTTGTTGCAAAAGTGGCTTCCTTCATCACTGATGATGGCCTTGGGAGTACCAAAACTTGTGAATATATTCTTTTGGAGGAACCTTTGGACAGTCTTACTGTCATTTTCTTTAGTGGATACCGCTTCTACCCATTTGGACACATAATCCACTGCAAGAAGAATGTATTGATTCCCAAAGGACGATAAGAATGGACCCATGAAGTCGATCCCCCATACAACAAATAGTTCCACCTTCAAGATCTCATTCGAAGGCATTTCATTTCGTCTTGATATGCTCCCTGTTCTTTGACAACGATCACAACTCTTCACAAAGGTGTGGGCATCCTTGAAGAGAGTTGGCCAATAGAACCCACTTTGCAGTACCTTCACAACTGTTCTTGATGCCCTAAAATGTCCGCCACATTGTAAGGTGTGATAATGGGTGAGAATCTGGTGCATCTCATCCTCTGGTATACATCGCCTGATGACTTGGTCGGCGCAATGCTTGTATAGCATTGGCTCCTCCCAATAGTAGTGTTTTACTTCAGAGTAGAACCTCTTCACTTGCTGTCTTATCAATCCTGGGGGTACTACATTGGCTGCGAGAAAATTAATAAAATCAGCGTACCAAGGTAACTTAAAGACAACACTTACTTGAAACAATTGCTCATCTGGGAAGTGATCATTTATCTGCACATCCTTGGTGTTCTGGCTCTCTATGTTTTCAAGCCTCGACAAGTGGTCAGCAACTGAGTTCTCTGTCCCCTTCTTGTCACGGATCTCCATGTCAAATTCTTGTAATAGCATAACCCATCGGATAAGGCGAGGTTTTGCATCCTTCTTTGTCATTATGTACTTTATGGCAGAGTGATCAGTGTATACTATCACCTTATTCCCAATTAAGTATGACCTGAATTTCTCGAATGCATATACTATTGCTAGCAATTCTTTTTCTGTAGTGGAATAATTCAACTGTGCATCATTAAGAGTTTTACTAGCATAGTAAATAGATCTGAATACCTTATCGACCCTCTGCCCAAGCACTGCTCCCACTGCATAATCACTTGCATCACACATTAGTTCAAATGAGAGCTCCCAGTTTGGTGCAATGACTATGGGTGTTGAGATAAGCCTCTCCTTGAGTGTCTGAAAAACGGTCATGCATTCCTTATTGAATTCAAAAGCAACCCCAGTCATTAGCAAGGTGGAAAGAGGTTTTGAAACTTTTGAGAAGTCCTTGATGAATCTTCTATAAAAACCGGCATGCCCAAGGAAACTTCTGACCCCTTTTGTTGATACTGGAGGTGGTAGATTTTCGATTACTGAAATCTTTGCTTTGTCCACCGCAATACCTTGGTTGGATATTTTGTGTCCAAGGACAATCCCCTCTTTTACCATGAAGTGACACTTCTCCCAATTCAGCACAAGGTTGGACTCTTCACACCGTTTCAACACTGCTTCCAAGTGCCTCAAACACTCGTCGAACGAGGACCCAAAGATCAAGAAATCATCCATGAAAATCTCTATAGTCCTCTCCACCATATCAGAGAAAATTGCCATCATACACCTCTGAAAGATCGTAGGTGCATTGTGTCGCGCCCGTTTTTGACCTCGGGGTCTGAACGGTATCCGCGACGTTGCTCTTTGGCGCGGTTCCCTGGATGGAGCAATAATGCTGTTTTTAAGGAGTCGCCACCTAATTATTTAAGTGAATTAGGACACTTGATTTATTGCAATAAAAATACTGCAATTAATCTCCATTTAATGGTCTGCGAAATTAATGAGATTCTGAGTCAGGGTTCTTTATTATCCTAAAGGGAAGGGGTTAGACATCCTTTAAGATCCGCTAACTTGCGGTTATTCGTTCAAACCTAGGTTAATTATTTATTGCCCTTTTTATTCTACCTATTCTAAGCATTTTTTCATAATTTATAATTAAAATAAAGTGCAATACAGAATAATAAAATTAAAATTAAATGCGACATAAAATAAAACTCCGGGACATCTTTTAGCCCTTTTTAGGCCTTCTGCGCAAGATGATCTCCGGGTACCTGCATAAACACTTAGTAAAAGTGTTAGTAATAGAATAAATAATTTTAATGTAATGAAAAGAATTAATAAATAAAGCAAAATAAATAAATCTGTCTTTTGCACAGAGGAGGCCTTGGAAATCAGACGAAAATTCCTTCATCGGCCAATATTGTCAAAAGCAATAAAATAAATAAAACCTTCAAATCCACGCCAAAACAGTAATAGTTTTAAACACGGAGGGCTCAGATATATATAAAAATAAAGCGGGACATCCTAAACAAGTCCGGCTGCGAAAATTCGCCTCGACAGCGCATGTTGGTTATCCTGTGTGAGTAGAAGAAATCATCAACGCCCAGAAAGCTTCATTTATTTTATTTTCCGTCTTTGCAACTGTGGAGACCTCAAAAATCGACGGATAACTTTTTCATTGGACAATGCGTAGTATTTGTTCAAATCAGTAAATACCCAATAGTGTAGCATCTGTTCAATCAGTTTAATAAAATAATGACAGGGACAAAATCGTCAAAAATCAGCCAAAAACACGACGAATAATGAACAACAACAGTAGCCAAAAGAAAAGACAAATGGTTCGCGAAACAGTACAACTAGCACCAAAATATCACCGGTAAACCAGTGAACCAAAAATGGTTCGCGAACAGGGAAATAACAACAACATAGCACGAAAGCAGTCCAGAATCCAGCTTTAAAATGGCTAAAAATATGGTAGTAGTAGACCCCAAATATAGTATTTGTTCCAAATCAGTTAAGTTACCAATATTAATAATAAAAAATGTCAAATCGTGCAAAGAAATGGCGTAATGAGCGGAAAATGAACCGTGGCAAATAATCAAGCAATGACAAGCGGCATAAACGCAAACGAATCCACCCAACACAACCAACATCAATCAAAAATAAAATAAAAGCCAAGCAAAAGAGTAGCCGGAGTTCAAACTCCTGTCAGTGCGACAACAACACAATAGTCAAAAGAGGGAGGGCATCGCTGGTCACCGTTCAGCTGGGGTTCAGGAATGGGTGACGGGTGCGTGCGTGGTGTCCGCAGGGCTGGGTGAGTGGTTGAGGACAGAGAGTCGGGAGAGTGAGGAGGAGAGGCGGGAGATGAGAGAGAGGAGATTTTGAGAGGGTGAGATATGAAAATGGGATTCTGGTCATAGTGGTCTTGTCTGTTGCCTCTCTTTTTAAGAAAGAGGGGGTAGTATTTATTATATAGGGTAGGATTAGGGTTTGGTATTTGGGGGGGGGGGGAAATAAAAAGTGGGTTTTGATTTTAGGGGGGAAAATAAAAGTGTGGTATTGTTTGGATGAAATTAAAAAAATGGTGTTGGATTGGACTGATTCAAATTGCGTCTTGGACTGGACTGGTTTGACAAAATGCAAGGCGAGTTAATTGTTTAAAAGAAAAATTATTTAAAGAGATGCAAAATTATAAAAATGCAAATGCCGACGCAATAATATTAAAATGCAATATTTAAGAAATGTTTAATGTCTGATTAAAAGTAAAAACACTGTGCCAATTAATTATTTAAAGAGATGCAAACATAATAATAATAAACGACGGTGTAATAATAATAGAAATATAATATTAACAAAAATATAATGCTTAAATTAAAATAAAGAGATGAAAAATACAAAAAATGCTGATTAAAATACGGTGTCCTAAAACACATAAAATTGCAATAAATATACGAAAAATGGGTCAAAATTGATTGTCAACAACATGTCCCTCTTTGTACGGAGATGATGGAAGAGTCTTCGGACAAAGATGTTGACTTGTAGCCAATTTTGTCATGTTTTATAAACTATAACCCAAAAGTGAGGCTGATGCAGACTCAAAATTGTCCCAGTGTCGAATTATGATGACACTGGGTCGTTGTGATGCGAAAACAAAAAGCAAAACTGACGCTGATTTAAAACTGTCCCAGTGTCGAATTATGAGGACACTGGGTTGCAGGTGATGTAGTTCTGAAGAAGAATGTTACACCCCGTATTTACAGGACATGTTTTAAGAACGTACGTGAGAACTCATAAGCGTCAAGATTTGAGACTTGTAAAAAAATTTAGCGGAATTAAGGAATTGTCGGAAAACGTATTATTGTGACGAATGGGAGGGCGACACGTGTCACCCCCCCTTAGAGTACCTTGGACGAAATTGATCATGGACACAAGGGTCATTTGACCCTTGTTAGGAAGACAAGTCTTGCTAGCCTTAGAGCTTGACAACATTGACCAAGTCAATGACCCCACATTAGCCTTGATATTTGTTAAGACCTCATCCAAATCACCCATTTGTTTAGATCTTAACCCTCCATTACACTATATAATACTAGTAGTGCAATACAAGCTTAATACTTAGCCAAAATTTCACACAATTTGAAGACTCCACATTGATAAGCTCTCGGGTTCATGGCACTTTGAAGAGCAAAAATTTTCGTTCCTTGTTCTTTAAGCCCCACACTTTAAACCAAGGTTCCTAAGTGTATTGTGAGTGTATCTCAATAGAAAAATCTCGGAAAAAGATAGTTTTCGGGTTAGTCGCAAAGTGAAAACCTAGTGGCTTTCTAGGTTTTGGATTGAAGGTTTGAAGGAAAGTTGTTGGTATTGTTCTAAGGGTCTCAAGTAGCGGATTGAAGTGTCTTGAAGAGTCTCTAAGTTGCTAGGGAGCGACTTCGGATTTGGAATTGGATAAGAATTGGTATTGTTGAACTCAAGGTGGCCGAAATTGTACTTATAGTTGTAATAGTTTGTTTTTCATTTGTATTGGACTACCTTCTATATTGTGGTGAGCCAATTGGGGTTGTATGGTTATTTAGTTGTATTGGACTACCTTATAGATTGTGGTGAGCCAATTGGGGCTGTTTGGTTATTGTATTCGGCCTTGAAAAAGGTGGCATTGTAGTAGAAACAAAGGAGGTGCTGTCCGATTTTCCGTAGAATTTGGCGACTTAGCACTTAGAATATTCTACGTTTGAAGTAAGAGGTTAATGGAAGTATTGTGACCATGATAGGTTGAAGAACTAAGTATAGCGTATACTACTTGAAGAATGGGATAGCTCAAGGTTGAAGTACTTTGGAGCATTTTGCTACTTGTCGACAATCGTCGCGAGGTATGTGAACCTCTTCCTTCCTTTGGCATGATTCTATGTATGGAATATACCTGTGGTATCACTTCATGTTTCCTTATACTCTTAGAAGTTAAGAGGTAGTTGTGTGACCTACTCTATATAGAACTTTTCCTATCTTTAAACATGACTAGTTGCACGTATGTAATACGGTAGACGTACAAGACTTTGACATTCTTTGTTAGCCTTATAAAATGCCAAGTCGGGTGAGTTAGGAAGTTAACTCACTTCTTTGAAAATATTAAGGATGTCTTAAGTCTTAGTAAAGTTAAGGGACTTGAAGAGTTTAGAAGTATGTGATACTTGTTCCGTTTTAAACGTATAAGTCCCTTGGATAGGAAATTGTTTTTGGCTAAGGCATAAAGTGAATATAACGGCTTTATGGGAAGTTAGTTATATTTGCTTTATGGAAAGATAAATGACTTGTTTTAAATGAAAAGGCAACTTGATTTTAAGGCATCAATTGCCTAAGGTTTTATAATAAAAGGAGTCACTTGAGTTCAAAAGGTTAAGAGACTAATTGTATTTTTTTAAAGTTAAGAGAATTGATTTGAAAGTATTTAATACTTGGTTTCAAAAAGTAGAAGTCTCTTGGTTATAAAAGGAATGAGTTGGTCTAAAACCATAAAGGGTTATAACGGCTTTATGAAAGGTTAAAAGAATGGTTTTTCTTCAGTAATGTAAGTAATGAAATGATTTGAAATAAAGAAGGGCAAACTGTTTTTAAGGTACCAGTTGCTTAGGGTTTTTAAGAAAGAAGTCACTTGTTTTAGAAGCCGGTAATTGTATTTCTAAAAAGGTATTGTGACTGGTCTTGAAAGGTGGATAGGACTTGATACTATAGTCGTTAGTATCCGGGCAGACTATATGACATTATCGACCCAGGAATGGGCCGGACAGTATACCTTTACGGGCAGACTATATGACATTATCGACCCAGGAATGGACCGGACAGTATACCTTTACGGGCAGACTATATGACATTATCGACCCAGGAATGGGCGGGCAAAGATACCTTACGCGCACTATATGACATTATCGACCCAGAATGGGCGGGCAAGATACCTTACGCAGACTATATGACATTATCGACCCAGGAATGGGCCGGCGGTATACCTTCACGCGAGACTATGACATTATCGACCCAGAATGGGCGGCAAGATACCTTTACGCGCGACTATATGACATTATCGACCAGAACGGGCGCAAAGATACCCACGCGCACTATATGACATTATCGACCGTGATTGGGCGGGCAAGATACCTTACGCGCACTATATGACATTATCGACCGTGATCGGGCGGCAAGATACCTTACGCGCACTATGTGACCTTGATCGCATCCCGTTTGGGGTAGTGTGCCCTCCTAAAAGGGCCGGATTATACTTATGAAAGATAAGTAAGTTATACAGTAATGAACTTAATGATTTTTCCTAATCATGTACGTAAGAATGTGGCTATAGCTTTTTATTAAGAATGGAAAAGATAATAAGGTGCGATTAAGTTCATAAGTGGTAATGACACGGCAGGATCTGGTATGTATTTTTATACGTGTCCTTGTCATTCTTTGTACGATTATGATCTACATTTCAGACGTCATTTCTTTCCATACTTTTTTGTTGTACCAATTTCTGCGTTCATGCCCGCAGGTTTTAGGTACCCAGGTTGGCGATCCTTGCTCTTAGGATCTCGGTTCAGTTTTTGAGGGAAAACTCCATTTGCTCCGGTGGCTTAGCTCTTGGTACGGTGTTCCCTGAAGTAGTAGATTTATGTATATTCAGGGGTATGGCGGGGCCCTGTCCCGCCACAGTTGTTACGTTAAAACTCTTAGAGGTCTGTAGTCACATTTTGTGGGTCTGTTTGTAAAGAAATGAGGCAACTGCTTCGGTTGTTCATATTTATGCCCAGGAAGGTAGCCCTATCGGCTAACCTGTTGTTTTACTTCTGTTGTTTTATTTTATAAGGTTCATGTATGTTCCGCTGATTATCTCTGATGTATACCTGTAAGGGTGCCTGTGTAGGGCACGACCGCGCCCCGGGGTCGGGTCGTGACAAAAGTGGTATCAGAGCAGTTAGTCCTCGGAAAGTGTCTACAGACCGTGTCTAGTAGAGTCTTGATTATCGGTGTGTTGTGCACCACATCTATAATCGTGAGGTCTGCAGGACATTTAGGATTGGTTTCCATTCTTCTCTTTCTAAGATCGTGCGATGAAATGTCTTATTAGGTTGAATCTCTCGACCTATTCTTATGAAACGCTTATGCCTCCTGGCGCGACCAGGGCCCGAAGGTCAAGGCAGCAGGAGTCGTTAGAGGTACGCAGAGGTTACCAGACTCGGGCAGACTATGCAGGGTAGTAGGCGGGGCAGCAGTTCAGCCACGCCGGCGATAGAGAGCCGAGAGCGGCAGAGCTCCAGAGGTTCCGTGCGGCCCCGATTCGCAGCCTGGGGCGAGTACGAGATTATGGAGAAGCAGATCGACTATTGACGACATAGTGGTGGGCGCCGGGAGAGCGAGTAGCTAACCCTAGAGCCGACAGTTTGCGGATCCGGGATTTTCTGGGTTGTCATCCGCCCGAGTTTTATGGTTCGAGGTCTGAGGAGGATCTGCAGGAGTTCGTTCGGCAGCTACAGCGGACTATGCAGGTTCTTAAGGCTTCAGAGACAGAGTCTGTTATACTAGCCTCTTACCGGTTACGCGATATTGCGTTGAACTGGTTTGAGCCATGGTGCCGAGAGGGACGATGCTCTTCCACTGTTTGGGAGAGTTCACAGAGGCCTTTATGGATCACTTTTGCCTCCCGAGATGAGGAGGCCGCAGAGATAGATTTTTGACCTTGAGGAATGGAGGACTATCGGGAGTATAGCCCGAGTTTGACTCTGGCGTGCATGCGCACACTATCAGCTAACACGGCGGATAGAGTTCATCGTTATGTGACGGGCTAGACCGGTCATATGATTGCATGCCAGGGGTGGCTCTTCACCGGTATGGACATTGCTAGGACGCAGCCTATGCGCGAGGATAGAGGATAGAGAGAGGAGGATCAATTGACCAAAGCCACCAAGAGGCCAAGACATCGTGGTCTCAGGCAGCTTTAGAGCAAGCCTCAAAAGAAGAGACTAGGTCTACATAGCCCAAGCCAGCACCGAGTGCTCCTCCACGCTTTTCCGAGGTTTTCACGACCAGGAATGCAGGAGCGGCCAGTCTCTAGAGCCGCAGTCTCGTGAGACGGGGTTCCAGATACGAGGCCACCTTTGCCTCCACGCGCCGATGTGGTAGGTTACATTGGGTATGTCGCACGGTGCTTGTTTTTCTTGTGGTCGCCTAGGCCATATGTTAAGAGAATGTCCTTATAGAGGGTCCTGGTGGGACAACACACCCATCGGATCAGCGCGGGGTTCTTCGCCTTCAATAGCTAGACAGATATCCATACACCGGTAGTGCAGAGGTCGTGGTGGAAGTTCAGCTTTAGCGGTCCTTTGAACCGCCTATATGGTTTCGTATGTCCTGACCCTTTAGAAACTTGTATGCATGATAAAGTTGTGGTATGTTTAAGTTTTATGAACATTATATTGAGACTATGTATATGTTAGAAGGAGTTGGAAGTACGAAAGATAATCTCTTTTGGGGCTTATGATGGACGATAAGACGGCGTAGTCTTAGCCATGTGTGGCATTATTAGTATGTCGTGTTTGTGAAAGGAAATTTTGTCGCCAATTATAAGTTTGACTCAGAAAGAACATTCGGACAAATGTTTCTAAGGGGAAGAATGTTACACCCGTATTTACAGGATATGTTTTAGAACGCACGTGAGAACTCATAAGCGCCAAGATTTGAGACTTGTAAAAAATTTAGCGGAATTAAGGAATTGTCGAAACGTATTATTGACGAATGGGAGGCGACACGTGTCACCCCTTAGAGTACCTTGGACGAAATTGATCATGGACACAAGGTCATTTGACCTTGTTAGGAAAGACAAGTCTTGCTAGCCTTAGAGCTTGACAACATTGACCAAGTGACCCACATTAGCCTTGATATTTGTTAAGACCTCATCCAAATCACCCATTTGTTTAGATCTTAACCCTCCATTACACTATATAATACTAGTAGTGCAATACAAGCTTAATACTTAGCCAAAATTTCACACAATTTGAAGACTCCACATTGATAAGCTCTCGGGTTCATGGCACTTTGAAGAGCAAAAATTTTCGTTCCTTGTTCTTTAAGCCCCACACTTTAAAACCAAGGTTCCTAAGTGTATTGTGAGTGTATCTCAATAGAAAAATCTCGAAAAAGATAGTTTTGGGTTAGTCGCAAAGTGAAAACCTAGTGGCTTTCTAGGTTTTGGATCAAGGTTTGAAGGAAAGTTGTTGGTATTGTTCTAAGGGTCTCAAGTAGCGGATTGAAGTGTCTTCAAGAGTCTCTAAGTTGCTAGGGAGCGACTTCGGATTTGGAATTGGATAAGAATTGGTATTGTTGAACTCAAGGTGGCCGAAATTGTACTTATAGTTGTAATAGTTTGTTTTTCATTTGTATTGGACTACCTTCTATATCAGGTGAGCCAATTGGGGTTGTATGGTTATTTAGTTGTATTGGACTACCTTATAGATTGTGGTGAGCCAATCGGGCTGTTTGGTTATTGTTCGCCTTGAAAAAGGTGGCATCAGAGTAGAAACAAAGGAGGTCCGATTTTCCGTAGAATTTGGCGACTTAGCACTTAGAATATTCTACGCTTGAAGTAAGAGGTTAATGGAAGTATTGTGACCATGATAGGTTGAAGAACTAAGTATAGCGATACTACTCAAGAATGGGATAGCTCAAGGTTGAAGTACTTTGGAGCATTTTGCTACTTGTCGACAATCGTCGCGAGGTATGTGAACCTCTTCCTTCCTTTGGCATGATTCTATGTATGGAATATACCTGTGGTATCACTTCATGTTTCCTTATACTCTTAGAAGTTAAGAGGTAGTTGTGTGACTCTATATAGAACTTTTCCTATCTTTAAACATGACTAGTTGCACGTATGTAATACGGTAGACGTACAAGACTTTGACATTCTTTGTTAGCCTTATAAAATGCCAAGTCGGGTGAGTTAGGAAGTTAACTCACTTCTTTGAAAATATTAAGGATGTCTTAAGTCTTAGTAAAGTTAAGGGACTTGAAGAGTTTAGAAGATGTGATACTTGTTCCGCTTTAAACGATAAGTCCCTTGGATAGGAAATTGTTTTGGCTAAGGCATAAAGTGAATATAACGCTTTATGGGAAGTTAGTTATATTTGCTTTATGGAAAGATAAATGACTTGTTTTAAATGAAAAGGCAACTTGATTTTAAGGCATCAATTGCCTAAGGTTTTATAATAAAAGGAGTCACTTGAGTTCAAAAGGTTAAGAGACTAATTGTATTTTTTTAAAGTTAAGAGAATTGATTTGAAAGTATTTAATACTTGGTTTCAAAAAGTAGAAGTCTCGTTATAAAAGGAATGAGTTGGTCTAAAACCATAAAGGGTTATAACGGCTTTATGAAAGGTTAAAAGTTAATGGTTTTTCTTCAAGAATGTAAGTAATGAAATGATTTGAAATAAAGGCGGCAAACTGTTTTTAAGGTACCGCTTGCTTAGGGTTTTTAAGAAAGAAGTCACTTGTTTTAGTGTAATTGTATTTCTAAAAGGTATTGCGACCGGTCTTGAAAGGTGGATAGGACTTGATACTATAGTCGTAGTATCCCGCAGACTATGACATTATCGACTCCAGAACGGGCGACAAGATACCTTACGCGCGCACTATATGACATTATCGACCAGAACGGACCGGACAAAGATACCTTACGCGCACTATATGACATTATCGCACTCCCAGAACTGGCCGGCAAAGATACCTTTACGCGCACTATATGACATTACCCAGAATGGCGCCGTATACCACGCGCATTTTAGATGACATTATCGACCAGAACGGGCGCAAGATACCTTTACGCGCACTATATGACATTATCGACCCAGAACGGCGGGCAAGATACCTTTACGCGCACTATATTATCGACCCAGAACGGGCCGCAAGATACCTTACGCGCACTATATGACATTATCGACCCAGATCGGGCCGCAAGATACCTTACGCGCTATATGACATTATCGACCCGTGATCGGGCGGCAAAGATACCTTACGCGCACTACGTGACCTTGATCGCATCCTTGCTTGGGTGCACGCAGTGCGCCTCCTAAAAGCGGATTATACTTATGAAAGATAAGTAAGTTATACAAGAATGAACTTAATGATTTTTCCTAATCATGTACGTACGTAGAATGTGGCTATAGCTTTTTATTAAGAATGGAAAAGATAATAAGGTGCGATTAAGTTCATAAGTGGTAATGACAATTGCCAGATCTGTATGTATTTTTATACGTGTCCTTGTCATTCTTTTGCATACGCTACATGATCATATTTCAGACGTCATTTCTACTTCCATACTGCACTACCCGCCCTCAGAATTTCTTCTCGGGGCCGCGGTCCGTGGGCATGCCCGCAGTTTAGGTACCTGTGGCGATCCTTGCCTTAGGATCGCTCTGCTCCGCTTTTTGCCGCCAGAAAACTCCATTTGCTCCGTGGCTTAGCTCTTACGGCTGCTCCCGGTAGTAGATTTATGTATATTCAGGTATGGCGGCCCCGTCCCGCCACGCTTGTTACGTTAAAACTCTTAGAGTCCGTAGTCACATTTTGTGGTCTGCTTGTAAAGAAACGAGGCAACCGCCCGTTGTTCATATTTATGCTCTGCGAAGGTAACCCTCCGGCCCTATCCGCTAACCTCGTTGTTTACTTACTGTTTTATTTTATAAGGTTCATGTATGTTCCGCTGATTATCTCTCGATGTATACTGCAAGGTGCCAGGTAGTGGCACCCGGCCGCCCGGCCTGGTCGTGACAAAAGTGGTATCGTGAGCGCTTAGTCCTCTGAAAGTGTCTACGCATCGTGTCTAGTAGTCTTGATTATCGCTGTGGCACCACATCTATAATCGTGAGGTCGCAGGACATTTAGGATTGGTTTCATTCTTCTCTTTCTAAGATCGTATTACAAGAGCCGCTCTTATTAGGTTGAATCCTCTCGACCTATTCTTATGAAATGTGCTTATGCCTCCCTGGCACTGTGGCGTCGGGCGCAAGGCAAAGAACAAGGACAGAGTCAGAGAGGTACGCAGAGGTTACCAGACTCCGGCACGCACTATGCTCGGGTAGTAGTGGCAATGAGTTCAATGACGCCACTGCCAGCTGCAGATTAGAGCCGCCCCGAGCGCAGCTAGAGGTTCCGTGCCTCAGCCTGGCAGCCTGGGCGCAGTGGCAGAGATTATGGAGAATGTCCAGACGTATTATTGATCGACATAGTGGGCGCTGGGCCGAAGGTGAGCAGCGCCGGCTAGCTAACCTAGGCTGGGCCATGGATCCGGATTTTCAGGTTGTCATCCGCCCGAGTTTTATGGTTCGAGTCCGGCGAGGATCTGCAGGAGTTCGTCTGACGCCTACACAAGCGACTATGCAGTTCTTAAGGCTTCAGAGACAGTCATTATACTAGCCTCTTACCGTTACGCGATATTGCGTTGAATCGTTTGAGTCATGTGGCCGACGGTAGAGGGGATGATGCTCTTCCAAACTTCTATGCTCGGGGAGGAGTTCACGAGGCCTTTATGGATCACTTTTTGCCTCCCGAGATGGGCCGCGGAGGTCTGCGCGAGATAGATTTTTGACCTCGAGGCGAGAATGGGAGGACTATCAGGAGTATAGCCTCGAGTTTGACTCCGCTTGGCAGGTGCGCACACTATCAGAGCTAACACGGCGGATAGAGTTCATCGTTATGTGACGGGCTAGGCACTCATATGATTCGCACCAGATGGACATTGCTGTGGACGCACGTGCCTATGCGCGAGGATGAGGATAGAGAGGAGGATCAATTTGACTCGTGCCACCAAGAGGCCAAGACATCGTGTCTCAGAGCGCTTTTAGAGTTATGCCTCAAAGACAGACTAGGTCTACATCAGCGCCATCCTCCACGAGGTTTTCACGACCACTGAATGCAGGAGGCGTCCCTGGGTCAGGTCTCTAGAGCTTGAGTCTCGCGGAGACGGGGTTCCAGAGGCCGAGGCCACCTTTGCCTCCATGCGCCAAATAGCCGTGGTAGGTTACATTCTCAAAGGGTATGTCAGACCAGACGGGCAGTGCAGTGCTTGTTTTCGAAGGGTCGCTCAGTCTTCTGTGCCATATGTTAAGAGAATGTCCTTATAGAGGTCTGGTGGGACAACACAATCATCGGATCACTAAGTCATGTTCTTCGCCTTGATAGCTAGACAGATATCCATACACCGACAGTGGCAGCAGGTCGTGGTGGAAGTTCCACCTTTAATGGTCCTTTGAACCGCCTATATGGTTTCGTGTATGTCCGACCTTTAGAAACTTGTATGCATGATAAAGTTGTGGTATGTTTAAGTTTTATGAACAGATTATATTGAGACTATGTATATGTTAGAAGGAGTTGGAAGTACGAAAAGATAATCTCTTTTGGGGCTTATGATGGACGTATAAGCATGTGCGAGGTACTAGGGCCATGTGTGGCATTATTAGTATGTCGTGTTTGTGAAAGGAAATTTTGTCGCCAATTATAAGTTTGACTCCGAAAGAACATTCGGGGACAAATGTTTCTAAGAGGGGAAGAATGTTACACCCCGTATTTACAGGACATGTTTTAGAACGTGCGTGAGAACTCATAAGCGTCAAGATTCGAGACTTGTAAAAAATTTAGCGGAATTAAGGAATTGTCGGAAACGTATTATTGTGTTAATGGGAGGCGACACGTGTCACCCTTAGAGTACCTTGGACGAAATTGATCATGGACACAGGTCATTTGACCACTTGTTAGGAAGACAAGTCTTGCTAGCCTTAGAGCTTGACAACATCGACCAAGTCAACGACCCACATTAGCCTTGATATTTGTTAAGACCTCATCCAAATCACCCATTTGTTTAGATCTTAACCCTCCATTACACTATATAATACTAGTAGTGCAATACAAGCTTAATACTTAGCCAAAATTTCACACAATTTGAAGACTCCACATTGATAAGCTCTCGGGTTCATGGCACTTTGAAGAGCAAAAATTTTGCTCCTTGTTCTTAAGCCCCACACTTTAAACCAAGGTTCCTAAGTGTATTGTGAGTGTATCTCAATAGAAAAATCTCGGAAAAGATAGTTTTCTGTTAGTCGCAAAGTGAAAACCTAGTGGCTTTCTAGGTTTTGGATTGAAGGTTTGAAGGAAAGTTGTTGGTATTGTTCTAAGGGTCTCAAGTAGCGGATTGAAGTGTCTTGAAGAGTCTCTAAGTTGCTAGGGAGCGACTTCGGATTTGGAATTGGATAAGAATTGGTATTGTTGAACTCAAGGTGGCCGAAATTGTACTTATAGTTGTAATAGTTTGTTTTTCATTTGTATTGGACTACCTTCTATATCAGGTGAGCCAATTGGGGTTGTATGGTTATTTAGTTGTATTGGACTACCTTATAGATTGTGGTGAGCCAATTGGGGCTGTTTGGTTATTGTATTCGGCCTTGAAAAAGGTGGCATTGTAGTAGAAACAAAGGAGGTGCTGTCCGATTTTCCGTAGAATTTGGCGACTTAGCACTTAGAATATTCTACGTTTGAAGTAAGAGGTTAATGGAAGTATTGTGACCATGATAGGTTGAAGAACTAAGTATAGCGTATACTTCAAGAATGGGATAGCTCAAGGTTGAAGTACTTTGGAGCATTTTGCTACTTGTCGACAATCGTCGCGAGGTATGCGAACCTCTTCCTTCCTTTGGCATGATTCTATGTATGGAATATACCGTGGTATCACCATGTTTCCTTATACTCTTAGAAGTTAAGAGGTAGTTGTGTGACCTACTCTATATAGAACTTTTCCTATCTTTAAACATGACTAGTTGCACGTATGTAATACGGTGACGCATAAGACTTTGACATTCTTTGTTAGCCTTATAAAATGCCAAGTCGGGTGAGTTAGAAGTTAATCACACCCGAACCCCTGCCGTGTTCGTGCCCTACTGGCACCCTTCTTCCTAACAACTAAGTACATCATGGAAATTAGTAATAACTTTCATTTTTTTTTTTAAAAATAAAGATACGTGCAAGGCGCGACAAGGCCGCCATATATACATAAACAACAGATACTACACTGCGTGAGTCCAATCCACATATGAATACAAACCTCTAAGAGTTAAATCAACTATGACGGACAAGGCCCCGTACCCAGCTGCATAAAGCACTGCTTGAAGGATATATACCAAAAGATAAACTCCCGAACAGAGGAGCTATCCAAAAACCACGAGCAGATCCTACGCCGCCGATCACCGAACAGCGTGCACCTAAACTGCGGCATGAACGCAGCCCGGCGAGGTCGATGCGAAAGAATGTACCAAGTATGTGAACAGAAGTGCGAATAAAATCATAACGATCTAAACAAAGCAGGAGACGTGTATGATAGCCAACCTCTGATACATAATACATAGCGGTACATCAAGTCGTGGACGCAGCCCTGAGTCATTACTCAAATATAACCATGGGTCTCACGCCCATAACATCAATCATGCCTGTGGAATCTTTCCTCACCTGGCCATCCATGATATAGTACAACACCAATAGGCATACATGAACACCAAGTCCCGGTGGTATAGCATCTTGGGGTTTACCCTCACTTATACTCTTACCGGAGAAGGTGGTAAGCGGTGGTATAGCATCTTGGGGTTTACCCTCACATACTCTACTACCGGAGAAGGTGGTAAACAGGTGGTATAGCATCTTGGGGTTTACCTCACATATACTTCCACGGAGAAGGTGGTAAAGCGGTGGTATAGCATCTTGGGGTTTACCCTCACATATACTACTCCGGTGGTAAAGTGGTGGTATAGCGTCTTGGGGTTTACCTCACATATACTCTATTCTGGAGAAGGTGGTAAAACAGGTGGTATAGCATCTTGGGGGTTTACCCCTCACATATACTCTTACCCTATCTCGACCGACCGTCAAACAAGACATAAGCACTACCATGTCTTTTATAAAAAGAATCCGGGAATTTAACCCAAGTACTACCAATAACAAGATACGGTGGAATCCCACATCACCGCTGACGTCCCAAAGAACTTACAACTGCATACGACTCCTCCGGAGAGTCGCGACAACGTAATAAAACATAGTACTTGCACTCAAAGGCTATCACCGGCACATAGGCAATTCCCAATTAATCAAGCCAAAGTACTAATCAAGGCACATGGAATAATTCTCAATTATCAAGCCAAAGTACTTATCAAGGCACACTTAGAATAATTCTCAATTAACAACCAAAGTACTAATCAAGGCACCAATAGGATTATTCTCATTTAATAAGCCAAAGTACTAATCAAGGCACACTTAGACTAATTCTCAATTAATCAAGCCAAAGTACTAATCAAGGCACACTTAGACAAATTCTCAATTTATCAAGCCAAAGTACTAATCAAGGCACACTTAGACAAATTCTCAATTTATCAAGCCAAAGTACTAATCAAGACACACTTAGACAAATTCTCAATTTATCAAGCCAAAGTACTAATCAAGGCACACTTAGACAAATACTCAATTTATCAAGCCAAAGTACTAATCTTTTCAAGGGCCTCCTTTTGTGAAAAATCCCAAGATACTAACACGTAGTATCAGCGTGTCTATTTTTCAAAGTAAGTTACTACATTTTTTTTGAAAGCTTATTTCAACACTTGAAATCAAGTAACTCAAATTTTCTTTTACAATCTAGGCAACTTATGCCGATTAATCAAAATAGACAACTTTTTAAACTTTCCATAAAGCCGTTATAACCGACTTCCCATAAAGCCGTTATAACCCTTTATGGTTTTAGACATATCCATTCCTTTTATAACCAAGAGACTTATACTTATTAAAATCCAAGTATTAAATACTTTCAAATCGATTTTCTTAACTTTTTAAAAAAATACACTTAGTCTCTTAACCTTTAGAAACCAAGTAACTTATTTTATTACTAAACCTTAGGCAATTGATGCCTTAAAATCAAGTTGCCTTTTCATTAAAATCGAGTCATTTATCTTTCCATAAAGCAAATATAACCAACTTCCCATAAAGTCGTTATATTCACTTTATACCTTAGCCAAATACAATTTCCTATCCGAGGACTTATACGTTTAAAACGGAACAAGTATCACATACTTTAAAACTCTTTAAGTCCCTTAACTTTCAAAACACTTCAAGTCTCTTAATATGTAGAAAACAAGTTTCTTCTCTTAAAACATGTCATTTCTCCTCTTTTAAAACAATTAAGTAAATCACTCCCTTGACTCCCCTAAAGTCATTTTAATGACCTTTAGGTTTTGGAACTAAGGCACTAGCCAAAAGGTTTAGAAACCACTTCCTTTTCAAGACTCTCTATGTACTTTAAGTAAGATACTTTCACTTTTAAGAATCCAAACTTCACTAAGGAAATGGATTATACAACTTACAATTTAAACATCAAAGTACAATCAAGGAAGCACATAGAACAAATTCTACTTTAGGCAATCCAAATACAACGAGGAATGGATCATTTAGTGAGTAGAACATACTTTCTTTATCTTAAGGAATCATGCTAGAAGAGGAGATAGTTCACGCATCTTTCGCTAATTCCACAAGCTGCCGAATACGCTGACGTAGAAGTGTCAACCTATAATGGTCACAACAAGACTATCAACTTCTAGTCTCTACGAGAATAATACTAAGTATTTGGTCTCTAATTCTACGGAAAATCGGGCAAAGACTTCCTTTGTTTCTACTCACTTTGCCACCTTTTCAAGGTCGAATACAATAACCAACACGCCACATTTAAGGCTCCAAACAACAATCAAACAGGGGATTACACGCCTTACTATACGTGTAAAATTCCCCCACAATTCATAATGAAAATAGCCTAAGGCACACTAGCCAATTCTACCAACTTACATAGCAACACTAAGTCCTTTCCAATCCTTTTCCAATTCCAAGTTCTAAGGTCTAACATGTTATATAGTTATAAACTACTTCAACAACTATAATTTCCTTCTTAAACAACATCGACAATCTCAAACGAATAAACAACTTGAATTGGAATCTTAAGCTAAACATGCTAGTTTTTGGATTAGGTTCCAATAGCCAAAAGACATATCAAACTTCATACTATATAACACATGCTTGCTAAAATCCATAGCTACAACAATAAGTAAGTCTTAACTACTAAAACGACAAAATTTATACCTTTATAAGCCCTTATAATTCCAAGATTCAAAGTCGCGCTTAGCAAATTCTTAGCTCCTTTCCTTAGGTTCCAATCCGCCCAAGCACTCCTAGAGGCCTATGAAGAACCCATCTTCAAGTTCCAACTTCAAAGTCGAGGAACTCCTTTAGTTTCCGCCATGACTAACGTGAAAATCTGCTTTTTCGAAATCTTTCTATTGAGATAACCTTACAATACCCTTAGGAACCTTGGGTTTAAATCTTGTGGCTAATGGATCAAAACTACAAATTTTTCTCCTTTCTTTCTTGGCAAACCCAGAGGTCTCTAGTGAAGAACACAATGTGAAAAATTTTCTAAGTGTTAAAATGCCAAGTCTTGCTACTAGTTGTATACTTATAACACAATGAGGGTCGTGACTTCAACAAATGTGAGGCTAGGATGAGTTTCACAAGGATCAAGCTTATGTGGCAAGTGGACTCGTCAACAAACTCAAGCTAGCAAGACTTATCTTCCAAGATGGTCAATGACCATTATACCCTTGCATAAATTTCACCAAGCCATGTGGGGTGCCACGTGTCGCCTCTCATTCGCCCATAAAATTTCCAGAATCCCTCGTGGCCCCACACCAGAAATTTCTCTGTGGGGCCCACGCGACCAAATCCGTAAAAATAAATTTCCATAATATTAATAGGGTCCATACTCTTCAAATAATGTATTTTGAGAATCCAATTCTCAACAACGAACATTTTTCCTTTCCGACGTTTCGAACATTTTCCGTCGAAAAACAATTCTTCCTTTCAGAACAATTTCCAAGTCTTGTTTCCTTATGTACATTCTCTTATACAAGTCCTGGACTTACTGGGTAACATTCTTCCCCTTAGAAACATTCGCCCCGAATGTTCTTAGTCGATTGCCAAGATATACAAACTCCAGATAATCTCTATACTATGCCTAACAATCAAAATCGCACAAGACCAACGATGCCACATACGGCCATCACCTAACATACGTAAACATAATAATGGACCTTCCGTCCGCGAATTTCTTCTCACAAAACTCAAGGTTACTTTCTAAAACACGGATCCTTAGAGGTTCCTTTCTTTCCTTACTTATCATACTTTCTCGCATTTTCAAACTCATCTAGTACACATATAAAATCTCAAATTTTGCTTCTATTCTCCAACTGGAGTTACTATCCAAACTTGGCCATTTTGTTACTTACACTCGTTAAGGCTCTTCTCGGTCCTTACGACCTAGTTGGTGGAACGATCCACGAACTCGCATAACGATCAACTAGACTTGGGCCTTGCACCCTCGTGGCCCTATCACATGTAGAGACCATTTCTAACCGACATCACCCCATTCTATACCGCCTTCGACCAAATGAGTCTATAACCCGACTCATCGCCACACTTAACTTCTTGTTCTTAGTCCAAATAAATCTCTCTTATCTCAAGGTACTTCTTACCCTATCCCCTAATCACTGTGAGGTTCGTCACATAGGTCAAGTATTTCTACTGCATAATCTTCCCTATCGGGTCTTACAATCGTGGCCAATTACTACGTGTGAACTCTACACAACTATAGTCTCGGCCACTTACCATTCTTGTCAACATTCTTAACTCCACACCTTAGTAATCAAAGTATTCCTACCTGGGAACTATCACTTATAATCGCTTAGCAACACAAGGAAAACATATATGCTAGGCAAAATCTGAATCTATCAAAGCACGTATGATTCAAAAGAGTCGAAATATACCGTATTCTACGCGATGTCGCCCGATCTCGCCCGAGTCACGCCATCTATGCGGTTTGAAGGACCGCCAGAACTATAAAACCCTGACCTCTACCACGATCGCCGACATCCGAACACCGCTCGGGGACGACACCGCGGAGGAAGGAACTAACCATCGCCTCAAAGGCCGAGCCACCCTACGGCGCTTTTATAACCGGCATTCTCACTTCAGGCCCTGACGGCCACAATAGTAACAACCATCCGTGTCATAACGGCATTTACCGAATGATGCTTACCACATCCGATACATCGAGGAATAGGTGGCCTCGATCGAGAAGCGTCCTCTCGCTTCCTTCGGTAACCTCGACCGGAGCTCGGACTGCTCCTAAATACCAGGTCAAATCTCCCACCCGAGCCGCGGGGTATGTACCGGGTAGGCCGAACGAATATCTCACTGGCCGAGGCACTGCCCAAAAACTCACCGGAATAACCAACCGGTCTAGCCTCTTACGTTGATCTCCGCGGCCTCTACCCTCTGTACACTGTCTCAGCATCGCCGAATAACCTCGCTGTGGAAATCAGAGTAATCGCTAACTTGGTTAATAACATAATGGCTTCCTTCATGACCTTAAAGTCCTCTCCTAATCGAGAAACCGCAGCTCGTGCCGGGTCTCAAAACTCGCGCAGGTTAAGAACTCGCCGACTATGGAACAACATCCGTATACCTCGGCACGAGCCCTATCAACTCTCCGAGTCCGACTAGTAGCCTCGCTACTCCTTTGCCCTTCTCGGGCGGCTGTTGCCTCGAGACATACCAGAACACAAAAATACGCCGAGAGGAATTATCTTACTAACACGGCCAGGGCACGATCTCGAGTGAGAAGAATAGAAACTAACTCCTAAATGTCCCGTAGCCTCCTCGCTTATGGGTGGCGCGCAACACACCGATAAGCAAGACTCTACTAGACACGGTCAGAGACATTCCGAGGACCGATCGCTTGATACCACTGTCACACCCGAACCTCCTCGTGGATCGGTGCCCTACCTGGGCACCCTTCTTCCTTAACAACTAAGTACATTGCGGAAATTAGTAATACCATTTTTTTTTTTTTAAAATAAAGGTACGCTAAGTGGCAAGGCCGATGCGTCGCCATATATACATAAACAATGATACTACACCGTACGCAGTCCAATCCCACATATGAATACAAACCTCTAAGAGTTAAATCAACTATGACGGACAAGGCCCCGCCGCACTCCAAAACTGCATAAAGCTCAGCATCAAGGATATATACCAAAAAGATAAACTCCCGAATGCAGGAGCTATCCAAAACCCCGAGCAGATCCTACGCCGCCGATCACCGAACAGCAGACCTAAACTCGCGGATGAACGCACTTCAAGGAGGTCAAGACGAAGAATGTACCAAGTATGTGGAAGAAAGCATCAGTAATAAAATCATAACAGCTTAAACAAAGCAGAGACATGTATGATAGCCAACCTACGATATAATACATAAGCAAATACATCAAGTCGTGGACGCAGCTCCTGAGTCATTACTCAAATATAACCATTGGTCTCACGCCCATAACATCAATCATGCCCGTGGAATCTTTCTCACCGCCAGCCCATGATATAGTACAACACCAATAGGCATACATGAACACCAAGTCCCACCTGGTATAAAGATCTCGGGGTTTACCTCACTTATACTCTTACCGGAGTATGTGGTAGCAGTGGTATAAAGATCTGTGGGTTTACCTCACATATACTCTACCCGGAGAAGTGGAAACAGTGGTATAGCATCTGGGGTTTACCTCACATATACTCTACTCGGGAGAAGGTGGTAAAACAGTGGTATAAAGATCTGGGGTTTACCTCACATATACTCTACTCGGAGAATGGTAAACAGTGGTATAAAGATCTGGGGTTTACCTCACATATACTCTACTGGAGAAGGTGGTAAACAGTGGTATAGCATCTTGGGGTTTACCCTCACATATACTCTTACCCTATCTCGACTGATCACAAACAAGACATAAGCACTACCATGTCTTTTATAAAAGAACTGAATTTAACCCAAGTACTACCAATAACGGAAGCATACCCGTGGAATCCCACATCACCGCTTCAGACGCCCCAAGAATCTTACAACTGCATACCGAATTCTCCAACCGAGAGTCGCGATAACGTAATAAAACATAGTACTTGCACTCAAAGGCTATCACCGGCACACATAGGCAATTCCCAATTAATCAAGCCAAAGTACTAATCAAGGCACACATGGAATAATTCTCAATTATCAAGCCAAAGTACTTATCAAGGCACACTTAGAATAATTCTCAATTAACAACCAAAGTACTAATCAAGGCACCAATAGGATTATTCTCATTTAATAAGCCAAAGTACTAATCAAGGCACACTTAGACTAATTCTCAATTAATCAAGCCAAAGTACTAATCAAGGCACACTTAGACAAATTCTCAATTTATCAAGCCAAAGTACTAATCAAGGCACACTTAGACAAATTCTCAATTTATCAAGCCAAAGTACTAATCAAGGCACACTTAGACAAATACTCAATTTATCAAGCCAAAGTACTAATCTTTTCAAGAGACTCCTTTTTGTGAAAAATCCCAAGATACTAACACCCGTAGTATCGCGCGTGTCTATTTTTCAAAGTAAGTTACTACATTTTTTTGAAAGCTTATTTCAACACTTGAAATCAAGTAACTCAAATTTTCTTTACAATCTAGGCAACTTATGCCGATTAATCAAAATAGACAACTTTCTAAACTTTCCATAAAGCCGTTATAACCGACTTCCCATAAAGCCGTTATAACCCTTTATGGTTTTAGACATATCCATTCCTTTTATAACCAAGAGACTTATACTTATTAAAATCCAAGTATTAAATACTTTCAAATCGATTTTCTTAACTTTTAAAAAAAATACACTTAGTCTCTTAACCTTTAGAAACCAAGTAACTTATTTTATTACTAAACCTTAGGCAATTGATGCCTTAAAATCAAGTTGCCTTTTCATTAAAATCGAGTCATTTATCTTTCCATAAAGCAAATATAACCAACTTCCCATAAAGTCGTTATATTCACTTTATACCTTAGCCAAATACAATTTCCTATCCGAGGGACTTATACGTTTAAAACGGAACAAGTATCACATACTTTAAAACTCTTTAAGTCCCTTAACTTTCAAAACACTTCAAGTCTCTTAATATGTAGAAAACAAGTTTCTTCTCTTAAAACATGTCATTTCTCCTCTTTTAAAACAATTAAGTAAATCACTCCTCGACTTCTAAAGTCATTTTAATGACCTTTAGGTTTTGGAACTAAGGCACTAGCCAAAAGGTTTAGAAACCACTTCCTTTTCAAGACTCTATGTACTTTAAGTAAGATACTTTCACTTTTAAGAATCCAAACTTCACTAAGGAAATGGATTATACAACTTACAATTTAAACATCAAAGTACAATCAAGGAAGCACATAGAACAAATTCTACTTTAGGCAATCCAAATACAACCAAGGAATGGATCATTTGTGAGTAGAACATACTTTCTTTATCTTAAGGAATCATGCTAAGAGAGATAGTTCACGCATCTTTCTACTAATTCCATAAGCTGCTTCGAATACGCCGACGTAGAAGTGTCAACCTATAATGGTCACAACAAGACTATCAACTTCTAGTCTCTACGAGAATAATACTAAGTATTTGGTCTCTAATTCTACGGAAAATCGGGCAAAGACTTCCTTTGTTTCTACTCACTTTGCCACCTTTTTCAAGGTCGAATACAATAACCAACACGCCACATTTAAGGCTCCAAACAACAATCAAACAAAGGGGATTACACGCCTTACTATACGTGTAAAATTCCGCCCCACAATTCATACGAAAATAGCCTAAGGCACACTAGCGAATTCTCTACCAACTTACATAAAGAACACTAAGTCCTTTCCAATCCTTTTCCAATTCCAAGTTCTAAGGTCTAACATGTTATATAGTTATAAACTACTTCAACAACTACAATTTCCTTCTTAAACAACATGCGACAATCTCAAACGAATAAACAACTTGAATTGGAATCTTAAGCTAAACATGCTAGTTTTTGATTAGGGTTCCAATAGCCAAAAGACATATCAAACTTCATACTATATAACACATGCTTGCTAAAATCCATAGCTACAACAATAAGTAAGTCTTAACTACTAAAACGACAAAATTTATACCTTTATAAGCCCTTATAATTCCAAGATTCAAAGTCGCGCCTTAGCAAATTCTTAGCTCCTTTCCTTAGGTTCCAATCCGCTCCAAGCACTCCTTAGAGGCCTATGAAGAACCCATCTTCAAGTTCCAACTTCAAAGTTGAGGAACTCCTTTAGTTTCCGCCTTGCGACTAACGTGAAAATGCGTTTTTCCCGAAATCTTTCTATTGAGATAACCTTACAATACCCTTAGGAACCTTGGGTTTAAATCTTGTGGCTAATGGATCAAAACTACAATTTTTTCTCCTTTCTTTCTTGGCAAACCCGAGAGGTCTCTAGTGAAGAACACAATGTGAAAAAATTTCTAAGTGTTAAAATGCCAAGTCTTGCTACTAGTTGTATACTTATAACACAATGGAGGGTCATGACTTCAACAAATGTGAGGCTAGGATGAGTTTCACAAGGATCAAGCTTATGTGGCAAGTGGACTTGGTCAACAAACTCAAGCTAGCAAGACTTATCTTCTAAGATGGTCAATGACCATTATACCCTTGCATAAATTTCGACCAAGCCATGTGGGGGTGCCACGTGTCGCCCTCTCATTCGTCCATAAAATTTCAGAACCCTCGTGGCCCCACACCAGAAATTTCTGTGGGCCCCACGCGATCAAATCCGTAAAAATAAATTTCCATAATATTAATAGGGTCCATACTCTTCAAATAATGTATTTTGAGAATCCAATTCTCAACAACGAACATTTTTCCTTTCCGACGTTCGGAACATTTTCCGTCGGAAAAACAATTCTTCCTTTCGTAACAATTTCCAAGTCTTGTTTCCTTATGTACATTCTCTTATACAAGTCCTGGACTTACGGGGGGTAACATTAACTCACTTCTTTGAAAATATTAAGGATGTCTTAAGTCTTAGTAAAGTTAAGGGACTTGAAGAGTTTAGAAGTATGTGATACTTGTTCCGTTTTAAACGTATAAGTCCCTTGGATAGGAAATTGTTTTTGGCTAAGGCATAAAGTGAATATAACGGCTTTATGGGAAGTTAGTTATATTTGCTTTATGGAAAGATAAATGACTTGTTTTAAATGAAAAGGCAACTTGATTTTAAGGCATCAATTGCCTAAGGTTTTATAATAAAAGGAGTCACTTGAGTTCAAAAGGTTAAGAGACTAATTGTATTTTTTTAAAGTTAAGAGAATTGATTTGAAAGTATTTAATACTTGGTTTCAAAAAGTAGAAGTCTCTTGGTTATAAAAGGAATGAGTTGGTCTAAAACCATAAAGGGTTATAACGGCTTTATGAAAGGTTAAAAGAATGGTTTTTCTTCAGTAATGTAAGTAATGAAATGATTTGAAATAAAGAAGGGCAAACTGTTTTTAAGGTACCAGTTGCTTAGGGTTTTTAAGAAAGAAGTCACTTGTTTTAGAAGTTCGGTAATTGTATTTCTAAAAAGGTATTGTGGACCGGTCTTGAAAGCGGATAGGACTTGATACTATAGTCGTTAGTATCCGGGCAGACTATATGACATTATCGACCCAGGAATGGGCCGGGCAGTATACCTTTACGGGTAGACTATATGACATTATCGACCAGAACGGGCCGGCAAGATACCTTACGCAAACTATATGACATTATCGACCAGAACGGGCCGGGCAGATACCTTACGCGCACTATATGACATTATCGACCAGAACGGGCCGGCAAGATACCTTTACGCGCACTATATGACATTATCGACCCAGAACGGGCCGCAAAGATACCTTACGCGCACTATATGACATTATCGACCCAGAACGGGCCGGCAAAGATACCTTTACGCGCACTATATGACATTATCGACTCAGAACGGGCCGCAAGATACCTTACGCGCACTATATGACATTATCGACCAGAACGGGCCGGCAAGATACCTTTACGCGCACTATATGACATTATCGACCCAGATCGGGTCGGCAAGATACCTTTACGCGCACTATATGACATTATCGACCCGTGATCGGGCCTGACAAGATACCTTACGCGCACTACGTGACCTTGATCGCATCCCATTGGGGTAGTGTAGGTGCCCCTCCTAAAAGTGCGGCGGATTATACTTATGAAAGATAAGTAAGTTATACAAGAATGAACTTAATGATTTTTCCTAATCACGCGTAAGAACGTGGCTATAGCTTTTTATTAAGAATGGAAAAGATAATAAGGTGCGATTAAGTTCATAAGTGGTAATGACACGCAGATCCGCATGTATTTTTATACGTGTCCTTGTCATTCTTTTGTACAGTTATGATCTGTTTACTGTACGTCATTTCTGTTCCATATTCGGTACTGTTGTAATCGACTTCTTCGGGCCGCTCATGCCCGCAGTTTTAGGTACCTGTGTCGCGATCCTCGCTCTTAGGATCTCGGTTCGCTTTGAGGAAAGCTCCATTTGCTCCGGAGGCTTAGCTCTGCACCGTGTTCTCAAGTAGTAGATTTATGTATATTCAGGGGTATGGCGGGCCTCGCCCCGCTACGCTTGTTACGTTAAAACTGTTAGAGGTCTGTAGTCACATTTTGTGGGTCTGTTTGTAAAGAAATGAGGCAACTGCTTCGGTTGTTCATATTTATGCCCAGGAAGGTAGCCCTATCGGCTAACCTGTTGTTTTACTTCTGTTGTTTTATTTTATAAGGTTCATGTATGTTCCGCTGATTATCTCTGATGTATACCGTGCGGTGCCTGTGTAGGCACTACCGCGCTCCGGTCGGGTCGTGACAGAAGACATGGTGTTTGTAGATGTTGATGGCGTCGTTGCATGGACGGGATGCAAATGCTCGTCGTTGCATAGACGAAACATGGATGAAGCCGTTGCATAGGCTTTGATGAAATGACGTCGTTGCATAGACGCGATGCAGATGCTCGTCATTGCATAGACGAAACATAGATGAAGCCGTTGCATAGACTTTGATTAAATGGTGTCATTGCATAGACGCGATGCAAATGCTCGTCGTTGCATAGACGAAACATAGATGAAGTCGTTGCATAGGCTTTGATGAAATGACGTCGTTACATAGACGCACGCATGTTCGATGCCGTGACAGACGAAACATATACGAAGTCGCCAGATAGGCTTAAATGAAATGACGCCGTTGCATAGACGTGATGCAGATGTTCGCTGCAGACAGACGAAAACATAGATGAAGTCGCATAGGCTTAAATGAGATGGCGCTGCAGATAGACTCGATGCAGATGTTCGTCGTTGCATAGACGAAACATGGATGAAGCCGTTGCATAGGCTTATATGAAATGGCGTCGTTGCATAGACGCGATGCATATGCTCGTCGTTGCATAGACAAAACATGGATGAAGCCGTTGCATAGGCTTATATGAAATGGCGTCGTTGCATAGACGCGATGCAGATGCTCGTCGTTGCATAGATGAAACATAGATGAAACCGTTCCATAGGCTTAAATGAGATGGCGTCGTTGCATAGACGCGATGCAGATGCTCGCTGCAGACAGATAAATATGGACGGCCGCTGATAGACTTATATGAAATGGCGTCGTTGTATAGACGCGATGCAGATGCTCGCCGTTGCATAGACAAAACATGGATGAAGGTCGCTGATAGGCTTATATGAAATGACGTTGCCAGACGCTGACGCAGATGCTCGTCGTTGCATAGACGCGATGCAGATGCTCGTCGTTGCATAGACGAAACATAGATGAAGCCGTTGCATAGACTTAAATGAGATGGCGTCGTTGCATAGACGCGATGCAGATGCTCATCGTTGCATAGACGAAACATAGATGAAGCTGTTGCATAAGCTTTTATGAAATACATTGGTTTATGAGCGTACCTGCTTTGTGACCCGTCTGGGTTGAGATAGCGTCATTGCATAGACGTTGTGTGTTTGTGACCCGCATGGGTTTATTGTTGTGTTCCTGCCTTTGCTGATATGAAGATCCTGCACTCAAAGAAAACTTAGTGAGTTTCAGGAAATGAGTGGTTGATTAGCGTCGACCTTGTAGCTTTGGCTCTTGACGCTTGCATTCCCAGATTTGGACTGAAGACCTAGTTGCCTGCTTTTTCCTGTCTATTGCCATTTTCTTGCAGTGAATCCTTGCAATGTCCCAGTTTCTGGTAAATGAAGATGTTGAACTGGGTAAGGTTGAATCTTGACGCTATCAAGGCGATCAGGTAAGCAATATATATATATATATATATATATATTTTATCATGAATGAAAAGCTAATGCGAGAATATGGACAATGTACAATTGAGTAGATGAGAATGCAACCCTCAAAATATGCCCCAGTCATGTGTAGGTAGTCATGGATGCAAAATATATGAGGATGCTAAACTCTCCAATGGACAATATTGAGTCCTGTGCAAAACAAGAAAGAAATATCTCTAACGGTCTGACCGAAGCCGATGTGGCTGTCTACGTATCTCGTCGAGGGAATCAGGTCAGAGCGTAGTTCATGATGCAAAATAAGGATTTTTTTTTATGATTTTAAAATGATGCGGGACCGAAGCCGATGTGGCCGCCTACGTATCCTGCTGAGGGAATCAGGTCAAGACGTAGTTCGTGCTGCAAAATAAGGATTTTTATCATTTTAAAATGATGTGGGACCGAAGCCGATGTGGCCGCCTACGTATCCCGCAGAGGGAATCAGGTCAAGACGTAGTTCGTGCTGCAAAATAATGATTTTTTTAATTTTAAAATGATGTGTGGACCGAAGCCGATGTGGTCGCCTACGTATCCCGCTGAGGGAATCAGGTCAAGACGTAGTTCGTGATGCAAAATATGGATTTTTTTTTTTATGATTTTAAAATGATGCGGGACCGAAGCCGATGTGGCCGCCTACGTATCCCGCAGAGGAAATCAGGTCAAGACTTAGTTCATGCTGCAAAATAAGGATTGTTTTTTGTAATATGCATTTTGTTGTTTTTTTCTGGTAAAAAAATGGAAGACGACATTACGTTCTGACTTCAGTTGATACCAATAATTAGTATTGTGCATAAGGATATTCTTTTATTGCTTTCAGTCTAAGCGAGATTGACTCTGTTGTAATTCACACAACTTCATATAGTACCTCAGACATACCTGAGTGTCGACACACCTGCTTGCATCCAGGGTTTCGAACTACACGTAATCTCACGTTTCAAATGCCCTCACTGAAAGAAAGTCCCATTTCACACATATATTTCAATATTTTAACTTTTGGGACGTTTAGAGAAGTACGCTCACACTAAAAAAGATGTTCAATGCATGCAATTGTGATACCATAGGCTTGACCGTCATGTAAGTATCCACTAATGTGAGAACCCTCAGTATAAGATCATGTAGGGCTTGTCACGGGCTTGTAATGTAGGCTTTGGGAAAGGAATGGATATCATTTGGGTAAAAGTGACTAATCATTCCTCGAGAGTTGGACTACGTCCGTGCTTGATATTTGTGCGCTTTAATGCTGACTTGCTTTCTTTTTGTCTCAGTTTTTCTGTACTGACTTCTTTTGAATCTTTCATTTGGAGCCCCCCCTTTTTTTTGGGGTTATATATTCCTTTTTTTTATTATCGGGGCTTTTGATTTCCTCTTTGTGTGAAGTCGTCTCTGCTTTTACTTTTTTGAGACTTTGACAATTTTTGTCTTTGCAAACTTCAGCTAGAATTTTGTCAGTCACTTGCACATTTCTAAAGCACTCAAGGAGGTCGGGCCAAGAAAGGGATAGTGCGTACGCACTCAGAAAGGTTATAGGTGTAATATGCGGTTGTCGAAAGAAATAGGTTTAGGCTCAAAGGGGTGTACTATGGATAATGTTATTTGGTAGGCTGAAAAGGCTCAAGCGGGTCAAAGAAAACATACGATCATTTCCTACACCGAGTGTTGCTCAGGATTTCACCTCAACAAACATTCAAGCCAATTCTAGATCACAATGCAATGCAATTGAACTTATTCTAAAAAACTCACCGCACAATGCATATGAAACGATGAGGTTAGTTTCATTCTTATCTTGGAAACACGCAAGACAATGTCATTTACGGGTGTGAATAAGAGGTACCAAAAGAATTTATGGTTTACCACAAAGTCGACCCATACTGTTTTTATTTTATTTTTTTATGCACACTTGTAACGGTGTTGGTATCAACAAAGTCAAACAATAATACTTAAAAAATATTTTTGTATTTTTGAATAACATTTTTTTTTGTATTTATGAACAATTTTTTTTTTTTTGAATAAAGGGTATCGAACCCGAATAGGGCTGCCTACGTATCCCGCCGAAGGAATCAGGTGCGCGTAGTTCATTCAGATATGTTATAAAATATATGCTTGAAAAGAATTTATCAATGAAATGATAACAATATAAAGCTGTGCAAAAGAAATGATTATCCATTGTGGACGAATGCAAATAAAAATGAATGCTCCAAAAACATGATGAATGAGATGCATGAGTGAGAAATGCGCTCTTTATTTTTTATTTTTTTTGTGGTTTTTTTTGTGGTGTCGAACCCAAAATGAGTTGCCTACGTATCACACCGTGTGGTGAGAATCAGACACGCGTAGTTCAGAAATATGATAAAATGCATGATATGAAAGAACTATGCAATCAACGCTAAACATATTAATTGAATTTGCAAATATGAATAAAAATACAAAGTAAAGAAGAATTGAGAGCGATGTCTCATTGAATCTGGTATAAACTGACTTCTATTAGTCAACATAACTCCCGCTCATTCTTGTGATGATTTGTTTTCTTTTTCCGACCGCCCTCGGTTGTTTGCGAGGACGACCTTCCTGCAAAAAATATGAGAAATAGGTGAGTAGAAAAATGACAAAAATAATAAAAATGCAAAGGTGTGATAATATAGTCAAAGAATCCGTTGATTGGTTCGACCGGACTGGTGGTTGATGCTTCACAAAGTCCAAGTCGCACTATTCAAGAGTGATTTACGCAGTAGAAGTCCTGATTGCAATGTGACAGCAAAAGTGCAAAAATGCAAAAATGCAAATGCTCGAGCCCGGAATCACAAAAGGGTAATTATTGCATTAAATAATATGTACAGAGTTGCTAGCGACAAACAATAATAAACAAAAAGCATGCAAATCAAGCGCGTGCCTTAATATGCTTGGGACCTCCCTTATGCCAGAGGTGAGCCTAAACGCTAAATATGTGGGATTATGATAAATAAGTTCAAGCCGTTAAACTGCAATGTTTTGTTGGAAATGGCGACCAAATGACAATGCACTTTTTCCAATTTTTGCGTGTCATGAACATGCTTGGATCCGTCTATCATTATCACGCTACACATATATGCTTATTGGTCGACGGGTTGTGAAATCCAACGACAATTTGGTGGATTCCCTAATTGTGGAGACGATACCAAGGTCCGATCCACCTAAGATGTATGCATGCATGACTTAAAAAAATGTGGTATAGCTCTATCCTAATTTTGCTAGGATTTGATTGACTAGACGCAAGGTACGCGAGCGGACTACTCGAGTGAGAAGGCTACGCGGCCACCGGATGGTCCGGCTGCTCCGCGCCTTTGCCAACTCTCCTAAAATTGGGTAATTGAAAGAAATTTTGCGGGTGCGTACAACACACCTCGCGTGTAGTGTGTGATAGTGTTAATTTTCCAGAATGGAGGAAATATGAGCGGAATGACAATTTGAGGAAAGCAATAAAAGAATGTAGCAATTAAAGTAGTTAATTACAAAATAAAATAAAACAATATAAAACATTTACAACAAATTTAAAAGCAAAATAAAGCGCGATATTTAATTAACCTGGGTTTGCTATGATCAAGAACCTGATATCCCAATGAGTCGCCATCTTTGTCGCGTCCGTTTTTGACCTCGGGGTCTGAACGGTATCCGTAACATTGCTCTTTGGCGCGGTTCCCTGGATGGAGCAATAATATTGTTTTTAAGGAGTCGCCACCTAATTATTTAAGTGAATTAGGACACTTGATTTATTGCAATAAAAATACTGCAATTAATCTACATTTAATGGTATGCGAAATTAATGAGATTCTGAGTCAGGGTTCTTTATTATCCTAAAGAGAAGGGGTTAGACATCCTTTAAGATCCGCTAACTTGCGGTTATTCGTTCAAACCTAGGTTAATTATTTATTGCCCTTTTTATTCTACCAATTCTAAGCATTTTTTCATAATTTATAATTAAAATAAAGTGCAATACAGAATAATAAAATTAAAATTAAATGCGACATAAAATAAAACTCCGGTACATCTTTTAGCCCTTTTTAGGCCTTCTGCGCAAGATGATCTCCGGGTACCTGCATAAACACTTAGTAAAAGTGTTAGTAATAGAATAAATAATTTTAATGCAATGACAAGAATTAATAAATAAAGAAAAATAAATAAATCCGTCTTTTGCAAAGAGGAGGCCTTGAAAATCAGACGAAGATTCCTTCATCGACCAATATTGTTAAAAGCAATAAAATAAATAAAACCTTGTTGACAGTCAATTTTGACCCATTTTTTGTATATTTGTTGCAATTTTATGTGTTTTAAGACACCGCATTTTAATCATCATTTTTTTGTATTTTTACATAATATTCTATGTTTATTTTTTCACAAAATGCATTGCATCTTTTTATTTTAAAATAAACATTATATCTTTGTTAATATTATGTTTCTATTATTATTACACAGTCGTTTATTTTAATAATATTTGCATCTTTTTAAATAATTAATTGACACCGCGTTTTTACTTTTAATCAGGCGTTAAATATTTCTTAAATATTGCATTTTAGTATTATTGCGACGACATTAGCAATTTAATAATTTTGCATCCTTTTAAATAATTAATCCGCCTTGCATTTTGTCAAACCAGTCCAGTCCAAGAAACAATTTGAATCAGTCCAATCCAACACTATTTTCATCCAAACATCATCTTTTTATTCCCCCCCCCCCCCCAAAACAATACCACACTTTTATTTCCCCCCAAAACCTAAACCTAAACCTAAAATATCAACCCTATAAATAAAACATTACACACCCACTTTCCCCCCAACAAAAATCAGCCCCCTATTACCCAGCCGCACAAGACACCATTATTAGTAGCACATTTGTCTCCCTCACCTCACTCCCTCTCCTCTTCCAAAAATCACCGCCGCCACCGAATCTCCGGCGAACTCCACCAACACAAAACTCACCCCCTCTCCCATTTGAATCATCTCCCTCACCCTCTCCTCTCTCACCTCTCTCGTCTCACTCTCCTCTCCCCATCTGCCCTCTCCCTCACCATACCAACCCACTGTCAGTCGCCGCCCTTACCGGCGAACCCACTGTCACACACACACCACTACAGCCCTACGCACCCACAACTCTGTCGACCTTACATCGCTGTGACCGACGAACCACTGTCACGCCATTAACTCCGGCGAAGTCACGCCGCCGGATTTTGAACTCTTCCCCATCATCGCTGACTATCGTCATTCCCATCGCTGAACTCCCATTCCGTTAACGAACCATCACATCACTGCCTCCGTTCCGCCACTGTTAGCGTCAGTGAACAGCAATGGCGGTGTTGCTCCTGCGATCTCGCCGTTGTAGTGATGTCGCTGAACCGTACGCTATTACTCGCTCTTAATCTTTATTATTATTACGTGTGTGGTGGACTGATTTGGTTTCTTTTCCTGTTGTTAGGTATGTAGTTCTTGACAGATTGATTTTGGATCTATTATGTATAGTTGCCATGGGACTGATTTTGATTCTTTTCTTTCCGGCGACATTCTGAATTCCCGTTGTTTGTTGTTCCGCGGATGATTTTGTGAGTTTGTTTCTTTTCCTGATCTGGCGTTGATCGCCACGCCGTTTATTTCTATTTTCGTTATTATTATGTATGTTGGTTTGGACTGATTTTCTGATTATTGGCATTTTTGCCATTTATCTGAGTTTGCACTATTTTTTGTGTTGCTTTGGCAACGTTCTGGTTTTCCGGTGTCCTGTGGCGGGTTCACTGTTTCGTTGTTTTGCTTTTTGTTTTGGCTGGTTTCGGGACCGATTTGGAACAATTTGGCCCTTTGATTCATTTTAAACTGATTAAGGACAAATGCTACTGTTTTCATGATGTTTCGGGCAGATTTTGACGATTTTGCCCCTCTTATTTTTCTTAAACTAATTTTGAACATGTTGCTACACTTGTTGGTATTTTACTGATTTTTGAACAAGATGCTACACTTGTTTGGCCGATGAAGGAATCTCCGTCTGATTTCCAAGGCCTCCTCTGTGCAAAAGACGAATTTATTTATTTTTTGGCTTTACTTATTAATTCCTGTCATTGCTTTAAAATTATTCATTCTATTACTAACACTTTTACTAAGTGTTTATGCAGGTACCCGGAGATCATCTTGTGCAGAAGGCCTAAAAAGGGCTAAAAGATGTCCCGAAGTTTTATTTTATGTCGCATTTAATTTTAGTTTTATTATTTTTGTATTGCATTTTATTTTAATTATAAATTATGAAAAATGCTTAGAATACGTAGAATAAAAAGGGCAATAAATAATTAACCTAGGTTTGAACGAATAACCGCAAGTTAGCGGATCTTAAAGGATGCCTAACTCCTTCCCTTTAGGATAATAAAGAACCCTGATTCAGAATCTCATTAATTTCGCAGACCATTAAATGGAGATTAATTGCAGTATTTTTATTGCAATAAATCAAGTGTCCTAATTCACTTAAATAATTAGGTGACGACTCCTCAAAATCAGCATTATTGGTCCATCCAGGGAACTGTGCCAAAGAGCAACGTTGCGGATACCGTTCAGACCCCCGAGGTAAAAAACGGGCGCGACACCATGACGACTCCGCTGGAGATATCAGGTTCTTGATCATAGCAAACCCAGGTTAATTAAATATTGCGCTTTAATTTGCTTTTATATTTGTTGTAAATGTTTTATATTGTTTTATTTTATTTTGTAATTAACTACCTTAATTGCTACATTCTTTTACTGCTTTCCTTAAATTGTCATTCCGCTCATATTTCCTCCATTCTGGAAAATTAACACTATCACACACTACACGCGAGGTGTGTTGTACGCACCCGCAAAATTTCTTTCAATTACCCAATTTTAGGAGAGTTGGCAAAGGCGCGGAGCAGCCGGACCATCCGGTAGCCGCGTAGCCTTCTCACTCTAGTAGTCCGCTCGGGAACCTTGCGTCTAGTCAACCAAATCTTAGCAAAATTAGGATAGAGCTATACCACATTTTTTTTAAGTCATGCATGCATACACCCTAGGTGGGTCGATCCTTGGTATCGTCTCCACGATTAGGAAATCCACCAAATTGTCGTTGGGTTTCACAACCCGTCGACCAATAAACATATATGTGTAGCGTGATAATGATAAACGGATTCAAGCCTGGTCATGACACGCCAAAATTGGAAAAAGTGCACCGTCATTTGGTCGCCACTTCCGACAAAACATTGCAGTTTAACGGCTTGGACCTATTTATCATAATCTCGCATATTTGGCCTTTAGGCTCACATCTGGCATAAGGGAGGTCCCAACCATATTAGGGTGCACGCTTGATTTGCATGCTTTTGTTTACTATTGTTGTCGCTAGCAATTCTGTACATATTATTTAATGCAATAATTACCCTTTTGTGATTTCGGGATCGAGCATTTGCATTTTTGCAGTTTTGCTGTCACATTGTAATCAGGACTTCTACTGCGTAAATCACTCTTGAATAGCGCGACTTGGACTTTGTGAAGCATCAACCACTAGTCAGGTCGAACCAATCAGGGGAGTCTTTGACGATATTGTCACACCTTTTCATTTTTATTATTTTTGTCATTTTCCTACTCACCTATTTCTCATATTTTTTGCAGGAAGGTCGTCCTCGCAATCAGCCTAGGGCGGTAGGAAAAAACAATCATCACAAAAATGAGCGGTAGTTATGTTGACTAATAGAAATCAGTTTATACCAGATTCAACGAGACATCGCTCCCAGTTCTTCTATGCTTTGTATTTTTATTCATATTCGCAAATTCAATTGATATGTCTAGCGTTGATTGCATAGTTCTTTCATATCATGCATTTTAGCATAATTATTCCAAAATACGCGTGTCTGATTCTTACCACACGGTGTGATACGTAGGCAACTCATTTTGGGTTCGACACCACAAAAATAAAAACCACAAAAAAGCATATTTTTCTCACTCATGCATCTCATTCATCATGTTCTCGGGCATTCATTTTTCGTTACATTCATTTTTACTTTGCATTCGTCCACAGTGGACAATCATCTCTTTATCACAGCTTTATATTGCTATCATTCCATTGATAAATTCTTTTCAAGCATACATTTTATAGCATATTTGAACGAACTACGTCTTGACCTGATTCCCTCATCGGGATACGTAGGCGGCCACATCGGCTTCGGTCCCGCATCATTTAAAAATCATAAAAAAAAATCCATATTTTACATCACGAACTACGTCTTGATCTGATTCTCGGCGGATACGTGGCGCCACATCTGTCACACCCGACTCGCCGTGATCGTGCCTTACCCGCGCCTAGTGATACAACATCGAGAAAAATGGAAAAATAAAACATGAGTCATAAACAAGAGATATAATAATAAACAGCAAACCAAAAGCGGTTGCCAAAGATATACATAAAACGAAACGCTTTAATCCTTTACAACCCCGCTTACAACAAGATTACAAACCTCTAAGATTTACAACGACTATGACGGGACAGGGCCCCGCCATACCCCTGAATGTACAAGAACCTACAACTCAGGGAAACACATACCAAAAGATAAGCCTCCGGAGAAACGGAGCTTCCCAAAGTACTTTCACATAAGTCACACAATACCCGTAGTATAAACATCGTGACTATCTTTTTAAGTAAACAAGACACTTCCCCTTTTGTAAAATCAAGTAACAACATTATTTTCCAAACGTTCAAGTTTGCCTAATTTCAAATGCTCAAGTCACTTATTTTGGAAAGGTTTCATAACTCATAGTCTTAATCTCTTTTAAAACAATTGAGTAACATATGTCATATATGTGAGTAGTTTATTCTTGTTTATAACGATCTTATTACAGCAGCCATGATCTAGAAAATGTAATATCATTTTGTCTCATCTTAGCTTCTATGCAGATGGAGGTTTCTACTGGTTTTAATACAACACATCATTATTCAATACATTTTCCTTTATTAACGCTGCAGTGGTCTGTCGATACACATTCTGATTCCCGAAATCAGTAAAACATTATCCCTTTAAAAACCAAGTACTCATTACTCACGAATGAGGTTTCACACAACATCCATATTAAAACAAATAAGTTAAGTCTCTTAACTTCTAACATCAGTAAACCATTTTCTTACCTACATAAAGCTATTATAACCAACTTCCCATAAAGCCGTTATAACACTTTATGTTTAAACCAAACAAATACACTTAGTACCTGTACGTCCACCGTACTACATAGTTACACACATATCATGCTAGAACAGATAGGAAGAGGTTCACATACCTCGCGGCGAGTATCGACAATAAGCAAAATGCTCCAAGTACTACAACCTTGCTAGCCCTTTCCACTCCTCAAGTAGAATACGCTACTCTTAGTACTTTCACCTAAAAAGGTCACAAACGTCTATTAACTTCAAAACACAAGGTTCCATTTCTCTACAGAAAATTCGGCAGCACCTCCCCCCCCGCAACAGCGTAAATCTCCTCCTCTATCGAGGCCGGCTACCAAGCCAACAGTGGGGTTTACATCTAACCTGACGTATACCATTCTACTACACAACAATGCTACAAGTCTCATCAGAATCCCCATGTAATTACTGATTGATTCTCTTCTTTAAATTCAGCTTAAGTCAAAAGACATTGCGCGACAATAATGTTCATTCTATATATAGTATACCTCAACTATATATTCCTACTACATGTAATCTCCAATTACAATAAGGGACAAGAATATTTACCTCGACAAGCCCAAAATTATCCAAGTTATAATGTCGATCCCGAGCAAGGTTTAGCTCTCACTGCGCCCAATCCGCTCCAAACAACCCTTAGAAGTTCTAACTAACTTCTACTCAAATACTTCAACCAACTATGAATATTTCCTTAGGGTTTCGGTTTGAGACTAAAAGGACAAAAGGTAGTATTTCAGCTCTACGTATGAGGTAACTTTTGGAATACAACAAGGTAAAGGCTAAGGTATTTTGGGCATTATAACAATACTCGGAGTATTTCTACCAAGAGGGGGTGTATTATACGAAACAACTAGGCTAGGGGTACCCCGGCTAGCACCACGAAAGGGGAGGAGGCTCTCGGCCACAAGGCCACTCAAGGGAGGGGAAGGCTTAGGGCGAGAACACACTCAAAGGGAGGAGAGGGACTCAAGACTTGGAAGATTTTAGGAATGGATGAAGTCTTCAAGCTTAGGGGTATTTATAGCAAAACCAAAGGCCAACCAATGGCCAAGATCAAGCCATGTGCAAGGCAAGTGTAAGGCCAAGATCAAGCCAAGTTCACCCTAGTCCCTACTCCTTAAAACCCTCACAAATATCTACACAAATATCTACCATCAACTTGCCCTTCAATCGGCAAGTCTTGCCCACTTCCATTGTGAGGGTGACACATGTCACCCTCCGTTGGTCCAAAATGTTTTGTCTCTCGGAAAAATCCGCAAAAATAAGAAAAGACATAGCCGAATTTTCCCTCGCAAGTTATGTAAAACGTTTACAAAAACGACTCTAACCAAAGTGTTGTGCACAAATGTCATTCGGCGAAGCCACTAGGCGGGGTGACACGTGTCACCCTCCTATTGGCCCTCATAAAACGATCTTCCAAAAATATTCACAATGGCCAAAATCTCGAAACAAAGTGGGCCCCACAAAATCAGTAAATTTCTCCGTGGGCCCACGTGACCATTTCAAAATAAAATTCCATAATTCTAATATAATCTAAGAAGCCCAAATTCCAAATCTGGGAACCCATTTCCTTCAACGAACATTTTTCCTTACAAAACCGGAAACTTTTTCCGTGGAAGAATCACTCTTTCTTCCTTTCCAATTTTTCACTGCACTCTCGTGCGTGCGTCCTCGCATACATACCCTGAGAATACGGGGTATAACATTCTACCCTCCTTAGAAACATTCGTCCCCAATTTTCCTTCTCAATACGGATATCGATGAAGTTCCTCAAACAAGTTGTCAACGACACGGCGTGGCCACGAAATAACACGTTCTCTTCTTCCTTCCTACTCGTGCCCTTCTCGAACACTTGAACTCTCCCAAGACGTACCATACTTCGGTCATTACTCCGCTCCCAAAAATCTCCGGAGTCACTACCTCAAACTTGGTCATCTTACTAACCTCAAACTTCCTTAAGGCCATTCCGGCCTTTACGAACCGGCTCGTCGAACGCGTCCACGAACTCATACGATGATCATACAAACTTGGGCCTAGCATCCTCGTGACCCTACCACTGGCGGGACCACCCAGAACTGACCCACCTTAATCCGGGCACGGTTGACCCGTATCACGTCCTCAACCCGACCACAATCGCGCGTCAAGCCCTCGCTCCCGACACGGAACAATCTCGCGAAATCACATCATGAAAGCTACCACTTCCATCTCACACTACCCATGGACTTATCACACAAATAAAACCCACGATACTACGCACTCGATAAAGGTCAAACATAAAACGAATCTTTTACTCAAGACGACCTTACCTCTAAGGTCTCAATCGTGATGATCAGGGTTCACACTTACCATGCCCCCATACTTACCCTTCTACAATAACTGGTGTCTAAATCACATTTAGCACAAAGCTATCCGAACATAACACTAAAACACATCAAGATACAAAACTCTAGAGGTTAAGGATATACCTGTCTCTACCGCTTTCTAATCACGCCCGCCTGCAGGCGCAGTAGTGAAGGTGATGAACCAGCCACCGATCACGGGTGAGTCGTAACATCCGTGCTACCCTTGGTCGGACGATTCCTCGCAAAATGGCCCGCTGCAAAAATAGCAAGCTCCTTGGCACCACGACACTCCCGAAATGCGGTCTACCATCGACCACACCGAGGTAGGGGTGACCGTCGCCAACACCCTTACTTCGCGAAACTGAACCTCGAGCCACGACCGCTCCGAATACTCTGGATGCTCGAAGGTTGTGGAGGACCACTCTGCCGGCGGAGGTACAAAACTAGTATCTTTCGAGGCGGTCCGCCTCGAATGTCACCAAAGGACCCGGTTGTTCTGGCCCTCTTCTTCAGATCTTGGTCATTCCGTCGACCTCTCCGTGCCTCACATCCCAGTGCATGAGCCTGCATGCGGGCAATGTCCATGCCCGGCTGAAGAGCTACACTCGAACAAGCCTCTGTCAAGCAATCATCTAATCCGGTGACGTAGCGGTGCACTCTATCCTCCATGGTTGCCACTAAAGCGGGGACATACCGAGCCAACGAGTCAAACTCCACGTTGTACTCCCCGAATGCGCCTCTCTGTCTCAAGATCACAAATCTACCGGCGTGCCCTCGCCATGCGGAGGCAAGAAGTGAGTAAGGAATGCCTCTGAGAACTCGTACCATACTTCTGGGTGCGCATGCTCTCCCCGTGACAACTCACACGAATCAAACGAGTCGACTGCGGTATAACGCAGCCGATGCGAACCTAAGACCACCGACTCGGTCTCCGAAGCCTTGATAACTCTCGACGGCCAGAATCGCCGGATGAACTCCTGCGGATCATCCTCGTGCCTCGACCCATAAAACTCGCGGGCTACATCTCGTAAAGTCCCGCTGACCTCAAACTATCGCCGGGGTGAACTACGGTGCTCTGGCTGACCAGGCTGCTGCATCCGGCTTATCCTCATATCGCCACGACCACGACCCGGCGGGCCATCTCCTTGTAACCCATCTCCTCTCGCCTGTGTGGGGACCGGAGGCTCGTGTCGTGGTCTCAGCAGGCCCGCTGCTGCGGCTCTAAACTCGCTGGGCGGCGTCCACAAAACCCGCCGTCTCAGCACAACCTCAGTCTTGTCCGGCTGCGCCTCGTACTCCTCTGTATCTCACTAGCAGCACCCTCGGCTGCCTTGCCCTTCTGGGCTCTGGTTGCCTTGCGCGGAGGCATAACTGGTAAAAACGAGATACGTCAGAGGGGTCCAACTTACAACACAGCTCTAAGGCACGATCTCAGAATGAGAAGAATGAAAACCAATCCTAAATGTCCTATAGCCTCCTGATTATAGATGTGGTGCACAACACACCGATAATCAAGACTCTACTAGACACGGTCTGTAGACACTTTCCGAGGACTAACTGCTCTGATACCACTATGTCACACCCCGTCGGGCGTGGATCGTGCCTTACCGGGCACCCTAGTGATACAACATCAGAGAAAACCAGAGGAAAAATAAAACACGAGTCATGAAACAAGAGATATAATAATAAACAGGCCAACCAAAACGGTTGCCTTCAGTATATACATAAAACTCGAGCAGTTTAATCTTTACAACCACGCTTGCAACAAGATTACTGCACTTAAGATTTACAACGACTATGACGGACGGGCCCGCCATACCACAGATGTACAAGAACCTACAACTTAGGGAAACACATACCAAAAGATAAGCCTCGGAGAAACGGAGCTTCCCAATCTGTTGACGTGATCCTATGAGCGAGGATCCACGGCCGATGTACCTCTACACGCGGCATGACGCAGCCTCGAAGGAGGTCGATGCAACAGTACCAAGTATGTGAAGCGTAAAATCAGTAAATGAAATCATACTAGTCTATATAAAGCGAGACATGTATGATAACCAAACTACGATTCCACAACATAAAAGCGATCATGTCGATCGTGGACTCACGCCTCAAGTCATCACTCAAATATAACTATGGGTCTCACGCCCACAACATCAATCGTGTTCGCATCACGGCCGCATGCCGGAATTCTCGGTGTAGACATGTCCATGATGCAACAATAATACCAATGCCCCGGCCACATGCCGGAATTCTACCTCGGTGTAGACACGCCCATGTGACATTAATAACAATATCTTGGGTGATCAACCCCGCGTGGCCCACATGCCCCGAATTCTACCTCGGTGTAGACATGTCCATGTAACCACCATAAGACAAGAATCAAAATGGAAACATACCCGTGGAATTCTCCACATCGCCAAAGACGCCCAAGTAAGTTCTCAATAAGTCAACCGGCCTCTATCGAGAGCGGTAACACGTAAATACAACACTTGTACAACAAAGCTATCATCACAAGCATAGGCAAGTTTCACACAACTCAAAGTACTTTCACATAAGTCACAATACCCGTAGTATAAACATCGTGACTATCCTTTTAAGTAAACAAGACACTTCCCCTTTTGTAAAATCAAGTAACAACATTACTTTCCAAACGTTCAAGTTTGCCTAATTTCAAATGCTCAAGTCACTTATTTTGGAAAGGTTTCATACCTCATAGTCTTAATCTCTTTTAAAACAATTGAGTAACATATGTCATATATGTGAGTAGTTTATTCTTGTTTATAACGATCTTATTACAAAGACCATGATCTAGAAAATGTAATATCATTTTGTCTCATCTTAGCTTCATGCGGATGGAGGTTTCTACGGTTTTAATACAACACATCATTATTCAATACATTTTCCTTTATTAACGCTGCAGTGGTCTGTCGATACACATTCTGATTCCCGAAATCAGTAAAACATTATCCCTTTAAAAACCAAGTACTCATTACTCACGAATGAGGTTTCACACAACATCCATATTAAAACAAATAAGTTAAGTCTCTTAACTTCTAACATCAGTAAACCATTTTCTTACCTACATAAAGCTATTATAACCAACTACCCATAAAGCCGTTATAACACTTTATGTTTACACCAAACAAATACACTTAGTACTGTCGCCCACCGTACTACATAGTTACACACATATCATGCTAGAAACAGATAGGAAGAGGTTCACATACCTCGCGAGTATCGATAATAAGCAAAATGCTCCAAGTACTACAACCTTGCTAGCCCTTTCCACTCTCAGTAGAATACGCTACTCTTAGTACTTTCACCTAAAAAGGTCACAAACGTCTATTAACTTCAAAACACAAGGTTCCATTTCTCTACGTAAAATTCGGCACACTTCCCGCAACAACGTAAATCTCCTCTCTATCGAGGCCGCTAAGCCAACCGGGGGGTTTCCACGGCAAACCGGAGGTGTACCATTCTCCTCCACAACAATGCTACATAAGTCTCATCAGAATACACTATGTAATTACATTGATTCTCTTCTTTAAATTGGGCTTAAGTCAAAAGACATTGCCGCACAATAATGTTCAGTTCTATATATAGTATACCTCAACTATATATTCCTACTACATGTAATCTCCAATTACAATAAGGGGACAAGAATATTTACCTCGACAAGCCCAAAATTATCCAAGTTATAATGTCGATCCTGAGCAAGGTTTAGCTCCTACTCCGTGCGCTCCAATCCGCTCCAAACAACCCTTAGAAGTTCTAACCAACTTCTACTCAAATACTTCAACCAACTATGAAGATTTCCTTAGGGTTTCGGTTTGAGACTAAAAGGACAAAAGGTAGTATTTCCGGGCTCTACGTATAGAGGTAACTTTTGGAATACAACAAGGTAAAGGCTAAGGTATTTTGGGCATTATAACAATACTCGGAGAGTATTTCTACCAAGAGGGGGGTGTATTATACGAAACAACTAGGCTAGGGGGGGTACCCTGGCTAGCACCACAGGGGAGGAGGCTCTCGGCCACAAGGCCACTCAAGGGGGGGGGGGGGGGAGGGGGAAGGCTTAGGACGAGAACACACTCAAAGGGAGGGAGAGGGACTCAAGACTTGGAAGATTTTAGGAATGGATGAAGTCTTCAAGCTTAGGGGGGTATTTATAGCAAAACCAAAGGCCAACCAATGGCCAAGATCAAGCCATGTGCAAGGCAAGTGTAAGGCCAAGATCAAGCCAAGTGCACCCTAGTCCCTACTCCTTAAAACCCTCACAAATATCTACACAAATATCTACCATCAACTTGCCCATTCAATCGGCCAGTGCGCCCACTGCTTCCGTTGTGAGGGTGACACATGTCACCCTCCCGTTGGTCCAAAATGTTTGTCTCTCGGAAAAATCCAAAAATAAGAAAAGACATAGCCGGAATTTTCCTCGCAAGTTATGTAAGCGTTTAGTCAAAAACGACTCTGCAGGGTGTTGTGCACAAATGTCATTCGGCCAAGCCACCTAGGCGGGGGTGACACGTGTCACCCTCCTATTGGCCCTCATAAAACGTCTTCCGAAAAATATCCACAATGGCCAAAATCTCGAAAACAAAGTGGGCCCCACACAACAGTAAATTTCTCCGTGGGCCCACGTGACCATTTCCAAAATAAAATTCCATAATTCTAATATAATCTAAGAAGCCCAAATTCCAAATCTGGGAACCCAATTCCCTTCAACGAACATTTTTCCTTACAAAAACCGGAAACTTTTTCCGTGGAAGAATCACCTCTTTCTTCCTTTCCAATTTTTCTGCCGTACTCTCGTACGTACGTCCTCGCATACATACCCTGAGAATACGGGGTATAACAGCTTCGATCCCACATCATTTTAAAATCATAAAAAAAAATCCTTATTTTACATCATGAACTACGTCTTGACCTGATTCTCTCAGCGGGATACGTAGGCGGCCACATCGGCTTCGGTCCCGCATCATTTGAAAATCATAAAAAAAATCAATATTTTGCATCACGAACTACGTCTTGACCTGATTCCCTCAGCGGGATACGTAGGTGGCCACATCGGCTTCGGTCCCACATTATTTTAAAATCATAAAAAAAATCCTTATTTTGCATCACGAACTACGTCTTGACCTGATTCTCTCAGCGGGATACGTAGGCGGCCACATCGGCTTCAGTCCCGCATCATTTTGAAATCATAAAAAAAATTCTTATTTTGCAGCATGAACTACGTCTTGACCTGATTTTCTCTGCGGGATACGTAGGCGGCCACATCGGGTTCGGTCCCACATCATTTTAAAATCATAAAAAAAATCCTTATTTTGCATCACGAACTACGTCTTGACCTGATTCCCTCAGCGGGATACGTAGGCGGCCACATCGGTGTTACACCCCGTGTGTACAGGACGTGTTTTAAGAACGTACGTAAGAACTCACAAGTGTTAAGAATTGAGACTTGTAAAAATTTATCGGAAATTTTGGGAATTGTCGGAAAAATGAATTATTATGACGAATGGGAGGGCGACACGTGTCACCCCCCTTAGTATGCCTTGGTCGAATTGGGCATGTCCCTAATGGTCATTTACCATAAGTCTTGGATGAACAAGTATTGCCATGTAGTGAGCTTGACAATATTGACCAAGTCAATGGGTCCACTTTAGTCTTGATATTTGTTAAGACCTCATCCAAGCCTCACATTTGTATGAATCTTGACCCTCCATGTCCCTTTATAATACTAGTAGTAGTAGCAAGACTTTGTCCAAACACTTAGAAAAATATTACAACACTTAGAGAAGGGGGGGAAGCTCTCGGCTTTAGTGAGCTCGAGGAGGACAATTTTTAGTTGATTGTTCTTTAAGCTCCAAACTTTAACCCAAGGTTCATGAGTGTTATGTAAGTGTATCTCAATAGAAAAATTCCGGAAAAAGATAGTTCTCGGGTTAGTCGCAAAGTAAAAACCTAATGGTCTTTCTAGGTTTTGGATTGGAAGTTGAAGGAAAGTTGTTGGTGTTGTTCTAAGGGTCTCAATGTGGATTGAAGTGTCTTGAAGAGGTTCTAAACTACTAAGGAGCGACTTGGATTTGGAAGTTAGATTGAGATTCATGGAGGTATAATCTTGTTCTCTTTAAGTGTTACAAGATTATGTATTTGTTAGCCTTACATTTTACTAGCATGAAGTATATGTGTTGAAGTTTTATAAGTATTATGGATTGTAGTAGCCTAAATCCGAAATGACATGTAAGCCATGATTAAGTTGGATTACAATTTAATCGTTGTTAGAATCGTCGCATGTAATTGACTTATAAATTATGGTTGTTTTAATCAAATGCGACTTGATATCATGTGAGGCTACCAATTTGGATTGAAATGGAAATTGGATAAGAATTGGTATTGTTGTATTCATTATGGCCGAAAATTGGACTAGTAGTTTGTTAGTCATTTGTATTGGACTATCGTCTATATTGTGGTGAGCCAATTGGGGCTGTATGGTTATTTATTTGTATTATACTACCTTATAGATTGTGTGAGCCAATTGGGGCTGTTTGGTTATTGTATTCGGCCTTGAAAAAGGTGGCAAAGTTAGTAAAAACAAAGGAGGTGCTGTCCGATTTTCCGTAGAATTTAGTGACTTGGCACTTGGGATATTCTACGTTTAAAGTAAGAGGTTAATGGACGTATTGTGGCCATGATAGGTTGAAGTACTAAGTCTAGCGTATCCTACTTGAAGAATGGAATAGCTCAAGGTTGAAGTACTTTGGAGCATTTTGCTACTTGTCGACAATCGTCGCGGGTATGTGAACCTCTACTTTCTTTGGCATGATCCTACGTATGAAATATCCATGTGATAGTATTTCAAGATTCCTTCTACTCTTAGAAGTTAAGAAGTATTTACATTGTTGAATCTAAGTTAAGAGTATGTTTAAATTGTCCTAAGTCCTTACTAGGTCTTATGGGAGACGTTGGTAAGGATGGTTAGGAAATTATGAGATTTGATTTAAGGGCTATGTATCTTGATTTATTTAAAGTAAGTATGTAAGTTGATTTTTATGTTTGAAAATGACTTGAATTTATATGTGAAAAGGGGATTGGTTTTAAAAGTGTAGATGACATGATTTTACAAGTATAAGTAAACGGACTTTAAAGAATGTATGTTATGAAGTTTTAAGACTATGAACTTTGATTTTCTTTAAAGGATTATGAAACTTTATTTTTCAAGTTATGAGACTTGATTTCTAAAGTATAAGCGGCATGATTTGAAAGAGTGTATGCTACGAGGTGTTAAGGCTATAAGCCTTGATTTTATAAGTGGAAATGACTTAATTTTACAAAGTATGGCTTCTTAATTTATTTCAACAGATAAGAAGATGGCTTCCAAAAGAGTATGTGACTTGAGCTTTAAAAAGAAAGGAGTTCTATGATTCTTTTTAAGTATGTATGTACGTAGTATTTTTGGATCTAGTTTTCCTAATGTTGTAAGAATAAAAGTGTCTTAAGTTCTCTAAAATGAAAGGTTGTTATAATAGCTTTATGGGAAGTTGTTATGACGACTTAAGAAGAAGTGAAAAGATGGTTTGAAAATGTTATGTAAGGAAAATCACAGGAGCCTACGAATAGGCGGATTACGTTATGAAATACACCGAGCCTACGAATAGGCGGATTACGTTATGAAATACACCGAGCCTACAAATAGTCGGATTACGTTATGAAATACACCGAGCCTACGAATAGGCGGATTACGTTATGAAATACACCGAGCCTACAAATAGGCGGATTACGTTATGAGATACACCGAGCCTACACATAGGCGGATTCGCATATATTACCCCGAGCCTACACATAGGTCGGGTTATGTCATCTTACACCGAGCTCCACAGGCGGGCCGGATTATGCTACATGATTCCACAGTACACCGAGCCCCACAGGCGGGCCGGATTATGTTATATGATTCCACAGTACACCGAGCCCCGGGCGGGCGGATTATGTTATATGATTCCACAAGACACCGAGCCCGGCGGGCGGATTATGTTATATGATTCCACGATGCACGAGGCCCGGGCGGGCGGATTATGTTATATGATTCCACGATACTGCACAGCGGGCGGGCGGATTATGTCACATGATTCATCAAGACACCGTGTCATAAATGGGCGGATTATGTTATGTAAGATATGTAAGTTATGTGAAAAGATGGATTAAACTCTTAAGTAAGTATGTAAGAATATGTTGTTAAATCTTATCGAAAGAAGGAAAGGCAGTAAATATATGATTGGTTTCGGGAGTTAAAAGGACATTCTTTTATCTGAGATATGATTTGGTTATTGCATTTTATTTACATTCCATATTAAATTTTTGTTATCGACCCCTTCGAGGCTGCGTTCATGCCCGCAGTGTTAGGTACAATGTTGGTGATCCTTGCTTTTAGGATCTCTGCTCGATTTTGGAAAGAAGCTCCTTTCACTCCGGAGGCTTATCTTTTAGTACGGTTTCCACGATGTGGTAGACTTATGTACATTCGAGGGTATGGCGGGGCCACTGTCACTTGTGATTGTAATTCCTAAGTGCGTAGTCACATGTTGTGGGTCGGTTTGTAAAAAGAAAGGGATGTAAGCTGTTGTTATGTATATGTATATGTGTCGGGAAAGGTAGCCTTATCGGCTAGCACGTGGTTTAATTTCTCGTTATTTTATTTTAAAAGTTTCATGTATGTTCATTGCTATTCTCGGCGTATACGAGCAGGGTGCCTGGGTAGGGCACGATCGCGAGCCGGGTCGGGTCGAGAAAAAAGTGGTATCAGAGCAGTTAGTCCTCGGAAAGTGTCTACAGACCGTGTCTAGTAGAGTCTTGATTATCGGTGTGTTGTGCACCACATCTATAATCAGGAGGCTGCAGGACATTTAGGATTGATTTCCATTCTTCTCACTCTGAGATCGTGCGATAGAGCTGTGTTGTTAGGGTCGTCTCTCCCTAACGAGTTATGTTGATTGCAGCTACGAGGAAGGCAGCAGTGACCCAGAAAGGACTAAGTGGATTGCGTATCCAGGTTGGTAATGATATTAGTATAGTTGGTATTGTGACATATATCTATACGGAGTTATGTACGAGGGTCAGACGCGTGTTGCCTAGAATGATTTTAGATTACCAGGAATTGGTAAAGACTAACTAGATACCGGGAAGGTATGGAATAGTTAATGAATTCTCGCCAAGATCTTATGTTTTATTTGAGATAATTGGGAAAGGATGAGCTTTCTGATAGGGTAGTGAACCCTTAAGAAGCCATGTTAAGGAACCTAACGGAATGTCATGTTAATAGATTAAGCTGCGTAGTAGGCTTAAGAGAATTGTACGGATGAGGTCCGCATAGAGTGAGTAATGGGTGTTGTGATGGAGACAACATGGTTTTGGTTTTATGAGAAGTTTTGTACCCGTTTATTGGGGGTGGTAAGGTAGGCTTGGGCATGGAAGTGCGAGCCTAAGAATATTGATTCTTCTAGAGACCTTAGGTATATAAGGCTTCCTCTGGCAATAAGATTTTAAGTCAGACCAAGGATAAGAGTTAAGTGCGACGCTGAGTCGGGTGGAGGACCTGTTGCGGGTCTCCCCATGGCCTGGAATGGAGTGGGATCAGTTGGTAGTAGTTCCTCTACGTGACAGGGTCACGAGGGCGCAAGGCCAAAGTCTAGTTAGTTGTTTCTGAGTTCGTGGACACGTTCCCAGTTTCAGGCCGTGGCCGGAAATGGCGTATATTGTTTTATAGAATGACTCCAAAGATTTGAGGCGAGAATTGATATGGAAGTTATGTATGTATGTTAGAAGGAGTTGGAAATGCGAAAGGTAATCTCTTTTGGGCTAGTGATGGACAGTTATGCGTGTGCGAGGTATTAGGGCCATGTGTGGCATTGTTGGTATGTCGGGATTGTGACAGGAAACTATGTCGGTAATTTTAAGTTTGACTCCGAAAGAACATTCAAGGATGAATGTTTCTAAGGGGGGAAGAATGTTACACCCCGTGTGTACAGGACGTGTTTTAAGAACGTACGTAAGAACTCACAAGTGTTAAGAATTGAGACTTGTAAAAATTTATCAGAAATTTTGGGAATTGTCGGAAAAATGAATTATTATGACGAATGGGAGGCGGCGTGTCACCCCCCTTAGTATGCCTTGGTCGAATTGGGCATGTCCCTAATGGTCATTTACCATAAGTCTTGGATGAACAAGTCTTGCCATGTAGTGAGCTTGACAATATTGACCAAGTCAATGGGTCCACTTTTGTTACACCCCATATGTCCAGGACATGTATAAGATAATGTACGTAAGGAATCAAGACTTGGAATTAGTCCGAAAGGAAGAATTGTTTTTCCGACGGAAAATCTTCCGAACGTCGGAAAGGAAAAATGTTCGTTGTTGAGAATTGGATTCTCAAAATGTATTATTTGAAGAATATGGAACTTATTAATATTATGGAAATCTATTTTTTTACGGATTTGGTCACGTGGGGCCCACCCGAGGAATTTTACGTTTTGCGGGGCCCACGAGGGTTACGGAATTTTGTGGACGAATGAGAGGGCGACACGTGGCACTCCCGTGTGGTGTTGGACGAAATTAGTAAGGGTTTTATGGTCATTTGGCCAATGTTAGGATGACCAAGTCTTGCTAATAATAGAGCTTGATATTGTTGACTAAGTCCAAGGGACACTTGGCTTGATCTCTTCCCTCCAATTTTAACAAGTGTTATTATCTAAGCCATCCAATGTGTTATATATTCTCTACACTAGTGCAAGACTAGTCTTAAACACTTAGAAAAAATTTCACACCACTTTGTTCTTCAAGTGTGCTCTCGTTCAAGCACTTTGCACACAAAAAATTTGTAGTTTTGTTCCTTTGTCCACAAGACTTTAAACCAAGGTTCCTAAGAGTGTTGTAAGGATATCTCAATAGAAAGATTTGGAAAAACGCATTTTCACGTTAGTCATGGCGGAAACCGAAGGAGTTCTTCAACTTTGAAGTTGAAACTTGAAGATGGGTTCTTCATAGGCCTCTAAGGAGTGCTTGGGCGGATTGGAACCTAAGGAAAGGAGCTAAGAATTGCTAAGGCGACTTTGAATCTTGGAAATTTTAAAGGCTTGGAAAGGTATAAATTTTGTCGTTTTAGCAATTAAGTTTACTTATTGATTGTAGCTATGGTTATTAGCAAGCATGAGTTATATATTATGTAGTTGGATTTGTGTTTTGGCTATTGGAACCCTAAATCTGAAAACTAGCATGTTAGCCCTAAGATTTCAATTCAAGTCGATTATTAGTAAAGTCGTCACATGTTGTAAAAAGAAGGAAATTGTAGTTGTTGAAGTGGTTTATAACTATATAACATGTTAGACCTTAGAACTTGGATTTGGAAAAGGATTGCAAAGGACTTAGTGTTATTATTCATGTTGGTAGAGAATGGCTAGCTTATGGGGCTATTTAGTATGAATTATGGCGGAATTTTACACGTATTGTAAGGCGTGTAATCCCCTTTGTTTGGTTGTTTTTGGAGCCTTAAAGGTGGCGTGTTGGTTATTGTATTCGACCTTGAAAAGGTGGCAAAGTGAGTAGAAACAAAGGAGGTCTTGCCCGATTTTCCGTAGAATTAGAGGCAGTATACTTAGTATTATTCTCGTTAGAGACTAGAAGTTGATAGTCTTGTTGTGAACATTATAGGTTGACACTTCTACGTGCAGCGTATTCGGCAGCTTGTGGATTTAGCGAAAGGTATGTGAACTATCTCCTCTTCTAGCATGATTCCTTAAGATAAAGAAAGTAAGTTCTACTCCTTAAATGATCCATTCCTTGGTTGTATTTGGATTGCCTAAAATAGAATTCGATTCTATGTACTCATGATTGTACTTTGATGTTTAAATTGTAAGTTGTATAATCCATTTCCTTAGTGAAGTTTGGATTCTTAAAAAGTGAAAGTATTTTACTTAAAGTGCATGTAGTCTTGAAAAGGAAGTGGTTCCCAAACCTTTTGGCTAGTGCCTTAGTTCCAAAACCTAAGGGTTGTTGTAATGACTTTAGGGGAGTTAAAGGAGTGATTTACTTAATTGTTTTAAGAGAGGAGAAATGACATGATTTAAGAGAAGTAACTTGTTTTAAAGGTGTGAGTTACTTGAGGTTTAAAAGTAGAAGAAACTTGTTTTCTAAATATTAAGAGACTCGAAGTATTTTGAAAGTTAAGAGACTCGATTTGAAAGTTTGTGATACTTGGTTTTAAGTATAAGTCTCTTAGTTATAAAAAGAATGAAATTGTCTAAAAACCATAAAGGGTTATAACGGCTTTATGGGAAGTTGGTTATAACGGCTTTATGGAAGGTTTAGAAAGTTGTCTATTTTGATTAATGTGCATAAGTTTCCTAGATTGTAAAAATTTGAAGTTACTTGGTTTCAAGCTTTGAAATGAGTTTCTAAAAGTATAGTAACTTACTTTGAAAAATAGACACACCTTGATACTACGGGTGTTAGTATCTTGGGGTATTACACAAACAGGAGTCTCTTGAAAAGAATGTACGTACGTAGTACTTTGGCTTGATAAATTGAGAATTTGTCTAATTGTGCCTTGATAAGTACTTTGGCTTGTTAAATGAGAATAATTCTATGTGATGCCTTGATAAGTACTTTGGCTTGTTAAATGAGAATTATTCTAAGTGTGCCTTGATTAGTACTTTGGCTTGATAAATTGAGAATTTGTCTAATTGTGCCTTGATAAGTACTTTGGCTTGTTAAATGAGAATAATTCTATGTGATGCCTTGATAAGTACTTTGGCTTGTTAAATGAGAATTATTCTAAGTGTGCCTTGATTAGTACTTTGGCTTGATAAATTGAGAATTTGTCTAATTGTGCCTTGATAAGTACTTTGGCTTGTTAAATGAGAATTATTCTAATTGTGCCTTGATAAGTACTTTGGCTTGTTAAATGAGAATAATTCTATGTGATGCCTTGATTAGTACTTTGGCTTGATAAATTGAGAATTTGTCTAAGTGTGCCTTGATTAGTACTTTGGCTTGATAAATTGAGAATTTGTCCATTTGTGCCTTAGTAAGTACTTTGGCTTGTTAAATGAGAATTATTCTATGTGTGCCTTGATAAGTACCTTGGCTTGATTAATTGAGAATTTCCTATGTGTCTTTGGCGATAGCCTTTGAGTGCAAGGATTATGTTTTATTAAGTTGCGCGACTCTCGGTTGGAGAATTCGGTTGTCTTGTTATAAGTTACTTGGGCGTCTGAAGCGGTGATGTGGGATTCCACGGGTATGCTTAGATTATTTGTAGTACTTAGGTTAAATTCGGATTTTTATAGAAGACATGGTAGTGCTTCTGTTTTGTTTGATGTCAGTCGAGATAGGGTAAGAGTATAAGTGAGGGTAAACCCCAAGATGCTATACAACCTTCTCGGTAAGAGTATAAGTGAGGGTAAACCCCAGACATTATACCCACTGCTTGTTTTGTTTGATGGTCGGTTGAGATAGGGTAAGAGTATAAGTGAGGGTAAACCCCAGATGCTTTACCACCTTCTCCGGGAGTAGAGTATAAGTGAGGGGTAAACCCCCAAGATGCTATACCACCTGCTTTACCTCCTTCTCCAGGGTAAGAGTATAAGTGAGGGGTAAACCCCCAAGACGCTATACCACCGGTGGGACTTGGTGTTCATGTATGCCTATTGGTGTTATATTATATCACGGATCAAGCGGTGAGGAAGGATTCCACGGGCATGATTGATATTATGGGCGTGAGACCCATGGTTATACTTTAGAAATGACTTGAGGGCATGCGTCCCTGACTTGTTATGACTGCTTATGTGTTGTGCACTGTAGGTTGGCTATCATACATGTCTCCTGTTTTGTTTAGACTATTATGATTTCATTACGATTTCATTGTTTCACATACTTGGTACATTCTTCGTCTTGACCTCCTTGAGGCTGCGTTCATCCGCATGAGTTTAGGTACGCATTTGGTGATCGGCAGTGTAGGACCTGCTCGAGTTTTGGATAGCTCCTACGTTGGGAGTTTATCTTTTGGTATGAGTTCTTCGATGCAGCTTTTGTGCGATCATTAGATGCAGCGGGGCCTTGTCCGTCATAGTTGATATAACTCTTAAGTGCTGTATTCATGTGTGGGATTGGACTCGTATGCGGTGTAGTGTATTTCGTTATGTATATTATATGGCGGCACAGTCGGCTTTGCCGCGCACGCACGATTGGTTTTATAGGAAAAAAAAGAGGTGTTATTTAATTTCCATGATTTACTTAGTTGGTAAGGTAGAAGGGTGCCCGGGTAGGGCACGATCACGGGCAGGGGTTGGTCGTGTGAGTGGTATCGAGCGATCGGTCCTCGGAATGTCTGACCGTGTCTAGTAGAGTCTTGATTATCGGTGTGTTGCGCGCCACACCCATAAGCGAGGCTACATGACATTTAGGAGTTGGGTTCTATTCTTCTCACTCTAGATCGTGCCACTAGAGGCGTGTTAGTAAGATAATTCCTCTCGGCGTAATTTTGTGTTCTGATTATGCCTCCCGGGAGGCAACAGCGCCCTTGAAGGGCAAAGGAGTAGCGAGGCTACTAGTCGGACTCGAAGAGTTGATAGGGCTTGTCGCGAGGTATACCAGATGTTGTACCACGATCGGCGAGTTCCTGCGCGAGTTTTGAGACCACGACACGAGCCTGATTTCTCGATTAGGGAAGACTTTAGGGTCATGAAGGAAGTCATTATGTTATTGACCAAGATAGCGGTGCTCTGATTTCCTCAGCGAGGAGGTTATTCGGCGATCTGAGCAGGTGTCACGAGGGTAGAGGGCAGCGGAGATCTGCGTAAGAGGCTAGGCGGTTGGTTATCGGTGAGTTTTGGACGAGCTGCCGGCCGAGTGAGATATCGTCGACCTACCCGGTACATACCCCGCGGCTCACGGTGGGAGATTTGATCCCACAAGGTATTTAGGAGCGGTCAGAGCTCCAGGTCGAGTGCTCAAAGGGCGAGGATTTTCTCGATCGAGGCCACTTATTCCTCGGTGTTTCCATTGTAGTAAGCGTCGTTTGAAATGCCGTCTTGGCACAGTGTTTGTTATTATTGTGGCCGTCGGGCCATATCGAGGTATGTCCTTTTAGAAGGGCACCGGTGAGGTGGCTCGACTATGAGGCGATGGTTGGTTCCACTTTCCTCGCGGTATGCGTTCCCGAGCGGTGTTTAGATGTTAGCGGTAGTGGTAGAAGTCGAGTGAAGTTTATAGTTCGGCGGTCCTTGAACCGCATAGATGACGCGACTCTTGGGCGAGGATCGGGAGGTGACATCGCGCGGGGTTCTGGTATATTTCGATTCTTTTGAATCATACGTGTGTTGATAGATTGATTTTACCCTAGCGTATATGTTTTCCCTTTGTTGCTAGAGTTGTAAAGTGATAGTACCCCAGAGGTAGAGATACTTTGATTAGTAAAGTGAAAAGTTAAGAATGTTGACAGGAATGATAAGTGAACTGAGACTATAGTTGTGTAGAGTTCACAAGTAGTAATTACCCCGTAACAGTGTGAGACCGATAGGGAAGGATGTACAGTAGAAATACTTTGGCTTATGTGACGAACCTCTAGTGAATGGGAGGATAGGGTGAGAAGTACCTTGAGATAAGAGAGAGATTTATTTCAGACTAAGAATGAGAAGTTAAGGGTGACGATGAGTCGGGTTATGGACTCATTTCGGGTCAGCCGGTAGTGTGGAATCGGGTGATGTCAGTTAGAAATGGTCCCGCTATGTGATAGGGTCACGAGGGTGCTAGGCCCAAGTCTAGTTGATCGTTGTACAAGTTCGCGGATGTGTTCCACTGGAACTAGATCGTAAGGATCGAGAAGAACCTTAACGGGAATGTAAGTAACTATATGGCCAAGTTTGGGTAGTGACTCCAAGGATTGGAGAAGAGAAACAAAATTTGAGATTTTGTACGTGTACTAGATGAGTTTGAAAGTACGAGAAAGTATGACAAGTAAGGAAAGAAAGGAACCTCTAAGGATCCGTGTTTGGGAAAACAGTAACCTTGAGATTTGTGAGAAGGGACCACGTCTGGAAGGTCCATTATTATGTTCACATATGTTTTGTGGTGTCCATGTGTGACATCGTTAGTCTTGTGCATGTTTTGATTGATAGTTATAGTATAGAGTTTATCTGGAGTTTGTATAGCTTGGCAATCGACTAAGAACATTCGAGGGCGAATGTTTCTAAGGGGAAAAATGTTACACCGTATGTCCGTGGACATGTATAAGATAATGTCGTAAGGAATCAAGACTTGGAATTAGTCAGAAAGGAAGAATTGTTTTTCGACGGAAAATCTTAGAAACGTCGGAAAGGAAAAATGTTCGTTGTTGAGAATTGGATTCTCAAAATGTATTATTTGAAGAATATGGAACTTATTAATATTATGGAAATCTATTTTTCTGGATTTGGTCACGTGGGGCCACGAGAATTTTACGTTTTGCGGGGCCACGAGGTTACGGAATTTTGTGGACGAATGAGAGGGCGACACGTGGCACTCCCACATGTGGTGTTGGACGAAATTAGTAAGGGGTATTATGGTCATTTGGCCAATGTTAGGATGACCAAGTCTTGCTAATAATAGAGCTTGATATTGTTGACTAAGTCGAGGACACTTGGCTTGATCTCTTCCTCCAATTTTAACAAGTGTTATTATCTAAGCCATCCAATGTGTTATATATTCTCTACACTAGTGCAAGACTAGTCTTAAACACTTAGAAAAAATTTCACACCACTTTGTTCTTCAAGTGTGCTCTCGGGTTCAAGCACTTTGCACACAAAAAAATTTGTAGTTTTGTTCCTTTGTCCACAAGACTTTAAACCAAGGTTCCTAAGAGTGTTGTAAGGATATCTCAATAGAAAGATTTGGAAAAAGCGCATTTTCACGTTAGTCATGAGGCGGAAAGCAGAAGGATTTCTTCAACTTTGAAGTTGAAACTTGAAGATGGGTTCTTCATAGGCCTCTAGGAGTGCTTGAGCGGATTGGAACCTAAGGAAAGGAGCTAAGAATTGCTAAGGCGACTTTGAATCTTGGAAATTTTAAAGGCTTGGAAAGGTATAAATTTTGTCGTTTTAGCAATTAAGTTTACTTATTGATTGTAGCTATGGTTATTAGCAAGCATGAGTTATATATTATGTAGTTGGATTTGTGTTTTGGCTATTGGAACCCTAAATCCGAAAACTAGCATGTTAGCCCTAAGATTTCAATTCAAGTCGATTATTAGTAAAGTCGTCGCATGCTGTAAAAAGAAGGAAATTGTAGTTGTTGAAGTGGTTTATAACTATATAACATGTTAGACCTTAGAACTTGGATTTGGAAAAGGATTGCAAAGGACTTAGTGTTATTATTCATGTTGGCCGAGAATGGCTAGCTTATGGGGCTATTTCGTATGAATTATGGGGCGGAATTTTACACGTATTGTAAGGCGTGTAATCCCCTGTTTGGTTGTTTTTGGAGCCTTAAAGGTGGCGTGTTGGTTATTGTATTCGACCTTGAAAAGGTGGCAAAGTGAGTAGAAACAAAGGAGGTCTTTGCCCGATTTTCCGTAGAATTAGAGACGTATACTTAGTATTATTCTCGTTAGAGACTAGAAGTTGATAGTCTTGTTGTGAACATTATAGGTTGACACTTCTACGTACGGCGTATTCGGCTTAGCTTGTGGATTTAGCGAAAGGTATGTGAACTATCTCTCTTCTAGCATGATTCCTTAAGATAAAGAAAGTAAGTTCTACTCTTTAAATGATCCATTCCTTGGTTGTATTTGGATTGCCTAAAATAGAATTAGTTCTATGTACTCCTTGATTGTACTTTGATGTTTAAATTGTAAGTTGTATAATCCATTTCCTTAGTGAAGTTTGGATTCTTAAAAGTGAAAGTATTTTACTTAAAGTGCATGTAGTCTTGAAAAGGAAGTGGTTCCCAAACCTTTTGGCTAGTGCCTTAGTTCCAAAACCTAAGGGTTGTTGTAATGACTTTAGGGGAGTTAAAGGAGTGATTTACTTAATTGTTTTAAGAGGAGAAATGACATGATTTAAGAGAAGTAACTTGTTTTAAAGGTGTGAGTTACTTGAGGTTTAAAAGTAGAAGAAACTTGTTTTCTAAATATTAAGAGACTCGAAGTATTTTGAAAGTTAAGAGACTCGATTTGAAAGTTTGTGATACTTGGTTTTAAGTATAAGTCTCTTAGTTATAAAAAGAATGAAATTGTCTAAAAACCATAAAGGGTTATAACGACTTTATGGGAAGTTGGTTATAACGGCTTTATGGAAGGTTTAGAAAGTTGTCTATTTTGATTAATGTGCATAAGTTTCCTAGATTGTAAAAATTTGAAGTTACTTGGTTTCAAGCTTTGAAATGAGTTTCTAAAAGTATAGTAACTTACTTTGAAAAATAGACACACCTTGATACTACGGGTGTTAGTATCTTGGGGTATTACACAAAAAGGAGTCTCTTGAAAAGAATGTACGTACGTAGTACTTTGGCTTGATAAATTGAGAATTTGTCTAATTGTGCCTTGATAAGTACTTTGGCTTGTTAAATGAGAATAATTCTATGTGATGCCTTGATAAGTACTTTGGCTTGTTAAATGAGAATTATTCTAAGTGTGCCTTGATTAGTACTTTGGCTTGATAAATTGAGAATTTGTCTAATTGTGCCTTGATAAGTACTTTGGCTTGTTAAATGAGAATAATTCTATGTGATGCCTTGATAAGTACTTTGGCTTGTTAAATGAGAATTATTCTAAGTGTGCCTTGATTAGTACTTTGGCTTGATAAATTGAGAATTTGTCTAATTGTGTCTTGATAAGTACTTTGGCTTGTTAAATGAGAATTATTCTAATTGTGCCTTGATAAGTACTTTGGCTTGTTAAATGAGAATAATTCTATGTGATGCCTTGATTAGTACTTTGGCTTGATAAATTGAGAATTTGTCTAAGTGTGCCTTGATTAGTACTTTGGCTTGATAAATTGAGAATTTGTCCATTTGTGCCTTGGTAAGTACTTTGGCTTGTTAAATGAGAATTATTCTATGTGTGCCTTGATAAGTACCTTGGCTTGATTAATTGAGAATTTCCTATGTGTGCTGGCGATAGCCTTTGAGTGCAAGGATTATGTTTTATTAAGTTACCGCGACTCTCGGTTGGAGAATTCGGTTGTCTTGTTATAAGTTACTTGGGCGTCTGAAGCGGTGATGTGGGATTCCACGGGTATCTTAGATTATTTGTAGTACTTGGGTTAAATTCGGATTTTTATAGAAGACATGGTAGTGTACATTTTTGTTTGTGGCAGTCGAGATAGGGTAAGAGTATAAGTGAGGGGTAAACCCCCAAGATGCTATACAACCTTCTCCAGGGTAAGAGTATAAGTGAGGGGTAAACCCCCAAGACATTATACCCCCTGCTTGTTTTGTTTGATGGTCGGTTGAGATAGGGTAAGAGTATAAGTGAGGGGTAAACCCCCAAGATGCTTTACCACCTTCTCCAGGGTAAGAGTATAAGTGAGGATAAACCCCAAGATCTTTATACCACCTGCTTTACCTCCTTCTCCAGGGTAAGAGTATAAGTGAGGGGTAAACCCCCAAGACGCTATACCACCGGTGGGACTTGGTGTTCATGTATGCCTATTGGTGTTATATTATATCACGGACTGCCGACAGTGAGGAAGGATTCCACGGGCATGATTGATATTATGGGCGTGAGACCCATGGTTATACTTTAGAAATGACTTGAGGGCATGCGTCCCTGACTTGTTATGACTGCTTATGTGTTGTGCACTGTAGGTTGGCTATCATACATGTCTCCTGTTTTGTTTAGACTATTATGATTTCATTACAGTACTTACTGTTTCACATACTTGGTACATTCTTCGTACTGACCTCGCCGGGCTGCGTTAAATCTGCAGTTTAGGTCGCAATTTGGTGATCGGCAGTGTAGGACCTGCTCGGAGTTTTGGATAGCTCCTTACATTCGGAGTTTATCTTTTTGGTATGAGTTCTTTCGATGTGCTTTTATGCGATCGTAGATGCGGCGGGGCCTTGTCCGTCATAGTTGATATAACTCTTGAAGTGCTGTATTCATGTGTGGGATTGGACTCATGTACGGTGTAGTGTATTTCGTTATGTATATTATATGGCAGCCTGGTCGGCTTTGCCCTTGCACGTACGATTGGTTTTATAGGAAAAAAAAAGAGAGGTGTTATTTAATTTCCGCAGTTTACTTAGTTGTTAAGGTAGAAGGTGCGGGTAGGGCTGATCCACTTGCCCGGGTTGGTCGTGACAACTTTAGTCTTGATATTTGTTAAGACCTCATCCAAGCCTCACATTTGTATGAATCTTGACCCTCCATGTCCCTTTATAATACTAGTAGTAGTAGCAAGACTTTGTCCAAACACTTAGAAAAATATTACAACACTTAGAGAAGGGGGGGGAAGCTCTCGGCTTTAGTGAGCTCAAGGAGGAAAATTTTCGTTGATTGTTCTTTAAGCTCCAAACTTTAACCCAAGGTTCATGAGTGTTATGTAAGTGTATCTCAATAGAAAAATTCGGAAAAGATAGTTCTCGGGTTAGTCGCAGTAAAAACCTAATGGTCTTTCTAGGTTTTGGATTGAAAGTTGAAGGAAAGTTGTTGGTGTTGTTCTAAGGGTCTCAACAAGCGGATTGAAGTGTCTTGAAGAGGTTCTAAACTACTAAGGAGCGACTTTGCATTTGGAAGTTAGATTGAGATTCGTGGAGGTATAATCTTGTTCTCTTTAAGTGTTACAAGATTATGTATTTGTTGTTAGCCTTACATTTTACTAGCATGAAGTATATGTGTTGAAGTTTTATAAGTATTATGGATTGTAGTAGCCTAAATCCGAAATGACATGTAAGCCATGATTAAGTTGGATTACAATTTAATCGTTGTTAGAATCGTCGCATGTAATTGACTTATAGATTATGGTTGTTTTAATCAAATGCGACTTGATATCATGTGAGGCTACCAATTTGGATTGAAATGGAAATTGGATAAGAATTGGTATTGTTGTATTCATTATGGCCGAAAATTGGACTAGTAGTTTGTTAGTCATTTGTATTGGACTACCGCTATATTGTGGTGAGCCATTGGGGTGTATGGTTATTTATTTGTATTGTACTACCTTATAGATTGTGTGAGCCAATTGGGGCTGTTTGGTTATTGTATTCGGCCTTGAAAAAGGTGGCAAAGTTAGTAAAAACAAAGGAGGTGCTGTCCGATTTTCCGTAGAATTTAGTGACTTGGCACTTGGGATATTCTACGTTTAAAGTAAGAGGTTAATGGACGTATTGTGGCCATGATAGGTTGAAGTACTAAGTCTAGCGTATCCTACTTGAAGAATGGAATAGCTCAAGGTTGAAGTACTTTGGAGCATTTTGCTACTTGTCGACAATCGTCGCGAGGTATGTGAACCTCTACTTTCTTTGGCATGATCCTACGTATGAAATATCCATGTGATAGTATTTCAAGATTCCTTCTACTCTTAGAAGTTAAGAAGTATTTACATTGTTGAATCTAAGTTAAGAGTATGTTTAAATTGTCCTAAGTCCTTACTAGGTCTTATGGGAGGCGTTGGTAAGGATGGTTAGGAAATTATGAGATTTGATTTAAGGGCTATGTATCTTGATTTATTTAAAGTAAGTATGTAAGTTGATTTTTTATGTTTGAAAATGACTTGAATTTATATGTGAAAAGGGGATTGGTTTTAAAAGTGTAGATGACATGATTTTACAAGTATAAGTAAGCGGACTTTAAAGAATGTATGTTATGAAGTTTTAAGACTATGAACTTTGATTTTCTTTAAAGGATTATGAAACTTTATTTTTCAAGTTATGGGACTTGATTTCTAAAGTATAAGCGACATGATTTGAAAGAGTGTATGCTACGAGGTGTTAAGGCTATAAGCCTTGATTTTATAAGTGGAAATGACTTAATTTTACAAAGTATGGCTTCTTAATTTATTTCAATAGATAAGAAGATGGCTTCCAAAAGAGTATGTGACTTGAGCTTTAAAAAGAAAGGAGTTCTATGATTCTTTTAAGTATGTATGTACGTAGTATTTTGGATCTAGTTTTCCTAATGTTGTAAGAATAAAAGTGTCTTAAGTTCTCTAAAATGAAAGGTTGTTATAATAGCTTTATGGGAAGTTGTTATGACGACTTAAGAAGAAGTGAAAAGATGGTTTGAAAATGTTATGTAAGGAAAATCACACCGAGCCTACGAATAGGCGAATTACGTTATGAAATACAGGAGCCTACGAATAGGCGGATTACGTTATGAAATACACCGAGCCTACAAATAGGCGGATTACGTTATGAAATACACCGAGCCTACGAATAGGCGGATTACGTTATGAAATACACCGAGCCTACAAATAGGCGGATTACGTTATGAGATACACCGAGCCTACACATAGCCGGATTACGCCATATTACCCCGAGCCTACACATAGGCGGGTTATGTCATCTTACACCGAGCTCGCGGCGGGCGGATTATGCTACATGATTCCACGATGCACCGAGCCCCACAGCGGGCGGATTATGTTATATGATTCCACAAGACACCGAGCCACAGCGGGCGGATTATGTTATATGATTCCACAAGACACCGAGCCCACAGCGGGCGGATTATGTTATATGATTCCACAAGACACCGAGCCCCAAAGCGGGCGGATTATGTCACATGATTCATCAAGATAATCGTGTCCGCAACGGGCCGGATTATGTTATGTAAGATATGTAAGTTATGTGAAAAAGACTGGATTAAACTCTTAAGTAAGTATGTAAGAATATGTTGTTAAATCTTATCGAAAGAAGGAAAGGAACGGTAAATATATGATTGGTTTCAGGAGTTAAAAGGACATTCTTTTATACAGATATGATTTGGTTATTGCATTTTATTTCTGTTCCATATTAAATTTTGTTGTCTTGACCCCGCCGAAGTTGCGTTCATGCCCGCAGGTGTTAGGTACACATGTTGGTGATCCTTGCTTTTAGGATCTCTGTTCAGTTTTGGAAAGAAGCTCCTTTCACTCCGGAGGCTTATCTTTTGGTACGGTTTCCCTGATGTGGTAGACTTATGTACATTCAGGGGTATGGCGGGCCCTGTCACTTGTGATTGTAATTCCTAGAGGTCTGTAGTCACATGTTGTGGGTCGGTTTATAAAAAGAAAGGGATGTAGCTGCTGTTGTTATGTATATGTTTATGTGTCCAGGAAGGTAGCCTTATCGGCTTTCGTGGTTTAATTTCTCGTTATTTTATTTTAAAAGTTTCATGTATGTTCTGTTGCTATTCTCGACGTATACAGGCAGGTGCCCGGGTAGGGCACGATCGCGAGCTTGGTCGGGTCGTGACAATCGGCTTCGGTCCCGCATCATTTGAAAATCATAAAAAGAATCCATATTTTGCATCACGAACTACGTCTTGACATGATTCCCTCAGCGGGATACGTAGGCGGCCACATCGGCTTCGGTCCCACATCATTTTAAAATCATAAAAAAAATCCTTATTTTGCATCACGAACTACGTCTTGACCTGATTCCCTCAGCGGGATAAGTAGGCGGCCACATCGGCTTCGGTCCCGCATCATTTTGAAATCATAAAAAAAAAATCTTATTTTGCAGCATGAACTACGTCTTGACCTGATTTCCTCTGCGGGATACGTAGGCGGCCACATCGGCTTCAGTCCCACATCAGTTTAAAATCATAAAAAAAATCTTTATTTTGCATCACGAACTACGCTCTGACCTGATTCCCTCGGCGGGATACGTAGACAGCCATATCGGCTTCGGTCACTCCATTAGAAATATTTCTTCCTTATTTTGTACTGGACTCGATTTTGTCCATATTCTCGCATTAGCTTTACATTCATGATAAAAAAAAAATTGCTTACCTGATCGGCTTGATAGCGTCAATATTCGACCTTACACAGTTGAAAGTTCAACATCTTCATTACCAGAAACTGGGACATTTTAAGGATTCACTGCAAGAAAATGGCAATAGACAAAAAAAAAAAAAACAGGCCAACTAGTTCTTCAGTTTAAACCAAACCAAGAATGCAAGCGTCAAGAGCCAAAGCTACAAAGTCGACGCTAATCAACCACTCCTTTCCTAAAACTCACAAGTTTTCTTTGAGTGCAGGATCTTCATATCAGCAAAGGCAGGAGCACAACAATAAGCCCATGCGGGTTACAAACACACAACGTCTATGCAATGACGTTATCTCAACCCAGACCGGTCACAAAGCAGGTACGCCCATAAACCAACGCATTTCATAAAAGTCTATGCAACGGCTTCATCCATGTTTCGTCTATGCAATGACGAGCATTTTTATCGCGTCTATGCAACGACGTCATTTCATCAAAGCCTATGCAATGGCTTCATCCATGTTTCGTCTATGCAACGACGAACATCTGCATCACGTCTATGCAACGACGTCATATCATATAAGCCTATGCAACGGCTTCATCTATGTTTCGTCTATGCAATGACGAGCATCTGCATCGCGTCTATGCAAAGACGTCATTTCATATAAGCCTATGCAACGGCTTCATCCATGTTTCGTCTATGCAACGATGAGCATCTGCATTGCGTCCGAAAACGACGCCCTTTCATATAAGCCTATGCAACGACTTCATCTATGTTCGTCTATGCAACGACGAACATCTGCATCGCGTCTATGCAACGACGTCATTTCATCAAAACCTATGCAACGACTTCATCCATGTTTCGTCTATGCAACGACGAACATCTGCATCACGTCTATGCAACGACGTCATTTCATATAAGCCTATGCAACGACTTCATCTATGTTTCGTCTATGCAATGACGAGCATCTGCATCGCGTCTATGCAACGACACCATTTCATATAAGCCTATGCAACGGCTTCATCCATGTTTCGTCTATGCAACGACGAGCATCTGCATTGCGTCCGAAAACGACGCCCTTTCTTATAAGCCTATGCAACGACTTCATCTATGTTCGTCTATGCAACGACGAACATCTGCATCGCGTCTATGCAACGACGCATTTCATCTAAGTCTATGCAACGACTTCATCCATGCTTCGTCTATGCAACAACGAACATCTGCATCGCGTCTATGCAACGACGTCATTTCATCAAAGCCTATGCAACGACTTCATCTATGTTTCGTCTATGCAACGACGAACATCTGCAACACGTCTATGCAACGACGTCATTCCATCAAAGCCTATGCAACAGCTTCATCTATGTTTCGTCTATGCAACGACGATCATCTGCATCGCGTCTATGCAATGACGCCATCAACATCTACAAACACCATGTCTTTTCCAGCACCACATCACCTGCAACTCAGTGTCAATCATACTTCGACACTGGGACGAATTTTGAATCGGCGTCTGCCTGCTTTAATTTTTTAACATCGCAGCAACCCAGTGTCCTCATAATTCGACACTGGGACCTTTTTTAAATCTGCGTCAGTTTTGTTTTTATTTTTCACATCGCAATAACCCAGTGTCATCATGATTTGACACTGGGACAATTTTGGGTCTGCATCATCCCTATTTTTGAGTTTCTAATTTAAAAACAGGACAAAATTGGCTACAAGTCAACATCTTTGTCCGAAGACTCTTCCATCATCTCCGTACAAAGAGGGACATGCTGTTGACAGTCAATTTTGACCCGTTTTTCGTATATTTGTTGCAATTTTATGTGTTTTAAGACACCGCATTTTAATCATCATTTTTTACATTTTTTACATAATATTCTATGTTTATTTTTTCACAAAATGCATTGCATCTTTTTATTTTAAATTAAACATTATGTCTTTGTTAATATTATGTTTCTATTATTATTACACAGCCGTTTATTTTAATAATATTTGTATTTTTTTAAATAATTAATTGGCACCGCGTTTTTACTTTTAATCAGGCGTTAAAGATTTCTTAAATATTGCATTTTAGTATTATTGCGTCGGCATTTGCAATTTAATAATTTTGCATCCTTTTAAATAATTTTTTCTTTTAAATAATTAAACCGCCTTGCATTTTGTCAAACCAGTCCAGTCCAAGACACAATTTGAATCAGTCCAATCCAACACTATTTTCATCCAAACATCATATTTTTATTCCCCCCCCCCCCAAAACAATACCACACTTTTATTTCCCTCCAAAACATAATCCTAAACCTAAAATATCTACCCTATAAGTAAAACATTACACTCCCACTTTCCCCCCAACAAAAATCAGCCCCTATTACCCAGCTGCACAAGACACCATTATCAGCAGCCCCTTTGTCTCCCTCACCTCACTCCCTCTCCTCTTCCAAAAAATCGCCGCCGCCACCGGATCTCCGGCGAACTCCACCAACACAAAACTCACCCCCTCTCCCATTTTAATCATCTCCCTCACCCTCTCCCCTCTCACCTCTTCCGTATCACTCTCCTCTCCCCATCTGCCCTCACCCTTGCCCTCTCCCTCACCATACCAACCCACTGTCACACACACACTACTACAACCCTACGCACCCACAACTCCGTCGACCTTACCTCGCTGTGACCGACGAAGCACTGTCACGCCATTAACTCCGGCGAAGTCACGCCGCCGGAGTTTGAACTCTTCCCCATCATCGCTGACTATCGTCATTCCCGTCGCTGGAACTCCCCATTCCCGTTAACCAGCGAACCATCATATCACTGCCTCCGTTCCGCCACTGTTAGCGTCGGTGAACAGCAATGGCGGCGTTGCTCCGACGATCTCGCCGTTGTAGTGATGTCGCTGTACCGTACGCTATTACTCGCTCTTAATCTTTATTATTATTACGTGTGTGGTGGATTGATTTGGTTTCTTTTCCTGTTGTTGGGTATGTAGTTCTTGACAGATTGGTTTTGGATCTATTATGTATAGTTGCCATGGGACTGATTTTGATTCTTTTCTTCCGTGACATTCGAATTCCGTTGTTTGTTGTTCTTTGGGGTGATTTTGTGAGTTTGATTCTTTCCGGTTATGCGCATTGATCGCTGCTCGCTGCCCGCCGTTTGTTTCTATTTTCGTTATTATTATGTATGTTGGTTTGGACTGATTTTCTGATTATTGGCATTTTTGCCATTTATCTGAGTTTGCACTATTTTTTGTGTTGCTTTGGCAGCGTTCTGGTTTTCCGGTGTCCTGCGGCGGGTTCACTGTTTCATTGTTTTGCTTTTGTTTTGGCTGGTTTCGGGACCGATTTGGAACAATTTGGCCCTTTGATTCATTTTAAACTGATTAAGGACAAATGCTACTGTTTTCATGATGTGTCGGGCAGATTTTGACGATTTTGCCCCTCTTATTTTTATTAAACTAATTTTGAACATGTTGCCACACTTGTTGATATTTTACTGATTTTTGAACAAGATGCTACACTTGTTTGGCCGATGAAGGAATTTCCGTCTGATTTCCAAGGCCTCCTCTGTGCAAAAGACGGATTTATTTATTTTTTGGCTTTACTTATTAATTCCTGTCATTGCTTTAAAATTATTCATTCTATTACTAACACTTTTACTAAGTGTTTATGCAGGTATCCGGAGATCATCTTGTGCAGAAGGCCTAAAAAGGGCTAAAAGATGTCCCGAAGTTTTATTTTATGTCGCATTTTATTTTAGTTTTATTATTTTTGTATTGCATTTTATTTTAATTATAAATTATGAAAAATGTTTAGAATACGTAGAATAAAAAGGGCAATAAATAATTAACCTAGGTTTGAACGAATAACCGCAAGTTAGCGGATCTTAAAGTATGTCTAACCCTTTCCCTTTAGGATAATAAAGAACCCTGATTCAGAATCTCATTAATTTCGCAGACCATTAAATGGAGATTAATTGCAGTATTTTTATTGCAATAAATCAAGTGTCCTAATTCACTTAAATAATTAGATGGCGACTCCTCAAAATCAGCATTATTGCTTCATCCAGGGAACCGCGCCAAAGAGCAACGTTGCGGATACCGTTCAGACCCCCGAAGTAAAAAATGGGCGCGACACCATGGCGACTCCGCTGGGGATATCAGGTTCTTGATCATAGCAAACCCAGGTTAATTAAATATCGCGCTTTATTTTGCTTTTATATTTGTTTTAAATGTTTTATATTGTTTTATTTTATTTTGTAATTAATTACCTTAATTGCTACATTCTTTTACTGCTTTCCTTAAATTGTCATTCCGCTCATATTTCCTCCATTCTGGAAAATTAACACTATCACACACTACACGTGAGGTGTGTTGTACGCACCCGCAAAATTTCTCTCAATTACCCAATTTTAGGAGAGTTGGCAAAGGCGCGGAGCAGCCGGACCATCCGGTGGCCGCGTAACCTTCTCACTCGAGTAGTCCGCTCGGGAACCTTGCGTCTAGTCAATTAAATCTTAGAAAAATTAGGATAGAGCTATACCACATTTATTTTAAGTCATGCATGCATACACCCTAGGTGGGTCGATCCTTGGTATCGTCTCCACGATTAGGAAATCCACCAAATTGTCGTTGGGTTTCACAACCCGTCGACCAATAAACATATATGTGTAGCGTGATAATGATAAACGGATCCAAGCCTGGTCATGACACGCCAAAATTGGAAAAAGTGCACCGTCATTTGGTCGCCATTTTCGACAAAACATTGCAGTTTAACGGCTTCGACCTATTTATCATAATCCCACATATTTGGCGTTTAGACTCACCTCTGGCATAAGGGAGGTCCCAAGCATATTAGGGTGCGCGCTTGATTTGCATGCTCTTGTTTACTATTGTTGTCGCTAGCAATTTTGTACATATTATTTAATGCAATAATTACCCTTTTGTGATTTCGGGCTCGAGCATTTGCATTTTTGCACTTTTGCTGTCACATTGTAATCAGGACTTCTACTGCGTAAATCTCTCTTGAATAGCGCGACTTGGACTTTATGAAGAATCAACCACCAGTCCGGTCGAACCAATCAGGGGAGTCTTTGACGATATTGTCACACCTTTGCATTTTTATTATTTTTGTCATTTTCCTACTCACCTATTTCTCATATTTTTTGCAGGAAGGTCGTCCTCGAAATCAGCCTAGGGCAGTCGAAAAAGAAAATCATCACAAAAATGAGGGGTAGTTATGTTGACTAATAGAAGTCAGTTTATACCAGATTCAACGAGACATCGCTCTCAGTTCTTCTATGCTTTGTATTTTTATTCATATTCGCAAATTCAATTGATATGTCTAGCGTTGATTGCATAGTTCTTTCTTATCATGTATTTTAGCATAATTATTCCGAACTACGCGTGTCTGATTCTCACCACACGGTGTGATACGTAGGCAACTCATTTTGGGTTCAACACCACAAAAATAAAAATCACAAAAAAAAACATATTTTTCTCACTCATGCATATCATTCAACATGTTCTCGGACATTCATTTTTCGTTACATTCATTTTTACTTTGCATTCGTCCACAGTGGACAATCATCTCTTTTGCACAGCTTTATATTGTTATCATTCCATTGATAAATTCTTTTCAAGCATATATTTTATAGCATATTTGAACGAACTACGTCTTGACCTGATTCCCTCAGACGGATACGTAGGCAGCCACATCGGCTTCAGTCCCGCATCATTTGAAAATCATAAAAAAAATCCATATTTTGCATCACGAACTACGTCTTGACCTGATTCCCTCAGCGGGATACGTAGGCGGCCACATCGGCTTCGGTCCCACATCATTTTAAAATCATATTTTGCATCACGAACTACGTCTTGACCTGATTCCCTCATCGGGATACGTAGGCGGCCACATCGGATTCGGTCCCGCATCATTTGAAAATCATAAAAAAAAAATCATATTTTACATCACGAACTACGTCTTGACCTGATTCCCTCAGCGGGATACGTAGGCTGCCACATCGGCTTCGGTCCCACATCATTTTAAAATCATAAAAAAAATCCTTATTTTGCATCACGAACTACGTCTTGACCTGATTCCCTCAGCGGGATACGTAGGCGGCCACATCGGCTTCGGTCCCGCATCATTTTGAAATCATAAAAAAAAAAAAAAAATTGCAGCATGAACTACGTCTTGACCTGATTTCCTCTGCGGGATACGTAGGCGACCACATCGGCTTCGGTCCCACATCATTTTAAAATCATAAAAAAATCCTTATTTTGCATCACGAACTACGTCTTGACCTGATTTCCTCAGCGGGATACGTAGGCGGCACATCGACTTCGGTCCCGCATCATTTGAAAAGCATAAAAAAAATTCCATATTTTGCATCACGAACTACGTCTTGACCTGATTCCCTCAGTGGGATACGTAGGCGGCCACATCGGCTTCGGTCCCACATCATTTTAAAATCATAAAAAAAATCCTTATTTTGCATCACGAATTACGTCTTGACCTGATTCCCTCAGCGGGATACGTAGGCGGCCACATCGACTTCGGTCCCGCATCATTTTAAAATCATAAAAAAAATTCTTATTTTGCAGTATGAACTACGTCTTGACCTGATTTCCTCTGCGGGATACATAGGCGGCCACATCGGCTTCGGTCCCACATCATTTTAAAATCATAAAAAAAATCCTTATTTTGCATCACGAACTACGCTCTGACCTGATTACCTCGGCGGGATACGTAGACAGCCATATCGGCTTCGGTCACTCCATTAGAAATATTTCTTTCTTGTTTTGCACTGGACTCGATTTTGTCCATATTCTCGCATTAGCTTTACATTCATGATAAAAAAAAATTGCTCACCTGATCGGCTTGATAGCGTCAAGATTCGACTTTACCAGTTGAAAGTTCAACATCTTCATTACCAGAAACTGAGACATTTTAAGGATTCACTGCAAGAAAATGGCAATAGACAAAAAAAAAAAAAGGTCAACTAGGTCTTCAGTTTAAACCAAACCAAGAATGCAAGCGTCAAGAGCCAAAGCTACAAAGTCGACGCTAATCAACCACTCCTTTCCTAAAACTCACAAGTTTTCTTTGAGTGCAGGATCTTCATATCAGCAAAGGCAGGAGCACAACAATAAGCCCATGCGGGTTACAAACACACAACGTCTATGCAATGCCGTTATCTCAACCCAGATCGGTCACAAAGCAGGTACGCCCATAAACCAACGAATTCCATAAAAGCCTATGCAACGACTTCATCCATGTTTCGTCTATGCAACGACGAACATTTGCATCGCGTCTATGCAACGACGTCATTTCATCAAAGCCTATGCAACGGCTTCATCTACGTTTCGTCTATGCAACGACGTCATTTCATGTGAGCCTATGCAACAGCTTCATCTATGCAACGACGAGCATCTGCATCACGTCTATGCAACGACGCCATTTCATATAAGCCTATGCAACGACTTCATTCATGTTTCGTCTATGCAACGACGAACATCTGCATTGCGTCCGAAAACGACGCCCTTTCATCTAAGCCTATACAACGGCTTCATCCATGTTTCGTCTATGCAATGACGAACATCTGCATCACGTCTATGCAACGACGTCATTTCATCAAAGCCTATGCAATAGCTTCATCCATGTTTCGTCTATGCAACGACGAACATCTGCATCACGTCTATTCAACGACGTCATATCATATAAGCCTATGCAACGGCTTCATCTATATTTCGTCTATGCAATGACGAGCATCTGCATCGCATCTATGCAACGACGCCATTTCATATAAGCCTATGCAACGGCTTCATCCATGTTTCGTCTATGCAACGACGAGCATCTGCATTGCGTCCGAAAACGACGCCCTTTCATATAAGCCTATGCAACGGCTTCATCTATGTTCGTCTATGCAACGACGAACATCTGCATCGCGTCTATGCAACGACGCATTTCATCTAAGTCTATGCAACGACGAACATCTGCATCGCGTCTATGCAACGACGCCATTTCATCAAAGCCTATGCAACGACTTCATCTATGTTTCGTCTATGCAACAACGAACATTTGCATCACGTCTATGCAACGACGTCATTCCATCAAAGCCTATGCAACAACTTCATCTATGTTTCGTCTATGCAACGACGAGCATCTGCATCGCGTCTATGCAATGACGCCATCAACATCTACAAACACCATGTCTTTTCCAGCACCACATCACCTGCAACTCAGCGTCAATCATACTTCGACACTGGGACGAATTTTGAATCGGCGTCTGCCTGCTTTAATTATTTAACATCGCAGCAACCCAGTGTCCTCATAATTCGACACTGGTATCTTTTTTAAATCTGCGTCAGCTTTGTTTTTATTTTTTGCCTCGCAACGACCCAGTGTCATCATGATTTGACACTGGGACAATTTTGGGTCTGCATCATCCCTATTTTTGAGTTTCTAGTTTATAAAACAGGAAAAAATTGGCTACAAGTCAACATCTTTGTCCGAAGACTCTTCCATCATCTCCGTACAAAGAGGGACATGCTGTTGACAGTCAATTTTGACCCGTTTTTCGTATATTTGTTGCAATTTTATGTGTTTTAAGACACCGCATTTTAATCATCATTTTTTGTATTTTTTACATAATATTCTATGTTTATTTTTTCACAAAATGCATTGCATCTTTTTATTTTAAATTAAACATTATGTCTTTGTTAATATTATGTTTCTATTATTATTACACAGTCGTTTATTTTAATAATATTTGCATCTTTTTAAATAATTAATTGGCACCGCGTTTTTACTTTTAATCAGGCGTTAAACATTTCTTAAATATTGCATTTTAGTATTATTGCGTCGGCATTTGCAATTTAATAATTTTGCATCCTTTTAAATCATTTTTTCTTTTAAATAATTAATCCGCCTTGCATTTTGTCAAACCAGTCCAGTCCAAGACACAATTTGAATCAGTCCAATCCAACATTATTTTCATCCAAACATCATCTTTTTATCCCCCCCCCCCCCCCAAAACAATACCACACTTTTATTTTCCCCCAAAACCTAAACCTAAACCTAAAATATCTCCCCTATAAATAAAACATTACACTCCCACTTTCCCCCCAACAAAAATAAGCCCCCTATTACCCAGCCGCACAAGACACCATTATCAGCAGCCCCTTTGTCTCCCTCACCTCACTCCCTCTCCTCTTCCAAAAAATCGCCGCCGCCACCAGATCTCCGGCGAACTCCACCAACACAAAACTCACCCCCTCTCCCATTTTAATCATCTCCCTCACCCTCTCCTCTCTCACCTCTCCCGTCTCACTCTGCTCTCCCCATCTGCCCTCTCCCTCACCATACCAACTCCATCGCGCGCCGCTACCGGCGAACCCATCGCCACACACACCACTACCCTTCACGCACTCCACAACTCCGTCGACCTTACCTCGTGGTGACCGACGTCACTATCACGCCATTAACTCCGTGGTCACGCCACGGAGCTTGAACTCTTCCCATCATCGCCGACTATCGCCATTCACGTCATTGGAACTCCCCATTCCGTTAACGGCGAACCATCACATCATCGCGCCTCTCCGCCACTTTTAGCGTCGGTGTGAACAGAATGGCGGCGTTACTCGGCGATCTCGCCGTTGTAGTGATGTCTGCATCGTGCACGCTATTACTCGCTCTTAATCTTTATTATTATTACGTGTGTGGTGGACTGATTTGGTTTCTTTTCATGTTATTGGGTATGTAGTTCTTGACAGATTGGTTTTGGATCTATTATGTATAGTTGCCATGGGATTGATTTTGATTCTTTTCTTTCCGGCGACATTCTGAATTCCCGTTGTTTGTTGTTGCTGCGGGACTGATTTTGTGAGTTTGATTCTTTCCGATGATGCGCGTTGATCTTGCTCACGCCATTGTTTGTTTTCGTTATTATTATGTATGTTGGTTTGGACTGATTTTCTGATTATTGGCATTTTTGCCATTTATCTGAGTTTGCACTATTTTTTGTGTTGCTTTGGCAACGTTCTGGTTTTCCGGTGTCCTGTTGCGGGTTCACTGTTTCGTTGTTTTGATTTTTGTTTTGGCTGGTTTCGAGACCGATTTGGAACAATTTGGCCCTTTGATTCATTTTAAACTGATTAAGGACAAATGCTACTGTTTTCATGATGTTTCGGGCAAATTTTGACGATTTTGCCCCTCTTATTTTTATTAAACTAATTTTGAACATGTTGCTACACTTATTGGTATTTTACTGATTTTTGAACGAGATGCTACACTTGTTTGGCCGATGAAGGAATCTCCGTCTGATTTCCAAGGCCTCATCTGTGCAAAAGACGGTTTTTTTTTGGTTTTACTTATTAATTCCTGTCATTGCTTTAAAATTATTCATTCTATTACTAACACTTTTACTAAGTGTTTATGCAGGTACCCGGAGATCATCTTGTGCAGATGGCCTAAAAAGGGCTAAAAGATGTCCCGAAGTTTTATTTTATGTCGCATTTAATTTTAGTTTTATTATTTTTGTATTGCATTTTATTTTAATTATAAATTATGAAAAATGCTTAGAATATGTAGAATAAAAAGGGCAATAAATAATTAACCTAGGTTTGAACGAATAACCGCAAGTTAGCGGATCTTAAAGGACGCCTAACCCATTCCCTTTAGGATAATAAAGAACCCTGATTCAGAATCTCATTAATTTCGCAGACCATTAAATGAAGATTAATTGCAGTATTTTTATTGCAATAAATCAAGTGTCCTAATTCACTTAAATAATTAGGTGGCGACTCGTCAAAATCAGCATTATTGCTCCATCCAGGGAACCGCGCCAAATAGCAACGTTGCGGATACCGTTCAGACCCCGAGGTAAAAAACGGGCGCAAAATGGCTAAAAATATGGTAGTAGTAGACCCCAAATATAGTATTTGTTCCAAATCAGTTATGTTACCAATATTAATAATAACAAAGGCCAAATCGTGCAAAGAAATGGCAGAACAGTAGCGGAAAATGAACCGTGGCAGCGAATCAGTAGCAATGGCAAGAAGCGGCATAAAATGCAAACGAACCAGTCCAACACAACCAACATATCAAAAATAAAATAAAAGCCAAGAAAAAGAGTAGCCGGGGTTCAAACTCCTGTCAGTGCGACAACACAATAGTCAAAAGAGGGGGAAGGGCATCGCTGGGTCACTGGTTCAGTGGGGGTTCGCCAGGAATAGGGTGACGGGGGTGCGTGGTGTCTGGGCAGTGGGCTAGTGGTTGAGGGACAGGGGAGAGGGTGGTCGACGAGAGAGTGAGGGAGAGGGCAGGGGGAGAGGAGAGGGAGATGATGTTGAGAGGGGGGTGAGATATGAAAATGGGGGGCTGCTGATAGTGGTCTTGTGCGGCTGCCCTCTCTTTTTAAGAAAGAGGGGGTAGTATTTATTATATAGGGTAGGATTAGGATTTGGTATTTGGGGGGAAAAAATAAAAAATGGGTTTTGATTTTAGGGGGGAAAATAAAAGTGTGGTATTGTTTGGATGAAATTAAAAAAATGGTGTTGGATTGGACTGATTCAAATTGCGTCTTGAACTGGATTGGTTTGACAAAATGCAAGGCGAGTTAATTGTTTAAAAGAAAAATTATTTAAAGAGATGCAAAATTATAAAAATGCAAATGCCGACGCAATAATACTAAAATGCAATATTTAAGAAATGTTTAATGCCTGATTAAAAGTAAAAATACAGTGCCAATTAATTATTTAAAGAGATGCAACATAATAATAATAAACGACAGTGTAATAATAATAGAAATATAATATTAACAAAAACATAATGCTTAAATTAAAATAAAAAGATGAAAAATACAAAAAATGCTGATTAAAATGTGGTGTCCTAAAACACATAAAATTGCAATAAATATACGAAAAACGGGTCAAAATTGATTGTCAACACATTGCAAAGCCCAAATGACATCCTTCTGAATGCAAACGTACCAAAGGGGCAGGTGAATATTGTATTTTCCTGATCTTATGGTGCTATGGCAATCTGATGATACCCTGAGTAACCATCCAAGAAACAGTAGTAATTGTGCCCTGAAAGTCTATCCAACATCTGATCTAGAAATGGCAACGAGAAGTGGTCTTTTCTGGTTGCCTTGTTCAACTTGCGATAGTCAATGCAAATTCTCCACCCAGTAACTGTTCTAGATGGAATGAGCTCATTCCTTTCATTGGTCACTACTGTCATACCACCCTTTTTGGGCACCACTTGCACCAGACTCACCCATGCACTGTCAGAGATAGGATAAATTACCCCAGCATTAAGCCATTTCATGATTTCTTTTCTGACTACCTCCTTCATGTTTGGATTCAGTCTCCTCTGTGCCTCAATGGAGGGTCTGCTCTCCTCATCTAGACGAATCTTATGCATTCGTTGTGGACTTATCCCCTTATGTCGCTAATGTCCACCCAATGGCACGCTTGCGAGCCTCGGTACTCTCAGCGACTTCTCAACCTCATCGTGGATAGATGACATGAGATGATCACCGGTAAAGATTGATTCTCACCTAGATATCGGTCGCAAATGATCCGCAGAGTCTTCAACTCTAACTCTGGAGCTTTTTCTGTGGATGGTACTGATCTCTATGGCATCTGCCCAAGATCTTCATATCTCTTCTTATCACACTGCTCATAAGAATTCATCCAATTTGCATACTCCATCAGATTCGGGTCATTGCCACTATTCTCATCCCATCGTTTCAGCACTTCTTCAAGCGCATCAGCATTTCTGAACCCATTTTCCGACACTGCTTCTTCGATCACATCAATGGAGAAGCAGTTGTCACTTGCCTCTGGGAAGGTTGCTACTCGAAAAACATTGAAAATCACCTCTTCTTCTTCCACACGAAGTCTCAACTCACCTTTTCGAACATCAATGAGGCACATCCCGTGGCTGGAAAGTGCGCCAAGGATAATGTGGATCATGCATCACGACCCGACCAGGCCGCGGCGGTACCACTAGGGTACCTGTCAGGTGTACATCAGAGAATAGCAGCGGAACATACATAACACATAACTTATAAAAAGGTAAACATCACTGGCCAGCCGATAAGGCTGCCTTCCATAAAAACATACTTAATCAAAAGTATAGCAGTACAACTTGTTCTTACAGCCCAAACCACATACGTGACCACAGACCTCTAAGGATAACAACTGTGGCGGGACAGGGCCCCGCCATACCCCTGAATATACACAAAGCCTATAACATCAGGGAAACACCGTACCAACAAACAAGCTTCCGGAGGAATGGAGCTTCTGACACCGGAACAATGATCCTAAGAACGAGGATCCACCACCTGCTTACCCTTACCTGCGGCATGAACGCATCCCCCGAGGAAGGGGGTCAGTACACAATATGTACCAAGTATGTAAAACTGGAAAAATACTGTAATAATGATATCATAAGTCTAAAAGTAAGCTGGAGTCATGGAAGACAATCAAAATACAGTACACTGTGCCTTACTAACAATGAGAGTAACAAGTATATACTTTACTGCATAAAAATAGGAGGCTCGTAATCAAAACAGGATCCCTCACCCGTAGTATCAATAAGCAATCCTACTCCTGGGACTATTTCACCCGCATGGGTCTTGTGGACCCGCATGAGGTATTCCTCGCATAGGTCAGACCACCGCATGGGACTATTTCACCCGCATAAGCCCATGGGACTCGCATGAGGTATTTCTCGCATCGTGGGTAGCAAATCCACGGAACAGGTGGTATAACGATCTTGGGGATTTACCCCTCATTTATACTCTTACCCTGAAGAAGTGGTATGACGATCTTGGGGCTTGCCCCTCATTCATACTCTTACCCTGGAGAAGGTGGTATAACGATCTTGGGGCTTGCCCCTCATTTATACTCTTACCCTAGCTCAATCGGTCATCATATCATATCATATATATAAGTTACGAAAGCTCATACTTCTTATTAGTCTTGTTCATATACCCTCTCATTTTAGTTTACTCAAGGCACTAACATATTTAATAAAAGAAAATCCGGGAATTTAACCCAAAGTACCACATACTTATATTCTTTAAAAATGACTCTTTTTCATATAAAACCTTTGGGCAATTGATGCCTTAAAATCAATTCGCCTTTCATAAATCAAGTCATTCGTCCTTACTTATCTTACTTAGAGTAAATCTCTTCTTATTATCCTTTCATAAAGCTAACAAACCAACTTCCCATAAAGTTGTTATATTGACCCTATACTTTAGTAAAAATTATACTTTTCCCATAACCAAGGGACTTATACTTTTTAAGACGAAACAAGTCTTTATATACTTAAAACAAGTAAGAATACCAAATCTTGTACGTCTACCGTACTACATAGATACAACTACTCATGCTCAAGAGATAGGAAAGCTCCACATACCTCTTCGGTCAATCCACTTGCTAAGCCCAAACTACCGCAAGTAATATGTCAACCTAAAATAACCATGATACATTTATTAACCTCTAATTTCAATGTAGAATAATCCAAGTTCAAAGTTACTAATTTCTATGGAAAATTGGGCAGCATTTCCTTTGTTTCTACATACTTTGCCACCTTTTTCAAGGCCGAATTCAACATCCAAACGCCACATTTTAGGCCCAATAATCCAAACATTTCAAAGGGGATTACACACCTAAACTTGGGTGTGTAAAATTCTGCCCCATAAGGTACAACAATTTACTTAACCATTTTTAAAGTAGTACTTAGGCTACAACATGCTCACATAACCTTTTAATCAATCCTTTCATATCCAAACCACATTTCTTACATGCAATGAATCTAAGAGAATTATTTACTATTATAAATCCCTTCTTCTTCACATGCAACATATGTAACTAGATACAAGAGAAGAATTGTTACCTTAGAGCTTTAACCAAAATTATTCCAACAACTTTGCTAGCCCCCTTTCCAATAATACCACCACAATAACTCCTACAAGCTAGCCACAAGCTTCCTTCTTGTCCTAACTTTTCAGATTTTCCTTAGGCTTTGAATTCCTCTTGGAATTCTAAAGAGAAGTGAGAGCTTTAGTTTAGAGAGAGAGAAGGATTTGAAAGATAACCAAGTCTTCAAGACTTGGTCAATATAAGACATGCAAGAAATCAGATGGGGGGGGGGGGCATTTGTCACCCACCCATGACCTCTTTTAAAACAAAGCGGCAGAAATCCCACTCAACCGCAGAACCCGCCTGCGCGCTGGCCCTGCGGCACTGAGCGGCTGAAACTCTGCCGACTCAGACTTTCCGCGCCGCCTGCTTCCGGCGCGCGGCTGCAACTTCAGTGAGCCCTCAGATCTTTCCGGCGCCGCGGCCCTGCAGCCGGCGCCGCGGCCATGTGGCTCCTGCCCGTAACACCTTTCTGTCCGTCTGCGCACTGAACTTGTAACTCCCATAACTTTCTACTCCGATGTCCTATCGACGAACGGTTGGTTGCGTTGGAAACTAGACTCAACGAACTACGCAATAGGCCTCTGAAATACTTAGGAACTCTCAATGTAGCGGGTCATAACCCGCCTCAAAGTTGACCAAAACCCGTCCGAAACAATCCGTCAACTTATCTTTCGAAAATTTTAAGTCTTACTCCTTTCGTACACTTTCATACGTATGGCCAGAACTACGGGGTATAACATTCTCCCCCCTTAGAAACATTCGTCCCGAATGTTCCTTCTAGGCTTACTCAAACCACAACCCCAACGTAGACCCTCTTAACTATTCTTTTTGCAATTAAAGACGCTCCACAAACCACAACAATACTCAAGCAAAATTGCCAATTTAAAACTAACAAGCAAGAAAGTAGGTTACCTGTAGGTATAGGAAATAAGTGAGGATACTTCTTTATCATGTCATCCTCAGCTTCCCACGTCATCTCCTCCCTATTCTCGTTCCGCCATAATACTTTGACGGAAGCCACGTCCTTCGTCCGAAGTCGCCTAACCTGACGATCGAGTATCGCTATGGGACTCTCCTCATACGATAACTCCTCTGTCACCTGGACATCATGAATCGGGTGCACTCTAGATGGATCTCCAATACATTTCCGCAACATAGACACATGGAAAACTGGATGTACCGCCTCCAAATCGGACGGCAGATCTAACTCATAGGCAACCTTGCCTACCCTACGGACAATCTGATAAGGCCCAATGTACCTTGGGCTAAGTTTCCCTTTCTTCCCAAATCTCATCACGCCCTTCATGGGTGACACCTTCAGAAAGACCCAATCATCAACCTCAAACTCCAAGTGTCGACGCCGATGATCTGTATACGACTTCTGTCGACTCTGAGCTGACAATAACCGCTCCTGGATAAGCTTCACCTTATCCACTGTCTGCTGAACCAAGTCTGGCCCGACTAACTGAACTTCTCCCACCTCGAACCAGCCTATCGGTGACCTGCACTTCCTTCCGTACAAGGCCTCATAAGGCGTCATCTGAATACTAGAATGGTAGCTGTTGTTATAAGAAAACTCCACAAGAGGCAGATGATCCTCCCACTACCTCGAATCAATAACACAAGCCCGCAACATATCCTCGGAGTTCGATAGTGCGCTCGGCTTGTCCGTCGGTCTGAGGATGAAACGCCGTACTGAGACTCACCTAGGTCCCTAATCCCTTCTGGAAAGACCTCCAGAAGTTGGCCGTGAACTAGGCTCCTCTGTCTGAAATAATCGATACAGGCACTCCGTGCAGTCTCACAATATCCCTGATATACAGTCTAGCATAATCCACTAGAAAAGTCGCCCGATCGGAAGAAAATGGGCTGATTTCGTCAGCCTGTCGACGATAACCCAAATGGAATCATGATTCCTCTGAGTGGAAGGTAACCCTGTAATAAAATCCATATTTACCACCTCCCACTTCCAAGTCGGAATATCAATATCCTGCAATAGCCCACCGGGCTTCTAGTGCTCCACTTTGACCTGCTGACAATTCGGGCACTGCGCTACGAACTCCGCAACGTCCCTCTTCAGGCTATCCCACCAATACACGCATCTGAGGTCATGATACATCTTAGTCGACCCCGGATGAATAGAATAACGAGCATTGTGTGCCTCCCCCAGAATCTGCTGACGAAGTCCTGTCACATCGGGAACACACAACCGGCCCTCAAATCTTAGCACCCCATCCGGCGCTACCTCAAATAGATTCTTCTCTTTCTGAAAAGCGGCATCTCGATACCGTACCATAATCGGATCCTCATACTGTCGCCTCTTCACCTCCTCGACGATGGAAGACTCGGCAACCTCTCGAACCCGAACTCCATCACTATCAGAATCAACCAAACGAACCCCAAGGCTCGCTAGCTGATGTAACTATCAGACCATATCCCTTTCTCGTCAGACATCGCATGCACTACCCATCGACCGCGACTAAGGGCATCCGCAACTACATCGCCTTCCCGGGTGGTATAGAATATCAACATCGTAATCCTTAAGCGGCTCCAACCACCGCCTCTCGCCGCAAGTTCACTCCTCCGCCGAAGATATACTTCGGACTTTGTGGTGCGTGTAAATATCCACGAACTCCATATAAATAATGTCTCCGTGTCTTCAAGGCATGAATCATCACGCTAACCCAAGTCATGTGGGATAGTTCTTCTCATGCTTCCTAAGCCGCCGACGCGTGGTTATAACCTTGCCGTATACATCAAGACGCACTCCAACCCGACACTGACGGCCACAATAAACCACATATCCATCTATACCCTCCGAAGAGTAAGAATCGGGCGATCGCCAATTTCTCCTTTAGCAACCGAAACTTTCTCACAAGTATCCGCCCACCGAACATAGCCGCTCGAGTCGCCTTAGTCAAAGCGTGCCGATATGGAAGCAAACTTCTCCACAAACCTCCGATAATAACCCGCAAGGCCCAAAAGATGCGCACTCCGCTTGTAGCTGGTCCGCCAAGTCTTGATCGCCTCAATCTTTTGTATCAACCCGAATACCATCGCCCCAATAACATGCCCTAAGAAAGCCATTGAAGCTAACCAAAACTCGTGATTTCGAGAATTTGGCATACAATCGCCGGCCCCGAGGACTCAATACCGCCTCAAATGACCAGATGCTTCCGCGCTGTGCGAATACACCAAGATATCATCAATGAAAACTATAACGAACATATCCAAGAATGGCTTGAACACCGCTCATCAAATCCATGAATATCGCCAAGGCGCTGTCAACCCGGAAAGACATCACCTTGAACTCATAGTGCCCATACCGGTCCCGAATGCGATCTTTGGGATATCTGCCTCTAACTCGCACTGATGATAACTGCATCGCAGTCTATCTTGGAAAAACACCTTGCACTCGCAGAATCGTCAAACAAATCGTCAATCCCGGGAGGGATATCTGCTTCTTGATAGTTACCTTGTTCACCGCTCAGAATCAATACACATGCGCAGCTGCCCCATCCTTCTTCTTTACAAATAACACTGGCGCTCCCCAGGGAGAAACACTTGGCCTGATAAAGCCCTTCTCCAGCAAGTCCTTCAACTGGTCTTTCAATTCCTTCAACTCGGCAGGTGCCATCCTGTATGGCGGAATAGATATCGGTCGAGTATCTGGCGCCAAATCAATGCAAAACTCAACCTCCCTCTCAGGAGGGATACCCGGAAGCTCGTCTGGGAATACATTTGGAAACTCTCTAACGACCGAATCGATCAAGGTCCGATCTCACCTCGATTTAATATCCGAACCATATGGTAGATATACCCTTTCCGCACCATCTTCCTAGCCTTGAGGTAAGAAATAAACTTACCCCTCGGCGACGCCGTATTCCCCTTCCACTCGATAACCGGCTCACCACGAAACTAGAATCGAACTAATCTCTCTCTACAGTCCACATTGGCATAGCAAGACGCTAGCCAATCCATACCCATAATCACATAAAGAAAATATAACCAACTCCCCATAAAGTCGAACTAATCTCTCTCTACAGTCCACATTGTATTATTTCTTTGTTTACCTTATTAGAGAAAATCATTCTCTTAACCTTCCATAAAGCCGTTATAACCAACTTCCCATAAAGTCGTTATAACCCTTTATGGTTTTAGACAAAACTCACTCCTTTTATAACCAAGAGACTTATACTTTTTAAAACCAAGTATTGTATACTTTCAAATAAATTCTCTTAACTTTCAAAGTACAATTAGTCTCTTAACCTTTAGAAATCAAGTGACTCCTTTTATTATAAAACCTTAGGCAATTGATGCCTTAGAATCAAGTTGCCTTTTTATTAAGAAAAAAATCAAGTCATTTATCTTCCCATAAAGCAAATATAACCAACTCCCCATAAAGTCGTTATATTCACCTTATACCTTAGCCAAAAACAATTTCCTATCCAAGGGACTTATACGTTTAAAACGGAACAAGTATCACATACTTCAAAACTCTTCAAGTCCCTTAACTTTAATAAAACATTAGACATCCTTAATACTTTCAAAGAAGTGAGTTAATCTCCTAACTCACCCGACTTGGCTATTCATAAAACTAGTAAAGGATATCAAGGTGTTGTCAGACGCTCACCGTACTACATACGTGCAACTAGTCATGCTCAAAAGATAGGAAAAGTTCTACATAGAGTAAATCATACAACTACCTTTTAACTTCTAAGAGTAGAAGGAAACATGAAATGATACCACAGGTATATTCCATACATAGAATCATGACAAAGGAAGGAAGGGGTTCACATACCTCGCGACGATTATCGACAAGTAGCAAAATGCTCCAAAGTACTTCAACCTTGATAGCTATTCCATCCTTCAAGTAGGATACGCTATACTTAGTACTTCAACCTATAATGGTCACAATACGTCCATTAACCTCTTACTTCAAACGTAGAATATTCTAAGTGCTAAGTCACTAAATTTTACGGAAAATCGGACAACACCTCCTTTGTTTCTACTCACTTAGCCACCTTTTTCAAGGCCGAATACAATAACCAAACACGCCACATTTAAGGCCCAATCAATGCAATCAACAATAGGGGATTACACGCCTACTAGACGTGTAAAATTCCGCCCCACAAACGATATCAAATTAATACAACTTACTAGGCCAATTCGGCTAACTTGAAGTACTACAACATCAATTCTTATCCAATTTCCATTTCAATCCAAGTTATTAGCCTAACATGATATCAAGTCGCAAACGATTATAACTACTATAATCTCCAAGTAATTAACATGCGACGATTCAAATAAACGACCAATTTGTAATCCAACTTCACATGGCTTACATTACATTTCGGATTCTAAGGCTACAAGCAATCCATAACACTTATAAACTTCAACACCTATACTTCATGCTAGCAACATGTAAAGCTAACAACAATAATATATATATAATCTTGTAACACTATTAAGAGACAAGATTATACCTCAACGAATCTCAATCCAACCCCAAATCCGAAGTCGCTTCTTAGCAACTTAGAGCCTCTTCAAGATACTTCAATCCTCTAGTTGAGACCTTTAGAACCATACCAACAACTTTCCTTCAAACTTCCAATCCAAAACCTAGAAAGCAACTAGGTTTTCACTTTGCGACTAACCCGAAAACTATCTTTTTCCGAGATTTTTCTATTGAGATATGCTTACAATACACTCAAGAACCTTGATTTAAAGTGTGGAGCTTATAGGACAAGAAACAAAAAAAATTTCTTTTCAAGTGCCATGAACCCGAGAGCAAAGCTAGAGCTCTTCAAATTTTGTGAAAATTTTCTAAGTGTTTGGACAATGTCTTGCTACTACTAGTATTATATAGGGACATGGAGGGTCAAGATGCAAACAAATGGGTGGTTTGGATGAGCTCTTATTTAAATATCAAGCCTTGTGGGTCCTTGACCAAGTCAACTTTCTCAAGCTCACACTTGCAAGACTTAATCATCCTACCAAAGGTCAAATGACCCTTTTGTCCATGGCATTTTTCGTCCAAGCTCACTAAAGAGGGGGGGGTGACACGTTTCGCCCTCCCATTCGTCACAATAACACGTTTTCCGACAGTTTCATAATTCCGATAAATTTTTACAAGTCTCAAATCTTAACACTGTGAGTTCTTACGTACGTTCTTAAAACATGTCCTGCAAATACGGGGTGTAACAGATTATGCTAGAATGTATATCAGGGAGATTGTGAGACTGCACGGAGTGCCTGTATCGATTATTTCAGACAGAGGAGCCCAGTTCACGGCTAACTTCTGGAGGTCTTTCCAGAAGGGATTAGGGACCCAGGTGAGTCTCAGTACGGCGTTTCATCCTCAGACCGACGGACAAGCCGAGCGCACTATCCAGACACTTGAGGATATGTTGCGGGCTTGTGTTATTGATTTCAGGGGTAGCTGGGAGGATCATCTGCCTCTTGTGGAGTTTGCTTATAACAACAGCTACCATTCTAGTATTCAGATGGCGCCTTATGAGGCCTTACACGGAAGGAAGTGCAGGTCACCGATAGGCTGGTTTGAGGTGGGAGAAGTTCAGTTAGTCGGGCCAGACTTGGTTCAGCAGGCAGTGGATAAGGTGAAGCTTATCCAGGAGCGGTTATTGTCAGCTCAGAGTCGACAGAAGTCGTATGCAGATCATCGGCGTCGACACTTGGAGTTTGAGGTTGATGATTGGGTCTTTCTGAAGGTGTCACCCATGAAGGGTGTGATGAGATTTGGAAAGAAGGGGAAACTTAGCCCAAGGTACATTGGGTCTTATAAGAATGTCCGTAGGGTAGGCAAGGTTTCCTATGAGTTAGATCTGCCGTCCGATTTGGAGGCGGTACATCCAGTTTTCCATGTGTCTATGTTGCGGAAATGTATTGGAGATCCATCTAGAGTGCACCCGATTCATGATGTCCAGGTGACAGAGGAGTTATCGTATGAGGAGAGTCCCATAGCGATACTCGATCGTCAGGTTAGGCGACTTCAGACGAAGGACGTGGCTTCCGTCAAAGTATTATGGCGGAACGAGAACAGGGAGGAGATGACGTGGGAAGCTGAGGATGACATGATAAAGAAGTATCCTCACTTATTTCCTATACCTCAAGGTAACCTACTTTCTTGCTTGTTAGTTTTAAATTGGCAATTTTGCTTGAGTATTGTTGTGGTTTGTGGAGCGTCTTTAATTGCAAAAAGAATAGTTAAGAGGGTTTACGTTGGGGTTGTGGTTTGAGTAAGCCTAGAAGGAATATTCGGGACGAATGTTTCTAAGGGGGGGAGAATGTTATACCCCGTAGTTCTGGCCATGCGTATGAAAGCGTACGAAAGGAGTAAGACTTAAAATTTTCGAAAGATAAGTTGACGGATTGTTTCGGACGGGTTTTGGTCAACTTTGAGGCGGGTTATGATCCGCTACATTGAGAGTTCCTAAGTGTTTCAGAGGCCTATTACGTAGTTCGTTGAGTCTAGTTTCCAACGCAACAAACCGTTCGTCGATAGGACATCGGAGTAGAAAGTTATGGGAGTTACAAGTTCAGTGCACAGACGGACATAAAGGTGTTTCGGGCAGGAGCCACAGGGCCGCGGCGCCGGAAAGATCTGAGGGCTCACCGAAGTTGCAGCGCCGCGGAGCCGGGAAGCAGGGCCGCGGCGCCGGAAAGTCCTGAGAGTCGGAAGAAGTTTCAGCGCCGCGGCGCCGACTGTAGGGCAGCGGCGCTGAGGCGGGTTCTGCGAAGTTGAGTGGGGATTTCTGCACTGTTTTGTTTTAAAAGAGGTCATGGGTGGGTGACAAGTGTCCCCCCCCCATCTGATTTCTTGCATGTCTTATATTGACCAAGTCTTGAAGACTTGGTCATCTTTCAAATCTTTCTCTCTCTCTAAACTAAAGCTCTCACTTCTCTCTAGAATTCCAAGAGGAATTCAAAGCCTAAGGAAAATCTGAAAAGTTAGGACAAGAAGGAAGCTTGTGGCTAGCTTGTAGGAGTTATTGTAGTGGTATTCTTGGAAAGGAGGCTAGAAAAGTTGTTGGAATAATTTTGGTAAAAGCTCTAAGGTAACAATTCTTCTCTTGTAGCTAGTTACATATGTTGCAAGTGAAGAAGAAAGGATTTATAATAGTAAATAATGCTCTTAGATTCATTGCATGTAAGAAATGTGGTTTGGATATGAAAGGATTGATTAAAAGGTTATGTGAGCATGTTGTAGCCTAAGTACTACTTTAAAAATGGTTAAGTAAATTGTTGTACCTTATGGGGCAGAATTTTACACACCCAAGTTTAGGTGTGTAATCTCCTTTGAAATGTTTGGATTGTTGGGCCTAAGATGTGGCGTTTGGATGTTGAATTCGGCCTTGAAAAAGGTGGCAAAGTATGTAGAAACAAAGGAAATGCTGCCCAATTTTCCATAGAAATTAGTAACTTTGAACTTGGATTATTCTACATTGAAATTAGAGGTTAATAAATGTATCATGGTTATTTTAGGTTGACATATTACTCATGTAGTTTGGGCTTAGCAAGTGGATTGACCAAGAGGTATGTGGAGCTTTCCTATCTCTTGAGCATGAGTAGTTGTATCTATGTAGTACTGCAGAGACGTACAAGATTTGGTATTCTTACTTGTTTTAAGTATATAAAGACTTGTTTCATCTTAAAAAGTATAAGTCCCTTGGTTATGGGAAAAGTATAATTTTTACTAAAGTATAGGGTCAATATAACAACTTTATGGGAAGTTGGTTTGTTAGCTTTATGAAAGAATAATAAGAAGAGATTTACTCTAAGTAAGATAAGTAAGGACGAATGACTTGATTTATGAAAGGCGAATTGATTTTAAGGCATCAATTGCCCAAAGGTTTTATATGAAAAAGAGTCATTTTTAAATAATATAAGTATGTGGTACTTTGGGTTAAATTCCCGGATTTTCTTTTATTAAATATGTTAGTGCCTTGAGTAAACTAAAATGAGAGGGTATATGAACAAGACTAATAAGAAGTATGAGCTTTCGTAACTTATATATATGATATGATATGATGACCGATTGAGCTAGGGTAAGTGTATAAATGAGGGGCAAGCCCCAAGATCGTTATACCACCTTATCCAGGGTAAGAGTATGAATGAGGAGCAAGCCTCAAGATCGTCATACCACCTTCTTCAGGGTAAGAGTATAAATGAGGGGTAAATCCCCAAGATCGTTATACCACCTGTTCCGTGGATTTGCTACCCACGATGCGAGGAATACCTCATGCGAGTCCTATGAGCTTATGCGGGTGAAATAGTCTCATGCGGGCGGGTACAGCTTATGCGAGGAATACCTCATGCGGGTCCACAAGACCCATGCGGGTGAAATAGTCTCAGGAGTAGGATTGCTTATTGATACTACGGGCGAGGGACCCTGTTTTGATCACGAGCCTCCTATTTTTATGCAGTAAAGTATATACTTGTTACTATCATTGTTAGTAAGGCACAGTGTACTGTATTTTGATTGTCTTCCATGACTCCAGCTTACTTTTAGACTTATGATATCATTATTACAGTATTTTTCCAGTTTTACATACTTGGTACATATCAGGTAATCGAATTCTTCCTGGGGCTGCGTTAAATGCCGCAGGTGGTAGCGGTGGTGGATCCTCGTTCTTAGGATCACTGTTCCGGTGTCAGAAGCTCCATTCCTCCGGAAGCTTATTTGTTGGTACGGTGTTTCCCTGATGTTATAGGCTTTGTGTATATTCAGGGGTATGGCGGGGCCCTGTCCCGCCACAGTTGTTATCCTTAAAGGTCTGTGGTCACGTATGTGGTTTGGGCTGTATATTAAGGAAGGGCAATTTGATTTAAAGGTATCACTTGCTTAAAGCTTTAAAGTAAGGGTCACTTGATTTAGAAGTCGAGAAATGTATTTCTAAAAGTATCGTGACTTATGTGAAATGTACACAAGCCTGGATACTACGGGTGTTAGTATCTTGGGGTTTTATATGAAAAAGGGATCTTTTGAAAATAATGAAAGTACGTAGTACTTGGAGTTAAATTCCCAGATTTTTACGTGTAAAACGGAAGTGCCATGAGTTTATATAAACGGAAGTCTAAGGGTTTAATGAACTTGCCTGTATTTGCTTGTGATAGCTTTAAGTGCAAGTATTATATGTTACGTTGTCGTGACTCTCAGTGAGGCCTTTGTCTTGTTATAAGTTTACTTGGACGCATCGACGCGATGTGGATTCCACGTATGCTTCCATCATGATTGATCCTTGGACACGCTTATACGATGTGGGATTCCGGCATGTGACCGGACGCGTTAGATGCCGGACATTTTATCGACGCATCGGCAGCGACGGCGATTCCACAGTATGCTTCCATTGTGATTGATCTTGGCCATGCTTATACGATGAGGGATGCCGGGGCATGCAGCCAGGATGAGGGTTAGATGCCCGCGTGTTTTATTACTCCATTGCCATGCTTATACGATGTGGGATTCCGGGGCATGCGACCAAGTTATATTTTACTCCATGGGCTAGCTCCCACGAAGACTGCACTCTACGATGAGGACGCCGAGGGCACGTTATGGCCACGCTTATACGATGTGGATTCCGGCATGCGGCGCGTTATATATATATATATATATATATATATATGTTGTGTATGTACGCGGTGAGGTGGGATGCCACGGGCGCGACACATGGTTATATTTTACACTTATAGTTGTCGACAGTGATGTGAGATTCCACGGGCAGGAGATATATATATATATGTGTTGTGTATGTGTACGCCGAAAGTGAGGTGGGATGCCACAGGCGCGTCACATGGTTATAATTTACATTTATAGCTGTCGGCAGTGATGGGGGATTCCACGGGCACGCTTTGATATTTGTGTGACTTGATCGCGTCCCAGATTGGGCCGGGTAGTATAGGTGCCCCTCCTTAAAGGGCCGGATTATACTTATAAAAGATAAGTAAGTTAAACGGTAATGAACTTAATGATTTTTTCCTAATCATGTACATAAGAATGTGACTATAACTTTTATTGAAAATGGGAAAAGATAATAAGGTGCGATTAAGTTCATAAGTGGTAATGACACGGCAGGATCTGGTATGTATTTTTATACTTGTCTCGTCATTCTTTTGTACGATTATGATCTGCTTATCAGACGTTATTTCTTCCATATTCTGCACTGTTGTATCGACTTCTTCGGCCGCGCTCATGCCCGCAGTTTTAGGTACCAGTTGGTGATCCTTGCTCTTAGGATCTCGGTTGATTTTGGGAAAAATCTCCATTTGCTCGAGGCTTATCTCTTGGTACGGCTTTTCCCGAGGTTGTAGATTCACGTATATTCGTGGGTATGGCGGGGCCCTGTCCCGCCACAGTTGTTATGTTAAAACTCTTAGAGGTCTGTAGTCACATATTGTGGGTCAGTTTGTAAAGGAAAGGAGGCAACTGCTTCGGTTGTATATATATATATATATGTCCATGAAGGTAGCCCTATCGGCTAACCTGTTGATTTTATCTTTGATGATTTATTTATAAGTTTCATGTATGTCATACCGATTATCTCTCGATGTATACTGTGGTGGTGCCTGTAGGGCACCGATGCCCGGGTTGGTCGTGACAAAAGTGGTATCGAGCAGCTTAGTCCTCGGAAAGTGTCTACGCACCGTGTTCAGTAGAGTCTTGATTATCGGTGTGTTGTGCACCACATCTATAATCAGGAGGCTGCGGGACATTTAGGATTGGTTTACATTCTTCTCTCTTTGAGATCGTGCAGTAGAGCTGTCCTAGTAGGGTGAATCCTCTCTGACCCCTTCTTATGTAACAGTTATGCCTCCACGGAAGGCGACCAGGGCCCAGAAGGGCAAGGCAGCAGCAGGAGATGCTAGTGGTACGCAGAGGGTTACCAGGACTCGGGCACAGACTATGCCTGAGGTAGTAGGCGGATCGGCGAACTCAACCACGCCGGTGGTATTAGAGGAGAGCGGCAGTAGCTCCAGAGGTTCCGCACCGAGCCTCCACCCGCACCAAAGGCGAGTTTAGAGATTATGGAGAGCGGTCGACTTTTGACTAGAATAGTGGTAGGACAGCGCCGACAGGAGCAGGTAGCTAACCCTAGAGCCGACAGTTTGAGGATTCAGGATTTTCTGGGTTGTAGTCCACCCGAGTTTTATGGTTCGAGATCTCAGGATGATCCTCAAGAGTTCGTTCGACAGCTACAACGGACTATGCAGGTGCTTAGGGCCTCGAGACCGAAGTCGGTTGTGTTAGCCTCTTACCGTTACTGATGTTGCGTTGAACCGGTTTGAGTCTTGGGAACTATCGAGAGGTGTGGTGCTCGTCCGGCATTTGGGATGAGTTCACGAGGCCTTTCGATCACTTTTTGCCTCCCGAAATGAGGAGAGCCCGTGTTGATAGGTTCTTGTCATTGAGGCGAATGGGAGGACCATCGTGAATACAACCCGAGTTTGACTCGTTGGCGGTATGCGCACACTATTGTGGGCCGATATGGCGACAGAGTTCACCGCATGTGATGGGCTAGACCATTATATGATTATCGATGCTCGGGAGTAGCCCTTCAGCCAGGTATGGATATTGCCAGAATGCAGGCTTATGCACAGGGGATAAAGGACAGAGAGAGAGGGTCACTAGACTCGTGCCACCCAAGAGGCCGTGACTACAGGATTCGTGGTAACTTTCGAGGCGACACCAAAGCAGATTAGGTCTACATCTCACCAAGACAGAGTGCTCCTTCCCGCCTTCCGCCGGAGGTCCGTCGCCGGGATATTCGGGAGCAGTCGTGGCTCTGTGGCTCTGAGTTCACAGATGTCAGAGGATAGTAACCAGGAGAAGCCACCTTTGCCCCGGTGTGGTCACTGTAGTAGATTCCATTTTGGGGAATGTCGTACTACTTCGACAGCTTGTTATGCTTGCGTCACAGGCCATTTCGAGAGATTGTCCACCAGGTGGCATGGTGGGATAGCGCAGCCTACCGGATTAGTTGCATGTTCTTCGCCTTCCATAGCAGATGTTTATGCACCGGCAGGCCGTGATAGAGATCGTGGTGGAAGTTCCCAGTATTAGCGGTCCTTTGAACCGCCTATATGATTTCAGGTATGTCTTCGGCCCTTTAGAAACTTGTATGCATGATAGAGTTGTGGTATGTTTAAGTATCATGAACAGATTATATTGAGACTGTGTATAAGTTAGAAGGAGTTGGAAGTACGAAAAGATAATCCCTTTTTGGGCTTATGATGGACAGATATGCGTGTGCGAGGTATTAGGGTCATGTGTGGCATTGTTGGTATGTCGGGGTTGTGAAAGGAAACTATGTCGCTAATTATAAGTTTGACTCCGAACGAACATTCGGGGACAAATGTTTCTAAGGGGGGAAGAATGTTACACCCCGTATTTGCAGGACATGTTTTAAGAACGTACGTAAGAACTCACAGTGTTAAGATTTGAGACTTGTAAAAATTTATCGGAATTATGAAACTGTCGGAAAACGTGTTATTGTGACGAATGGGAGGGCGACACGTGTCACCCCCCTTTAGTGAGCTTGGACGAAAAATGCCATGGACAAAAGGGTCATTTGACCTTTGGTAGGATGATTAAGTCTTGCAAGTGTGAGCTTGAGAAAGTTGACTTGGTCAAGGACCCACAAGGCTTGATATTTAAATAAGAGCTCATCCAAACCACCCATTTGTTTGCATCTTGACCCTCCATGTCCCTATATAATGCTAGTAGTAGCAAGACATTGTCCAAACACTTAGAAAATTTTCACAAAATTTGAAGAGCTCTAGCTTTGCTCTCGGGTTCATGGCACTTGAAAAGAATTTTTTTTTTGTTTCTTGTCCTATAAGCTCCACACTTTAAACCAAGGTTCTTGAGTGTATTGTAAGCATATCTCAATAGAAAAATCTCGGAAAAAGATAATTTTCGGGTTAGTCGCAAAGTGAAAACCTAGTTGCTTTCTAGGTTTTGGATTGGAAGTTTGAAGGAAAGTTGTTGGTATGGTTCTAAAGGTCTCAACTAGCGGATTGAAGTATCTTGAAGAGGCTCTAAGTTGCTAAGAAGCGACTTCGGATTTGGGGTTGGATTGAGATTCGTTGAGGTATAATCTTGTCTCTTAATAGTGTTACAAGATTATATATATATTGTTGTTGTTAGCTTTACATGTTGCTAGCATGAAGTATAGGTGTTGAAGTTTATAAGTGTTATGGATTGCTTGTAGCCTTAGAATCCGAAATGTAATGTAAGCGTGAAGTTGGATTACAAATTGGTCGTTTATTTGAATCGTCGCATGTTAATTACTTGGAGATTATAGTAGTTATAATCGTTTGCGACTTGATATCATGTTAGGCTAATAACTTGGATTGAAATGGAAATTGGATAAGAATTGATGTTGTAGTACTTCAAGTTAGCCGAATTGGCCTAGTAAGTTGTATTAATTTGATATCGTTTGTGGGGCGGAATTTTACACGTCTAGTAGGCGTGTAATCCCCTATTGTTAATTGCATTGATTGGGCCTTAAATGTGGCGTGTTTGGTTATTGTATTCGGCCTTGAAAAAGGTGGCTAAGTGAGTAGAAACAAAGGAGGTGTTGTCCGATTTTCCGTAGAATTTAGTGACTTAGCACTTAGAATATTCTACGTTTGAAGTAAGAGGTTAATGGACGTATTGTGACCATTATAGGTTGAAGTACTAAGTATAGCGTATCCTACTTGAAGGATGGAATAGCTATCAAGGTTGAAGTACTTTGGAGCATTTTGCTACTTGTCGATAATCGTCGCGAGGTATGTGAACCCCTTCCTTCCTTTGGCATGATTCTATGTATGGAATATACCTGTGGTATCATTTCATGTTTCCTTCTACTCTTAGAAGTTAAGAGGTAGTTGTGTGATTTACTCTATGTAGAACTTTTCCTATCTTTTGAGCATGACTAGTTGCACGTATGTAGTACGGTAGACGTACAACACCTTGATATCCTTTACTAGTTTTATGAATAGCCAAGTCGGGTGAGTTAGGAGATTAACTCACTTCTTTGAAAGTATTAAGGATGTCTAATGTTTTATTAAAGTTAAGGGACTTGAAGAGTTTTGAAGTATGTGATACTTGTTCCGTTTTAAACGTATAAGTCCCTTGGATAGGAAATTGTTTTTGGCTAAGGTATAAGGTGAATATAACGACTTTATGGGGAGTTGGTTATATTTGCTTTATGGGAAGATAAATGACTTGATTTTTTTCTTAATAAAAAGGCAACTTGATTCTAAGGCATCAATTGCCTAAGGTTTTATAATAAAAGGAGTCACTTGATTTCTAAAGGTTAAGAGACTAATTGTACTTTGAAAGTTGAGAGAATTTATTTGAAAGTATACAATACTTGGTTTTAAAAAGTATAAGTCTCTTGGTTATAAAAGGAGTGAGTTTTGTCTAAAACCATAAAGGGTTATAACGACTTTATGGGAAGTTGGTTATAACGGATTTATGGAAGGTTAAGAGAATGGTTTTCTCTAATAAGGTAAACAAAGAAATAACTTGTATTAAGGAAGGGCAATTTGATTTAAAGGTATCACTTGCTTAAAGCTTTAAAGTAAGGGTCACTTGATTTAGAAGTCGAGAAATGTATTTCTAAAAGTATCGTGACTTATGTGAAATGTACACAAGCCTGGATACTACGGGTGTTAGTATCTTGGGGTTTTATATGAAAAAGGGATCTTTTGAAAATAATGAAAGTACGTAGTACTTGGGGTTAAATTCCCGGATTTTTACGTGTAAAACGGAAGTGCCATGAGTTTATATAAACGGAAGTCTAAGGGTTTAATGAACTTGCCTGTATTTGCTTGTGATAGCTTTAAGTGCAAGTATTATATGTTACGTTGTCGTGACTCTCAGTTGGAGGGCCGGCTGTCTTGTTATAAGTTTACTTGGACGTACCGACAGTGATGTGGGATTCCACGGGTATGCTTCCATCATGATTGATCCTTGGACATGCTTATACGATGTGGGATTCCGGGGCATGTGACCAGGATGCGGGTTAGATGCCCGGACATTTTATTGGATGTACCGGCAGTGACGGGGGATTCCACGGGTATGCTTCCATTGTGATTGATCTTGGCCATGCTTATACGATGAGGGATGCCGGCATGCGGCCAGACGGGTTAGATGCGCGCATTTTATTACTCCATGGCCATGCGCTACGATGTGGGATTAGGGCATGCGCGATATATATATATATATATATATATATATATATATATATATATATATATATATATATATATGTGTACGCCGACAGTGAGGTGGGATGCCACGGGCGCGACACATGGTTATATTTTACACTTATAGTTGTCGACAGTGATGTGAGATTCCACGGGCAGGAGATATATATATATATGTGTTGTGTATGTGTACGCCGACAGTGAGGTGGGATGCCACGGGCGCGTCACATGGTTATAATTTACATTTATAGCTGTCGGCAGTGATGGGGGATTTCACGGGCACGCTTTGATATTTGTGTGACTTGATCGCGTCCCAGATTGGGCCGGGTAGTATAGGTGCCCCTCCTTAAAGGGCCGGATTATACTTATGAAAGATAAGTAAGTTAAACGGTAATGAACTTAATGATTTTTTCCTAATCATGTACATAAGAATGTGACTATAACTTTTATTGAAAATGGGAAAAGATAATAAGGTGCGATTAAGTTCATAAGTGGTAATGACACGGCAGGATCTGGTATGTATTTTTATACTTGTCCCTGTCATTCTTTTGTACAGTTATGATCCGCTTTCATCAGACGTTATTTCGTTCCATATTCGAACTGTTATCGACTTCTGGGCCGCTCATGCCCGCAGGTTTTAGGTACCCAGGTTGGTGATCCTTGCTCTTAGGATCTCGGTTCAGTTTTGGGAAAAATCTCCATTTGCTCCGGAGGCTTATCTCTTGGTACGGTTTTCCCTGAGGTTGTAGATTCATGTATATTCAGGGGTATGGCGGGGCCCTGTCCCGCCACAGTTGTTATGTTAAAACTCTTAGAGGTCTGTAGTCACATATTGTGGGTCAGTTTGTAAAGGAAAGGAGGCAACTGCTTCGGTTGTATATATATATATATATATATGTCCAGGAAGGTAGCCCTATCGGCTAACCTATTGATTTTATCTTTGATGATTTATTTATAAGTTTCATGTATGTTCCGCTGATTATCTCTGATGTATACCTGTAAGGGTGCCCAGGTAGGGCACCGCCGCGTCCCGGTCGGGTCGTGACATAATCCTCTACCGAAAAGTCGTCCGATCGGAAGAAAATGGGCTGATTTCACACCGTCGACGATAACCCAAATGGAATCATGCTTCCTCTGAGTGGAAGGTAACCCTGTAATAAAATCCATATTTACCACCTCCCACTTCCAAGTCGGAATATCAATAGTTCGCAATGCCCCACCGGGCTTCTGGTGCTCCACTTTGACCTGCTGACAATTCGGGCACTGCGCTACGAACTCAGCAACGTCCCTCTTCAGGCCATCCCACCAATACACGTATCGGAGGTCATGATACATCTTAGTCGACCCCGGATGAATAGAATAACGAGCACTGTGTGCCTCCCCCAGAATCTGCTGACGAAGTCCTGTCACATCGGGAACACACAACCGGCCCTCAAATCTTAGCACCCCATCCGGCGCTACCTCAAATAGATTCTTCTCTTTCCGAAAAGCGGCATCTCGATACCGTACCATAATCGGATCCTCATACTGTCGCATTTTCACCTCCTCGACGATGGAAGACTCGGCAACCTCTCGAACCCGAACTCCATCACTATCAGAATCAACCAAACGAACCCCAAGGCTCTCTAGCTGATGTAACTCTCGGACCATATCCCTTTTCTGTGGCTGTACATCAGACAGACTACCCTTCGATCTGCGACTAAAGGCATATGCAACTACATTGGCCTTCCCTGAGTGTTATAGAATATCAACATCGTAATCTTTAAGCAGCTCCAACCACCGTCTCTGTCGCAAGTTCAGCTCCCTCTGGCTGAAGATTTACTGGAGACTCTTGTGGTCTGTGTAAATATCCACATGAACTCCATATAAATAATGTCTCCAGGTATTCAAGGCATGAATCACTGCTGCCAACTCCAAGTCATGTGTGGGATAGTTCTTCTCATGCTTCCTAAGCTGTCGAGATGCGTAAGCTATAATCTTGCCGTGCTTCATCAGTACGCACCCAAGCCCGACACCTGATGCGTCACAATAAACCACATATCCATCTATACCCTCTGGAAGAGTAAGAACTGGGGCGGTCGTCAATTTCTCCTTTAGCAACTGGAAACTTTCCTCACAAGTATCCGTCCACCGGAACGTAGCTGCTTTTTGAGTCAGCTTAGTCAAAGGTGCTGATATGGAAGAAAACTTCTCCCCAAACCTCCGATAATAACCCGCAAGGCCCAAAGTCGCGCACTCCGCCGGTGTAGTGGTGCAGGCCAAGTCGACAGCCTCAATCTCAGTATCAACCCGAATACCATCGGCCCGATAACATGCCTTAAAAAGCCATCAAGCTAACCAAAACTCGCGATTTGAAAACTTGGCATACAAATGCGGTCGGAGGACTCGATACCACCTCAAATGATTTGTATGCTCCGCTCAGGCGCGAATACACCAAGATATCATCAATGAAAACTATAACGAACATATCCAAGAATGGCTTGAACACCTGCTCATCAAATCCATGAATACTTTGGGCGTTGTCAACCCGGAAAGACATCACCAACTCATAGTGCCCATACCGGTCCCGAATGCGATCTTTGGGATATCTCTCTCTAACTCGCACTGATGATAACTGGACTGCAGTCTATCTTGAAAACACCTTGCACCCCGCAATCGGTCAAACAAATCGCCAATCCCGGGAGGATATCTGTTTGATAGTTACCTTGTTCACCGCTGTAATCAATACACATGCGCGCCCCATCCTTCTTTCTTTACAAATAACACCGGCGCTCCCAGGGAGAAACACTTGGCCCGATAAAGCCCTTCTCCAAAGAAGTCCTTCACTGGTCTTTCAATTCCTTCAACTCGGCAGTGCCATCCTCAGATGGCGGAATAGATATCGGTCGAGTATCCGCGCCAAATCAATGCAAAACTCAACCTCCTCTCGGGAGGATACCCTGCTCGTCTGGGAATACGTCTGGAAACTCTCTAACGACCGGAACTGACTGAAGGTCTGATATCTCAGCCTCAGTATCGAATACCCGAACCATATGGTAGATATACCCTTTCCGCACCATCTTTCTAGCCTTGAGGTAAGAAATAAACCTACCCCTCGGCGACGCCGTATTCCCCTTCCACTCGATAACCGGCTCACCAGGAAACTGGAATCGAACTAATCTCTCTCTACAGTCCACATTGGCATAGCAAGACGCTAGCCAATCCATACCCATAATCACATCAAAGTCCGTCATATCCACCTCTATCAAGTCGGCTACAGTCTGACGACTGTCTAAAGTCACTGGGCAAGCTCTATATATCCGCTCGGCTACCACCGAATCACCTACTGGCGTAGCCACCTCAAAAGGTCTTATGGACTCGGGCTCTATCCCTATTCTATCAGCAATATGGGGAGATATATAAGACAAGGTAGAACCCGGATCTATCAAAGCATATACATCAAAACAAGAAACCAACAATGTACACGCGACATCCGTGACGCCCCGTCCTCGACACCGACATAGCATAGATGCGCTCGAGGACCGCTAGAATCGGGACCCTACCACGACCTCTCGCCGCGCTCGCCGCCCATGAACACCATACCTCCGGCGTCGACCACCAAGGCGAAGATCCAAAGAATCGACCGCTTACCGAACCATAACACTCGCCGCCTGGCGACGACAATCCTCTTCATACGGCCCCGCTTCCACAAGAGTAACAAGCTCCCGAACCCATACGACACTCGCCCGGATGAGACCTACCGCATCGAACGCACCGAGATGTGGGTGGTCTCGACAGTGACGGCCGCCTCCCCGAAACCTCAAGTCACGGAGCCATGACCGCTCGAATGACTGGCTGATCGACTCCCGCGGTAAAATCGAGAAGGAGCACCTGCGGCTGGCTGAAATGTGGATCTAGTCTGCTGCTGAGGCTGTCCATCTCGAAAACTGCCCTGAGACCCTGTTGTCGTGGCCCTCTTGGGCTGGCCTAAATCTAGTTGATCCTGCCTCTCTCTGTCCTCAATCCCCTGCGCATACGCCTGCATCATGGCAATATCCATCCCTGGCTGAAGAGCCACCCCCAAGTATGCAGTAATCATATGACAGTCTAACCCCATCACATATCGATGAACCCTGTCTGCCATGTCCGCTACAATGGTGTGTGCATACCGCCAAGGAATCAAACTCTGTGTCAGACTTCGATAGTCCTCCCGCCCCGCCTCAAGGTCAAGAATCTATCTACGCGGCTCTCTCATCTCGCGGCAAGAAGTGATCCAGAAAGCCTCGTGAACTCCTCCCAAACACCGGAAGAGCATCCTCACCTCTCGACAACACCCACGACTCAAACCGGTTCAACGCAATATCGCAGAACCGGTAAGAAGCTAGTATAATGCACTCGGTCTTGAGGCCCTAAGCACTGCATGGTCATTCAGAATCGCCGACAAACTCCTGCGGATCCTCGCCGAATCTCGAACCATAGAACTTCGGGTGGATGACAATCTAGGAAATCCCAATCCGTAACCGTCGGCTCTGGGTTGGTTGCCGCTCGCTCCCGCCACGCTCGCCACTATCTTGGTCAATAAGCGGATTCATTACCGTAATCTCTATACTCACCGATCGTGGGATGGAGGCTCGCATCGCGGTCTCGTGAGCCGCTCACGCCGCCTCGAACTCCGAGGCCGGGCGACGTCGTGGAACTCGCCGCCAAACATCATCTCTCGTAAAGATCGGCTCGTGCCTCGTGACCGCCGGCCCCACTAGCAGCACCCTCAGCTGCATTGCCCTTCTGGGCCGCGGTTGCCTTGCGTGGATGCATAACTGATACATAAGGGAAAGCATCAGAGGAGGTTTAACCTATAACACAGCTCTATCGCACGATCTTAGAGTGAAAGAATAGAAACCAATCCTAACTATCCTGCAGCCTCCTGATTATAGATGTGGTGCACAATACACCGATAATCAAGACTCTACTAGATACGGTCTGTAGACACTTTCCGAGGACTAACTGCTCTGATACCATTTTTGTCACGACCCGACCCCGGGGACGCGATCGTACTTACCGGTACCCGCCGATTGTACATCGAGAGAATAACAATGAACATACATAACACATAACTTATAAAAAGGTAAACATCACTGGCCAGCCGATAAGGCTGCCTTCCATAAAAACATACTTAATCAAAAGTATAGCAGTACAACTTGTTCTTACAGCCCAAACCACATACGTGACCACAGACCTCTAAGGATAACAACTGTGGCGGGACAGGGCCCCGCCATACCCCTGAATATACACAAAGCCTATAACATCAGGGAAACACCGTACCAACAAACAAGCTTCCGGAGGAATGGAGCTTCTGACACCGGAACTGTGATCCTAAGAACGAGGATCCACCACCTGCTTACCCTTACCTGCGGCATGAACGCAGCCCCCGAGGAAGGGGGTCAGTACACAATATGTACCAAGTATGTAAAACTGGAAAAATACTGTAATAATGATATCATAAGTCTAAAAGTAAGCTGGAGTCATGGAAGACAATCAAAATACAGTACACTGTGCCTTACTAACAATGAGAGTAACAAGTATATACTTTACTGCATAAAAATAGGAGGCTCGTGATCAAAACAGGGTCCCTCGCCCGTAGTATCAATAAGCAATCCTACTCCTGGGACTATTTCACCCGCATGGGTCTTGTGGACCCGCATGAGGTATTCCTCGCATAGGCTGTACCCGCCCGCATGGGACTATTTCACCCGCATAAGCCCATAGGACTCGCATGAGGTATTCCTCGCATCGTGGGTAGCAAATCCACGGAACAGGTGGTATAACGATCTTGGGGATTTACCCCTCATTTATACTCTTACCCTGAAGAAGGTGGTATGACGATCTTGGGGCTTGCCCCTCATTCATACTCTTACCCTGGAGAAGGTGGTATAACGATCTTGGGGCTTGCCCCTCATTTATACTCTTACCCTAGCTCAATCGGTCATCATATCATATCATATATATAAGTTACGAAAGCTCATACTTCTTATTAGTCTTGTTCATATACCCTCTCATTTTAGTTTACTCAAGGCACTAACATATTTAATAAAAGAAAATCCGGGAATTTAACCCAAAGTACCACATACTTATATTCTTTAAAAATGACTCTTTTTCATATAAAACCTTTGGGCAATTGATGCCTTAAAATCAATTCGCCTTTCATAAATCAAGTCATTCGTCCTTACTTATCTTACTTAGAGTAAATCTCTTCTTATTATCCTTTCATAAAGCTAACAAACCAACTTCCCATAAAGTTGTTATATTGACCCTATACTTTAGTAAAAATTATACTTTTCCCATAACCAAGGGACTTATACTTTTTAAGACGAAACAAGTCTTTATATACTTAAAACAAGTAAGAATACCAAATCTTGTACGTCTACCGTACTACATAGATACAACTACTCATGCTCAAGAGATAGGAAAGCTCCACATACCTCTTCGGTCAATCCACTTGCTAAGCCCAAACTACCGCAAGTAATATGTCAACCTAAAATAACCATGATACGTTTATTAACCTCTAATTTCAATGTAGAATAATCCAAGTTCAAAGTTACTAATTTCTATGGAAAATTGGGCAGCATTTCCTTTGTTTCTACATACTTTGCCACCTTTTTCAAGGCCGAATTCAACATCCAAACGCCACATCTTAGGCCCAACAATCCAAACATTTCAAAGGGGATTACACACCTAAACTTGGGTGTGTAAAATTCTGCCCCATAAGGTACAACAATTTACTTAACCATTTTTAAAGTAGTACTTAGGCTACAACATGCTCACATAACCTTTTAATCAATCCTTTCATATTCAAACCACATTTCTTACATACAATGAATCTAAGAGCATTATTTACTATTATAAATCCCTTCTTCTTCACATGCAACATATGTAACTAGCTACAAGAGAAGAATTGTTATCTTAGAGCTTTAACCAAAATTATTCCAACAACTTTGCTAGCCTCCTTTCCAAGAATACCACTACAATAACTCCTACAAGCTAGCCACAAGCTTCCTTCTTGTCCTAACTTTTCAGATTTTCCTTAGGCTTTGAATTCCTCTTGGAATTCTAGAAAGAAGTGAGAGCTTTAGTTTAGAGAGAGAGAAGGATTTGAAAGATGACCAAGTCTTCAAGACTTGGTCAATATAAGACATGCAAGAAATCAGATGGGGGGGGGACACTTGTCACCCACCCATGACCTCTTTTAAAACAAAACAGTGCAGAAATCCCCACTCAACTTCGCAGAACCCGCCTCGGCGCCGCGACGCTGAAACTTCTGCCGACTCTCAGGACTTTCCGGCGCCGCGGCCCTGCTTCCCGGCGCCGCGGCGCTGCAACTTCAGCGAGCCCTCAGATCTTTCCGGCGCCGCGGCCCTGTGGCTCCTGCCCGAAACACCTTTCTGTCCGTCTGCGCACTGAACTTGTAACTCCCATAACTTTCTACTCCGATGTCCTATCGACGAACGGTTGGTTGCGTTGGAAACTAGACTCAACGAACTACGCAATAGGCCTCTGAAACACTTAGAAACTCTCAAATGTAGCGGGTCATAACCCGCCTCAAAGTTGACCAAAACCCGTCCGAAACAATCCGTCAACTTATCTTTCGAAAATTTTAAGTCTTACTCCTTTCGTATGCTTTCATACGCATGGCCAGAACTACGGGGTATAACAATGTAATTATCTCTCATGTCTAAGATGATGAAATCATCGGGAAAGGTGAACTTGTCCACCTTAACCAACACATCCTCGATGATTCCTCTAGGGTGGATGATGGAGCGGTCAGCTAGCTGCATAGTGATGTTTGTAGGTCTGGCTTCTCCCATTCCAAGTTTGCAAAACACCAGATAGGGCATCAAATTTATACCTTCCCCCAGATCACACAACGCCTTCTGATACTCAAACTTTCCTATAGTGCATGGGATGGTGAAACTCTCCGGATCTTTCAACTTCTGAGGTAGCTTTCTCTGTAGGATGGCACTGCATTCTTCAGTCAACACCACTGTTTCGTAGTCATCTATCCTCCTCTTTTTGTTGAGAATCACCTTCATTAACTTTACATAACTCGGCATCTGCTCTAGTGCCTCAGCAAACGGGATGTTGAGTTGCAATTGTTTGAGAACTTCCAGGAATTTAGAGAACTGTTTGTCAAGAGAACTTGTTTTTAGCCTCTGGGGGTACGGTATCTTCACCTGGGGTGCGTCCACAACTGCTCCCGAAATCATTGTACCTTCTGAGCCCTGGGAGCCACGGCCCTGAGATTCGGCGCCGTGGCGCCCAAACTTCTGCAACTTCTTGAGATTCGGCGCCGTGGCGCAGCAACTTCTTGAGAAATCTGGGCCCTTCTTTTCTGGACACGGTGGTGGTGAGTTTGCTTCCACTGGTTCGCCATTTCTCAGGTCAATTGCCTGGCATTGCTCTTTTATATTCACTCTAATATGTTCAGGGTGATTCCCTTGTATTCTGTTGCTTAGCATGCCCGCGAGTTGTCCTATTTGCGTTTCCAAATTCTTTAGGGACACTCTTGTCTCATCCATGAACTGAGTTTGGTGCCTAGTTAGCCTGAGTATGGCTGCTCGTAGCCCATCCTGCTCTTCATATGGGGCATGGGGGTTACATTGCTGTTGATAGTTCTGTAACATTTGATAGTGATAATCCATGTTTTCAGGGTCCCTGAGATTGATATTGAACTACGCCAATCCCCGGCAACGACGCCAAAAACTTGGTGCGCGATTTATACACATGCTAAACGCAAGTGCACGTATCGTGACAAGTAATATAGTCTAGCAGACCGAGTTATCGTCCTCGGAGATTAGTGTCCAATTACCAACCTCTATTCTGTAGTGTCTATTTGGTGACCGATAATTTGATGGTTTGTTTATAGCTATGATTATAGACGCTAACTAAATTACTTTACTTTACTTCAGATATGGTGGAAATAGGGCTTCCAAATCTCCTCGACTATCCGCTCGCTTTACTCGTTAATGCAAATAATTAAGGTTTTTCTTCTATGTTGAGATAACAGGTTAACTAAGCCGTTTTATACTCCTGTTAAGGTAATATAAACAATCAACCCCAACGGAGAACCCTTCTATCTTTCGATGACAAGATTGACTACAAAGGAGGATTAAGAGCAATAACCTATTAAGCTACACAAGTATCGGGGTACTTTCGTCCACGATTTCAACATATGTTTATTCAACTATAGCATATTCATAATCTCCCCTTTCGGATTTCGATTAGAAATCATATAAGTGATGATAATTAGTGATCAATTAATTACCAAGCAATCAAAACAATTATTGAATAAATCTCAACAATAATAAGAAGAAACCAAAATCTTGCATTAATTCATAAAACGAGGTTCAAGCGATTCGACATGGAAAACCCTAAATTAAGTTAGTTCCTAGCCATAGACATGCCAAGAACTAAAATAGTATCCAACATAATAGAAAGAAATAAAGTAAAAAATAAGAAATTACTCAAAAATAAGTCTCCAATCTTGATCTAATGTTGTGATGAATGGTAAGGTGTGCCACTCCTCAAATTTGACCTAAAATGTCCTTTTATATCCCCAAAAACGTGCAAAACCTTTTCCTCTTTGGCCTTGGCCCAATCCTATTTGGATCTGTCAAATTTCAGCGTACGCCACGGCCAGACCGCGCCGTGGCGCTAAACTTACGCGCTGGCTCGCTTCGGCGCCGTGGTCCCGCTGCTGCTGATGTCCTGGCGCCATGGCGCCGCCATGTTTCTCGCCCGGGTTGCCAACTTTTAAGCTTTTTGAGCTCTGAAACCTCTGTTTCTGCCTTCGTTTCGCTCATTTTCACCAATGTGCCACTTTAAACCATTGTGACTCAAAAGAAAGAAAAATCTACCCTAACACGACACATATTTGTACAAAATTGGGCAAAAGACTAACTAAAAATGACTCAAAAGGTGTATATAAAATACACCGATCAGCTTCAGTGGCATTCTTAGGGCATATTATCGGAGCCGATGGTATTCGGGTGGATACACAGAAGATTGAGGCAGTTAAGACTTGGCCCAGACCTATGACACCTACTGAGGTACATATTTTTCTGGGGCTAGCAGAGTATTATAGAAGGTTTGTGGAGAAGTTTTCCTTGATTTCAGCGCCTTGACTAGGCTAACCTAGAAGGCAGCTAAGTTCCAGTGGACGGATGCTTGTGAGCACATCTTCCAGTTGTTGAAAGATAAGTTGACTACGACACCAGTTCTGACTCTTCCTGAGGGACCGGATGGTTATGTCATTTATTGTGATGCCTAAGGTATTGGGCTGGGTTATGTGTTGATGCAGCATGGCAGAGTTATAGCTTATGCCTCCCGACAACTCAGAAAGCACGAGAAGAATATCTCACTCATGATTTGGAGCTAGCAGCGGTGATTCATGCCTTGAAGATCTGGAGACATTACTTATATGATGTTCATGTTGACATTTATAAAGACCATAAGAGTCTCCAATATATCTTTAAGCAGAAGGAGCTGAACCTACGACAGAGACGGTGGCTTGAGTTACTAAAGGACTATGATGTTGATATCTTGTACCATCCAGGGAAAACAAATGTTGTGGCAGATGCTCTTAACCGTAGATCTATGGGTAGCTTGATAGATGTGCAACCAGAAAGGAAGGGAATCATTCGGGAGATACACAAGCTAGCTAGTCTTGTAGTCCGGTTGGCGGATTCGGGAGATAGTGGGGTTCTTGTTCGAGAAGTTGTTGAGTCCTCTATCGTAGAAGAGGTAAAGAGACATCAGTATGGGGATCATGTTCTAGCACGGTATATAGATGCAGCTCTCCGAATGGAGAAGACTTTATTTGAGGTTTCACCTGATGGTGTGTTAGGATATGAATGTAGGCTATATGTACCGGATGTTGCGGGGCTACGACAGCAGGTTATGGTGAGGCACACAACGCCCATTATTCTATTCATCCAGGGTCAACGAAGATGTACCATGACCTTAGATGCTTGTATTAGTGAGATGACATGAAAAGAGACATAGCAGAGTTTGTTGCCCAGTGCCCGAATTGTCAGCAGGTTAAGGTCGAGCATCAGAAGCCTGGTGTATTATTGCAGGAAATAGAGATCCTGACTTGGAAGTGGGAAGTGATCAATATGGACTTCATTACAGACTTATCTCACACTAAGCGAAAGTATGATTCTATATGGGTTATTGTGGACAGGCTGAGAAAATCAGCCCATTTTCTTCCAGTCAGGACTACTTACTCAGCTGAGGATTATGCTAGGCTATACATCAGGGAGATAGTGAGACTGCACGAGGTTCCCACATCTATTATATCAGACCGAGAAGTTCAGTTTACAGCTAATTTTTGGAGATCGTTCCAGAAGGGATTGGGGACACAGGTGAGTCTCAGCACAACATTTCATCCCCAGACGGATAGGCAGGGAGAACGTACTATTCAGACACTAGAGGATATGCTGAGAGCCTATATTATTGACTTCAGAGGTAGCTGGGATGATCATTTACCACTCATTGAGTTTGCCTATAACAACAACTACCATTCTAGTATCCAGATGGCCCCGTATGAGGCCTTATATAGGTGGAAGTGCAGGTCACCTATTGGTTAGTTTGATGTAGGTGAGACTAAGTTTATCGTCCCAGACATGGTTCAACAAGCTGTTGGTAAAGTGAAGCTTATTCAAGTAAGATTATTAGCATCCCAGAGTCGACAAAAGTCATATGCAGATAATCGACGTCGACACTTGGAGTTTCAGGTTGATGATTGGGTGTTCTTAAAGGTATCACCCATGAAGGGTGTGATGAGGTTCGGTAAGAAAGGGAAGCTTAGGCCAAGATACATTGGGCCTTACCAGATCATTCGTAGGATAGGCAATGTTGCCTATGAGTTGGACCTACCATCTGAATTGAAAGCAGTACACCCAGTCTTTCACGTATCGATGCTACGTAAGTGTATTGGTGATCCTTCTAGAGTATTCCCTGCTGATGATGTCCAGGTGACCGAAGAGTTGTCTTATGAGGAGAGTTTCATAGCCATACTTATCGTCAAGTTAGAAGATTACGGACTAAGGATGTGGCATCAGTCAAAGTATTGTGGCGGAACAACAATAGGGAGGAGATGACTTGGGAAGCAAAATATGATATGAAGAAGAAATATCCTCACTTGTTCCCGATGCCTGCAAGTAATTCAATTCAACTCCTTATTTGATTATAGTAATCGGTGAATAATGTGTGTAATATATTATGGCCCTGTGTGACATCTGTTGGGTTGCTGAATATAGGTGGATAGACATAGTTATAAAGGAGACTCTGCCGAAATTTTTATAGTATGAGACCTATTATGAACATTCGAGGATGAATGTTTATAAGGGGGGAAGGATGTTACACTTCGTAAGTTTAAGGCGATAACTAAGAACGTCATTAAAGAAATAAGATTTGAATATTGGATATAAAGTATATTTATATACGCTAATCCGGAAATTAGTATACAAAATGATGCGATTCCGGAATAATTTTGGCTACGACAAGTGTGACATTGGAAATTAATAATGATAATTGTATATTCTCGTTATGGATTAGTAACGTATTATATAAGTTATGACAACGAGGATACAAGATCTTATGAGATTTTCAAGATTTAAAATAAGTGGACATAAGGTTGATTAATTGTGAGTTGTGGACCAAATTTGCAAATTAAATTTTCAGATTTACACTTAAAACCTTATTAACCTTATTAACTCTTCATCTTCCTACATTTTATTTCAAGTTACAATCCCTCTCTTCTCCTCTTCAAACCGAAACCACACCCCATTTCCATACCAAATTGAAGCTTTTTAATTCCTCTTCCAAGATTAAATCATTCCACAAATTTCTAAGCCAAAGAACACACCCAAATCAGTGGGCAATTCTCGGAATGCTGGACCGAAAGTTAAGCCAAGAAATTCCAATTTTTAGATGAAGTTTTTGGAAGAAAAACATGTGAGAATGATGGATTAAATTTATAGAACACATGCATGTCAATTTGGAGTTGAAGAAGTGATAAAAATGGGCAAGAAAGACTGGGCAGTGGACCGCATATTAGGGACTATTTTGACACAAATTTAAGGTAAGAAATTCTTCTTCTTATGACATAATTGGAGTTGCATGTTGTTGTAAATTAAGAATTGAACTTGTGTTAAGAGTTGAACTTAGATGAAGAGGAAATGAGAGTGAGACAATGCATGTGGTTGTTGGAGCGTGGTTACCGATTTTTGGGACTATTTTTGTGTACTTTGGATTTGATTGTTGTGTTGTTATTATTATCACTAATTGCATGTTAAGAATGGAGAAAATCTTGATGTTTAAGTTGTAGTTGTTCGTAAGGAATTATTGGAACATGAATTGAATTTTTAGGAGCTAAGGAAAGAACTTTGGTATTAAGGGTATTGGCCGAAACTTGCATGAAATCGTTGGATATGTTGTATTGTATTTTAGGGGTTGTTTTGTTAAGGTATTATGCCAAAAATATTATGAACATGTATATATGTTGTGGTAATTACTAATACATGACTTAAAGGAATTAAGGTATTGAAAGGTGTAGAAAAGCTTCACATTTCATTCTCGTTGTTGCTAGACGTATGAACTGTTTTAATAGGCTATTTTAACATGATTAAGGGGTTGGATGAACATGATAAATAGGTGTATTAATCACCTTGGTTGCTGTTTTGGTTATATTCCATGAATGTAAGAAGAAAGGATGTATAATGATGGTATATGTCGAGTATATGGAACTGTTTTAGTATACCCTTAATTCGTGGTTGTTATTTGGTATTGTTGACTTGGTTTGTAAGTTGTAGATGTGCACGTAAATAGGAAAAGTACTGCCCGGATTTTTATAGAATGGAGATTCATCATTCGTTAGATAACTATGCTAGATATCATAGAGTTGACGGGCGTGCTATTATTGTTATAGGTTGACGTACTAGTTGAGACGAATCATAATTATTGAGTCGGTATAGCCGATAAGGTATGTGAAACTATCCTTTCTTCTTTTGGCATGATTTTTATAAAGTGAGTGTACGGCGGATGTACATAGTTCGATTGAATCTTAATTCTTAATGATACATAATATAACAGTGCCTTGATTTTCTATGTGAAAGTTATTTTATTATTCTAATGAGAGTCAAATGATGATTTAAATTGTATAAATTGCTCATGATACTCTATTCGTGCTTGATGCGATTATATCATTTCACCGAGTCTCATGATGGACCGGAATACGTTATATGTATATATACGATGATGATGAGCTCATCGAGTTCCAGAATGGGTCGGGATATGTTATATGGACATGTATTCATGATTATGATTATTCCACCGAGCCCCTCACTAGAGGGCCGGAATACGTTATATGTAAATAGATACGATGGCTCTCATTTGTGTATGACACCGTTGAAATGGTAATTTAATTATTATACTTGTCTCATGTTATCATTTAGCCAGTTATGATCTTCCTTACAGTACTTCATGTTTTATATACTCAGTACATTATTTCGTACTGACCCCCTTTCCTCGGGGGGCTGCGTTCATGCCCGCAGGTACATGTACTCAGTTTGGTAATCCTCCGGTCTTGGATTCATGTTCAGTTGGTTGGAGAGCTCCATTGATTCAGAGCTTAGTCATTTTGGTACAAAACCTTATTTTTGGACTTATGCGTATTTAGGGGCACGACGGGGCCATGTCCCGTCAGATTTCATTATCGTATTCTTAGAGGTCTGTAGACAATTGTGGATGGCAGATGTGTTTTTGTATATGTGTTTGGCCAGCTATACTGTTGTACTCGTTTTGGGATGTTTCCGTATATAGTGGCAGCCTTGCCGGCTTGCCTATTTTGTTATATGAATTAGTTGTGACTCCTTGGGAGATATGCTTATTCTGATATACATGAAATTACGAGTCAACAACTTATTTTCACGAGATTTTTATATTGTTTGGTATCAGTCAGATTATACGTGATGAGTCGATCTAGGGTATCCAATTGTGGCACCGGTCGCGTCCGCTCGCCTGGGTCGTGACATCTTCGAACCATAAATATTATTTGTTTTTGCTAGATGATTACTCTAGTTTTTTCTGGACGATTCCTTTGGCTAAAAAATCACAAGTCTTTTCACATTTTTAAATTTTAGAGCATTCATCCAGAATTAGTTTGAACGGGATATTAAAAATGTTTAATGTGATAATGGTAGGAAGTTTGATAATGGGCATTTTTGGGATTTTTTCAATTCTAATGATTTGTCTTTTCGTCTTTCATGTCCACACACTTCATCTCAAAATGGGAATGCGGAACAAAAAATCTGAACCATCAACAACATAATTCGAACATCCCTTGCTCATGCCTCACTACCACCATCCTTTTGGCATCATGCACTACACATGACTACTTATATTTTGAACATACTTTCCCATAAAAACTTGTCCTATCAAGCTACACTAAAAATCATATACTTACGGGATCCATTTTATTCTCATTTACGGGTATTCAGATGCTTATGTTATCTTTTTTCATCCACCACAATTACCAAACTTCAACCCCGGTCTACACCTTGCATTGTTTTGGGATATCCGTCTAATCATCGAGACTACAAATGTTACGACCTTTCCTCCAATAATATAATTGTGAGTCGTCATGTTATCTTTGATGAGATAAATTTCCCATTTGCTAAAATGTTTGTCTGGACCAGCTACCTATGATTTTCTAAATAATAGCATGCCTCGGTATTTATCCCAATATTTTTGTCACCAATTGGACCCACTGTTTCGACAGACCAACATGTCTCGGGAAATTTAGGCCCCGGAACAGTGGCCCAACCGCAGCAACCAAATGCCCAGCATGCTGGGCCTCCCGTCCCGAGCCTAAATTTATCTATTGATCATCGTACCCAAACTAACTGCCTGGCAGTGGCTTGGGTCACGACCCTTTTCTCTACCGACTGTCACGCAGTGGACTCCCGTCCAATGGCCCACCTCAAAATACATCCTAACGTCCAGTCACCCGGAGTCAACATGACATTATCAAAGTCAACACCAAATACAACCTACACACCCAAATCTCAAAATCATCATTACCTCGTAATCATGTGTCTGTTCTTCATGACCCGAATTGAAAAATGACTATGGATGATGAGTTTAATACTTTTATTAAAAATAGGACGTGAGAATTGGTACCTCATCCTCCTAATGCTAATATAATTTGATTCATGTGGATTTTCAGTCACAAAGAAAAATCTGATGGTACTTTTGAGCGACATAAAGCCCATCTTGTAGGTGATGGCAAGACACAACGTGTTGGCGTAGATTGCGGTGAGACGTCCAGTTAGGTGATTAAAACAACAACTATCAGAACCGTTCTTAGTTTGACTCTCTCAAAGCATGGCGACATCATCAATTAGATGTCAAAAATGCCTTAATCAATCGACAACTAAATGAAATAGTGTACATGTAGCAGTCTTTGGGATACATGGACTCTAAATATCCCAATCATGTGTGCCTCCTCAAGAGATCATTATATATGCTAAAGCAAGCCCCACGGGCATGGTACAAGCGGTTTGCGGACTTTGTTTCACATATTGAGTTTTCCAACAGCCGTTCCGATCACTCTCTGTTTATTTATCGTCAGAGTAATAATATTGCTTATCTTCTTTATATGTGGATGATATTATACTAACTGCCTCATCATATGCTCTTCGAAAGTTAATCATGTCACACTTGGCTCTGAATTTGTAATGAAGGATCTAGGACCACTACACTACTTTTTAGGCATAGTTGTGCCACGTCATGCAAGTGGTTTATTTCTATCCCAAAAGAAGTACGCAGCTGAGATTGTTGAACGTACTGACATGTCATCATGTAAACCTTCGACAACTCCGGTAGACACCAAATCCAAATTGAGTGCATCCTCCAACAAGCCATTTGCCGATCTGACACTCTATCGCAGCTTGACAAGGGCGCTGCAATATTTGACATTCACCAGAGCGGATATTTCTTATGTTGTGCAATAGGTGTGCCTCTTCATGCATAATTGGATGAATGATCATATGCATGCTCTCAAACGCATAGTGCGTTATATTCAGGGTACTCTCGAGTATGACTTGCATTTATACCCCTCGTCGACATTCACACTTGTCTCCTACACAGATGCCGACTGGGGAGGCTGTGCGGACACTAGACGCTCCACATCCGGTTATGGCATATTTCTTGGTGATAATTTGGTTTCATGATCCTCCAAAAGGCAGGAAATGTTGTCCAGATCTAGTGCCAAAACAAAATACCGAGGTGTTGCCAATGTCGTTTCTGAATTAGTGCATTCTACCTCTCTGAGAATCCAGTCAATCACCAACACACTAAATATATTGAGCTGGATATCCACTTTGTCTGTGAAAAAGTCTTACGTGGAGAAATGTCTATTTTACATGTCCCGTCGCGCTATTAAATTGCAGATATTTTTACTAAAGGTCTTCTACTTATTTTATTTGAAGATTTCCGGGACAATCTCAGCATACTCTGCCTCCCGCTTTGACTGTGGGGGGAGTGATAAAATAATTAGGAATCAATCATTGTAATTACTAATTATTAGATAGAATAATTAGGAATTAATCATTGTAATTACTAGTTATTATATAATCATATGTAAATGATTGGAGGTAGATTAGCATTAAGTAGATCCATCATCTTAGGAAGATAATTTGACATGTCTTCTCATCTTATCCTTACTTGTAGCTTGTAATAGTAGTATATTTACCACATTTATAAAAGATAAATATTAATAAAAATATTCTATCAATTCTAATTATTCTTACCATCACATTCAAGCTCACTGCAAATATGAAGAAAATGAATGATCAATTTTTACTAAGCAGGTTGAGTTGCAGGTGTCGATGTTGGTGCCTTCACATCAGGTCCCTATAAATATACAAGACATGACATAGTCAAGAAGTTAGAGATATCATCAAATAATTAATGTATGAACTGTCACCGTTAACAATGCCAAATAAGGGTGAAAGTCTCTTATAGTAGTAAGTCATATACGTTGAGGCAGAGCAGACATGACATTCATTGCGTGATTGAATGTCAAGTCCAAACAGGCCAATGCCATAAACCATAATATTTTGAATCAAAAGTGTAACGTCATTACTAATAAGTCAAGTTTTAAACACGAAATTGATGTAATAGATTATTATTGAGTTGGAAATACGTGAAAGTTCAAATAACTATATTAATTTCAGATGAACAATGTCATGACCAAAAATCGCATAAAGGTCGTCAGGACACTATCCTAGCATGTAGACGAATCTAAAAGTCTAAGTATTTCGATATATATTATAAGCGGAAAAAAAAAGAATAATCCATAAATTAATAATAAAGTCTCATAACTCATAATACGCAGAAATCTAAGGCATACACCTGAAAGTCATAAGTACAAGAGCCACTAAATCCGAAGTACAAGTCTGAATACTATAAAATATTGTCTAAAAAGTAAGGACATGAAAGTAAGGTAGAAATGGGGTCCAGCGTCGTGGAATAGCCAATAGCTCACTCTGAAAACTCCAAATGATACACCTTAATGATTGGTGACGGCTCATCCACTACAAGAACTTGGAACAGAACTTGCACACAGAAAAGGTGATAGGGAGATACGTGTACTCAACAATATTGTTGACCGGTCCTAAACTAAAGCGATCGCGAGGGTTGGTCTTTCCGATACTTACCTCCATATTTCGTTAGCAATCAATCCAACAAGTTATATACACTTAACAAATAAGAGATAGAAGGTTCACAATCAAGTAAACAATCAAATACAATTGCTTTCATAAAGTCATGTACAAGTCAACTAATAAGAATATAAGAAAGTATGAATGATATGTGAGAAAATGCCATGGCCGATATGCACCATTATATACATGCTCATGAAATAGGTTTTTGCGTAACCCATGAAAGACTCACGAGGTCCATATAATCACCAGGAGTTTCAGATCTCTCATATCACGTCGGACGTCCAGACAATATGCTATATTGTCATCACCACTCCATCTTGTACCATCCCTTATGATTCATCACCCATTCTCTTCGCGATCGCGAATTCCCTGGTCACGGTCAGGATGATCAATTGTCGGCACCTGATACCAGAAAAATTAGCAATGTGTGGATCCTTTATTATGTTCATTTTTACTCGTTTTTAACTTCTGGAATTCATCCAGAATCTCCCGAATACAAACTAAATATGTATTTTATGACTAAAATACATTATGAATCTGACTCAAAATGTCCAAAAGATATCGCCTTGACCTTATATTGACCAAGGTCAATTCTAGATCCTTAACTAGTTTCTTAATCAATGATCCAAATCACATATGAACCCCTCGGAACTCGAACCAAATATTCGACTAAGTCATAATTTTCATTCTAAACCTTATGGAATCGACGAGACTCCGACATGGACTGATTTACCCCGACGTTGACTTTGGTCAAACTCCTCAAATTTCTTAACTTAAGAACTTTCAAATTTATAGAATTTGATCTGAAACCCACTATTGCCTTGATTACTGCGACACCCATCTTTACAAGTCATAAAAATCAAGATGAAGCTACAGGACGAATATTTTATGAAAAGTAAGTTCAAAAACTCAAAACGATCTGGAGGGTCGTTACAAACAATGACTACCATTTGTGAAATTTAAGTTTAACATGTTAACTACACTACAACAAATCGCCTCAAATAGAGCGACTGGTTTATACCAACAAGGGCGACAAAAAATGCTCTGGTAGTTAGAACTAAAAAGGGAGACATAAAGTCACCCTTTTTTAACCACACCAAATAGGGCGACATATAAAGTCGCCCTTTTTGAACCACACCAAATAGGGCGACTTATAAAGTCGCCCTTTTTGAACCACACCAAATAGGGGAACATATTTTCACTCGCCCTCCTTGAGTCCCACAAAAAATGGGATTGATCCGATCCGAAATTAATCCTCTTAATTAGAATTTAGACAATACTTAATTTTGTGACATTTGTATAAAATTTAGACAAGTAAACAGATTGGATACAAATTGTAACATTTGACAATTGCATTTTTCAACTTTTTGACACACACACACACACACCTAAGATGCAACAAGTAACTGGACTAGCTATAAAGTCCAATATTGAGAATGGATTTGGGTCCAAAGTTGAAAAAGGGATCTAAATATTGGGATCAAAGTTACTGTATTACAATTCTGGATAACTAATCATAGAATTAGTTATAGCTTGATTTTATTTCAACCAAATTTGAGATAAATTTATTTAGAGATTAATTCTGGAATTAACTATCTCTTTGTTTGGATTTGACTCAACGAGGGCGAGTGGATTTTTGTCGCCCTAATTGATAAAATTAAATATGGCGACACTTAAAATCACTTTTTTTAATTTCACCAAATATGGCGACACATAAAGTCGCCCTTTTTGAACCACACCAAATAGGGCGACATATAAAGTCGCCCTTTTTGAACCACACCAAATAGGGCGACATATATAATCGCCCTTTTTGAACCACATCAAATATATAGGGAGACATATTTTCACTCGCCCTCCTTGAGTCCCACAAAAAATGGGATTGATCTGATCCGAAATTAATCATCTTAATTAGAATTTAGACAATACTTAATTTTGTGACATCTTTATAAAATTTAGACAAGTAAACAAATTGGATATCAATTTTAACATTTGACAATTGCATGTCTCAACTTTTTGACACACACACACACCTAAGATGCAACAAGTAACTGGACTAGCTATAAAGTCAAATATTGAGAATAAATTTGGGTCCAAAATTGAAAAATGGATCTAAATATTGGGACCAAAGTTACTATATTACAATTCTGGATAACTAATCATAGAATTAGTTATAACTTGATTTTATTTCAATCAAATTTTAGATAAATTTATTTAGAGATTAATTCCGAAATTAATTATCTCTTAGTTTGGATTTGACTCAACGAGGGTGAGTGTATTGTTGTCACCCTAATTGATAAAATTAAATAGGGCAACACTTAAATTCTTCTTTTTTAATTTCACCATAAGTCGCCCTTTTTGAACCATATCAAATAGGGCGACATATAAAGTCGCCCTTTTTGAACCACACCAAATATGGCGACATATAAAGTCGCCCTTTTTAAATCATACCAAATAGGGCGACATGTAAAGTCGCCCTGCTTGAATCCCACAAAAAATAGGATTGGTTAAAGTTGAATTTAATCCTCTTAATTAGAATTTATCCGAAAATTTAGGATATCCAATTTTTGGATATCCGAATCAGATCCGAAAATTTTGGATATCCGATTTTTTGGATATACGAAATATTCGGATCAAAATTCGATCTGAAATTATCCAAAAGTTACGGATATCAGATTTTTTGGATATCCGAAATATTCGGATCCGATCCGAAATTATTCGAAAATTGCGGATCTCTGATTTTTTGGATATTCGAAATATTCGGATCCAGATCCGATATGAAAATTTCGGATATTCGATTTTTTGGATATCCAAAATATTCTTATCAGAATCCGATCCGAAATTATCCGAATATTGTGGATATCCGGAGTATTTGGTTTCGAATTCGATCTTAAATTATCCGAAAATTACAGATATCCAAATTTTTGGATATCCGAGATTCGGATCCGAAATTATCCAATTTTTTTGGATATCCGAAATATTCAGATCCGAATCTGATCCGAAATTATTCGAAATAAAGACTTCTAAAAATGTTGCACTATTATAAATAATAGGTGTAAAAAATAGGCATTTTGTTAAAAATTGACTTTAGAACCGGCCAAGAGATTTATGATTATGAGGAGCATAAATATAACAAGTATTGATGGCTGGTCTGGTGGTAGAATGACACACTTCCACAGAAGTGGTCCGGGTTCGATTCTTGGTTGGGGTGTATTTGTAGTGATTAATATTGCATAACTAGTGGTCTAGTGGTAGTGTCACGACCCGACTCCGGGCCCGCGACTGGTGCCCTACCTGGGCACACTTACAGGTATACATCAAAGATAACCAGCGGAATATAAATGAAGCTCATAGACATGCAGTACTGTGAAATAAAGAAACAGACTAGTCGATAAGACCACCTTTCTGCATATATACATCACCAAAGAGATACATCTTTTACAAGTCCAACCCACAAAACATGACTACAGACCTCTAAGAGTTTTGACATAACAATTGTGATGGGACAGGGCCCCGTCATACCCCTGAATGTACATAAGTCTATAACAACAGGGATCCGTGCCAAAGATAAGTCTCCGGAGTAATGGAGCTTCTCAAAAAGCTGAACTGTGATCCTAAGAGCGAGGATCAAGAAATCAGGTACCTCTACTGCAGATGAACGCAGCCCAGGAAGGGTCGACAAAATATGTACCAAGTATGTGAACCTGAAAGTACTGTAATTAAATTATATAGTCTAAAATAAAGTTGGAGACATGTATGATAATCAAATTAACAGTACACCGTGCCTTATTAATAATGAGAGTAAATAGGAGTACACTTTACCGTTTAATAATAGGAAGCTTATGATCAAATTAGGGCCACCCGCCCGTAGAATCATTATGTAATCCTACTCCTGGGACTATTTCACCCGCATAGGTCATGTGGACCCGCATGAGGTAATTTACTCGCATAGGACTATTTCACCCGCATGGGACTATTTCACCCGCATGGGCCCTACGGACCCGCATGAGTATATACGCCATACTCGCATCGTGGGGAGCAAATCCACGAAAATGCAAAATGCAGAATGACCCGGGGATTGACCCCGTAATAAATAATATAACACTAACACAACCGACTATCATAAATAACATATGCAAGTTAAGAAATCCCTTAACTCTTATTAGCACAAGTAGGATGTACTCTCACTTTATTAAACTTAAGGCACTATCATGTCATGTAAAATCCGGGAATTTAACCCAAAGTACTACGTACTTCTATTCTTTTAAAAATGACATTTTTTAAATAGTAACCCCAAGACACTAACACCCGTAGTATCAAGGCATGTCTACTTTTCAAATCAAGTTACTACACCTTTAGAAATTCATTCCAAAGCTTTAAAATCAAGTAACTTCTACTTCCAAAACTTAAGTAACTTATACCTTTAAATCAAGTTACCTTTCTTGAAATTAAGTCCTTTATCCTCTTTTTAAATCAATCAAGTAGACCAATCTTCTACTTCTCATAAAGTCGTTATAACTAACTTCCCATAAAGCCATTATAATACTTTATGTTTTTAGAAAACTAAGGAATTTACATCCTTCAAAATCAAGTGAGTTTAACTCTCCAACTCAACCAAACTTGGACAATTTAAATCAAGCCAACATATAACCCTTTTCAATTCCTTTCTAATCCAAGTCGTTATTCCAACATGTTATATAAGTCATAACAATTATAACAACTCTATTCCCCTTCCTTATATAATATGTAATGATTATAACTAAAAACTAAATTGATTAGCAACTTCAATGATTATCATGCCATATTTCGATTTTAACATTCCAATGACTCAAACATTTCTAATCTTTATTCCTTATATCACAAGCACATTTATATACAACTATAAGATGTAATCTTCAATTACATTAGGAAGACAAGGATCATTACCTCAATAAGCCCAAATATAATCCAAGATTTAAAAGTCGATCCTTAGCAACTTTAACTCCTCTTCTTTATGTTCCAATATGCAATTAGTGACCCTTAGAAGCTTCTAACCAACTTCTATTCTTGCTTTAATACCAAAAAAAGTGAAGAACACCTTAGGGTTTTAAAAAAATTTAGAGAGAAAAGAGAGCAAGTGTATTTGGATGAAGTTTAGCTAACAAATGGCTAAGTCTTCCAAGACTTAGTCAATATAATGGCTTTGCTTGCTCTACAAGTTGGGAGGGACACTTGTCACCCTCTCATAGGCTCATGTAATAAATATCTTCTTAAACTTAGCCTAATTTTCGCAGAATCCCGCGTCGGCGCCACAGCCCTGCAGCCCGGCGTCGTGGCGCTGAAACTGCTGATGCCTTCAGGACATACGGTGTCGTGGCGCCTAACTGAAACCTTCTTCCTTCTCTTTTGTCAGCTAAACTTGTAACGTCCATAATTATCTACTCTGATGTCCTATCGACGAGCGGTTTGTTGCGTTGGAAACTAGACTCAACGAAATTCATCTTAGGCTTTTGAAACACCTAAAAAATCCTAATATACTAGGAGATATACCACTCCAAAGTTGACTAAAAATCTGTCCAAAAACATTCTGCCAACTTTTCTTTCCAAATTCAAATCTTATTTCCTTACGTACGTTCTCATCTCATTCTCTTGGAAATACGGGGTGTAACATTCTTCCCCCCTTAGAAACATTCGTCCCAAATGTTCACACTAGGTTTACTAAACAAATTTCGGCATAGTCCCTTTAAACTATACTCAACACACTCAAATATGCCACACATGGCCACATAATATCACACATGCATATATGTCAGTCGAACATAGGCGAGTAGGAAATGGAATTACCTGGAGGTGTAGGGAACAAGTGAGGATACTTCTTCATCATGTACTCCTCTGCTTCCCAAGTCATCTCCACTCTATTATCATTCCGCCACAAGACCTTGACGGAAGCCACGTCCTTAGTCCATAGTCGTCTAACCTAACGATCAAGTATGACTATAGGACTCTCCTCATATGATAACCCATCTGTTACCTGGACATCACTAATCGGGAAAACTCTGGATGGATCTCCGATACACTTCCGTAACATAGAAACATGGAAGATCGGATGTACTGCCTCCAAGTCGGACGATAGATCTAACTCATAGGCAACCTTGCCTACTCTACGGACAATCTAATAAGGCCCAATATACCTTGGGCTAAGCTTTCCCTTTTTCCCAAACCTCAACACACCCTTCATGGGTGATACCTTCAAGAAGACCCAATCGTCAATCTCAAACTCCAAGTGTCGACGTCGATTATCTGCATAAGACTTCTGTCGACTCTGAGCTGCTAATAACCTCTCCTGGATAAGCTTCACCTTAACTACAGCCTGCTGCATCAAGTCTGGGCCAACTAACTGAACCTCGCCAACATCAAACCAACCAATCGGCGACCTACACTTCCTTCCATATAAGGCCTAATACGGGGCCATCAGAATACTGGAATAGTAGCTGTTGTTATATGCAAACTCAATAAGAGGCAAATGATCCACCCAGCTACCCCTGAAATCAATAACACAGGCCCGCCGCAGCATATCCTTAAGTGTCTGGATAGTACGCTTTGTCTGTCCATCGGTTTGAGGGTGAAATGCAGTACTGAGACTCACCTGTGTCACTAACCCCTTCTGGATAGACCTACAAAAGTTAGCCGTAAACTGGGCTCCTCTGTCTGATATAATAAATGTAGGAACTCCGTGCAGTCTCACAATCTCCCTGATATATAATCTAGCATAATCCTCAGCCGAGTAAGTAGTACTAACCGAAAGAAAATGGGTTGATTTCGTCAGCCTGTCTACTATAACCCAGACGAAATCACACTTCCTTTGAGTACGAGGTAACCCTGTAACAAAATCCATGTTGATCACCTCCCACTTCCACGTCGGAATCTCAATCGTCTGTAATAGCCCACCGCACTCGTGCCAAACCTGACTGGCCGACAATTGTAAACCGAGCAACGAACTCTGCTACGTCCCTCTTCAGGTCATCCCACCAATAAACACATCTGAGGTCATGGTACATCTTAGTCGACCCCGGATGAATAGAGTAACGAGCGTTGTGTGCCTCCCCTAGAACCTGCTGACGAAGTCCTGCAACATCAGGTACACACAACCTGCCCTCGTACCTTAGCACCCCATCAGGTGCTACCTCGAATAAACTCTTCTCTCCTGAGAGTCAGATCTAGATACCGCACAGAATGAATCTCGCATCGCCGCCTCTCACCTCCTCAACGATGGAAGACTCGGCAACCTCTCGAATCCGGACTCCACTATCATCGGAATCAACCAATCGAACCCCAAGGCTCGCTAGATGATGAATATCATAGACCATGTCCCGTCTATCTGGTTGTACATCTGACAGACTACCCATATACCTAAAACTCCTAATATACTAAGAGATATATCGCTCCAAAGTTGACTAAAAATCTGTCCAAAAACATTCTGCCAACTTTTCTTTCCAAATTCAAATCTTATTTCTTTACGTATGTTCTCATCTCATTCTCTTGGAAATACGGGATGTAACAGGTAGAATAGTCTAATATCACGGTTCAGACTAGGGTTCGAATCCAGATGGTGCGTTTAATTTTTTCTTTTTTGAACCATATCAAAAAGGGCGAGTGACGTCGCCCTATTTGATGGATCTCAAAAAGGGCGAGTGTAGTCGCCCTATTTGGTAATAGGGAGATTTATCAAGTCACCGCCTTTGGTTAGGACCAAATAGGGCGATTACACTCGCCCTTTTTGATGGATCTAAAAAGGGCGAGTGTAGTCGCCATATTTGGTCCTTACCAAAGGGGGAGACTTGAAAAATCGCCATTTTTATGTAAGACAATGGACGTAATAAGACGATTTGAAGGACGACTAAAAATCACTTTCTTTGATCTAAGGGGGTGATATTCCAACCAAAGAGGGTGACTACACTCGCCCTCTTTGAAGCGATTTATTGTAGTGCTATGAAAGATTATTGTTAAATTAGAAATAAGTGATTGCTCCATGTAGTTTTGGAGAAGATCATTTCATACAATTGTTACACCCCATAGTCCATGGCGACTAAGTGAGAATATGATTATGGAAATAAGATTTGAATGTTGGAAGGAAAGGATTTTTACATTTTCTTATATGAAATTTTTTTCGAGAATAATGTGATGACAAGAATTAATACTAGTAGTTGGATTATTTCCAATAGAATTATGGACTTAGTGTGGATTAATTAAGTCTTGGTATCCTAAAGTTGAGGCCATCGAAATTGGGTGGAAAAATGGCTAAGTGTGGGAGATATTTGTGAAGGGAAGACAAGTGGGGTTCATGGGTCCCCCTCCACTTGTGCTTGTACACCTATTAAAACCCAAGTCTTGCAAGACTTCATTCTCACAAATATCTTCATCTCAAACCCTCATATCTCTCCCTTAACCTTCAAGGTGCTCGAAAATCCCATAGCCAACAAGAACAAGATCAACTTATTTTCTTCCAAGTTTAAGCACCTTAACCAAGTTCTAAGCCAAGTTAACCTTGCAAGATTGTGGATCACGGTTTTGACAAGAAAGTTGCCTTGAAACCCTAAGCTTGTTATGAACTTCTTGAAAGTAAAACATGAAAGTAATATGGATACAAGCTTGTAGAGAATACATGTGTGTTATTGGAACATGAAGAAGTGGTGCAAAAGGGGGAGTGTTGGCCGAGAGATTGAAGGAATGTTTTGTGCTAAGAATAATGTAAGATTTCTTCTTCCTCTTGAAGTAATTAGAGGTTACATGATGTTATAGTTGATAGATGAACTTGTGTTAAGAGAAATGGAGAATAAGAAATACATGTGACAGTTTTGGCTAATTACCGATTTTGGAGACAGTTTTGGTGTTATTGGATTCGTTGGTTATTGTCGTTATTATCGTCACTACTTGCATGTTAAAATGAAGGCAATATAGTTATTACAAGTTGTTATGGTTCATATAAACATGCTGAAATGTAAATTGGATTATAAGAAGTTATGGAAATGGCTTTGGTTGTAGTAGTTGGCTGAAAAACTGCATGAAACTGTGAGACATTGTTGTGCAGTTTTAGAGACTGTTTGTGGCGTTGGAATGCTAGAAATTCAGCCACCAATATGCATGTTTAATGTGGTAAATCGCTAACGTAAGTCCTAAAGGAATAAGGGTATATAAAGGTGTTGTAAGCTTCACATTTTACCCTCATTGTTGTAGAAGTATTGACTTTTTTATGTGGATTAAGAGGCCGGATTAACATGAGAAGTAGGTGTATGAATCACCTTGGTTGATGTTTTGGTTGTGCCCTTAAGTGGTGCTTGGTTATTGATGTTATTGGCCTTATTTATAAGGTGGAAAAGTATGTATAAATAGGGGAAGTGCTGCCCGAATTTTTATACGAATGAAGATTCATTATGTAGTATAAGTGTATACTAGTATCATGGAATTGATAGACGTGTTATTGTCATTATAGGTTGAAGTACTACTTGAGACGTATTCTAGTTGTCAAGTTGGTATAGCCTATAAGATATGTGAACTATCCTTTCTTCTTTGACATGATTTATATGAAATGGGGTACGGTGGACGTACGTAATTCCATTGAATCCTTTATGATACATGAATCGATTTTGTAAGTATAAGTGACTTGATTGTATAAGTATAAGTGACTTGATTTTAAAAGAGTAAGTGACTTGATTTTGAAAGTGAAAGTGTCTTGACTTTAAAAGTGAAAGTGCCTTGAGTTTATAAATGAAAGTTCATTTTAAATGATTTGTATAAAATGAATGTACGGTGGACGTACATAGTACTATTGGATTCAAGTCCCTAATGATACATGATATGACTCTTTGTATAAAATGAACGTACGGTGGACGTACATAGTACTTTTGGGGTTCAAGTCCCTAATATTACATGACATGATAATGCCATGGGTATTTCTAAAATGATAGTTCATTCTATTTGTTCTAATGGGAGTCAATGATTATTTAACTTGCATATGTTTGCTCATGATAGCTATTCGTGCAAGAGTTATATTTCCCCATCACCGCGTCCCTCACTGGAGGGCCGACAACTTTATATATGTGTATTATTCCATGGACATGCTTCCATGATGCGGGTTCGAGTCCCATGATAGTAAATTATTTCATGGACATGCTTCCATGATATGGGTTCGAGTCCCATGATATTATATTATTCCATGGACATGTTTCCATGATGCGGGTTCGAGTCCCATGATATTATATTATTCCATGGACATGCTTCCATGATGCGGGTTCGAGTCCCATGATATTATATTATTCCATGGACTAGCTCTCTATGATGCGGGTTCTAGTCTCATGAATAGGAAATGCATAATGATTCTGAGGGCAGATGTCCCTGATTTTGACATAACTTTTATATTTTGAAAAAGGTATAGTTGGATTTTATGTTATATAACACGGTTGGATCTGATATTTGATTTTCATACTTGTCCCTGTCATTTTTGGCCAGTTATGATCTTATTTGCTGTACTTTATGTTTACATACTTGGTACATGTTGTACTGACCCCCTTCTCCGGGGGGATGCGTTCATGCCCGCAGGTGTATGTACTCAGTTTGCTGATCCGCGTGCTTAGGATCTTTGCACAGTTGTTGAGATAGCTCCATTGTTCCGGAATCTAGTCATTTTGGTACATTTTTGCTATTACAGGCTTACGTACATTCAGGGGTACGGCGGGGCCTTGTCCCATCATAGTTACTGTTATACTCTTAGAGGTCTGTAGTCATGTGTGGGTTGGACATATGTACAGTTGCAGTTATTTGGGTATTTATATATACATTGGCGGTCTTGTCGGCTTGCCTGTTTTGTTATGAGTTGTTTCTTAAGCTTCCGCTGATTTATTGTTATGTGGGTGAAGGGTGCCTGTAGGACACTCCGCGGACCCGTCGGCTCGGGTCATGACAAAAGTGGTATCAGAGCAGTTAGTCCTCGGAATGTCTACAGACCGTATCTAAGTAGAGTCTTGGGTATAGGTATGTTGTGCACCATACTTATACACAGGAAGTTGCTGGGAATTTAGGATTGGTTTCTATTCTTTCATCTCATAAGATCGTGCAATAGAGTTGTGTTATTAGGATAGTTCCCCTCTAACGTATTATTGTGTTATAGCTATGCCTCCGAAGAAGGCAACAGTGGCCCAGAAGGGCAAATCAGTAGCAGGAGCTGCTAGTCGGGCCCAGAGAGTTACTGGTACTCATGCCTTGTCTATGACTAAGATTGTGCGCCAGTAGACGAGCTCAGTTACACCGCCACCGCCAGAGGAGCTTAGAGCAGCTCTAGGGCCCCAGATACTTGAGCCTCCAGTTCCTCAGACAGGGGTGGAGGGTAGTGCTATAAGAGATGCAGTTCTGTTGCTGACTAGGCTAGTGGCGGGGCTGACTCGTCCGCAGGGGTTTACTCGACAGATACCAGCAGGTGTACAAGGGGTAGAGAACCGACGCGGAGGCCAACGTAAGAGGGCTAGATCGACTGGTTGCTCAGGAGCTGGTCAGAGCTCCAAGGTGTCAGGTCCACGGAAGAACAAGGGTCCGAGTCATTCGAGGCCATCTCTGCCTCGATGTTCTCAGTGTGGTAGGTATCATTCAGGGAAATGTCATTTGAGTACAGGTGTTTGTTATTATTGCGGCCGTCAGGGCCATATAATGAGAGAATGTCCTTATAAAAGGGGTACTGGTGGTATAGCTCAGCCTACTAAATCGGTGGCTGATTCCTCATCTTCTACAGTTATGCGCCCCGCGGGGCAGGGTGCTCATATGCCAGCTGGCCATGGTAGCGGTTGTGGCAGAATTTCTAGTTCTGGCGGTCCTTCGAACCGCATTCATGCTTGGGTCAGTAGACACGATCAGGAGGCGTCACCGGATATTGTCACAGGTATATTATTGATCTTTTTTGTGACGTATATGTATTGATAGATCCAGGTTCTACTTTATCATATATATCTCCCCTTGTTGCTAGTGGAATTGGGATAGAACCTGAATCGATAGATCCTTTTGAGTAGCTACGCCGGTAGGAGATTCAATCATGGCTAGGTGATGCGCGAAAAGATGCACACACTTTAACGCAAGTGCACGTTATCGTGACAAGTAATATAGTCTTGGTAAGACCGAATATCGTCCACAAAGATTAGTGTTCAAGTACCAATTATCTATCTTTTGGTATCTATTTGGTAACCGATATTGATTTTTGTTGTTTATGACTAACAATTATAAAGGCTAATTAACTATAGGTTTACTTCAGTTGTGATGAGAATAGGGTTTCCACGTCTCCTCAACTATCCGCTTATGTTACTTATTAATGCAATGAATTATGGTTCTTCTTCTCTCGGAGCTAGCAGGTTTACGAAATCATTTTATACTCCCGTTAAGGCTATATAAACACTCAACCCCAGTATTGCTCCTTTCTACCTTTCGGTGATAAGGATGACTCTATAGGAGGATTAAGACCAAAAACCTAGTTAATCACACGCGCCATGCGTAAAATTAGGGTTGTTAAGCCTCTCATTAACGCTACATAAGTAATTGAGGTATTTTCATCCCCAATCCAAAATATGTCTACCCAACTTACAACATATTCACAACCTCCTCCTTTCGAAGTTTGATTAGAAATCATATAAGTAATGATAATTAGTGATCAATTAATTACCAAACATTCAAAGCAATTATTGGATAAATCTCAACAAGAAGAAGAATAACCATAACATGCATTAATTCATAACATAAGTTTCTAGTGATTTAACATGGAAAGCCCTATAAAGGAATTAGTTCCTAGCCATTGACATGACAAGAACTAATTCAAGGTTCATCATAAAAACTTAAATAAAGGAAAGAAAAGAAAAGAAAGTTACTAAATTATGGTCTCCAATCTTCAATCAAAGAATCCTTGTATTGTGCAAGAAAGGGAACCCTAAAAAACTGCCTAGGGTTCTCCTTTTATAGGCTCAAAACCGCCTCAACCTTTTCCTTCGTGCCCGCCTAATTCGTCATTAAACTCGATTTTCCGCGTCGGCGCCATGTTCGCTATCGGCGCGCGGCGGAAGTCTCGCGATACCGGATGATTTGGCGCCGCGCCCGCTTCGCTGTTCAGCGCGCGCGCAACCTTTGCGGCTTTACGATATTAGCGCCGCCTCAACTGTTGGCGTGAGGCCGCGCCGACTGAGCCGCTGCTCGCCACTTTCTGCTTAAGCTCTGGAACCTCCACTTTTGCCATCTTTTAGCTCCTTTCCCGTCATTTGGCCATTTTAACCACTTTGACTCAAAATAAAGAAAATATATCCTAATACGACACTTATTTGTACAAAAAGGGACAAAAGACTAACTAAAAATGACTCAAAAAGTGTATATAAAATACACCGATCAAATACCCCCAAACTTAACCTTTGCTCGCCCTCGAACAAAGATAAAAAGAAAGAATTAAAGACTCAAAGAAACGAAAATAAAATACTCACTGACATTGATCACTTTTGTTGCATTGGTGTTATCTAGAAAAACATGAAGGTTAGCAGAATAATATGCAAGAACATATAGCCTGAAATTTCAGCATTCCAAATACATTAAGCTAGATATTTCGCAAACTCATTTTTATCATGCTTAATGGAAGTCAAATACTGAATCATGCATGTTAATTTCAAAATTCCTATGGCATGTTTACTTGCTATTCTCCACTAATCATGGCTATGCATCTAAGAGATCTTCAGGACTTTTAAGGGTTGTAATGTAGGCTTAGGCACGGGTAGGTAAAAATAGGCATTTAGGCTCATTTTTGTGTACCATAAGCTCTTTAGCTTTTCAGTGTTTCCCTTTTCTTTTGATTCTTTTCTTCACTTCAAATCTATCTTTCCCCTCTTTTGTTTTGGGAGAGTGAAGTGTATCATAATAACAGGCACCCCCAAACTTAGGCTTTTGCCTAGTTCTTATTACTTTTTTATTGGGGTGCATCACTTTTGTTCACTCTTTTTGTCTCTTTTTTAACACCATTTATTCCACTGTTTCACATTTTTACTTATGACACAATTTGTGGGAGTATAGGGTGTCAAAGAAGAAGTTTCAATTTTTAGGCTCAATGGGGCTGACTATGGATACTTTTAATGTCAGGGATAGAAAATAGTGGTAAGAATTGACTATCAAAGAAACGCCTGAGTCATCTCCCTAACATGCATATCCTAACTATTTCGCCTCAAATAGAAAGCAATCATAACACATAAGTTTTCATCATTTAGCATGCACAAATTAAGCAAGAAACTCCAAATAGAAAGATTTTGTGAGTTTTTGGCATATCTAACCTAGATGTTCAGATAGTTGCTTCTAATTCCATTACATTATTCCACCGTACTTCACTAGGTGTTTCTAGTCACTACAGCATACATGATCTTTTGACAGAAAATTATGACTCAAAAGAAAAAAAATTGTGACTCAAAATTACACAAAAACAACAAAAAGACTTAAACATACTTATACAATAAGACACAAATAAAACACAAATAAACCCCCCCCCCCCCCCCCAAAAAAAAACTTAAATCACACATTGTCCCCAATGTGTGTAGACTCAAAGACAATAAAAGAAAACAGGACACTTACATACATGGCTAAAATGGTGGTGGTGGCGGTGGCATTGGATAGGGCATGGACCACTGGTTGAACAAGGACCTCATCTCGTTGATTTCTCGCCTCGCTTCGTTGTCCTTGTATCACCGTGTCCAAACTTTGCATCATCCTCATCTGGTTCTGGAGTAATTTCTCCATCATGGGCACTGAAGGTTCTGATTCTGTGGTTGGCTGGTGGCTTGGCCCTGCCGCATATTGAGCCTCTATTTCAGGCTCATCTTCGCTCACGGCGCCTCACACTGCCGCAGTGGTGCTCTTCTTCTTGTCACTGGGGCTTGGTCCGGAAAGGAGTGCACTATCCCATATGACACATGCAGTTGGTTTCTCATTAGTGTCATCACGACCCGACCAAGCTCGCGATCGTGCCCTACTGGGCACCCCGCTGTGTATACATCGAGAATAGCAATGAACATACACAACATACAAAAAAACTTAGACAAGAACTAACAACAAAGCTAGCCGATAAGGCCACCTTCCGTAAAATATACTCAATCCGTAAATAGAACAAGACATTTTTCTTTTCTTTACACCCAATTCACAATGTGACTACAGCACTTAAGAATAACAACTCAAGTGACGGGCCCCGCCATACCCCTGAATGTACAACAACCGACAATACCAGGGATAAGCCTCCGAAATGAAGGAGCTTCTCAACAGCTGAACAGTGATCCTAAGAGCGAGGATCAGCAACATGTACTTTACCTGCGGCATGAACGCAGCCCCCCGAAGGAGGTCAGTACAACATGTACCAAATATGTGAAATCAAAGATCAGAATGAAATCATAAGTCTAAAATAAAATCGAGACATGTATGATTACTCAATTAACGATAATCGTGCCTTACTAACAATGAGTAAATAAGTGAATACTTACAATATCTACGTAGAGGCTCACGATCAAAGCAGGACCACCCGCCCGCAGTATCATTAAGCAATCCTATTCCTGGGACTATTTCACCCGCATAGATCGCGTGGACCCGCATGAGGTATTCCTCGCATAGTCAGACTCCGCCGCATGAGACTATTTCACCCGCATAAGCCCATAAGGACTCGCATGAGGTATTCCTCGCATCATGGGTAGCAAATCCACTAAACAGTGGTATAACGCCTTGGGTTTACCCTCATTTATACTCTTACCCCAAGCGGTGGTATAACGTCTTGGGGTTTACCCTCATTTATACTCTTACCCTAGCTCAACCGGCCATCATACATAACATAAGCCCTACCGCTTATCATACAATAAATAAGCAAGTTAAGAAATCCCTAACTTCTTATTAGCCTTATTCATATACATTCTCATTTTAGTTTACTTAAGGCACTAACATGTCATTATAAAATCCGAATTTAACCCAAAGTACTACGACTTCTATTCTTTTAAAAATGACTCTTTTCATATATAACTTCCAAGATACTAATAATCGTAGTATCAAGTCATAACTACTTTTCAAGACAAGTCACGATACCTTTTAGAAATATATTTAGGCTTCTAAATCAAGTGACTTCTTTCTTTTAAAACCTTAGGCAATTGATGCCTTAAATCAAATTGCCTTTCAATAAATCAAGCCATTTATCTTTCCATAAAGCCAATATAACCAACTCCCATAAAGTCGTTATATTCACTTTATGCATTAGTCAAGTACAATTTTCTATCCAAGGACTTATACGCTTAAAACTAAACAAGTATCGCATACTTTAAAACTCTTCAAGTCCCTTAACATACTTAAATTACTTAGAGTAAACCACTCTTTAAACTTTCCATAAAAACAAGTATCAAAATACTTTCAACATACTTAAAGTCTCTTAACTTTGAAAACCAAGATATCCTTAACATTTAAACAAGTGAGTTAATTCCTAACTCAATCAACTTGACATTCCTAAAATAAGCCAAGGATGTCAAATGGACTAGATCAAAAATTCAGACGCTCACCGTACTATATACGTGAAACTAGTCATGCTCAAAAGATAGGAAAAGTTCCACATACCTCTTCGGTCAAACCACTTGTCAAGTACAAATTCCCGCCCGTAGTATGTCAACCTATAATATTCACAATACGTCCATTAAGGCCTTACTTCAAACGTAGAATATTATAAGTGTTAAGTCTTTAAATTCTACGGAAAATTGGCAGCACCTCCTTTGTTTTTACTAACTTTGCCACCTTTTCCAAGGTCGAAATACAATAACCAAACAGCCCCAATTGGCTCACAACAATATAGAAGGTAATCCAATGCAAATGAATAACCAAACATTTCAATTGGCTCACAACAATATGAAGGTAATCCAATGCAAATGAATAACCAAACAACCCCAATTGGCTCACAATAATATAGAAGGTAATCCAATGCAAATGAATAACCAAACAGCCCCAATTGGCTCACAATAATATGTAAGGTAATCCAATGCAAATGAATAACCAAACAAATTTCCAATTGGCTCACAATAATATAACAATACCAATTCTTATTCAATTTCCATTTCAATCCAAATTGGTAGCATAATAAGATATCAAGCCGCAATTGATTCTAGCTACTACATTCTCCAAGTAGGTAACATGCGACAATTCAATTTATCGATCAAATTGGATTTCAATTTCAAATGGCTAAATATGACATTTTCGGATTTTTAGCTTCCAATTCCATAACACTTAACAAACTTCATAACACATATCACATGACCACTTATAACTTATCATAATATGAAATCTTCAATTACAAAAGTAAAACGAAGATTATACCTCAATTAGCCCAAATATGCTCCAAGAGTACAAGTCGATCCCTAGCACCTTTAGCTCCTCCTTCCGACATTCCAATCCACTCCAAGCCACCCTTAGAAGCTTATGAAAAACTCATCTTCAAGTTTCAACTTCAAAGTTGAATAACCCTTTAGGTTTTCGCCTTGCGACTAATACGAAAACACCATTTTTCCGGGATCTTTCTATTGAGTAACACTTATAATACCCTTAGGTACCTTGGTTTAAAGTGGGGGAATTATTGGACAAAAATTGGAAATTTTTCCTTCTTGAAAAACCCCTTAGCCGTGAGCTCCCCTAAAGAGCAAGAACAAGTTCTTGAAAAAATAATTCTAAGTGTGGAGAATGACAAGGTCGTGCACCTCCGAGTGTACATATCTACCACAAGAAAGGGTATAGATTAGAACACTTGGGTGGTTTGGATGAGATTTACTAAATATCAAGCTTTTGTGGGGTCATTGACTTGGTCAAAGTTGTCAACCTCTAAGCTTTGCAAGACTTCATCATAAATTATGGTCAATGACCATTCCACCCTTGCACATTTCGTCCATGTCCATAAAGGGAGGTGACACGTGTCGCCCTCCCGTTCGTCGCAATATTTCGCTTTCCGACAATTCCATAATTAGATAAATTTTTACTCGCCTCAAACCTTAACATTTGAGTTCTTACGCACGCTCTAGAAACATATCTCAAATATTTCCGGTGTAACATTCTTCCCCTTAGAAACATTCGCCCCGAATGTTCTCTCGAGTCCAACTTAAAGATAGCGACATAGTCTTCTTTTACAACCCCTACATACCAATAATACCACACGAGGCCACAACAAGACTTCATACTAAAATGTCAAGTCAACCCCACGTGTCAACGCTTGTTATCTGTATGAAGCTTGGTGACTCTAAGCTTACTAATAATTTTTCCTGATAAGCTTCGCTTATCCACAACCCCAATCAAGTGCGGACTAAATCGAACCTCGCCTATGTCAAGCATCCAACCGCGATCTACACTTTCTTACATACAAGGCCTCATACAGGGTCATTCAATACCGGAAAGGTATCTGTTATCAGACGCAACACATAAAGAGACAATTAACCTCCCGCTATATTCAAATCAAGAACATAGGCCCGCATCCTATCCTCGCGTTCGGATAGTACGCTCGCTGTCCGTCTGGCCCGAGGGTGTAATGCAACACCGAGACTCACCGTGTCCCTAATCCTCCCGAAAAACCTCCGAAGTTATCCGTAATCGAGCTCATCCGCTTGGCCATCATAAACGTAGGAACCCCGTGCGCCTCACAATCTCTCCGCTATACAAGCAAGCATAATCCTCACCAAATGGCCCTAACCGAAGAACACGATCGTTTCGCCACCACTTACCATGACCTGTGGAGTCGCACTTCCTCCGAGTACGATGCCACCCTGTAACAAGATCTATATTAATTACCTCTCATATCTAGGTTGGGATTTCAATCGCCTGCAATAGCCCACTGGGCTTCTGGTGCTCAACCATGACCTGCTACTATCTCGGACACTAAGCAGTAACTCTGCTATGTCCCTTTTCCGGTCATCTTACCCATACATACTGAGGTCACGACACGACTTAGTCGGCCCCAAACAATTCGGGCAATAAGCACCGTAGTGCCTCCCTAAAACTCCGTGACTAGTCTCGCAAAGACCGGTACACGCAATCTATCCTCATCTCACATCACCCCATTCGCGCTACTCAAACAGCTCTTCTCTTCCCGAGAGTCGATTCGATATCAGATCATAATCGATCCTCATATCGCCGCTCCATACCTCCTCAACGATGGAAGACTCGCAACCTCTCGGATCTGAACTTCATTAACCTTGAAACAAATAATCGAACCCCTAGGCTCAGAATCAAGGATCTCACGACCACATCCTCGCCTATCCGTGCCCAACCGCGTACTACCCCAGTCTACGACAAAGAGTATCTCAGAATCGCTTGCTTTCCCGATGGTATAGATATCAATATCACGATCCTTGAGTAACTCTAACCACCATCGCCGCCGCAAATTCTATCGCCTCATGCAGATATACCGAGGCTTTTTGGTCCGCATAATTATCCACACGAAGTCTATATATACGCATGCCCCCAAATCGCCAAGGCATGATTTAATCGCCACAAGACTAAATCGTGAGTGGCGCAATTCTTCCCCGCTTCCCTAACTACCGGAAAACATAGGCTCTATCCTTATCGGGTTGCGTCAAGACACAACCCAGCCTAACACCCAACGTGTTATCAATATAACCTAACCTCTAGTCTCACAAGAGGGTTAGAATCAGAGTCGTGGTCAACTTATCTCCCAAAACTAAAAGCCTTTCTCATTCCTCGCGAAATATTCGTATCCTTAATCTCACTTATGGTTCCTTTTTTTTTTTTTTTTTTTGTTGCAACCAAACTTGGTCACTAAACTTAGACTTAATTCCATTGCTCGCCTCATGGCTAAGACTTCATCACAATCACATTTTTGGGAGGTTTTCTTGATCTCACAAGTAGTAACCCTGCTTTTCCTTTCCCCTTTGTAGAGCCTATAACTAGGTGTTACCACATTTTCTCGAAATGTTCTTACTTCCCATTAATTACTAATGGTCTTTACACTAGTCCGGGTAAACATACCTCATGCAACCTACATTTATATCTTTACGCTACTTCCGACCAATTGCACGTCGCTCTTAATTACCCCAACACAACACTTTTCCCACGGTTATCTATAATCAGAACCTATGGCATGACGATATCAAGACCTACCATCTTATATCCTTCGCCTAACAACACGGGTACACGCAACCCCAATAATACGCAAACCGCCCTTTTTCGGGGAAGAGGACTTGTCTCCTTTTCTTAAACTTTCTCGAGTCACAACCCTAATCACAGGTCCTCTTGCGGTCCAAGAATTAGCTAATCATCACGCACCGCTTTAAGTTCGTGTAGATTTTCCAACCTACCAAAGATGCCCCTACAAAGACTTTTTTTTTTTTTTTTTGCCTTGCACGTTTTCCTGAAATTATCCGGAAGGTCGTGGCCCTGACCGCCACACCAAACCAACTCCAAGTACCTCCAAGGGCACTCAAAATAAATTCCTCCAAATTTAATTATTACATACTTCCTGCGTCAATTTACCCCAAGTGAACAAGTCACACAGACTTAAAAAGAAAACAATGTCAAAGAAGGAAGGATAATTCACTGGTTACCACCACTTCTCTGTCACGACCCGAACTGGGGTCCGTGACTGGTGCCTTACCCCGGGCACCCTAGTGATACAACATCAGAGAAAATCAGCGGAACATAAAGCATAAATATGAAACGAGAGACATGATAAATAAAAGCAAATAGGCCAACCAAAACAGTTGCCTTCCAACATGTATATATAAACATTTGAACAGTTACAATCCTTACACTCCGCCCACAACAAAGCATGCACTTCTAAGATTTATACAACAACTATGACGGACAGGGCCCGCCATACCCCGAACGCATAAGAACTTACGGACTGTGGTAACATACCAAAGATAAGCCTCCACGAAACGGGGCTTCCCAAAACGCTGAAATGAGATCCTAAACGCGGATCGACAAATGATGTACTTCTACCATGCAGATGAACGCACTTCAAGGAGGTCAGTACAACAGGTACCAAGTATGTGAAACTTGTAAAATACTGTAAATGAAATCATAATAGTCTATAAAAGCAGGAGACAGGTATGATAACCCAACTACAGTACACACACATAACAGTTATATCAATTCAGGGTCTCACGCCCACAACATCAATCCTGCCCGTGGAGTACCTTCCTCACTGCCGGCAGTCTATGATATGATAACAACAAGATAGAACTCCAAATGGGAGCATACCCGTGCGCTACGCATCGTGTCAGTATGTCCAAAGGGAACAAATAAGACAACATTCCAAATGGAAGCATACCCGTGCGCTACGCATCGTGTCGAGAGTCCAAAGGGAAACAATAAGACAAAGATTCCAAATGGAAGCATACCCGCGCGCTACGATCGTGGTCAAGATGTCCAAAGGGAAACAATAAGACAACAAGACGGTAATCAAAGTGAAGCATACCCGCGCGCCACGATCGTGTCAGATGTCCAAAGTGATTAACAAAAGTAACACTATCAACAGAACGCACTGCGGAATTTATCCACACCACGGCCACGCCCAAGTAAGTTCTCAACAAGTCAACCGACTCCATCGAGACGCGGTAGTATAGAAACACAATTCTTGCACAACAAAGGCTATCACAACAAGCATAGGCAAGTTTCACAACAACAAGCATAGACAAGTTTCACAACAACAAGCATAGACAAGTTTTACAACAACAAGCATAGGCAAGTTTATACAACAACAAGCATAGGCAAGTTTCACAACAACGAGCATAGGCAAGTTTATACACAACTCGAAGTACTTTCATTTTATGCCCAAGTCCGGGTTTTAACCCTAAAGTACTACGTACGTTAAATTCCTTTTAAAGAGATCTATTTCTTTTATAAAAGTCACCTGATACCCGTAGTATAAAAATAGAGTGACTTATATCTTTTAAGTAAACCAAAACAACTTCCATACTTTCCTTTTTAAAACCAAATTAAGGCAACACCATGCCTTCTTTTTTTTTGACCAAAACACTTTTATTTTTAAAGTCAAGTTACCACATTAAAACCAATGATAAAACCTTTCTTTTGTTTTCATAAGGTCGTTATAACCAACTTCCCATAAAGTTGTTATACACCTTATGTTTTAAACCATTTTAAGACAACACAATGCCTTTCTTTTTCCTAAAGTTCCAGTTTGCCTAATTTCAATTACACAAGTCTCTTTTTTGAAAAGTTCATAGTTCAATGTCTTAATCTCTTTTAAAACAATTGAGTAACATATGCCATAGGCGAATAGGTTATTCTTGTTCATAATCAATCTTATTAAGCAGTCATGATCTAGAAAATGTAATATCATTTTGTCTCATCTTAGCTTCTATGCAGATGGAGGTTTCTACCGTTTTAATAATACTTAATTATTCAATACATTTTCCTTTATTAACGCCGCAGTTGGTTTGTCGATACACATTCGATTCAAATCAGTAAAACATTATTCTTTTCAAAAATCAAGTACTCATTACTCACGAATGAGGTTTCACACAAACATCCATATTAAGTCAAGTCTCTTATCTTTTAAGAATAAGTCTCTTAACTTCTAAACCATTAAACCATTCTTGTTATCGCTCTTTAGACGTTACACCTAACTTCTCATAAAGTCGGTATAACTCTTATGTTTTCAAACCAAGTATACACTTCTTCCAAAAGGTTTCTTAATCTTTTAGAATACTTGAGGTTCTTTATTATCACACATCAAGTCGGTTATAAGTCAAATCGCTTATCCTTTAAAAAGAAACCACAAAGCATTTCTCATTTACATAGAGTTGTTATAACACTTTATGTTTAAAAACAATCAAATACATTTAACACACGTACGCTCACCGCACTATATAGTTATACACATATCATGCTAGAACAGATAAGAAGAGGTTCACATACCTCGCGACGACATCGACTAAAAGCAAAGCGCTCCAAGTACCTCAAACCGTCGGCTACACCTTAAGCCAAGCAGACCACGCCACAAGTAGTATTTCAACCTATAGAGGCCACAAGGTGCCTATTAACATCTTAGATCTCAATGTAGAATATCTTACAGAAAATTCGGCAGCACCTCCCCCCCCCCCGCAACAGCGTAAATCTCATCCTCTATCGAGGTCGGCCACCAAGCCAACCAGGGGGGGTTTGCACGTCTAACCGGACGTGTACAATTCAACTCACAGTAATACTACAAGCTTCATCAGAATACACCCTATGTAATTACTGATTCACTTCTTAAAATTCAGGCTTAAGTCGCAAGACATTGTCGTAAGTATTATTCAGGCTTAAGTCAAAAGACATTGCCGCACAATTATAATGTTCAGTTCTATATATAGTATACTTCAACTATATATTCCTACAACATGTAATTTCCAATTACAATAGAAGGTCAAGAGTGTTTACCTCGATAAGCCCAAAATTATCCGAGTTTATATGTCGATCCTGAGCAAGGTTTAGCTCCTACTCCGTGCGCTCCAACCCGCTCCAACCAACCCTTAGAAGTTCTAACCAACTTCTACTTAAATACTTCAACTAACAATGAAGATTTCCTTAGGGTTTCGTTTAGAGGCTAAGAGGAAGTATAATAGTATTTTCTGGGCTTTTGTATAAAAAGGGTACTTTGGAAAGTACTACAAGGTATATGGGCTAAAGTATTTGGGCATTATAACAATACTAGGAGAGTATTTCTATACCACAAAAATGGGTATTATACGAAAACAACTAGGCTAGGGGGGGGGTGTACCCCACGGCCAAGCCTCAACAAAGGGGGAGGGGGAGGCCCTCTCGGCCAAAGCTTCTCAAGGGAGGGGGGAGGGGCTTTGGACGAAGCAAACAAGTGGGAGGGAGTATTTTGAGACTTAGATAGATTGCTCAAGTTTTGGATGAAGAATGTCTTCAACTAGAGAGGTATTTATAGGTCAAGTGAAGGCCAACCAATGGCCAAGATGAAGACAAGTGCATAGCAAGTGTAAGGCCAAGATTTAGCCATGTGCTACCTTATCCATCTACACAAAATATCCTACCTAACCCTTGACCAAAATTTCAACACCAAAAACGTGCCAATGGTCAAGCTTGTCGTCCACTTGCTTCCAATGGGAGGGTGACACTTGTCCTCTCCCGTTGGTCCAAAATTGTTTCGGCTCTCGTAAAATTCCGAAAAAATTATTAATGACATAGCCGGATTTTTCCCTACAAAAGCTGTGTAAACTTTTCTTCGAAAAACGACTCTTTTTGGCACTTGTGTACAAATTTCGAAACTTGTCAATTCTTAAGGCAAAATTTAATACGCACGCCTCACGCATATACTGGAAATACGGGTATAACATTCTCTTCCTTTCCACTCGATAACCGCCATCGAAATCGTACCGAATCAATCTCTCTTATGTAGTCCCCGTTGGCATAACAAGAGGCCAACTAGTCCGAACTCATAATGACCTCAATGTCTGTCATAACAGCTCTGCTGGGTCCAACGGCTTTATCGTTACCGTCAATTATTATCTAACCGCCAAATACCACCCAACACTCACGTGTAGTCACCTTGAAAGGTCCTCGTGGATTCAGTTCCATTTCCTTACTCTTGGTTGCTCTCTTTCTTCGGTCGCACTTTCTTCCGTACTCCCAAACTTATTCTAGCTTACATACATAAATTCCATACTAACTCGCCTCCACTGGAGTTACTAAATTAAACAACATAAGGCCGCCCGGCTCAAAACTGGTTCGGTGGAACACGCCCACGAACCCATAAAATGATTAACTAAATTTGGGCCTTGCACCTCGTGACTCGCCACGTAGCGGACTACTACCAACTGATCCCATTTCCTTTCAAGTTATGGGCGACCCTAAATAGATCCCCAACCACTTTGGCGTCGCACTTAACTCTTTTCCTAGGTCTGTCTTAACTTTTTACTACCCGAGAAGGCCTTATATACCTAAGGTCTCGGTGGTTATCAACATTTTTAGGCTCGCAATTTCCATGCTCCAAGCCTATCTTATCAGCCCCCCGTAACCGGGTACAAGAACTTCTCGTAATATCATAATCGTGTTGTCTTGACCACAACAACCATACTTTCTTCGTTCGGATCTCGCCTGCATAATTCCCTTTAAGAATACCAATGAGCTTAAGTTACTATCATAGTCTTCCACTTAGTCTCTTAATAATAACTTCTTAAGGGTCCATTACCTTTTCCGATAACTCATCATTTCCTAATTATCTCAAATTAGCACGTAAAACCTTGATGAGAATTCATTAAACTGTTTCATACCTTCCCGGTATTTATTTAGTCCCTTCCAAATCCTGGTAATCTAAATCATTCTAGGCAACACGCGTCTGACCCTCATACATAAATTCGCATAGTTGTATGTCACAATACCAACTACAACCATTACCAACCTGGATACGCAATCCACGTAATCCTTCCCGGTCATCACGCTTTCTCGTAGTGCAAACAATCATAACTTGTTAGGGAGAGACGACCCTAACCATACAGCTCTATCGCACGATCTTAGAGTGAGAAGAATGGAAACCAATCCTAAATGTCCTGCAGCCTCCTGATTATAGATGTGGTGCACAACACACCGATAATCAAGACTCTACTTAGACACGGTCTGTAGACACTTTCCGAGGACTAACTGCTCTGATACAACTTTTGTCACGACCCGACTCAAGCTCGCGATCGGTGCCCTACACGGGCACCCCGCTGTATATACATCGTAGAATAGCAATGAACATACACAACATACAAAAAAACTTAGATAAGAACCAACAACAAAGTTAGCCGATAAGGCCACCTTCCGTAAAATATACTCAATCCAAATAGAACAAGACATTTTTCTTTTCTTTACACCTAATCCACAATGTGACTACTGCACTTAAGAATAACAACTCAAGTGACAGGCCCGCCATACCCGAATGTACAACAACCGACAATACTGTGGATAAGCCTCCAAATGAAGGAGGTTCTCAATACCAACAGTGATCCTAAGAGCGAGGATCAACAACTGCACTTTACTCGCAGATGAACGCACCAAGGAGGTCAAGACAACATGTACCAAATATGTGAAATCAGCATCAGAATGAAATCATAAGTCTAAAATAAAGCGAGACATGTATGATTACTCAATTAATAAAGATAATCGCGGCCTTACTAACAATGAGAGTAAATTAGTGAATACTTACAATATCTACTGAGAGGCTCACGATCAAAGCAGACCACCCGCCCGCAGATCATTAAGCAATCCTATTCTCGGGACTATTTCACCCGCATAGATCGCGTGGACCCGCATGAGGTATTCCTCAGATAGTCAGACTACCGCATGGGACTATTTCACCCGCATAAGCCCATAAGGACTCGCATGAGGTATTCCTCGCATCATGGGTAGCAAATCCACGGAAACAGGTGGTATAACGTCTTGGGGGTTTACCACTCATTTATACTCTTACCCTGAAGCAGGTGGTATAACGTCTTGGGGGTTTAACCCTCATTTATACTCTTACCCTAGCTCAACCGCCATCATACATAACATAAGCCCTACTGCTTATCATACAATAAATAAGCAAGTTAAGAAATCCCCTAACTTCTTATTAGCCTTATTCATATACATTCTCATTTTAGTTTACTTAAGGCACTAACATGTCATTATAAAATCCGAATTTAACCCAAAGTACTACGACTTCTATTCTTTTAAAAATGACTCTTTTCATATATAACTTCCAAGATACTAATAACCGTAGTATCAAGTCATAACTACTTTTCAAGACAAGTCACGATACCTTTTAGAAATACATTTAGGCTTCTAAATCAAGTGACTTCTTTTCTTTAAAACCTTAGGCAATTGATGCCTTAAATCAAATTGCCTTTCAATAAATCAAGCCATTTATCTTTCCATAAAGCCAATATAACCAACTCCCCATAAAGTCGTTATATTCACTTTATGCATTAGTCAAGTACAATTTCCTATCCAAGGGACTTATACGTTTAAAACGAAACAAGTATCGCATACTTTAAAACTCTTCAAGTCCCTTAACATACTTAAATTACTTAGAGTAAACCACTCTTTAAACTTTCCATAAAAACAAGTATCAAAATACTTTCAACATACTTAAAGTCTCTTAACTTTGAAAACCAAGATATCCTTAACATTTAAACAAGTGAGTTAATTCTCTAACTCAATCAACTCGACATTCCTAAAATAAGCCAAGGATGTCAAATGGACTAGATCGTCAAAATCTCAGACGCTCACCGTACTATATACGTGAAACTAGTCATGCTCAAAAGATAGGAAAAGTTCCACATACCTCTTCGGTCAAACCACTTGTCAAGTACAAATTCCGCTCAGAGTATGTCAACCTATAATATTCACAATACGTCCATTAAGGCCTTACTTCAAACGTAGAATATTATAAGTGTTAAGTCTTTAAATTCTATGGAAAATCGGACAGCACCTCCTTTGTTTTTACTAACTTTGCCACCTTTTCCAAGGTCGAAATACAATAACCAAACAAATTTCAATTGGCTCACAACAATATAGAAGGTAATCCAATGCAAATGAATAACCAAACAGCCCCAATTGGCTCACAATAATATAGAAGGTAATCCAATGCAAATGAATAACCAAACAACCCCAATTGGCTCACAATAATATAGAAGGTAATCCAATGCAAATGAATAACCAAATTTCAATTGGCTCACAATAATATAACAATACCAATTCTTATTCAATTTCCATTTCAATCCAAATTGGTAGCATAATAAGATATCAAGCCACAATTGATTCTAGCTACTACATTCTCCAAGTAGGTAACATGCGACAATTCAATTTATCGATCAAATTGGATTTCAATTTCAAATGGCTAAATATGACATTTTCGGATTTTTAGCTTCCAATTTCATAACACTTAACAAACTTCATAACACATATCACATGACCACTTATAACTTATCATAACATGAAATCTTCAATTACAAAAGTAAAACGAAGATTATACCTCAATTAGCCCAAATATGCTCCAAGAGTACAAGTCGATCCCTAGCACATTTAGCTCCTCCTTCCGACATTCCAATCCACTCCAAGCCACCCTTAGAAGCTTATGAAAAACTCATCTTCAAGTTTCAACTTCAAAGTTGAATAACCCTTTAGGTTTTCGCCTTGCGACTAATACGAAAACACCATTTTTCCGGGATATTTCTATTGAGAAACACTTATAATACCCTTAGGTACCTTGGTTTAAAGTGGGGGAATTATTGGACAAAAATTGGAAATTTTTCCTTCTTGAAAAACCCTTAGCCGTGAGCTCCTAAAGAGCAAGAACAAGTTCTTGAAAAATAATTCTAAGTGTGGAGAATGACAAGGTCTTGCACCTACTAGTGTACATATATAACACAAGAAAGGGTATAGATTAGAACACTTGGGTGGTTTGGATGAGATTTACTAAATATCAAGCTTTGTGGTCATTGACTTGGTCAAAGTTGTCAACCTCTAAGCTTTGCAAGACTTCATCATAAATTATGGTCAATGACCATTCCACCTTGCACATTTCGTCCCATGTCCATAAAGGAGGTGACACGTGTCGCCTCCCGCTCACAATATTTCGCTTTCCGACAATTCCATAATTAGATAAATTTTTACTCGCCTCAAACCTTAACATTTGAGTTCTTACGCACGTTCTAGAAACATATCCCAAATATTTCCGGGTGTAGCAAAGGTCGATGGTAGGATTGGGACCCCATTCATGTGGCATAGATCGGTGATAAGTGAGCCATGTCCCAATCCACCGTTGTTACCAACCCGCTGATTTCTTCAATGCTCGCACTATCTCTTTCCCCACATCAATCGCTTTTCCGCCATGATTTCATATATCAATTTAATCCTATCTTCCGCACTCTGGTGAAGTGCGTTGATGGGATCGACGCATCGATGAAATATAGCCAACCCTTGGTCGCTTTGTTGAACCGCACCGCCACCCTCTTGACCCATTTCTTGCAATATCAAATGCAGCCCCAGGGTAGCTCATTGTGTCTTCAACGGCGCCCCGATTGATCTTGGGTGCTTTCGACCATGGTGCGAAATAGCTTCTGCCACCCCTTTCTTCAACATCTGCTGTTTTTAGAGATATATTTATCACTCCCGCCACAGCATATATCTTCCCCTTACAAAGCATTTGTTGTCCACCCTTTCCGGAAAGTTAGCATAAAATTCACGCACCATCGTTGTGTTCATTGGTGCTATCTTGTCCGGGTTTACAAATCTCCTACACCCCATCATCTCAATCATTGCCCGAATGGGCTCATAGACATCCTATTCCCCAAGCGACTCCCTCTGATAGCCCATTCCCCTTTCAGGGATTAAGGGCCTAGTACTAAGCTTTTTGTATCTTGTATAAGCTTCGTGGCTAACGAACCTAGTATCATCGTATCAAGTGAGGTGGATGTGGAGGCTCTTCTTCTCAAGTGACATGGTTAAATCACTTTGTGTAGCTTACAACTTAGTATCACAAATGTTCCCCAACACAATCAACACTTAGCAGCTATAACACAAACACCCCCAACCTTCAACTCCCGTACTACACAATACCCATACCCTCTTCGTGTACTCCTTCCCTAAATTTCACAACCAATTTTTTTTTCTTTTAACACCCCAACGACTTCAACACTACAATACTCCTCCAAACTACCACCTCCTTTTGACTATAGTAAAGCTCTCAAGAACAGAAAAAAATTACCTTTTTATGGTGTTCTTCAAGGTGTTCTTGCTTCTAATGGTGATTTGAGGCAATGGGATGGGGTTTTGTTGGTTGAGATGGCTAAGGGTTTAGGGATTTTAAGAGTTTTGGTTGTGGTAGGGTTTGATTTGTGGAAGATGTGTGGGTGAGGTTTGAATTTTCGTGGGTTTTGTGGAGAAGAAAGGTTAGGTTTTGGTTTGAAATTGGGGAAATCGGATTTCTGGGCGTCTTTTAATTTCTAGATTTTAGTGCGCGCGGCACTTTTTTAGCGCGCGCTGATGTCTGCACTCGGAATTTCTGCGTCGCGCCTACTGAATTTCACTACGGCGCCGCTGCCTAGACAGCAATTTTTCTGGATTTTTGGCGCCGCGACTGCCTTGTAGCCGCGCTTAAACTTCTTTACGCTCTTTTCGCGCGTTCGCTTCCCCTGGGCGCTACTGCTTTTTCTGGAAATCCTGGTTGTTCTTCAGTTTTTCGCCCTTCAATGTATTGGCCTATACCTGTCAATCACAACACATACACTACCTCCGTGAGACCGTTCTTAATAAAAACTACTATATTTAAAGTGAAAATAAATCAAAATACCTTGGGTTGCCTCCCAAGTAGCGCTGTCTTTAACGTCTTTTAGCCGGACGCAAGTTCCTTATCTCAATAAGTGTGGGGTAGATTAACCCCACAGCTAATCCATTTTCTCCACATTTTTCGTTTTCTTTTTCTTCTTCTCCTCTTAGCATTATCGTCAAGGGAAAGTTCAGGAACACATACCTGCTTTTGTGGAGGTTCGGCAAGCCATACCTGCTTTCGTGGGCTCATCTCCCTTGGTTTGACTTGTACTGGCTCACAGGGGGGTTTGATGGTGCTGATTGCAAAACACCTACTCATGGTTGGTGGCTCAATGATGTGTTTAAATACTTTAAACACCATTTCTTCCTTCTCCACCCTCAATGTCAGCTCTCCTCTTTCTACATCGATCAATGCTCTCCCTGTCGCCAGGAATGGTCTCCCCAATATGATAGGAATTTCTGCATCCTCTTCCATGTCAAGAATGAGGAAGTCCGCAGGAAAAAAGAATTTTCCTACTTTAACAATCACGTCCTCAATCTTCCCTCTTGGATGAACTACTGTCCTATCAGCCAGCTGCAGGCTTACCGTGGTTGGTTTGGCCTCACCCAACTCCAACCGTTTAAATACCGATAAAGGCATCAGATTTATACTTGCCCCTAAATCGCATGAGCCTCATTGCATGTCACCCTGCCAACTGTGCAAGGTAGTGTAAAGCTCCCTGGGTCTTTTAGTTTAGGGGGCAACTTCTTCTGCAGGATAGCACTACACTTCTCCGTTAGTGCTACTATCTCATACTCCGCCAGTTTCTTCTTCTTCCCCAATATCTCCTTCATGAATTTGAAATATGAGGGCATCAGCTCCAATGCTTCTATGAAAGGTATGTTGATATGCAGCTTTCTGAATTTCTCCAAAAATTTAGAGAATTGTTTATCAACTGCCTTCCGCTGCAATCTCTGTGGAAATGAGATCTTCTCTGTATACTCCTTCTCTGGAGTTTTCTCCACTACTGGGCGAGATTCAACCACCTTCTCTTTTTTTATCTCTGCCCTTTGCTCAACTCTCGGCCGAGGTATCGCTGCTCCATTGCTTGCCACTTCTCAATTGTCGCTGGCATTGCTCCCTCGGATTCACCTCTGTGTTGCTTGGCAGTGTACCCTGCGACCTGCTGTTTGCTTGATTTGCTAGCTGACCCACTTGTGTTTCCAAGTTCCTGAACGAGGATCTAGCTTCGCCACGAACTGGTGCAGGCGTTGGTGAGTGCCAACAAAGCCGCTCACTGCTCGTCGCTTTTCCGTCAGCAGGTGCATCAGATCGCTGAAGGTGGGGCCGAGTAAAGCGGTCGCTGATTTTGGTTCTGCTGGTTTTGCATCGCCCCTATATTGATTCTCGCGCCGCCCTCTCTCCATGAGAAATTTGGGTGATTCCTCCACCTGGATTATATGTGTTGGAGTATGGGTTGTTCTGGCCTCGATAATTACCCACGGCCGACACTCGCCGCTCAATTGGCATATTATTAGGATCACCAAGGACACCTATCGAATGTATGTGGGCCACCACATATTTCCAGCCTTTTAGGCATCCAGACCGCATTTATCGACATCAGTATGTTCTGCAATTGCTTTCCAACAAGTCCAATTGGGCATTCAAGGCAGCAATGGCATCTATTTCGTGGACTCCCACTGTTCTCCTCCCACTCATTGATCTCTCTTCTGTGACATGGTTGTTGGTGGCCATATCTTCTAATAATTCGTGAGCGTCGTGGGCTGTTTTCCTCATGAATGTCCCACCTTTGCCACAGATCTATAATGGTTCTCGTTGTTCCACGAGCCGTTATAGAAGATGTGGACCAAGTTCCACAACTCAATGCAATGGTGTGGGCATTTTCTCTGCAAATCTTTGAACCTTTCCCACGCTTCGTACAATGACTCTCCATCTACTTGGTAGAAGTTATTTAGCTCCCCTCTCAATTTTGCTGCTTTGCATGGGGGAAAGAATTTGGCTAGAAATTTTTGTGTCAGCTCTTGCCATGTAAAAATCGAATCAGCTGGCAGGGAATTTAACCATACTTTTGCTCTATCCTTGAGTGAGAAGGGAAAGAGCCTCAATCTGACGGCATCATCAGTAACGCCGTTATATCTGAAAGTTGCACATAGCTCCAAGAAATTAGCTATGTGCATATGTGGATCCTCTGATGGCAGTCCTCCAAATTGCACTGTGTTCTGCACCATGCTCAGAATCGCCGGTTTGATCTCAAAGTTGTTTGCTCCTATTGCAGGGAGCCTAATACATGTCTCTGCTCCGTTCACCCTCGGCAGCACATAGTCTCCCAAGCTTCTTTCTGCCTGGACTTGAACTATTTCCTCGACATCCATAGGTACTTGCCGAGGCATTCCTGGGTTAGGTTGATTTTCACCTATCCCTTCTCTCATCATATTGTTGTTTTGAACACCGTCTATCTCTATCAAGGTTGCTATCCGCTGATTCTTTCTGTTCTGTTTACAGGTTTTCTCAATCTCTGGATTGAAGGGAACAAAAGTGTCTGACCCTCTTCTCCTTCGCATAAACTGAATTCACAAATGGATCAAAAATGCATAAACAGATCATGACACCCTGATTTTTACCGAAAAATAACAAAAAAAACGTAAAAATAAAAAAAATAAAAAACCAAATTAGAAATTAAAAATAGATAACTTGATATTGAACTATGCCTAATCCCCGACAACGGCGCCAAAAACTGGATGCGCGAAAAGATGCACACACTTTAACGCAAGTGCACGTTATCGTGACAAGTAATATAGTCTTGGTAAGACCGAATATCGTCCACAAGGATTAGTGTTCAAGTACCAATTATCTATCTTTTGGTATCTATTTGGTAACCGATATTGATTTTTGTTGTTTATGACTAACAATTATAAAGACTAATTAACTATAGGTTTACTTCAGTTGTGATGAGAATAGGGCTTCCACGTCTCCTTAACTATCCGCTTATGTTACTTATTAATGCAATGAATTATGGTTCTTCTTCTCTCGGAGCTAGCAGGTTTACGAAATTGTTTTATACTCCCGTTAAGGCTATATAAACACTCAACCCCAGTATTGCTCCTTTCTACCTTTCGGTGATAAGGATGACTCTATAGGAGGATTAAGACCAAAAACCTAGTTAACCGTCACGCGCCATGCGTAAAATTAGGGTTGTTAAGCCTCTCATTAACGCTACATAAGTAATTGAGGTATTTTCATCCCCAATCCAAAATATGTCTACCCAACTTACAGCATATTCACAACCTCCTCCTTTCGAAGTTTGATTAGAAATCATATAAGTAATGATAATTAGTGATCAATTAATTACCAAACATTCAAAGCAATTATTGGATAAATCTCAACAAGAAGAAGAATAACCATAACATGCATTAATTCATAACATAAGTTTCTAGTGATTTAACATGGAAAACCCTATAAAGGAATTTGTTCCTAGTCATTGACATGACAAGAACTAATTCAAGGTTCATCATAAAAACTGAAATAAAGGAAAGAAAAGAAAAGAAAGTTACTAAACTATGGTCTCCAATTTTCAATCCAAGAATCCTTGTGTTGTGCAAGAAAGGGAACCCTAAAAAACTGCCTAGGGTTCTCCTTTTATAGGCTCAAAACCGCCTCAACCTTTTCCCCTTCGTGCCCGCCTGCACTCGTCATTAAACTCGATTTTCCAGCGCGGCGCCATCGCTATCAGCGCTACGGGAAGTCTGCGACATTGGATGATTTGGCGCCGCGCCTCTTCTCTGCAGAGCGCGCTGCAACTTCGCGGCTACGGATATTAGCGCCGCCCTCAACTGTTGGCAGACGACGCGCGCTGCTCGTGTTTCTGCCTCGTTCGCCACTTTCTCTGCTTTTAAGCTCTGGAACCTCCACTTTTGCCCTCTTTTAGCTCCTTTCCCGCCATTTGGCCATTTTAACCACTTTGACTCAAAAGAAAGAAAATCTATCCTAATACGACACTTATTTGTACAAAAAATGACAAAAGACTAACTAAAAATGACTCAAAAAGTGTATATAAAATACACCGATCACTAGGCGTGTGTATAAAAATTGTTCAGTGGTCATACATAGTTGTCATACCTTATCAGATTTTCCAAAAGTTAGATATGACTGACTTTGATGTTATTATGGGTTATCATGAGTTGGTTAAGCTTTAAAAATAAAATTTTGCTTGGAAGGTATGAAACAGTTTAATGAATCCGCATCAAGGCATAATATATGTGCTAAGTTGGAATATTTAAGAGGTGATGAGCTGTCGGGAATTGTGATGAACTCTTAGAAGATCATGTTTAATTGAGTTAATGGCCTATCATGTTGTTAGATTAGGCTATGTTGTATGCTTAAGGGATATGTATGAGTAATATTTGTATGGAGTAAAAAGGTTTGTTATGGTTAAGACAACATGATTTTGAGATTATGAGAAGATGATGTAAGTCTGGGACATGGAATATTTAAGGATCTTAGAGTATTTGATAAGTTGAGCCCTTAGATATACAAGACCTTCTTGAGTAAAATATATTATGTGTGATCTTGGGTAAAGTACATAATATACGTGAAGTATATTAGTTGTGATAATTCCTTGGTTTGAGTATAAACCACTTGTGCGGTTAAAAGTTGGAGATAATGTTGAAACTGGAAATAAGATCTTTGAAGGATTTTATGTTAAGCATCATTTGGGGGTAATTGAGGACGGGAACTATAGAACAGTCGAAGAATGGCTGTAAGAAATGTGAAAACAATGAATAAGTAGGAATGGAATGGTACGAGTTGGTTATATGGCTGAGTTATTAAGTTCTCTACACTTATTGTTATTGTTGCGAACTATGGCTTTCTTTATTTGTTGTTCTTAAGATATTGTAACTTGGTAGTACGAATGATACACATTCTGTGGTACGTTGATATCCAGTTAAGATGAGTTAGTTGGCACCTATGGCTAATCATGCACGATTTTGAATAAGCTGAAATACATTTATAGGAACTGATTGCTACATCTCATGGGCTCATTAATGTTGCCTTAATCAGGAAGATAGTATGAGAAATATTTGAAATAAGATACTCCCAAGGCAGCTTGAAAAGGAAATTTAAAGGTAAGACGAATGGGCACTCGGTCGATGAGAGACCTAATAATGATAAGACAAGAAAGCTTGACAAACCATTGGATCATGTAACACCGTGAATTGGATCTAAACATATGATGTATAGGTTCTCCAACATGTGTAGACATACCTTTCAGAGAGTGTGTGAACGGAAGTAACAATGAGTAAAGCTCGAGAGTAGCACCTAGACAGTTGAAAAGAGGCCAATGGCGCCTATGGATAAGTATCAGGTAGACATTATAGATATATGCCAAGTGATAATGACATTACAATACTGATAAAATGACGAGCAAATGCAGATGGCTAGGAGCATTTTTTAATTGACCGTAGGTTATATGAGATAGATAAGGTAATGGGTTTGCAGCTTAACGTGATAAAGGAAATCTTTTCCCTAAAACGCCATTGACAGAGAGTCTTAGCCATGAGGCAAGTGAAGGAATTTAAATCTAAGTATAATGACCAAGTTTGGATATAGTAACGCCAAGGATTGGAATCAGGAGCAATGTTTGAGGTTACGTATATATATCAAAATATATCGAAATTATGAAGAGTACGACAAGTAAGAAAAAGAGTGAACAAGTGTCAAAAGAATTGAAGTGGTTTATGATTACTAGTAGTGAGAAGATATGAAAAAAAAGTTTACTATAATGAACTGATAAAGAAGTTGAAGGATAAGATGCAGAATTGGAAAGGCTTTATTGAAGCATTATAGAAGAAAGGAAAGACAGACAATGAGCTTCATGGTTACATATGTTCTTACCAAAGAATGAAGAGGGAATGTGCTTCATATCATTGTTTGATATATCTAAGGCTTTATTTGCTAAGTTATGTTGGGGGTTTAGGACTTCATGTACATTGTGGTCCACTTTCATGTGGAATGAATACTATAAGGAGAAAATACCTATACTAGTTTAATGGAAAGGTGGATCTCAAATGTGGAAGAGAATGTTAGAAGAAAGTGATGCTATAGAATAAGAAAGTTGGTGCATTAACATATGTGGTGCCTGCAGATTTTTTTGTTGTTGTTATCAATAAAAGTAAAGAGGATATGTTGAAAGTCTGTACGATTGACTTCAGAGGTAGCTGGGATGATCATTTGCCACTCGTTGAGCTTGCGTATAACAACAACTACCATTCTAGCATTCAGATGGCCCCGTACGAAGTCTTATATGAGAGGAAGTGCAGATCACCTATTGGTTGGTTTGAGATGGACGAGACTAAGTTACTTGGCTCAGACATGATTCAGCAAGTTGTGGATAAGGTAAAACTTATCCAGGAGAAATTATTAGAAGCCCAGAGTCGACACTTGGAGTTTCAGCTTGATGATTGGGTATTCTTGAAGGTATCACCCATGAAGGGTGTGATGAGGTTCGGTAAGAATGGGAAGCTGAGCCCGAGATACATTGGGCCTTATCATGTTATTCGCAGGGTAGACAAGGTTGCCTATGAGTTGGATCTACCATCTGATTTGGAAGCGGTACATCCAGTTTTTTTTGTATCGATGTTGCGTAAGTGTATTGGTGATCCTTCTAGGGTCTTTCCAGTGGATGATGTTCAGGTGACAGAGGAGTTGGCTTATGAGGAGAGTCTCATAGCCATACTTGATCGTCAGGTTAGATGGTTACAGACTAAGGATGTGGCATCCGTCAAGGTATTATGGCGGAACGATAATAGGAAAGAGATGACGTGGGAAGCGGAAGATGAGATGAAGAGGAAGTATCCTCACTTATTTCTGATGCCTACAGGTAACTCCAATCCCTATTTGACTATTTTGAATGATGCATGAGACTATGTGTTATATTGTGGCCATGTGAGGCATTTTTGTGTTTGTTGAATATTGGTTGTTAGGTATAGTTAAAGGAGACTATGCCGAAATTAGTATAGCTTGAGACCTAGTATGAACATTCGGGACGAATGTTTCTAAGGGGGGAAGAATGTTACACCCTATAGTTTCATGGCTACTAAGTGAGAATATGATTATGGAAATAAGATTTGAATGTTGGAAGGAAAGGATTTTTACATTTTCTTATATGGAATTTTTTTCGAGAATAATGTGATGACAAGAATTAATACTAGTTGTTGAATTATTTCCAATAGAATTATGGACTTAGTGTGGATTAATAAAGTCTTGGTATCCTAAAGTTGAGGCCATCGAAATTGGGTGGAAAAATGGCTAAGTGTGGGAGATTTTTGTGAAGGGACGACAAGTGGGGTTCATGGGTCTTCCTCCACTTGTGCTTGTACAACTATTAAAACCCAAGTCTTGCAAGACTTCATTCTCACAAATATCTTCATCTCAAACCCTCATATCTCTCCCTTAACCTTCAAGGTGCTCGAAAATCCCATAGCCAACAAGAACAAGATCAACTTATTTTCTTCCAAGTTTAAGCACCTTGACCAAGTTCTAAGCCAAGTTAACCTTGCAAGATTGTGGATCACGGTTTTGACAAGAAAGTTGTCTTGAAACCCTAAGCTTGTTATGAACTTCTTGAAAGTAAAACATGAAAGTAATATGGATACAAGCTTGTAGATAATACATGTGTGTTATTGGAACTTGAAGAAGTGGTGCAAAAGGGGGAGTGTTAGCCGATAGATTGAAGGATTGTTTTGTGCTAAGAATAAGGTAAGATTTCTTCTTCCTCTTGAAGTAATTAGAGGTTACATGATGTTATAGTTGATATATGAACTTGTGTTAAGAGAAATAAGAAATACATGTGACCGTTTTGGCTAATTGCCGATTTTGGAGACAATTTTGGTGTTATTGGATTCGTTGGTTATTGTCGTTATTATCGTCACTACTTACATGTTAAAATGATGGAAATCTTGTTATTACAAGTTGTTATGGTTCATATAAACATGTTGAAATGTAAATTGGATTATAAGAAGTTATGGAAATAGCTTTGGTTGTAGTAGTTGGCCGAAAAACTGCATGAAATTGTGAGACATTGTTGTGCAGTTTTAGGGACTGTTTTGTGGCGTTGGAATGCTGAAAATTAAGCCACCAATATGCATGTTTAATGTGGTAAATCGCTAACGTAAGTCCTAAAGGAATAAGGATATATAAAGGTGTTTTAAGTTTCACATTTTACCCTCATTGTTGTAGAAGTATGGACTATTTTTATGTGGATTAAGAGGCCGGATTAACATGAGAAGTAGGTGTATGAATCACCTTGGTTGCTGTTTGGTTGTGCCCTTAAGTGGTTCTTGGTTATTGATGTTATTGGCCTTATTTATAAGGTGGAAAAGTATGTATAAATAGGGAAAGTGTTGCCCGAATTTTTATACGAAAGGAGATTCATTATGTAGTATAAGTGTATACTAGTATCATGGAATTGATAGACGTGTTATTGTCATTATAGGTTGAAGTACTACTTGAGACGTATTCTAGTTGTCAAGTTGGTATAGCCTATAAGGTATGTGAACTATCCTTTCTTCTTTGGAATGATTTATATGAAATGGGGGTACGGTGGACGTACGTAATTCCATTGAATCCTTTATGATACATGACTCAATTTTGTAAGTATAAGTGACTTGATTGTATAAGTATAAGTGACCTTGTTTTAAAAGAGTAAGTGACTTGATTTTAAAAGAGTAAGTGACTTGATTTTGAAAGTGAAAGTGTCTTGACTTTAAAAGTGAAAGTGCCTTGAGTTTATAAATGAAAGTTCATTTTAAATGATTTGTATAAAATGAATGTACGGTGGATGTACATAGTACTTTTGGGTTCAAGTCCCTAATGATACATGATATGACTCTTTGTATAAAATGAACGTACGGTGGATGTACATAGTACTTTTGGGTTCAAGTCCCTAATATTACATGACATGTTAATGTCATATGTTTTTCTAAAGTGATAGTTCATTCTATTTGTTCTAATGGGAGTCAAGGATTATTTAACTTGCATATGTTTGCTTATGATAGCTATTCGTGCAAGTGTTATATTTCCACATCACCGCGTCCCCCACTGGAGGGCCGACAACTTTATATGTGTGTATTATTCCATGGACATGCTTCCATGATGCGGGTTCAAGTCCCATGATATTATATTATTCCATGGACATGTTTCCATGATGTGGGTTCGAGTCCCATGATATTATATTATTCCATGGACATACTTCCATGATGTGGGTTCGAGTCCCATTATATTATATTATTCTATGGGCTAGCTCTCCATGATGCGGGTTCGAGTCTCATGAATAGGAAATGCATAATGATTCTGAGTGCAGGTGTCCCTGATTTTGACATAACTTTTATATTTTGAAAAGGTACAGTTGGCTTTTATGTTATATGGCACGGTTGGATCTGGTATTTGATTTTCATACTTGTCTCTGTCATCTTTGGCCAGTTATGATCTTATTTACTGTATTTTATGTTTACATACTTGGTACCTGTTGTACTGACCCCTTCTCCGGGGGACTGCTTTCATGCCCGCAGGTGTAGGTACTCAGCTTGCTGATCCGCGTGCTTAAGATCTTTGCACAATTGTTGAGATAGCTCCATTATTCCGGAGTCTAGTCATTTTGGTATATTTTTGCTATTACAGACTTATGTACATTCAGGGGTACGACGAGGCCTTGTCCCGTCATAGTTACTGTTATACTCTTAGAGGTCTGTAGTCATGTGTGGGTTAGACGAATGTACAGTTGCAGTTATTTGAGTATTTATATATACAGTGGCGACCTTGTCGGCTTGCCTGTTTTGTTATGAGTTGTTTCTTAAACTTCCGCTGATTTATTGTTATGTGTGGGTAGAAGGGTGCCCAGATAGGACACCAGTCGCGGACCCGTCGGCTCGGGTCGTGACAACAATCTGCCCAAAGTTCAAACACAGTTTCATCCATATTTTTCATGGCAAGAATAGTAAACCATACAACTTATGTGCAAAAAGGAAAAAAATAGAGAATTTTGATCTCTAACATTGAATCAAATTATGTAACCATCATCCAAACACATTTCCGAAGAGTTAAGAGAATTTAAGTATGCAAAATCTATACCTAAGTCAAACATTCCTCCCGTCTTGACATCTTTCTCTCTCTACATGTCTTATTGTTTGCAAGTTTTGCCTCAAACTGATTAGATATAGTCTTCTCTCTTGTCTTTCCAGCCTTTGACTTGTGGATACTCTTTGTTGGGTCCCGAAGGATAACTATGGAATTGTAAGAGACAAACTGGAAGTAAAATAAAATTAAATGCTAAAACAGTTTGCAAATGTCAGCGATAATATCGTCTAACACAAGTGGAAACACTTCGATAAAACAAATTCCTTCTTTTACAATGTTACAAGATAATACAAAAGGAATTAAAAAGATGAAGTCTCATATGACTTCTGCCTGAAAAATCTACCTAAATAGACATAGACAACATCTCATTATAATTGTTTCAATAAAGAACAAATCTAGAATCTAGGCAGCAACTATAATGTTGGACAAAATGTTGTCGACACGCTCAGGCAACACTTGTGATCCAGTTTTCTGATGAATATATCAGAGAGCTCTCTTTGATATTTTTTCTAACTTTTTCTGGATATTGATTCACTGATGCAGCCTCTCTATTTATAGTAGAGGGTCTTCCTTGAAATGCTCATTGAATCGTTGTAGAGGTTGAGAGAAAGATGGCCAGCTGATCGAATTGTTGGAGAAGATTGTGGAGCAAGATCCTCTAACTTCTTGGACTTGTTCCCCAAGTCTAGCAATTACTTTGGACTTTGTCTTCCCACATTTTTATCAGCTCCAAAACTCCTTGCCAAGTCACTTTTACTATCGTGGTAAAAATCCCACGAGATCTTCAGTTTCCGTGAAGTAAGGCAAAACTGTAATCCAGAATGTTGGTCCGAATGTCATGACATTTGTTCCAACATTTCTGTTTTTAACTTAGTACTGAAAATGATATGTTGTGAAAAAGGTCATAACACTAAACCAAACATTAACCCTCTCTATGAACACTTTCTTGTTCTTAAAGACATTACCTTTCACCTTCATGTACATATGATACATGTACTTACCAATTTTCTTGGATTCTCTATACTTGCGGAACAAGCGCCTTAAAACACACATTCTCCTCATCTAGAGGTTTTTTGTTGGCAACCCTGCTTCCCCAGTACCCTTGCGTTTACCTTAACTAGTAGAGCACAAATTAAGAGTTGTTTTCCATACCCAAGAAAGTGAAAGGATCAATTTTTTTAATTGTTGAAATAATAATCCCAAAGTAAAACAGTAGAATCATCCTAAGCATTCCCATAACAATCTACGATTAGATTTTTGGTACCAAAAAGGCTATCATGAGCTTTAAGGTCCTGATAATTTTGTGTTTCCCTTGAGGACTAAGACACTTCAAATCTGCCCCATCCTACTCGTCTCTATTCAAGGTTGATCTTTTCTCCTTTGCAGGACACAACTAGGTTATGTACAAAATATTTTTACTTTTCTTATAAGATTAGAACCATTGACTAGATAATTTCTTCATTTCTGCAAGCAATTATTTTTTGTTCATTTTTATATGAATAAATGATCACTTTACAGGTGTAAGTCTTCTTGATCGAAGATGAAGATAAGCGTTGTAATCGAAATAATCAAGGCGTCAAGTGAAAACTAATAATTGCAAATCTTTAACAACGATAAATCAGAAAAAAGAAAATTATAATACAAAAAATATAAGATTTAATATAGTTTATCAAGTGACCTATATATTGGAAAAACTAATATAAAGCATAAATAACTATTGAGAGAATAATATCCCCCTAAACAAGACTCTTTAATGTTGTGTATGCTCTTGTGTTGTGTATGATAAAAAAATATCTTCTATACATAGAAGTTCAAAACTTTTTCTCCAAAAAAGAATAGATATAGAAGAGTCATTTTCTATCAAGAAAACATTTTCCACCGAGAGTGAAGTAAAACACAATTTAGTGTAGAATCCAAATAAATAGGAACTCAGGGACAATAAGGGTACACTTAAAAGTAATTAAAACCTGCAAAACAATTTCACTTGTGACTCTACCGAGCTTTTGCTCAAAGATGATCTGGAAAAAGCTAAGAGTATTGTCAAACAAGCGATACAATAATCAGAGAGGCGTCATTTTCTCTTAGCCTCCTTCACTTTACGAGCATGAGATCGAAAGTGGATTTTGATTGGTTTCCTAACGATGAAGCCATCATTTACTATACACAGGACATCTGTCTACAAGCCTCTAAAGAGTACATGTCATCATAAGGTCGGGACAGGACCCCGCAATACCCATATGCATATGCAAAAATATCGTACCAAGATTAGACTACAACTCTGAGACAAGTAGAGTGCTCTGATATCAGCTGAACCAGCAACCTACTAGTGTGAACCGTCACCCTGTCTACCTGAGTCTGCGGGCATGAAACGCAATGTCTCCCGATAAAGAAATGTTAGTACGAATAATGTGCCGAGTATGTAAAGAATGAATAACATTATGAATCTATAAATTATAAGGAAAGACATAAACGCAATATGAAGCGACAAGCTGTAAATGAAAGCATGAGCAACCTGAATACCATATGAGCCGAATAATGAAACTCAAATACAACCTGTCCGGATAGGCCTTCACTTTATACACTATCCTCGTCTTATAGTGAGAGATGTATAACATATCACTACCCCTAGGTATTCTTTAAGGTGTATGTGCAATGCAATGTAAATACCGACTTATGCATGTGTTGTGAAACGCGCAACCTGATCCATTATATGTATATGTTGCGGAACGTGCAACCCGATCCAATATATTTATATGTTGCGAAACTTGCAACCGGATCCGATATATTTATATGTATATATGTTGCGGATTGTGCAACCCGATCCAATATATTTATATGTATATGTGTTGCGGAACGTGCAACCAGATTCAATATATTTATATGTATATATTTTGTAGAACGTGCAACCCGATCCAATATATGTATATTATGTATATATGTTGCGGAACGTGCAACCTGATCCAATATATTTATATGTATATAGTTGCGAAACGTGCAACCCGATCCAATATATTTATATGTATATATGTTGCGGAACATGCAACCCGATCCAATATATTTATATGTATATATGTTGTGGAACATGCAACTCGATCCAATATATTTATATGTATATATTGTCACGACCCAAACCGTAGGATCGCGACGGGCACCCGGACCTTACCCGTCGGGTACCACTAACTATACAATCAACACCTAATCGTAATTAAATACGGACTAAGCCAAAAAAAGACTATGTAAAATCAGATAACCAACTTATATATACATACCCATACCAAGGCCAACAAGGCCATACAAGACTACTACACGTAAGACACTTGTCTACATGCCTCTAAATAGTATGTGATATCAAAAGGGTCGGGACAGGGCCCCGCCATACCCATATATATATGCAAAAATATACCGTACTGAGATTAGACCGACACTCTGAAACAAGGGGAGTGCTCCAAAATCCGCTGAGTCAACAACCTACTAACGTGGATCGTCGCCTTGTCTACGTAAATCTGCGGGCATGAAACGTAACATCCCCGACAAAAGGGACGTCAGTACGACTGATGTACCGAGTATGTCAGACATGAACAATATCATAAACAGGATATAACAATAAATTAAAACTGAAATAGCTGACCAGCAGTAAATGCCTTTGATGGACCTAATACATATGTCTAAATGTTATGCCCAATGCAAATGCAGTATACATATAAATATTGGTCACACAATGACATCTTCCTTCTCATAACAACATCTGTGGGCATCATTTCATTATCATATTGGCCACACAAGGGCATCAATATTGACCTCTTCGGGCTCTTTCGTGATAGTCTATACCATCTGCAGGTGGTGTGCGTATATAAAGTCTTCCCCTTTCCCCATCCCCAACATATATATAATATTTACGATATAGTAATATATATAACGCATGTGGGTCCAGGGTAATACATGAATAAAATATAAATGCATGAATGATGATAAACATTCTAAACTTATCGGATGACACAATATTCTTGTAAAACCTTCAGCTAAAATTGGGAATATCAACATCTTTTCCATATACCTCAACAAGAATTTAGGAACATTTTTAAACATTCTTTTAACATAGTAATCAATAACATGAATATTCTTAACTACTAAAAGTAGAATAATTTATGGAATAATATTACGGTTACGTTTCGTACGTGGAACATGCCAAAAGAAAAAAAATTGCCTTAACATACCTCGATCTCATGTTTCTTCACATGTTATTCTTCAGAATAATTCCCTGCTAATGTCTACTGTTTTTACTTATTCAAAATGTCCACAACTGCAAAATTAAATACGATCTCTTTCCATATCTCACAAGCAGCTAGTTTCGGGCTCCACTTGCAAGTCTCGCGAATAATCTCATTACCTTCCTGAGCAAGATCACGTCCAATCTCCATGGCCAAAGTCTCTGCAACGCTTTTATGTTAATATCTCAGGTTGGGGTTCTTAATTTAGTTCTAACTCGTTGAAACAGAGGGGCATTAGCTTAGTGCTTCAGTATAGGATTTTATTTGCCAGCAAATGACTTCTCCTCTTTAAATTTTAGGAATGAATAATGCTCCCCTAAACCATAAAAAAAATAAAATTGAAAAAAAATAAAAAAAAAATTTTTAATTTTTTATTATAATTCTTAATTAATTGTTATGGTTTGATTCAATTGTCTAATCGTATATCAAATTGCTCCACGTCACGCATATGCCTTCGCATAAAATGTATGTATGTCGTTCTCGTGTTCGCCATCTTCTGTGGCGCCTCACTTCCTTCGCCTCCGCCGTATCCCTTCTCGAGTACCGCCATCTCTCTTGTCTCGCTCTAATGGTGTATGTGTGTCGTTTCTTTGAAATCTGCACTGCGAAAGCGGCGCGCTGAGCGACGCGCTGAATGTTCAAAATATTAAAACCTCGCTTAATTTGTGTTGAAGTGCTACCACCCACGCACATTCTATTTCTTTGCTTGCAATTAATACTAAGGCTCAGCCGAGAAGAAGAAAGTGCTTGTATCTATATATCTGCTAAATATTTTATTTGCCATCATTTATAGTCTCAATGATGACATGTTACGCTTAAATAAAAACCACACCAATACGGCTACTATCGTAATATCGGTTAGTTTTCTAAAATTTAAATGATATAATATTGCAACGATATATCGTTGATATTCATGTGCAAATATACATCTCTTTATGAAACATCTAGAAAAACCTTATGCTAGGATTATACATATCTCTAATATAATGCTGTCATCTAAATTAAAATCTTTCTTTATAATCGTAATCATTCTCAGGTCTAGATCATATGGTATTTCAGAAACATTTATGATCTATAAATCTATCTTGTCTAGGATATGCTAATTAAATAATAAATATAAAATAAAAAAATAAAAAAAAAAAAATAAAATAAAATACGACAAATAATTTAATGAGTAGACGAACGTTAGTTAGAAACGCATCGTTAGTCGGAGTGTAATCGAAAGGTTGAAAAATTGAAACTCCCTTGATAACTTTGCCAATTTATAAAAATTCTCAAATAAAATAAAAAAATTAAATAGTAGACAATGTAGTATATGTTGTAGATTGAGATTAGAAATGTAGAAATTAGAGATGTAGAAAGATTTAAAAAAATAATAATTTATTGAGGTAAAAAAGGGTTAGGGGGAGTTAAAAAGAGGGGGTGGGGGCGAATCAGGACGTACGGCCGCGCCAAAAAAACAAAACGGCCGACCCGACATGGGCGCCCGGTCGAATCGATCCGGCGGGGCATGGGGCGGGGGGGGGGGGCGGATCGGGGCGGCGCGGCGCACTCGCGGGGAACGGGCGTCGCCCTACATCGCCCCCGCCCTGCTTTTTTTTTTTTTTTAAATAACAATGGTCGTGTCTGGTCGGGGAAATGGAAGCCGGTCGGCGACACCGCCGCCTTACCCTAAAGTCCTAAACACACGTCCTTACCCAACTTAATGCAATGCCATCTAATTAACACGTAACATCCCCTAACTCTACATTCCTGGAATGTTGTCACTTAATTATTACACGTATAGATTCCCACTCAGCTTTGTCTCCTCTACTAAAATTAATTAATCTCACAATTAATCAATCACACACATAATTAAATTATTTCGGGGTTTTATCCTTTATATACTAATCTCTTTAATTGTTAGCATACGTAAATATAGCTTACGTCCAAAATTATTTCGGGGTTTTATCCTTTATATACTAATCTCTTTAATTGTTAGCATACGTAAATATAACATAAATTTTCCGAGGCCCAGGTCTACTTGCATACGTTTAGGTGCTCAAACCATTGCCCAAAATTACAGGATGTTACATATATGTGGAAGAACGTGCAACCCGATCCAATATATGTATATATGTTGCGGAACGTGCAACCCGATCCAATATATTTGTAAAACTAACATAAAAATAGACCTTTCATTATGAGTCAATAAGACAAGATATACACGAATCAATAAGCTTATTCAATAGAACGAAGGGCATCTACATTTCTAGCTTTCAGGAATAGAGTTACTTTGGACGGTCATTTTTTCACATTCATTTCATTACGAATCATGTCAAAAGAAGGGAGAGTTAGCCTTAACATACCTTTAGTTTTGAACCTCTAATGACGATATCGAAACCCATCCTATCTACACATTAATCTGAATAACAAAGCGGACCAGCCCGCTCATGTTCGAGCTTTCGAGAAACAAGCGACTATGACCACTTATGTTGCTGCCCAGTTTTCTTCCTCCTCACAACTCATCCCCGATGTTAAGTTGTTGGAAAGTTGTGAGTATAGTTGCTACATATGGTAAGTGGTTGTATATGGTAAGTTTCTTTATATGGAAAGTTGATGTATGTATATATATTCTTATAATGTTTCAAAGACAACCTCTCCCACACGTGTAATATATGTATGTACTAGTCATCATCCTAACTTCATGATATGGCTACACATGTAAAGATGTTCCATAATACTTATCCAATTTAAACTTACCTAATTCTCATAATCTTTCACTATATTTTAATATATATCTAATCACACACACAATTATCTCCTTGATCTCTATTGCATACATCAAAATCATAGTTAACACATTATTAAGTCGTAAATCATTTCGGGACCTCGTCTTTTTATACACCGAGTTTTTGATGTGAATACGTAAATATAATAAAAAAAAATTAGGACTCAGGTCTACTTACATATGTCTAGCGATTCAAACCATGGCCCGAAAGTATGGGGTATTACAATTATTGTGTTGTATATGAGAAAAAAATATATTCTATTTATAGAAGTCCACAACTTCTCCTCCAAAAAAATGATAAATATGGTAGAATCCTTTACTACAAAGATTTTTTTTCTACCAAAATTATTTTTGAAGTAAAACACAAATATAGTAGAATCCAAATAAGGTAGAAAATCCAGGGCAATCCAGTTACTACCAATCTAGTATCTTCGATTAAACAATCATAATAAATAGAATAATGACTCAATTGAAATTGAAATCAACACTGTAAATTGAAAAACACACACTAACTTGATACGATAGAGGCCTGTTGTCGCAGTGTCCTAAGACAGAAATTCTTTCTCACTTGTGTTGTAGTTTACAGACGTCTATCTTGAGGATACAACTATCTGATTCAAGTTCTTACACAAGAACTTGACCCTGACGAATTTATTATATGTTGTTTTTTCAGAAATATCTTTTTGGAAGAAGAAGAAAGAAACCAACAAGCTCAAATCATTAATTGTGTTAAATGATTGATAGTGTTGTATGTTTCTTAATCAAGTGCTAAACATCCTTTATATAGCAGCATTTTCGTCCATATGCAACATTTTATACCAAAGGTTGTGACTATTGTGAATAAATACAACTTTTGAACATTTTCAGAAATATTACCGCTGAACAGTGCCGCGGCTCTTAGTCCTCAGCGCCTTACGCTTGCCCCGACACTGTGGCTCTGCTTCTTAGCGCCACGACACTAATCATCCTGCAGAGCTCTCATGACTTTCGGGGCTACGTCGCTGCTTCCCAGCGCCGCGACGCTCGTCACAGTGGTTTTCTTTGTTCAATGGACGAGCGGCGCTTGGCCACAATTTTTCTGAAAATATTTTTGATCACTTATTTGATTCTTCTTTCTTGTACAAGTTCCAACAATTCCTAACAACTCTGCCTATTAGAGATAGGAAACGCTTGGTTAGTCGCAAGACGATTAAACAAGGATGATTCGAGCTAGGTTGAAGCCAACATAAAAGTCTGAATGCTAAATTTTCGAATAAATTGAATCAGAATAGAGCAGACAAGATAAACACAGATGATACATATAGCCGACCCAGCTAATTTAAAATTGAACCTAGTTGATTAAAATAAATAAGGTTCACGAATATCAGACATCATATTTGAAGATATATGGGAGAAAGATGGAGAAGAACTAGCTAGAGTTGGCCATGGAGATTTCATTGCCTTTATTTTGGTCAAGCCATGCTGGCGGCTAGCCGCTTCTGCATCTTAAGAGACATCATTGTAACCTATTCGAGGAGAGAGTTATCTGAAGAAATTGTGCTAAGGTTATAGGGTTTGATGGTGATTCAGTGGCATAATTGTAAATTGAATAAATATTTGGGTTCAACGGATTTTATATTGACCGGATAGATTATTTAAACTTTTTTTAATTTTAAGTTACTTCCGTTTATTGTTAAGGCAATTTTGTTACCTCATTCTCCTCTTGTTCTTCCTCTTTTTCATCATCTTCCTCCTCCTTCTCCTCCTCCTCCTCTTCTTCTTCTTCTTCCTCTTCCTCTTCCCCCTCTTACTCTTCTTCTTCCTCTTCTTGGTAGTGAAGAGATTTTTTTATTACTTTTTAATTATCAACTCTTGATTCATTGTGTAAGCATTTGAAAGTCGCGTGACATAAATTTTTGGAAGATTGTACATGAGGTTTCTAATAGTCCTACAACGAGTGTTTAATAAGTATAATTTTTAAAATTAGGTGTCTAAATAAAAAATCGAACAAGTTTGAGGGACATATGTGTATTCAGCTTTAGGAAAAAGTCATATATATATATATATATATATATATATATAAACCGATTCTGTCCATTTACATATTATATTTACTAAAATAATTACTATGTAACTGTAAAGAATAAATTTTGGGTCTAACTAAACTCCAAAAACAAATTTGTAGGGTGATGATTGTCCAACTCCATATAAGGAGTCCATATTTCTATTTCATATCCGATGTGGGACTCTTAACACTCCCCGCACGCTCATACCTTGTTAATCGGAGTGTGGATAATATAATTTGGGGGCCCAACATCACGCCCAGACCTTGCTAACTGAAGTGTGGATAATATGATTTGGGGGCCTAACATCGGTGAACAGAGAATTGGAATGAACCTGACTCTGATACCAGGTAAAGAATGAATCTTTGACCTAACTCAACCCCAAAAACTAGCTTGTAGGGTGAGGATTGTCCAAGTTCATATAAGGAGTCCATGTTTCCATTCCATATCCGATGTGGGACTCTTAACCGTAACTTTAATGGCGGCAGGAGTATATTTTCATCTTGAAAATTCTGACCAAACCAACTTTAAATCAGCTCTATATGATCTCTCAAAACTTCAAATTCAAATTTTTATAAGCATCTACAATAAGTTTTAGTAATATCCAGTCAAATTTAAAGAACGAACAACTATATTGAGTTTTCATTTTATGAATAAAAGCTTCAATGATTCTCTAGCGTGGACCAAAATTTTATTTTTTAAAATTATCTTTCACCAAATTTGGACTATAACCATGCTTTTACTTTTTCACAAGGACACCCAGATGATTCAATAACACAAGATTATCAATTTTCAAAAAAAAAATCAATCTCAAAGTTTTGGAGATATTCGAAGAATTCATATAATATTTATGTAGCACCACAATTTTTTAAAGCATTTAAGGTTCATAAAAGGTTATCGAGCACAAACGCGTCATTTACCTGCTAACGAGAGCTAATAATTTTAAAAATATCATTTAGACATGCAAATATATATGACACACATTTTGGAACAAATTAGAGATGTTTAGAAGTGGGGAAGATTGTTTGGAACAAATTGGAGATATTAAGAGGAGAAGATGTCCCAAGTAAAAAAGGACAAACTTTAAAAATTTATATCTTGTGATATATATCGAATTTGCCCATGATTCCTTATTAAATATTGTAGCCCATCCAATCTAGTTGATTTTGTAGGAACAAAGTGTAGAAATAAGGAAATGAGAATGTAACAACAACAACAAGTATGTAAGAAATCTAGAAATAAATAAGTGAGAGGGTTTGTTGAGTCGACTGAATTCTCAATCTATCCTTAAGATAATATTGTCTCGTATATCCTTTCAACGGAGTAATGACAACTTATCTCCCAAGATAAAACAACAATCAAACAAATGAGTAAAGAAAACTCAAGTGTTCGCTTAGGAAGAAAGATCTTTAAGTGTTTTGTGATTGTAAGAGAGGAAGACAATTTCAGAGAATTGTTAAGTGTCAGTTGTGTGTTTCCAAATGAGCCCAAGACTCCATTTTATAGTGTAGAGAAGATGATCTTCCACATAGCCAAGTAATGGCCAATAAAGACCACATAATGGCCATGAATGTGGAGTAATAATTCAGTCAAATAATGGCTGAATTCATGAGCCAAATAATGGAGAATTAATGCTCCAAAGTCAGCCCAAAAAACAGTTTTCGTTCATCTTCCAACGGTCTGAAATGCCCGCAGCGCCATGGCCCTGCAGGCTGGCGCCACGATATTTTCAGACTCGTTTCATCTTTTACACTTTATACACGTCTTTCCTTCGTTTATCAACGTGAAACCATTGTCATTTGGCCAATACCGTCTATTCTCTTACGTCTCAAACAATTCGTATACGTACCAATATCTCTTCAATTTAAGGAAAACTATTACCGAACAATACAACCCTAAAAGCCCAAGGTGTTCCCCACTGAACCCGGGTTTCTGGGAACAAACTAAATACCCGCGGAATAATGCCAGATCTGATGAGGAGCGGAATTGCCACATATGAAATGAGTTGGGTTCGTGGGAAGGATGCTCATTTTTACCAGGTTGGATGAATGGGGCGGCATGCTTGATCAAACGGATCTTGTTCGATAGCCAATTGAATGAATCTGTAACAACTGATTAGTGGAATGAGGGATCAAGAGACGGATAGGGAGGGAATGGCCTATCAATCATTGGTTGACCTTCCCTTGAACCAGTCACGAAGCTCTCAACTCTCAACTAAGTTGTTTAGGTTCTGGAATTCCATCTTTAGTTGGTGCGAAGCTGCTCGACTATAAGAAGAGGGGCTTTCGATTCGAAAAAATGTTCCAAGGCTTTCCATTCTGCAAGGCGTATAGAGCCCGCTTTTTTTCTTCTTCTTATCCAGCGTATTGAACTCGTTTATTCCACTCGCTCCCTAACTCTAAGAGATGCGATGATGATTTCTTGCTTTGTTTCCGTCTCTCTAGCCTTTGTTAGTCTTTAATCGTCTCTAAAACGTGAGGGTTAGAATCCGATGTGATCTTAGAGCTATTGACCCCCCCCCCCCTATGTAGGCAAGTTGGGGGAAGAGTGCCCCTCTCATACCTTACTTCAAGGCACATGAATCAAATTTGCATGAATCTGACATAGTCCGACCTAAAGTAACTTACATTAGGCGAATAGGGCATTAAAATAAAGAGTCATGCTCTTTAAACGCCCTATAAGAAGAAGAAAGAGGCTTAAGTCATCGCTTCAAATTTGATAAAGGGCTTTTTTCTTTTCCACGAAAGTCTGTCCCAACAATTATTGTTGAGGATATAAATATGAATATGAAAAAAAGCCTAGCAACTATACTTACAGGAGATGAGTGAAAGGGCCCTACTCCAGTCTAGTTCAATAGATCCAATGGACGAAAAAGGGAAAAGATGAACCCTACATCAAATAACATGGGTGTTTTGTATTGTATCGAACCTCCGCATATGTTGGTTGAGAATTGCTCGGGAATTCATTGATAATGACGAAAGCCGTTGCGTGTTAGCGCAACCGTTTTCTTGCTCACATGCATCCGTTTTCTTGCTGGGAGAAAGATGCACAAACGAAAAAGGCACTCTATTTTCATTACGAGGATGTATCACGTCAGGCATTTGATCGAAAGGCTTCTTTCTCCTTTCAGGTCTTTCTGGGCAGATGAAGATTCTCGGACGGGGAAAAGTGGGATATTGAGATCTTTATAGATCGGTGACTTTTTCCAAAAGTCTCTTTTTGTCGAGAGGCACTCATCCTCGTAACGTAAAGGCTGTGGTATCTATCGAACTATCTTTCTCACCGCGGCTCCCTTTTTTCGAGTTTTTTGATCGGACTTTCTAAATTCATATGATATGATATGGCTCGTTTTTACTGTAAGGAAAGTTCAAACAGGAGTGGAAAGTACGCAAATTCACTTCTGACCCTGTGTTCGATAGCCCGACCGTAGTGATGTTAATTGTGGTTACATTCATAAGTAGCTTGGTCCATCTTTATTCCATTTCATATATGTCTGAGGATCCGCATAGCCCTCGATTTATGTGTTATTTATCCATTCCGCCCCCTACTCTCTCTATAAAAAAGCCTGTGCTGTTCCTACCAACCGGAGAGCAAGAAGCTCTCCTGCACCAAGACCGGAACTGAATCCACCGAACCATACGCACCCACCATTCATCATCATAAGCTCAGTGACATCACAAGAGTTGTGTTATACCCCGTATTTTCAGTGTATGTACGTGAGGACGTACGTAGTAAAATTTGAACTTTAAAGTTGGCTTGGCCGAATAATTTTTGTGCACAACACCCGGTTAGAGTCGTTTTTAGACGAAACGTTTTAAAAGACTTGCGAAGGGAAAAATACGGCTATGTGATTTTAATTTTTTTCGGATTTTTACGGGAGACGAAAAAATTTTGACCAAAGAGAGGGCGACACATGTCACCGCTGAGTTGGTGGAGTGTGGGGCGGTAATAGCTTGGACGATTGGGGTGTCAAGTGGGCAAGATATTTGTGAGGGTTTTAAGGAGTAGGGACTAGGGGGCACTTGGGCATATCTTGGCCCTACACTTGCATAGCACTTGGCTAGATCTTGGCCATTGGTTGGCCTTTGCTTGGCCTATAAATACCCTCCCCCTTTGAAGACTTCTTCATCCAAAATAATTTCCTAAGTCTAAAATCCCTCCCTCTCTTGTAGTGTTCTCGTCCCTCCCCTTGGTGAGGCCCTGGCGAGAACCCTCCCCTGGCCGATGGTACCCCAGTGGGGTTGGCCGAGGTATACACTCCCTGTGGTGTTGTCTCGTATAAATACCCACTCTTGGTAGAAATACTCTCCAAAGTATTGTTACTATACCCAAAATATCTTAGCCGTATACCTTGTAGTATTCCAAAGATACCTCTATACGTAGAGCCCGGAAATACTACCGTATGTCCTTTTTGTCTCAAACCGAAACCCTAGGGAAAACCTTCACAGTTGGTTGAAGTATTTAAGAAGAAGTTGCGTAGAACTTCTAAGGGTTGTTTGGAGCGGGTTGGAGCACCCGGAGTAGGAGCTAAGCGTTGCTCAGGACCGACTTTTATACTTGGATAATTATGGGCTTATCGAGGTAAATATCTTGTCTCCCTTTTGTATTTAAGTGTGCATACTATTGAAGTATAAGAATTAAGTAAGGTATATACAAGGAAAGTATATAGAAAAGACTTGAACTGGAATCACATCAGAAGTATAATCTACAGAGTAGTCTAGTCATTGATAGACTTGTATAACCTTTATAGGTTGAAGTACTGCGAGTAGCGTATTCTACTCGGAGGGTGGAAAAGGCTAGCCGGACTACAGTACGTTGGAGCGTTTTGCTAATAGTCGATAAATCGTCACGAGGTATGTGATTCTTCCTATACTCTTGAGCATGATATTTTAAAGAATATATATATAGTACGGTAGACGTACGTGTGTTAACTGAATAATAATTTCGGCAATGTCTTTTGACTTAAGCCTGAATAATAATTACGGCAATGTCTTTTGACTTAAGCCTGAATAAAGAAAATCTGAAGTATTTCAAAAGAATTAAGAAACCTTTTTGAAAGAAGAGTAACACTTGGTTTTAAAAAGCTTAAGAGTTATACTAGCTTTATGGGAAGTTAGGTATAACGGCTTAAGAGAGATAAAAAGAATGATTTATTGATTTAAGGAGTTAAGAGACTTGATCTTACAAGATAAGAGACTTGACTTAATTATATTAATGTGAATTTTGTTAAAAAGTGTGAAACCTCATTCGTGAGTAATGAGTATTTTGGTTTTCAAAAGGAATGATGTTTTACTGATTTCGGAAATCAGAATGAATGTCGAACAAACCACAGCAGCGCTAATAAAGGGAAATGTTTTGATTAATAAAGTATTATTAAAACCAGTAGAAACTTCCATCTGCATAGAAGCTAAGATGAGACAAAATGATATTACATTTCCTAGATCATGGCTGCTGTAATAAGATTGTTATGAACAAGAATAACCTACTCACACATAAGGTATATGTTTCTCAAATTGTTTTAAAGGATTAAAACTATGAACTACGAAACCTTTCGAAAATGAGAAACTTGAGTAATTGAAATTAGGCAAACTTGAACGTTTGGAAAAGAATGTTGTTACTTGATTTTACAAAGAAAAGTGTTTTGATTTACTTCAAAAGATAATCACTCTATTTTTATATACTACGGGTATTGTGTGACTTTTGTAAAAGTAACGTATCTTTTAAAGAGTTAATGTATGAAATACTTTGGGGATAAAAACCCGATCTTGTTAATCATATAGTAGAAAGTACCTTGTGTAAATAATTTGATTGTGTTGGTTTGTGATAGCCTTGTAATACTTCTTGTTGATTTGATAAGGAAACATGCTAGGATGCTACGTGTGTTAGTGTCTTGTGATGTTTGTGTAGAGAGGTTTCCCTTGTTGTGCTTATGTTGTCTAACGGTAAGCCGTTATGCTAGTATTACATCACTCACTCTTGACATAATTCCGGGGGTTAAGCTGCCCTCCGATGCGGGGTAGACTCAGGCGGTCTGCGACCATGATTCGAGAATACCTCATGCGGGTCCAGGGGGCCTATGCGGAGCTACGAGAGTTCCAGGTTAGTGTGCGGGGTTATACCTCATGCGGTCTATGTGGCCATGCGGACGGCGAGTCGGGGCGCCGCTGGGAGTAGCTACCCTCGATGCGGGAATACCATGCGGGCCATTGGGTGGCCTATGCGAGTCTGCGGGAAGTTCGGGGCTGAAGCGCGTACATTAGATCTGCGCGAGTGGCGGCTTTGATCATGTGACGGTGCAGACAGTCTCGTAATCTGATTTATGACCTTGCTAATCGTGGGTTTTAGTAGTCGGCTATGCCTTCGCACTTACCGTGCGGTGTTATGATGACACAGTGGGACACGTGTTCATGTGTATTCCTTGGTGCTTTTATATCATAGGCTGGCGGTGAGGAAGGTATTCCACGGGCATGATTGATGTTGCGGGCGTGAGACCCATTGTTATATTTGAGTGATAACTTTGAGGCGTGAGTCACGACTTGACATATCGCTTATTTATTGAATCGTAGTTTGGTTATCATACATGTCTCCCGCTTTATATAGATCGCTATGATTTCATTCTGATATTTTGATTTCACATACTTGGTACTGTTATCGACCTCCTTGGCCGCGTTCATCTGCGCGAGTTGAGGTACACGATCGTTGATCCTAGCTCTCGGTCGCGATTCGGCGTTTGGGAAGCTCCGTTTCTCCGGAGGCTTATCAGTGGTATAGTCCCCTGTCGTAGTAGGTGCTTACATTCAGGGGTATGGCGGGGCCCTGTCCCGCCATTGTTGCCATGTCACTCTTAGAGGTCTGTAGTACTGTTGTGGGCAGAGTTGTAAGTGGGATGTAACTGTTCGGAGATATGTAGGACAAGGTAGAACCTGGATCTATCAAAGCATATACATCACAGCAAGAAACCAATAATGTACTGGCGACATGCAGGGACGCCTCCGGTCTGTCATTGGACATAGCATATATGCGATTCGAGGACCGCTAGAATCGAACCCTACCACCACGACCTCTGCGCGGCCTTTGGCCCATAAGTACCACGCCTCGGGCGTCTAACCATCGAAGATGAAGATCCGACAAAGACCGTCGGCTGAACCGTAATGCTCCGCCGCCTAAGGACGGACAATCCTTCTTGGATGACCTGCTGGCACTGGCGTAGCATGCTCTCGAACCCATCGGCACTCGCCGGATGAGACCTACCGTCGAGCGCCGAGAGGTAGGTGGTCTCGATTAGTCTGGTCTCGCCTCGCGAAAATCTGAAGTCTGGAGCCACGACCGCTCCGAATAACCTGCTGATCGGACCTCTGCCGGAAAAGCGAGAAGGAGCACTCTGTCTTGGTGGAATGTGGACTAGTCTGCTGCGAGTGCCGCCTCAGCGCCACGAGCTGCTGTCACGGCCTCTTGGTGGCCCAAATCTAGGCGATCCGCCTCTCTGTCCTCAATCCACGTAAATGCGCTGCATCACGGCAATATCCATCCTCGGTGAAGAGCTACTCCTAAGCAGCGATAATCATGTGACGGTCAGCCCATCACGTATCTATGAACCACATGCGCCCGTATGCCTTACGATGGTGTGTGCATATCCGGCCAAGGAGTCAAACTCAAGTTGTACTCACGATAGTCCTCGTCTGTCTCAAGGTCAAGAACCTATCTACACGGGCTCTCCTCACCTCAGGAGGCAAGAAGTGGTCTAGGAACGCCTTTGTGAACTCCTCCCAATCAGCTGGAAGAGCATCCTCACCCCCTCGCCAATACCCATGACTCAAACCAGTTCAACGCAATATCGCGTAACGATGCGAAACTAGTATAATGGACTCGTCCACGATGCCCTAAGGACTGCATGGTCCGTAGAATCGGACGAACTCCTGCGGATCCTCCTCAAATCTCGAACCATAGAACTTCGGGTGGGTGACAACCCAAGAAATCCGAATCAGAAGCTGTCGGCTCTGGGTTGGCGCCGCTGCTGTCGGCCGCCGCCACTATCTTGTCGATCAAGAATCATTCCGTAATCTACGTACTCGGCCACTGTGGGATGGAGGCTCGTCTGCATGTCTCGATGGCGCTCACGCCTCAAAATCTGCTGAGGCGGCGGCGACGGAACTCGCCGCCCTAAACATCATCTGGTAGGGCGGGCTGTGCCTCGTGACTCTCCGCGTCCCACTAGCGGACCTCACCGCCTTGCCGCCACGGCGCGGTTGCCTTGCGTGGAGGCATAATCGATACATAAAGGAAAACATCGAGAGGAGGTTCAACCTATAACTTCGGCTATTGCACGATCTTAGAGTGAAAGAATGAAACTAATCCTAAATATCCTGTGACCTCACGACTATAGATGTGGTGCGACACACCGATAATCAAGACTCTACGGACACGCTGCGTGGACACTTTCAGAGGACTAGCGCTCACGATACCACTTTTGTCACGACCCGGCCGGGGCCATGGCGGTACCTGGGGTACCACTCGGTATATGGCATAGAATAGCAGCGGAACATACATAACACATTACATAGAGAAAAGGGTAAACATGCGGCGGTAGATAAAGTGCTATACATAAAACATACTTGAACAAAGTATAGCAATACAACTGGTTCTTATAGCCCAAAACACATAGGTGACCACAGACCTCTAAAGATAACAACTGTGGCGGGACAGGGCCCCGCCATACCCCTGAATGTACAAAACACCTATAGCATCAGGGAGTATCCGTACCAATAAACAAGCTTCCGGAGGGATGGAGCTTCTGACACTGGAGTAGTGATCCTAAGAACGAGGATCCTCAATCTGCTTACCCTTACCTGCGGCATGAACGGCCAGAGAAGGGGGTCGCACAATATGTACCAAGTATGCAAAGCTGGAAAATACTATAGTAATGATATCATAAGTCTGAAAGTAAGCTGGAGTCATGGAAGTCAATAAAATACCTTTTACCGTGCCTTACTAACAATGAGAGTGACAAGTATATATATATATATATATATGTGATACTGCATAAAATAGGAGGCTCATGATCAAAACGGGGTACCTCGCCCGTGGTATCAATAAAACCATCCTACTCGGGACTATTTCACCGCGTGGGTCTGTGGACCCGCATGGTACTCACTCGCATCGTACCCGGGCGTGGGACTATTTCACCCGCATAAGCCCATAAGGACTCGCATGAGGTATTCCTCGCATCGTGGGTAGCAAATCCACGGGACAGGTGGTATAACGATCTTGGGGACTTTCCCCTCAGATATACTCTTACCCTGAAGCAGATGGTATAACGATCTTGGGGCTGTACTCCTCAGATATACTCTTACACTGGAGCAGATGGTATAACGATCTTGGGGCTTGCCCCTCAGATATACTCTTACACTGGTGCAGATGGTATAACGATCTTGGATCTACCCGCCGGATATACTCTTACCTTTGGAGAAGGTGGTATGACGATCTTGGGGCTTGCCCCTCAGACATACTCTTACCCTGGAGAGGGTGATATAACGATCTTGGGGCTTGCCCCTCAGATATACTCTTACCCTAGCTCAAACTGTCATCATATCATAATCATAAATAAGTTAAGAAACTTATAACTTCTTATTAGTCTTGTTCATATACCCTCTCATTTTAGTTTACTTAAGACACTTAATCATATCTTTAATAAAAGAAAACCGGGAATTTAACCCAAGTACTACATACTTCAACTCTTTTAAAAATGACTCTTTATACATAAAACTCTTGGGCAATTGATACCTTAAAATCAATTTGTCTCTTCATATACTTATCTTACTTTTAGAGTAAATCTCTTCTCATTAACCTTTTATGAAGCTAATAAACCAACTTCCCATAAGGTTGTTATATTAACTCTATACTTTAGTAAAATCATACTTTTTCCCTAACCAAGGGAGTTATACGTTCTTAAAACGAAACAAGCCATTATATACTCAAACAAGTAAGAATACCAAATCTTGTACGTCTACCGTACTACATAGTTTCATCTATTCATGCTCAAGAGATAGGAAAACTTCACATACCTCTTTGGTCAATCCACTTGCTAAGCTCAACTACCGCAAGTAATATTTCAACCTATAATAATCATGATACGTTTGTTAACCTCTAATCTCAAAGTAGAACAATCTAATTTCAAGGCCACTAAATTCTATGGAAAATTGGGCAGCATTTCCTTTGTTTCTACTCACTTTGCCACCTTTCTCAAGGCCGAATTTATCATCAAAAACACCACATTTAAGGTTCAATCAATCCAACAATTCAAAGGGGATTACATACCCAAAATTCTGCCCATATGTTTACAACAATTCACTTAACAATTCTAAGGTAGTTTTTAGGCTACAACATGCTCATAATCTCTTCTTAACCCATTCTTCATATCCAAACCACATTTCTAGCATGCAATGACTCTAAGAGCATTATTTACTACCACAAGTCCTTTCTTCTAACATGCAAACTAAATCTAAAGGAAGAATCATTACCTTAAAGTTTTAGCCAAAACTTATTCCAAATATTGCTAGCTTCCTTGCCAAGAACACCACCACAACAATGTCAACAAGCTAGCTACTTCTTTTTGGTTCTAAACTATTCAGATTTTCTTGGGTTTTAGAGAGAATGAGGAGCTGATTTTTAGAGAGAGGAAGGTGTTTGAGAGATGACCAAGTCTACAAGACTTGGTCAATATAAGCCATGCAAGCAAAATCAGATGGGGGGGGGACACTTGTCACCCTCCCATAGCCTTTTTAAAAGAGAAATCGGACTTACAAGTTTTTCCGCCCAAAAATCCCGCCTGGCGCGGCCTGCCGGCGCGGCCGCAACTCTGCGGACCTCGGATCTTCCGGCGCGAAGCCCTGCTTTCGGCGCGCGGCTGAAACTTCAGCGACCCTACATACTTTAGCGCGCGCCACGCTCCGCCTCCGCGGCGCTTGTCGCCTTTTCCGCAACACATTTCTGTCCGCGACCGAACTTGTAATTCTCATATCTTTCTACTCCGACGTCCTATCGACGAACGGTTGGTTGCGTTGGAATCTAGACTCAACGAACTACGCCTTAGGCCTTTGAACCACTTAGGAACTCTCAATGTACCGGGTCATAACCCGCCTTAAAGTTGACTAAAAACCCGTCCGGAATAATCCGTCAACCTATCCTTTGAAAATTTTAAGTCTTACATTCTTTCGTACGCTCTTATACGTAGGGTCAGAACTACGGGGTATACCAATTGGTCTCGTTTAGAGTATCATTCTAGTCACTCAACTAATCCACTCGTGGAGACCAATGCGTTTGAGAACTTTGAATGGTCCATCAGCTCTAGGCTTGAGCTTAGCAAATTCTCCTCGCGGGAAAGTCGATCAAATTCTTCATATCCGAAGCGCATGAAGGATCTGAATAGAAAGATTCAACTAAATTTGTTCCTTTAATCCATAGCTTAAAAGAACGCAGTAGCGTTCCATCTATGTAATGTGCGGCTCCCGCGAAGCGAATGAAGGAAGCTTGAACGAAGTGAGAGGGTGGATGTAATGAAGCTCGAACGAAGTGAGAGGGTTAGGTCAATATTTGTACCATCGCTTCTATTTGATGTAATATAGTATAGAGACTGAATGTGAGAAATCATAAATTAAATCGGGCGGAGGTTGGGATAAGGGGCTCCCGCCCTGTGGAAATTGCTGGTGTCTATCTTGCACCATCTTCCTTGTCTTGAGAGTGTGCAGCGTGCCAGGGCGTAGCTGTTCTAAGGAGAGTTGCTACGCAGTTCTCATTGAACTATACCTGTCTACCGGTCCGGGTTGATCCGGAACTGGACCGGTTGACCGGTAGCCAAATCGGATCGGATCGGTAAGGGCATACCGGGTTGGGGGTTGGATTGGCCCCCAACCCCAACCCGCACGTTGGGAAAACTCGTAAGGCGGGACGGTTAGGCGATAACGAAAAACCGGTTCCATTATCGGTTAACCGGACCGGTAACAAAAAAAAGTTTTGCCCAAACGGTATTATTCTGGTTGGGACTTTGGGAGGAGTGGGCGGTGTGCAACGGTCATTTCGACCGTTGGCTTGTTTTTTTTTTTTGTTTTGTTTTATTTATTTATCTTTTTTAATTACATTTTTACCCTTTAAAAAATCTATAAATTCTCTACATTTTTTTTATTTTTATCACACAACATTTCTCTCAATTCTCTTATTCTCAATTTCTCATACTCTCTTAATCATCTTTATTATCAATTTTCAAGTTATTATTATTATTAGTTTTCAAATTCAAAGTAGCAAGACGCAAGACTTCGAGCTTCGAGTTTCAATTGAATTCTGAATCCCGAAGTTTGGTACACTCGTTTCATTCTCTAATTATTTTATTAAATTGTCATATTTATTTGTTGATTATTTAAATATTTTATAATGTCTTTACTAAGGGAATGCGTCGGATCTTGTAGTAAATCTAGTTCAAGGGGTAAAAAATTTGTAGGTTCTTCATCATCTAATCAAAATATAGATTATGATCAAATGTAAGAAGATTTTGGAATAGGAGATAATGAATATGATAACGTTCAATTAGATGATATTGATGAACTTGAAGAACAAGAACCTCCTACACCTACTAGTGTTCCTTCTGTCAATGTTGGTACTGCTAGTGGTAGTCGTAGTCGTAGTCGTAGTCGTAGTCGTAGACCTCCTTTACCAGAACCAGTAGAAAGAAAAAAAAAGGAGTAAAGTGTGGCTCTTTTATGATAAAGTTGTGGGTACTGATAGAGTTAAATGTAATATTTGTGGGAGAACTTATAAACATAAGACAGGGGGTGGTGACGGGGGGACGGGCACTATAGGTAGACATATAAAACACGATCATACGACACAATGGGATGTTGTCTCTGATTTAGAATCCGGTCAACAACAACTTAATCCATTAACTGGGGGGGTGGCTAAGTACGATCCAAAAAAGGATCGCATTGAATTAGCAAAAATGATTGTCGGAGGTTGTTTACCTTTTTCTTTTGCTTCTTCTTCATATTTAATTACATATATTCAAAAAGTATATAATCCTTTTTTTAAAAGTGTTCCTCGTAGTACTACTAGAGCCGATATTTTTAGACTTCATAATGATTATGTTATTTTCTTGCAATATTTGTTTGCTAACCTTCCAAGCCATGTTAGTTTTACTTCAGACATTGGACATGCATTGAACGGTTATGATTATTTAACAATTACTTGTCATTGGATTGATGAAAATTTTAGAATGGAAAAACGTATTATTGCTTTTGTGTATGACGAGGATCAAAGTCATACTGGAAAATATATAAGAGAACTATTTGTTTTTATGCCCAAAAATATAATCTTTATAATAAAATACTTTGTGTATCATTCGATAATGCATCTAATAATACTGCTGATGTAGATCTTTTAAAAGTGGAAGTACAACCACTTCACGATATATTTCATGTTCGTTCGCTTGTCATATTTATAATTTAATTGTTAAAAGTGGTCTTGATTTATTTTCACTGAAATAAAACTTGTCAAAAGAAATTGGAGTTATTCAGTAATAATAGGAAAAATAGAATTATAGAATTTAAAGAAAAATGTAAACAATTTAATTTGAGACCTAAATTCATGTCGAAGAGATTATTACGGTGGAATTATACTTATTTATTTTTAAAATAATGTTATAAGTATAAAGACCCATAACACATGTTGCAAATGCGCATTGTAAGAACGTGATGTATATGTTAGCAAGCGAACATTGGAAATCAATTGGTGAACTTTTAAAAATTTACGTAAATTTTACACTGCAACTGTTGAATTTTCAGGATCTTATTACCCAACAGTTTGTAATGTTTTAGCTCATATAGCTGAAATTTCATATTTAATTTATGGTTTAAAATCAAATGTGAAATATAAAGATGCGATTCTGATTATGTTTGAAAAGTTTAAAAATATTTTTCCATATTCTGATGTTTATTGTATTAGTGCGATCTTAAATCCTTCTATTAAAAAGTAGATTGCCATAATTTAATATTTAGTTTATATACTTATATGGAAATAGGTGAAAGCGAAACTCCATCTTCATTTGATTGCATAAGTAAACTTGATACTAATTTAACTACATTATATGAATATTATGCTACATTACATGATAACACCAACTCTACTACTAATATTCCTTCTAGTTACTACGTGTCTACACTGCAGGATTCATCTTGATGGCGATGAAGAAGAATCTTTAGACATATGAAGCACTTTTACAACACAAGCAACCATGGCCGTCTTGCGATGAGATGCAATTTTATTTGTAAAAGTCGGTGAGCCGAAGAAAAGTTTTGACCGCTTTACAATGGTGGCGGGATAACAAAAGGCAATTCCGGTACTTGCGATGGCGGGATGTTCTTAATGTCGATCTCAGCGGTGGCTTCGAAAGTGCATTTAGCCAAGCACGAGATCAAATAGGAGACCACGTCACTCGTTGGGTGGAAGCACATTAGAAGTGTTAGTGCGCAGGGATTGAATCGGATCGAGAGAGAAGAAATCAAGGATGTGGAGACGTTAATTCTCGGAAGATGAAGAAATAGGCAATATTTTGGAAGGCGGGAGGCGGAGGCGGGATGGAATTAATACTCGGTTAGAGGTTATGGAGCATAACCAATTCAATCAACCTATAGATTACGAAGAACTTGCAAGAAGGATCATAATATGTAAATAAAATTATTATTACTTCATTATGTACTCTTATTAACGTTATGAAAGTTCAAAAGTTTACATCTTATCATTAATTTTAATTTTACTATCTATTTAGTTGTTAATCATATTACTTATTTGTTAACTTATATCTACTAATCTAATAAATTAATAAAAGTATAATTACAAATTTACAATATAAAGTTATAAACTATAAAATATAAAGTTATAAACTATAAAATAAAAAGTTAACTTTAAAGTTTCAATTTTAATATATACAACTAAATTATATATTATATTATTATATTACATATTTAAATTGAATTTAGTTTATATTATAGAAAATAAATACTAGAAATAAAAATATATATATATATATATAAGCGGACGGTAGGACGGTTCGACACTTGACATACGGGCGATGAATCGATGTGAACCGGACCGGTTGGCCCGGTAGTCCTAAGAATCAATCAAAATCGATGTAGTAAAGTATGGATAGACGTTTTATAGAATTTATTTGATGTTGTAATGGGGGTATTTTATGAACTATAGAAGATGATCTTGAAAATGATATTTTTTGGCTGGAGGAGATGAGTAGTTATAGGTTGTGAGTTTCTTCGACAATGCCTTGGTTAATCACTTTAAATAATTTCAACATTAATGAAATTAGTATATCCATTTGAGTCATATAAGTTCACCAGTAAAAAATCATGACTACAATTACGCCCAATTTCACAAGATAAGATACAACATAACAATAATTCCAAGACTAGAGTTAAAGAGTCGCTACTTAATCTTTGGGATACATTGGAAAATTTATTTAAACTATGTGTTAAAGAGTAACTCAATCATGATTTACTGAATCTGTGGGATTAGGAAGATTCAAGATAATTTAAACTAAAGGGGTTAAACATTCTATAAGATCTACTTAAGCGTAGTATCATGTTGAATATAATCTAATTAAACGAGGAATTTTCATAAAAATGATTATCGATAGTATTTAAAGTCAGAAGGTTTATGATAAAAGAAAATTACATGTTAGATCATATATATATATATATATATATATATATAAAGTATAAATATAGTAGTAAAAAAGATCTAACTGTAAAATGATAGTTAACGAACAAAGAAGTGATATAATTTTGAACTTTTTGTAAAAGAATACAAGGAAACATATTTCAAGTCTTATTTTAAAAAGACTAATTGGGTCAGCTAACTTGACCCCTTTTAATTTCTAAATCTTGCAGGTGATCTTTAATTTTTGCCCATCAAATTTAAAATATTTAATTTTTACTGTTTGTCTAATATCCTGAGGTTTTGGGTTCGAATTCATGCTCAGGCAAAAATTAAAAAAATAAATCACAAGACAGAAGTTTGTAGAAAAAATATGCCTATTTGGGTAAAATTAGGCCTACTCGGCAGAAGTTTGCCAGAAAGCAAACTTTTACCTAAAATTAGGCCTTAAGGCAAACCTCTGTCTTAGAGGCAAACTTTTGCCGATATAGGCTTAATTTTGTCTGAATAGGCCTAATTCTGCTACAAACGTTTGCCTTGCGATTTTTTTAATTTTTGCTTGAGCACTTCTTCGAACCCGAAACCCATAATTTTTAGACGAAGGGCAAAATTAAAGATTTTAAATTTGAGGGGTAAAAATTAAAGACCAATGCCTTTGAAGGACATTCTACACAAAAAAAATGAAAAGCTGAATTAGCAGAGTTAATTTTGGGCCAAAACATACCTGGAATTCTGCATTTTAAAAAAAGAGGATATAAATGGCCATTCGGGTGAACTATTGACACCCGGTGGTCCAAAAATCTTAAAGGTCATTTTTTATCTTTTGAAAAATAATTTTATTTTCTAGCTATTTTTCGATTAATTTCAGCATATGTATATAAAATCTATCATTGTTATATGTGTATCACTATTGTATATGTATAAAAATGTATCATACATATAGAAATTGTATCATTGTTGTATATAATATGTATCACTACTGTATATATATTGAAAAAATGCATCACGTGTATATAAACTGTAACATTATCGTATAGAATATGTATCCCTAAAGTATATGTATAGAAACTATATCATTGTTGTATAATTTGTGTATAATAAATATATAATTTATATTTAATAAATGTATACTTAATATACTTACTAGTTATACACATATATACATATTTTGAGATATCTTTTGAAGGCCCAATTAACGTATACTTACTAATTATACACATATTATACATTATTTTGGGATATCTTTTGAAAGATCAATATGAATTTTTCGTTGCTTTTTAGTGGTGACTAAAGTCGTCACAAATAGTCCTGTTTTTTTTTTGTAGCGAACCTTTTAATGACGACTTTTCGATCTTTTGAAGCCACTCGACTAAAATCGCCACAAAAGTCTGATTTTTTTTTTTCCGTAGTGAATGGGCTGGGCGGCTAGCGCCTGGCAACACTTTATGCCGAATGGCCAACTCATGATACTAAGCCCAAAATGAGGTCTTTTTGAGCCTTTTTTTGGTGGCCTCTCAATATCCGTTTTCCTTTAAAAAAAAACATAATGTTCTTGCCGTTTAACATTGGGGAAGTTACACAAATACTAGCAAATGAGCAACATATCACATAATCAACAATATATACCCTATTTATTATGAGTAAAGGAGAAACCCACCCGCAAGGTAGTCAAGTTGGTGTAGCAGTAGAGCGCGGAACCGCAAGGTCACGAGTTCGATCCCCTGCATAAACCTTCTTGGTTGAGTCTGTCACACATGACTTGTCAAGTGTGGTTAATCGGCTGACGTGGTTTGCAGGCTATTGCGTCAGCGGGAGTTTCTGCCTTTTCGAAGAGTAGCGGTTGCGGGTTCCTTCGTCAAAAAAAAAAACAAAAACAAAAACAAAAAGGAGAAGCCCGTTTAATATGATAGCTTTTCTATAAATTAGGAAACTAAATCTGATAGGGTATTTCTCCCTTCAATTAAGTGAACTAATTATGAGAAAAATATTTAATAAGATCAATTAGTTCCTAAAAATTCTCCATTCTGTTAAATATTACATATTAATAAGGAAGCATTATTGGGTGTATATATATATATATATATATATATATATATATATATATATATATATATATATATATATATATCATGTTGTGTGTTTTATACAATATAATTTTCAGTATATATATTATATTTAAACGTATTTTGTATTAATGCAATGGATAAAATATATAGTTTATTGATTCCTATATATGCTAAACTTAAATCTGCATTAGCTATTGGGTAGTGTTAAATATACATATTTAATACTATATACAATATCATGTTCAATATCTCAACATTAAAACAGTTGCAACACCAAAAAACAAAATTCAATCAAAATATAGTATGCACAAAAAAATAATTAGAACATATTCTACAACGTGAAGCCACCTCTTCTCCAGATACCCATAGTTTCTAAAATTACTACATCGTAATTCATTATATTGTAGAAAATATGAGAACATGAGAATTATAAGAACAAAGCTCAAACTTTGCTCAAGGAAAAGAGAAATAGATGTATGGGATGGGTATGAGGCTAAGGTAAAGGAGGAACAGGTGGGGATATGCAAAAATATAAAATAATTTTCATTAATTACTATATGTGTGGGTTACACAATGGATGTACGGGAATAATATACAATTATCACTAGTGCTTCGAAGGAATAAACAATAATGAGTTACAATACAACAGGCTTAAAGCCTAACAAGAGTTGTGTTAACAACAACAAGTTGATGATCTTGATTTTCTATTTTTGAATTCGTCTTGAATCTTCCTTGTTGGATCTTCGTTTCAATTGCAACAAGCTCCTTGATCTTGACAACCTGAAACCAAGAGACACTAAATCTCTACTTGTTACAACTGTGCGGAATCGAGTGTTAGCACTATGTCCTTAAGACATTATTGCCCCGTATATATCCTTTTACGTATATGGGAAACTGTCTCCCAAGATAAAATCGCATCAAACAAATGAGCAAAGAAAAGTCAAGTGTTTACTAAAAGAAGAACCTTTGAGTGTGTGAAAGGATGCTTAGAGAGGAAGAATTCAGAAAATCTGAATTATACAAATGTGTATTGTAGTGTTTTCAACAATTGAGCCAAAACCTCAATTTATAGTCGTGTAAGAATGTCTCTTCAAGTGCCCATGAATTGTTCATTCAAGTGCCATGTAATAGCCACTTAATACACCAAGTAATGCAGCCAAATAATAGCTGATTTATGGAGGAAAAACTGACATCTTAATGCCCAAACGTCCCCACAATCAGCCAAACTTTTTCACTTTTGATCGCACAAAAACTACCTCGTTAGCGCCTCAGCTCCAGTAGCCAAAGTGTCATTTAGCGCCACGGCTCTACTTTTAGTGCGTCGTGGCGCCGCGACCCTTTCCCAACACGTTTCGATCTTACACTTCGTATACTTCTTCCATCATTTACCAATGTGGAACACGCGTTATTTGGCCAATAATCGTCCATCATTCTATGTCTCAAACGTTTCACTTACGTACCAATATATCTTTCATTAATGAAATTTATGATACTTGGCATTACGTTGCACGTGTGTGGAAACGACGTTTCCGACGTGCGAGACCTCAATTGTTCGAGCCATAAATAATGAGTTAAACTTAATTCCACATTTAGTAAATTTTCAACAATCCCCTCTTGAAAGAGATTTTGGCCCACTCACAAAGTGACTTTCTAGCAATCTTTCGGCGGACTGATGTTGCATCTGGATAGGTAGCCGTAGCTTTGAACCTTCCATAGTAGAATACCATCGGACTTACTTACTGCGCGGTGAACGTGATGTCTTGAACCGACAGTGTTTAGTGTAAGACAAGACAATGATTCCAACATAAATACCTTTCCTTACTCTGTTCTTCTTCATGTTTTATCTGTTGTGGCCGTGGACACACTTGAATTCTTAAGTGAGTTCATTTGAGGCGGCCAGTCCTCACAATTAAATATGTGGTCTCCTACAAGATATCCTGCTATACCCCACTTCACAAGTGTTAGGCATCATTAATAGTTTCCCCAAATCTAACCTCAACTGATGAGGATCATGAAAGGTTTTAAATTTTAACCTTTACCCACGCTGCAGGTAGCACTTAATGTCTATTACGGGAACAACCTTTGATTCATGTTTCTACTTTCTATGTAGAAATCATTATCCGAAGTGATCTTGCTTCCACCGAAGAGCTCAACTGAACCTTTATGATTTAATTTTCTCATTGAATCTAATTCTTGGGATCTCCAGTCAGTAAGGTTGGGTATCCACCATATCGGTTTTTATTGATTGGGTTTTAGGCTCATTCCTCTAGACAAGCAGACTATCTGATCTCTGGGTATGCCTTTTTGTTAAAGGGTATGCGATGTTCTCCTTTGATTTTACATAATAATAGAAATAATACCCGTAATGATCAGCTGCCATACGGTCTTATGTCTCCGACAGATATGTACATCCGCTGTCATTCGTGCCCTTACAGTGTATAACTGATGCAGGCACGAGTTACTCTCAGTGAGAGATATCCTCTAAGAGGTCGTGAAACTACTCAACTTCTCATCATGCTTTATATAAAGCGATAAACTCTGATTTCATCATGAATCGACCGATGCAAATTTGTTTAGAGGATTTTTCAAAGACATACCATACACATCCACACGTGGTTGTGGGGTTCTTCATGTCTGATGTCCAGTTTGCATTAATGTGTTCTCTCAGAACCGCTGGACATCCAGAATACCATAATTCATAGATAGGCGAATATTTTAGATGTCGTCACATCTGATTTAACGCCTTCTATCGATCATTTCCAAAATCACGAGTGAACCTTAGTTCAACTGATCTTCTTTATGAGCTGATACCAGGTCAGTTATAGTGTGTAAAATACATTAAACTATATGTGACCTGCACATATCTCTCCTGGTATATGGGTGCATCATGATTTCAATCTATGATTCATATCCATTGGTGACTTCAACGAGACTATCAAAATACCTCACGGATGAGTTTGGAATTAGACTAGTCCTTTAGATGTCTTAGAAATCATAATTCCTAAGATGTCATGTGCATTACCCATATCCTTCATATTGAAACATCGTTTCATTATACTATTAGTATCTAGGATCAACCTAGGACTTCTTCCTATGATCAATCTGTCATCTATGTAAAGGCACATCATGACGAACAAGTCAAAATTACCTTTCATGTAGACACATTTGTCATCTTCATTAATGGAGAAACCCTTCGATAGTAGAGTACTATCACAGTTTTCATACCATTGCTTTGGGGTTCTTCCTGGAACCACATACCCATCAGGTTGTTCCGTATTTCTTTCTTCTTCAACTTTCGGACCTTTGGTTTTCCAACTATTGGCTTTCTAGCTTCAGAATCAATATCTATGTAGTCAAATTCATTGTTTCTGTTTTATATGAAACTTTCAGGACCAAAATGTAAACATTTCAGGGACCAAAATGAAAGATCAGTAAAAAGTCCAACAGTCCATCAAACCAAATTTCCGGTTATGAAGGCTCTCTCAACCATCTAAGTCACACAGGACTGTAACGACCATGGATGTTAAGTTATTCACAGTGGAGCACATGTCCAAGTAGTCGAGCCCTTATACTCGTCAATAGATCCATCTATTTTAAATTCTATTTGAGTATCCACTTTTACAACCCAAGTGTTCTTTTCCCCGGAGGAATATCTACCATCACACAAGTATGGTTCTATCTGATGAATTCTATTTCTCTCTTTCTAGCTTCCTTCAAAAGCAGTGCTTCTGAGATGACAATTTTTAGTTAATTGTCCATGGTTCATTCTCAACCATACAAGCTAAAGGTTTGACACAAGTTTTTGTCCCCTCTTTTTGCTCTGTCTCAGTTCAACACCTAGAATCCCTGAGTTCTGTAGATCTGAAACCTTAAGTTCTGGATAGTTAGCAACTTTTGAGTCCTGTAGATCTGGAACGACTAGTTCCGGACAGCCAGACACTCGCGGGTTCTTGTTAACCTCGAGCAAATACTACTTTTCCTTTCTCAAGGGAAGTTATCTTCAAAGAATTTCGCATTCTTTGGCACCAAGATGCAATAAGCATTACTGTTATTTACAAATACAGTGGATATGCAATTTATATTCTTAGGTCCAACTTGACCTGTTTCGGTATTCCAACCTCTACCAATCCACGCCATATCACAACATATGTATATGTGATTCATTACATGTTTCACACGGAGAGATATCCTTATCCCTATGCGGAGTTCTGTTGAGACTCACATTAGCGATAAGGATCGCCTTGCCCTACATATCTTGGGTGTACAGATCTGCGCTTGGCTAACACAATTAGACTAAGGTGAGTAAGAAACATTTGTTTTCTGAACGATGTTTCACATTCTCCCCTTTTATCCCTACGAATTCCTCAATTCGTAGGCTTTTCAACTTCTGCCTTAAAACGCTCATCTGCTTCATCTTTGTTTTTCCAACAAACAAAGGAACCAATATGTTGTACCATCTTCAATGAAGGTCACAACGTGCTTGTATCCCCCCTCTATTTGTACAAGCTTCAAATTACCCACGTAGGTGTGACAAAGTTATAGAGGAGCGGTGTTTCTTTCGCTATTCCTTTGATGGAGTGGTAAAGTGATTTTTCCTCTTCGCCTACCTCACATTCATTTGAGGGTTTATGTCAACAGATGGCAACAATCTTAACTTTGTTAGATGTTGAATGCCTTTCTATTTAACGTGTCTTAATCTATGAAGGCATAGATACACAAATTACAAATATATCATTCACTTGGCTACAGTCTTACTGTAGCACTCTTAGTTATAATAGACCTGTTGGACTGGACTCAAGACAACTTGACCAACAACGTCCTTGAAACCAAGTTTGGGACATGTATCACCTCTTTTTAGAGTGATCCCATTCTCTTAAGTCTTTTGAGGACAACCTCTTCAACTTCTTCAACTTTGAAGGTGGCGTTGCTTCACATGAACAACCTCTTACCCATGGTTAGGGCGTAACTAGATCATAAGTGATCTCGATACTCTGGACCACTCCAGCTGCCTTGGCAGACAGATTGTCCAATGTTGTGATATTTCTAAGTGCTTACGCAAGTGTACGTATTGTTCAAGTAATAAAGTCTGTAAGACCGAGTTTATCCTCAACAAAGACTGGTTTATTAAGTACTGATTATCTATCCTATGGTATCTATTTGGTTGACGTTCTTTAGTTTGAGAATTATACTAAGAATTATGACTAAGTGCAGAAAATAAACTAAAGATTATAATATTTTGGATTTATAACAGTTATGAAGGAAATTGTCACGCCCTGAACCAGGCATCGGTACCTACACAGGCACCTCTATTCATACAACACAAGTAAACTGCGGAAGATAAATAACACTCATTTTCTTTTCTTTAAACAAAGGCAAAGCCGATAAGGCTGTCATAATATATAACGCCCGAATGAGACTACAACTGTACAATAATGTAAATACAACTCGCGCCAGTCCAACCCACATATGAATACAGACTTCTAAGATTTTGGACAGTAACTATGACGGGACAAGGCCCCGCCGTACCCCTGAATATACCTAACCATAATGACAAGCTCCGGAACATTGGAGCTATCCCAAAATGTTGAACAAGGATCCTAAGCTCGCGGATCCACAGCTGAGTACCTAAATCTGCGGGCATGAACGTAGCGCCGAAGGTCGATAACAGTACTAAGTATGGAGCGGAAATAAATCTGATCCAGATCATAACTGTACAAAAGAATGACAGGGGAAAGTATGAAAACCAAATATCAGATCCTACCGTGTCATATACAATAAGAGCCAACTGTGCCTTTTTCAAAAGAGAGTTATTTTAAAACCATGTATAGATATACTCTATACACATCTCATGGGAAATCTATCCCGCATCGTGAATACAAGTTCACGGACAGTACTGTCATGCCCCGAACCCCGGGCCTGCGACTGGTACCCTACCTGGGCACCCTTCTATACATACAATACGAGTAACACGCGGAAGATAACAACACTTATCATTTTTTTTTCAAGGCAAAGGCAAAGCCGATAAGGCGGCACCGTATATAAATCACCCAAGAGGGTCTACACTGTTTCAATAATGTAAATACAACTCTAGCCATCCATTACGTATGAATACGGACACAGAAGGTGACAACAACTATGACGGGATAAGGCTCCGCCGTACCGCTGAATATACCTAGCCGGAATGATAAACTCCAGAACATTTGAGCCATCCAAAATGCTGAACAAGGATCCTAAGCTCGCGGATCCACAACTGAGTACCTAGACCTGCGGACATGAACGCACGGAAGGAGGTCGATAACAAGTACTAAGTATGGGCGAAATAAAGTACAGTATTAAAATCATGGCTATGTACAAGAATGACAGGGGCAAGTATAGAAAATCAAATACCAGATCCTACCGTGTCACATAACCTAAAATCCAACTGCACCTTGTATCACTGTACTATATCAACTCCAAGAGTCGACTGTGCCTTTCAAGAACATGATATCACAAAGTCAAATACAAAGCAGGAAACAAGTATGATAACTAAATTAAATCAATAAGAGTAATGAAAATCAACTTCACCTTGTAAAAGACCATTTCACAATACATAAGCAGCCATGCCAAGTCAGGGACGCATGCCCTCAAAATCATTACTCAAATATAACCATGGGTCTCACGCCCACAATATCAATCATGCCCGTGGAATTCCTTCCTCACTGCCGGCAGTCCATGATATAATATAACATCAATATGTATACATGAACACCAGGTCCCACATGTGTCATAAAACTGAAAGGGCCAAGTAGGAAAGCCAACTACGGATCCACTGCGTCATAAAGCGGCCGGAAAATGCGGAAGCCATCTACGAGTACGCCGTATCAAGCGTGCCATAAAGCGGCGGCAAGGCGAAGAAGCCAACTACGAGATCCACTGCGTCGTGTGGCCGGGAAATGCGGAAGCTAAATACCAGATCCTGCCTGCATCACTAAACCTCATGGAGAGCTAGTCCATGGAATAACAATATCATCCGAATTGCACGCGTCACGGCGCGTGCCGAAACCTTCATCGGTGCAGGCATGTCCATGGATCAATAATAGTGGAAGCATACCCGTGGGTCACCCAACGTGTCAGTATGCCCAAGGAACAATATAGTGGAAGAATACCCGTGGACCATCCAACGTGTCAGTATGTCCAAAATGAACGATATAGTGGAAGCATACCCGTGGACCATCCAACGTGTCAGTATGTCCAAAGGAACGATATAGTGGAAGCAAACCCGTGGGCCACCCAACGTGTCAGTATGTCCAAGGAACGATATAGTGGAAGCATACCCGTGGACCATCCAATGTGTCAGTATGTCCAAAGGAACGATATAGTGGAGCGTACCCGTGGGCGCTGGCGTGTCAGTATGTCCAAGGAACGATATAGTGGAAGCATACCCGTGGACCATCCAATGTGTCAGTATGTCCAAAGGAACGATATAGTAGAAGCATACCCGTGGACCATCCAACGTGTCAGTATGTCCAAAGGAACGATATAGTGGATGCATACCCGTGGGCCACCCAACGTGTCAGTATGTCCAAGGAACGATATAGTGAAAGCATAAGAATACAACACTAGCACAACAAGGCTATCACAAGCAAGCATAGGCAAGTTACCATACCTCTTAGACTTTCAATTTTTATGTCAACAATCCGGGTCTTAAACCCAAAGTACTACGTACTTCTATTCTTTATAAAAGAATCCTTTAAGACAAGTCACTTCTCCTTTTTTAAAATCAAGTAACATGTACATTTAAATCAAGTTACTTGTACTCTTTAAATCAAGTAACATATACTTTTCAAATCAGGTTACTACACCTTTTTAACTTCGACTCAAAGCTTTAAAATCAAGTAACTTCTACTTTCTACATTAAGGCAATTATTCTTTTAACTCAAGTAACTCATTCTTTTCAAATAGCGTTACTCATATCTTTTAAAATCAAGTCATGCATTCTCTTTTAAACCAAGTAATCTATACTTGTTAAATAATTCTAGTCTCATGACTTTCCGACAACTCTAGTCTCATAACTTCCAAATAAAACAAGTCTCTTAACTTTAGAAATCAAGTCCCATAACTTGAAAAATAAAGTCTCATAATCTTTAAAGGAATCAAATCTCATAACTTTGAAAATCAAGTCTCCTATCTTTAAATCAAAGTCTCATCACTTTAAAAATAAATATTCATTAATGTAGTAACTTAGCAAGGTCAACTAGACTCCACTACTTCCTAACGACTCTTACCAACATCCCCCATAAGACTTGGTAAGAACTTAGGAATATTCTAGACATGATTTTAGCCTAAAATCTATAGCGTGAATAATTCCTAATTACCAGGCAAGTACTTCAAGAAGGCACGTCACGTATACTCCAAATAACAAGGCATACCTAAAACAACAAGTCATGTATACTTTCAACAACAAGGCAACTATACTCCAAATAACAAGTCATGTATACTCATAACAACAAGGCAAGTATACTCAAATATCAAGTCATGTATACTCCTAACAACAAGGCAAGTATATTATAAACATACTCATGTCTTAGAGAAGAGGAAATCCACATACCTTGCGACGACTAACCCTTTCGACACGTAGCAAAACGCTCCAAGTACTTCAACTTCATCGGCTACTCCTTAAGCCAAGTAGACCATGCTACACGTAGTACTTCAACCTAAAAATGGCCATAGTACTTCTATCAATATCTTACATTCTAGTAAGATTTATACCAAATAATTCCCTCTAATTCTACGGAAATTTGGGCAGCACTTCCTTTGTTTCTACGTATTTTTCCACCTTTTCCAAGGCCCATATTTCCATAACCAACAAGCCACCTTTAAGGCGCAACCAACATTTAATCAAAGGGGATTACACGCCTAACTGGACGTGTAACATTCTGCCCCACAATTCATATAAAACAGTCCATAAAAACGACACGATGACGTCTAACAGTTTTAGGCAGTTTTCGGCCAACAACAACTACAACCAACCAAAGTCCTTTTCCTTAATTCCTTTTAATCCAATTCTCATTCCCACATGTTATATAAGTTATACAAACTATCAACAACTATATTTCCTTCATTATATAACATGCGACAAGTGTTATTAACAACAATAATAACCAACGAATCCAACGACGACAAACATGCCTAGTCTCGACCAACTCTTCCAAAGTAGGACATGCACACTTTATTTTCCATATCTTCCTTAATTAAAGTTCATCCATATACTATAACAATGAGTAATATCCAATTACTGCGAAAAAAGAAGAATTATTACCTCATTTTTAGCCTTAAAATCGTCCCGGGCAGAACGCTATACTTTGGTCCGCAGTTTTCGTTTCGCTCCACTTCTTCAAGTTCCAATCACATATATGTATCCCCCACAACCTTAGGAGCAACTTCTCTTCACGTTTTACTTCCAAAAAGTCGACGAAACCTTAGGGTTTCCCACCTTCTTCTCTCGGCCCAATGGAGATTTGAGGTTAAAGGAGTGTTATCTTGGCTTAACACTTGGTTAGGGACCTTAATCTTGTATCACACAAGTTAAAAATGGAAGATTGAACAATTTTTGCTCATCAAAAGGCCTCTTGGCCGAGAGCCTCTCAAAGAGGAGAGAAAGATGAAATATTGTCTAAGTGTTGGAAGACAAGTCTTGCAAGCCCTCTCTCTTGTATATATAATGTAACTCATGGCATGGGATCATGACAAGTGTATGGCCTAAATGTAGCAAGACAAGTGGAGTGGGACCCACATGTCCACTTGTCTTCAAAATATCTAGCCAAGTCAAAGTCTTCCAAGACCAAGACAAGGGGGTGGGGTGTGCCACGTGTCACCCTATGATTCGTCCAAAATATTTTCATCTCCCAAAAAGTCCATAATTGGCCAAAATATCGGAAAAATTGTGGGCCCCACAAAAACGTAAAATTTCCCGGGTGGGCCCCACATGACCAAATCCAAAAATAAAAATCCATAAATCAAATAAATTCCATAAGTCACACTTACCAATTTTGAGAACCCAATTCTCATTATTAAACACTTTTTCTTCACGGGGTTCGGATAATTTTCCTTAAGAAAATGTAACAATTCTTTCCTTCTAAAATTCAAATCTTATTTTCGTATCCTCAAATCAATATCATGGAATTACGGGGTGTAACAAGTACCCATGCACGAATAGCTATATGAGTAAACATATGCAAGTTAAAACAATCTTTGACTCTCATTAGAACAAATAGAATGTACTCTTTTCTTTTTAGAAAACCCAAGGCAATACCATGCCTGCCTTGCTAGAAATATCAAGACAATACCATACCTTCCTTTTTAGAAATAACCAAGACAATACCATGCCTTCCTTTTTAAATAACCCAAGACAATACCATGCCTTACTTTTTAAATAAACCAAATGTACCATTCTTTTCTTTTAACCGAGAGTCATGTTCAACATCATGGGACGCCGGCCCATTTACTCATCAAATGTATATATATATCAGTGTTGCGGATCGTGCAACCCGTCCCTAGATATGCTAGTGTTGCGGATCGTGCAACCCGTCCCAATATATATATAAAAGAGTTGCGGATCGTGCAACCCGTCCCAATAAATATATAAGTGTTGCGGATCGTGCAACCTGTCCCAATATATGTATACAATTGTTGCGGATCGTGCAACCCGTCCCAATAATTATACATATAACTATCATAGCAACCTCGTGCAATTTAAATCACCTTTTGACTCTCAACAACATTATCTTTCAAATGAACTTTCATTTTAGATAAACCAAGACACTATCAAGTCTTCCATTTTATAAACACCAAGGCACTATCACACCTTGTATCACTAAGGATTAAAGTTCATTACAACAATGTACGTCCACCGTACATTCACTTTATAAACTAAATTTCCATTTTAGAAATGCCCAAGTACTACATGTATCAGTAGGAAGTAGGATCCAATACATGTATCATTTTGAAACCATCATTTAGAAAATCAAGACACTTATCATATCAAGTATCTTTCTAAGACATGGTTTGGCAAATCAAGGCACTAGACATCACGTATTACTTTAAAACATCTTCTTGACTTTCCATAAAACTATTATAACAAACTTCCCATAAAGCCGTTATAACAACCTTCATTTTAGAAAACTAAAGCACTACCACATCTTTCCTTTTAATACAACCAAGGCATTATCATGTCATGTAACATTAGGGAAATGAACCCAAAGTACTTTGTACATCTATTCTTCATGAAAAGAATCGTTTCATGCAACATTAGGGAGTGGAACCCCAAAATACTACGTACATCTATTCTTTATAAAAATAATCATTTCATGCAATATGCCCCACGATACTAACACTCGTAGTATGAAGGCACGTATAATTTTCAAATCAAGTTACTACACCTTTTTAAATTCCACTCAAGGCTTTAAAATCAAGTAACTTCTACTTTCAACATTAAGGCAATTATTCCTTTAAATAAAGTAACTCATTCTTTTCCAATAACGTTACTCCTATCTTTTCAAATCAAGTAAGCTTGTACTTTTCAAATCAAGTAATCTATACTTTTCAAATCAAGTAATCTATACTTTTCGAACCAAGTTACTTGTTTTTTTCAAACCATAAAAAGGAACTTCCATTTTCGAAATCCAAAGTACTATCAATGAAGTATATTGAACAACTTCTAGTTTAGTAAATCCAAATTAGTATCAAAGAAGTATATAGACCAACTTCTAGTTTAGAAAATCCAAAGTACTATCCAAGAAGTATATCACTAAGGATTAGGTTCCAATAGAACTCTATAAAGATCAAGTCAAGTATACTTCTAAAATCAAGGCAAGTATACCTCAAGAAACAAGTAACGTATACTCCAAATAACAAGGCAAGTATACTTCAAGAATAAGTCATGCCGATAGAAGGAAGAAGTTCACATACCTTGTTGACGACTAACCAACACGACAAGTAGCATACGCCCCAATGTACTTCAACCTTATTGGCTATTCCACAAGCCAAGTAGAATATGCTACACGTAGTACTTCAACCTAAAATGGCAATAGCACTTGTTTCAACTTCAAGCTATCAAGTGTAAGACTTATACCAAATAATTGTCCTCTTATTCTACGGAAATTTTGGCAGCATTTCCTTTGTTTCTACGTACTTTTCCACCTTTTTCAAGGCCCGAATCCAACCACAAATCAAGCCCCATTTAAGGCACAACCAACAGTTAACCAAAGGGGATCACACGCATACCTTACGTGCAAAATTCGACCCCTTAGCTTAAATAAAACAGTTCACAACCAAAGCAACAACCAAAGAGGATTACACGTCTACTAGACGTGTAAAATTCTGCCCCATAATTATACAAAACTGTCCACTAATCAGCCCATAAAAATAGTCCATAACCCAACAATAACGAGGGTAAAATGTGAGGCGTTTCAACATCTTTCCACACCCCTATTCCCGTAGGACTTCCATTAGCAACTACTACACTTAAACATGCATATTAGGGGCTGGTTTTCTAGCATAACAATACCCCAAAACAGTCCATAAAACGACACAACGACTTCTAACAGTTTTGGGCAGTTTTCGGCCAAGAACAACTACAACAATCCAAAGTCCTTTTCCTTGATTCTATATAATCAAATTCCCATTTCAACACTTATATATATTCCATATCACATATAAATAACAAGATTACTTCATTTTAGCATGCAACAAGTGTCGATAACAACGACAATAACCAACGAATCCAACGACGACAAACATTGCCTAGTCTCGGCCAACTTGCCAAAAATGGTCCAAACACATTTTAATCTTCATTCTTTTTAGTACATGCTCATAAATACATAACAACAATAAGTAATATCCAATTACTTTAAAAGAAGAAGAACTTTTACCTCATTTTGTGCCCAAAAACGCCCCAAAACAGTCCGGGCTACAATGGTCCGCAATTTTTGTTTCGCTCCACTTCTTCAAGTTTCAATCACATATATGTAACTCCTATGAGCTTATACACAACTTCACTTTGTATTTCGACACCAAAAAGTCGATGGAACACCCTAGGGTTTCAACCCTCTTCTCGGCCAACACCATGTTCTTGGGGTTTAAGGGTTTATCTTGGCTTAGCACTCCATTAGAGAGCTTAGTCTTGGATAATAATCCACTCTTGATCTTGGAAATTTCTTTGTTTGGTTCGAGATTAGGGAGAGAAAGAGAGAACTTTGGTTGAAGAAAAAATGAAATGAAAATGTCTCTAAGTCTCTAACATATCCATATATGGATATTTGTCTTGCAAGACTTGGGAGGGACACATGTCACCCTCCCATTGGTCACATTATCTTTTTCTAAAAAATATCCCACTTGGCCAAAATATCTAGATATAATATTTCCGAAAGGTCCCCCGCAAAATTGTGAAATTTTTCTCGGACCCTATATTATTAGCCCCAAGACTCCTCAATATTATTATAAGACCTTCTAGCCTTTGAAAACAACGAATTTACCCTTCAATAAGTTTTCGTCGTCACTTTTCATCCTAAATTTTCCTTAAGAAAATGTAATAATTCTTTCCTTCCAAAATTCAAATCTTAAATCCTTCATCACGTTCTCAATTAGTAGCCCTGATATTACGGGGTGTAACATCCTTCCCCCCTTAGAAACATTCGTCCTCGAATGTTCATCTAGGGTCTCAAGCTATTCAACTTTTGGCATAGTATCCTTTAACTATACCTACACACCTATACTCCACAAAACCAACGATGCCACACACGGCCACAATATATCGCACATGCATAAACATCAATCACTAGCCAAACGAGGAATCAAATCTAAGTGTGTATCATCACTATTAACTCCCATTCATGGCCTAAAATGATTCTCTTTTCGTACATTCATTATTCATAGTTGTAAACACTTCAATTCTTTTAACACTTGTTCGCTCCTTTTCTTACTTGTCGTACTCTTCTCGTACTTCCGAACCTATTATAGCATACATACATAATTTCAATTATTGCTTCTGTTTTCAAATCCTTGGAGTTACTACACCCAACAATTTAAGGCCATTTTCGCTCCCGACACAGTTACGGTGGAACGCGTCCCACGTCTGCATAACGATTAACTAGACTTGTGTCTTGCACCCTCGTGACCCTATCACATAGCGGGACTGACCCCACTCCATTTCATGCTACGAGTTGACCCAAAATTGGCCCACAACCCGACCCATCGTCGCTCTTAACTCTCTTATTGTTGATCTGAAATAAATCTTACTATCCGAAAAGGCCTTGTACATCTAAGGTCTCAGCGGTTATCAATATTCTAAGGTTCACATTCGTTCTATGTCCCAAGCTTACATTATCAGTCCCCACATATGGGTAAGGTAGCTTCTCAAAATCTCAAAATCCTGTTGTCTTAATCACAACAACTCTATTTACTCCATACCAATATTATTCACACAATCACTTAAGCGTACATCACAACTTAATTTAACAACATGGTATGTCCTTAAGTCAATTTAACCTGATCCTTCAAGAGTCTATCACAATCTTAGTTAGTTCATTACCTTCTGACTATTCTAAATCAGTACATATATAAAGCCTAGGTGTGGATTCAATAAACTGTTTCACACCTTCTATGTAATTATTAAGGCTTAACCAACTTACGGTAACTCATAATCATTCTAGGAAACACACATATGACCCTAAATAAATACGCTCGTACAGATTCATATCATCATTATACCAACTAAACAATAGTTTTACCAACCTGGATACGAATTCCATATAATCTTTTCTGGGCCACTGTTGCCTTTCTCATAGCAGCAACCACAATAATACATTAGGGAGAGACTACCCTAACAACACAGCTCTATCGCACGATCTCAGAGTGAGAATAAGGGAAACCAATCCTAAATGTACTATAGCCTCATGTTTATGGATGTGGTGCACAACATACCGATAAACAAGACTCTACTATACAGTGCGTAGGCGTTAGAGAACTAATCGCTCGATACCACTCTGTCACGCCGGAACCTCGGGCATGGCGGTGCCCTACCAGGCACCGCTTCTATTCATCTGACACAAGTAAGCTGCGGAAGATAAATAACACTCATTTTTCTTTAAACAAAGGCAAAGCCGATAAAGTCGCCATAATATATAACACCGAATGGGACTACAATTTGTAACAATGTAAATACAACTCGCGCTGATCCGGCCAGCGTATGAATACAGACTTCTAAGATTTTGGACAGTAACTATGACGGGACAAGGCCCCGTCGTACCCCTGAATATACCTAACCATAATGACAAGCTCAGGAACATTGGAGATATCCCAAAATGATGAACAAGGATCCTAAGCTCATGGATCCACAACTGCTGAGTACCTAAACCTGCGGGCATGAACGCGGCCAGAAGAAGTCGATCTAACAGGTACTAAGTATGGAACGGAAATAAAGTATAGTAAATCAGATCATAACTGTACAAAAAAATGACAGGGGCAAGTATGAAAACAAAATACCAGATCCTACCGTGTCATATACAATAAGAGCCAACTGTGCCTTTTTCAAAAGAGAGTTATTTTAAAACCATGTATATCTTGTCATGAAATCCTATACTCTATACACATCTCATGGAAAATCTATCCCGCATCATGAATATAAGTTCACGGACAGTACCCATGCACGAATAGCTATATGAGTAAACATATGCAAGTTAAAACAATCTTTGACTCTCATTAGAACAAATATAATGTACTTTTTTTTTTAGAAAACCCAAGGCAATACCATGTCTGCCTTGCTAGAAATACCAAGACAATATCATGCCTTCCTTTTTAGAAATAACCAAGACAATACCATGCCTTCCTTTTTAAATAACCCAAGACAATACCATGCCTTCCTTTTTAAATAAACCAAATGTACCATTCTTTTTTTTAAACCGAGAGTCATGTTCAACATCATGGGACGCCGGCCCATTTACTCATCAAATGTATATATATATATATATATATATATATATATATATATATATATATATATATATATATATATCAGTGTTGCGGATCGTGTAACCCGTCCCTAGATATGCTAGTGTTGCGGATCGTGCAACTCGTCCCAATATATATATAAAAGTGTTGCGGATCGTGCAACCCGTCCCAATAAATATATAAGTGTTGCGTTTCGTGCAACACGTCCCAATATATGTATACAAGTGTTGCGGATCGTGCAACCCGTCCCAATAATTATACATATAACTATCATGGCAACCTCGTGCAATTTAAATCATCTTTTGACTCTCAACAACATTATCTTTCAAATGAACTTTCATTTTAGATAAACTAAGACACTATCAAGTCTTCCATTTTATAAACAACAAGGCACTATCACACCTTGTATCACTAAGGATTAAAATTCATTACAACAATGTACGTCCGCCGTACATTCACTTTATAAACTAAATTTCCATTTTAGAAATGCCCAAGTACTACATGTATCAGTAGGAAGTAGGATCCAATACATGTATCATTTTGAAACCATCATTTAGAAAATCAAGACACTTATCATATCAAGTATCTTTCTAAGACATGGTTTGGCAAATCAAGGCACTAGATATCACGTATTACTTTAAAACATCTTCTTGACTTTCCATAAAACTGTTATAACAAACTTCTCATAAAGTCGTTATAACAACCTTCATTTTAGAAAACTAAAACACTACCACATCTTACCTTTTAATACAACCAAGGCATTATTATGTCATGTAACATTAGAAAAATGAACTCAAAGTACTTTGTACATCTATTCTTCATGAAAAGAATCGTTTCATGCAACATTAGGGAGTTGAACCCCAAAATACTACGTACATCTATTCTTTATAAAAAGAATCATTTCATGCAATAAGCCCCATGATACTAACACTCGTAGTATGAAGGCACGTATAATTTTCAAATCAAGTTACTACTCATTTTTAAATTCCACTCAAGGCTTTAAAATCAAGTAACTTCTACTTTCAACATTAAGGCAATTATTCCTTTAAATAAAGTAACTCATTCTTTTCCAATAACGTTACTCCTATCTTTTAAAATCAAGTAAGCTTGTACCTTTCAAATCAAGTAATCTATACTTTTCAAATCAAGTAATCTATATTTTTCAAATCAAGTAATCTATACTTTTCGAACCAAGTTACTTGTTTTTTTCAAACCATAAAAAGGAACTTCCATTTTCGAAATCCAAAGTACTATCAATGAAGTATATAGAACAACTTCTAGTTTAGAAAATCCAAAGTACTATCAAATAAGTATATAGACCAACTTCTAGTTTAGAAAATCCAAAGTACTATCCAAGAAGTATATCACTAAGGATTAGGTTCCAATAGAACTCTATAAAGATCAAGTCAAGTATACTTCTAAAATCAAGGCAAGTATACCTCAAGAAACAAGTAACGTATACTCCAAATAACAAGGCAAGTATATGATCGGTGTATTTTATATACACCTTTTGAGTCAGTTTTAGTTAGTCTTTTGTCCCGTTTTTCACATATAAGTGTCGTATTAGGATAGTTTTTTCTTTCTTTTGAGTCAAAATGATTAAAATGGTCAAATGACGGAAAAGGAGCAAAAAGAGGGCAAAAGAGGAGATGTCAGAACTGGAAACAGAGAAAGTGGCGAACGAGGGTAAAATCGGACCAGGCGCATGGCTACTATTAAGAGAGCTGCGAAGACTGGCGCCACGGCGCCCTCAGACAGGCAATCAGGTCGCGGCGCTAAACATCCGAGAGCTACAGAAGATCTGTGGCCGCGGTGCCTCGAGCAGCGAGATATCGTGGCGCGGCGCCAAAACACTCGGCGGATTGCAGAACTTGTGCGCCCGGCTGTCTGCGAACCCGCAGGCAGCGGAAAAATTAGTTCTATTGACGAAATTCTCGGCGAACTGAAGGAAAAGAGGCGGTTTCGGCTATAAAAGGAGAACCCTAGGCAGTTTTTAAGGGTTCCCCTTCTTGCACAACACAAGACTTTTGCTTGGAGATTGGATACAATTAGTTTAGTAATTTCTTTTCCCTTTCTTGTTCTTTATTTCTATTTTGTATGATGAACATGGAATTAGTTCTTGTCATGACAATGGCTAGGAACTAATTCTCTTATAGGGCTTTCCATGTTGAATTGCTAGAAACTTATGTTATAAATTAATGCATGCTTATGGTTATTTTTCTTATTGTGAGATCTATCCAATAATGGAGTTGAATTCATGGTAATTAATTGACAGCTAATTATCACTATATGATTTCTAATCAGATTCCGAAAGGGGGGGATTGTGAATATGCTATAAGTTGGGTAGACATTCTTGGATTGGGGATGAAAATACCTCAATTATTTATGTAGCGCTGATGAGAGGCTTAACAACCCTAATTTTGCGCATTGTGCGTGACGGTCAACTAGGTTTTTGTTCTTAATCCTCCTATAAAGTTATCCTTATCACCGAAAGGTAGTTAAGGTGCGATACTGGGGTTGAGTGTTTATATAACCCTAACGGGAGTATAAAACAATTTCGTAAACCTGTTTTCTCCAAAAGAAGAATACCATAAGTTAATGCATTAGTAAGTAGCATAAGCGGATAGTAAGGATGCATGGAAGCCCTATTCTCATCACCACTGAAATAAATCTTTATATTTAAATAGCTTGCATAATTCTTAGTTATAAACAACAAATAAATTATCAATTCACCAAATAGATACTAGAAAATAGATAGTTGGTAATTGAACCCTAATCCTTGTGGACGATATTCGGTCTTATCAAGACTATACTACTTGTCACGATAACGTGCACTTGCGTTTAAAGTGTGTGCATCTTACCGCATCATGTTTTTGGCGTAGTTCTTGTGATTAGGCATAGTTCAATATCAAATTTATCTATTTTTAATTTCTAATTTGGTTTTACTCTTTGTTAATTTTTATATGTTTTTATTTGTTCTATTTTATTTTATTCTTTTAGTTTTATGTATTTATTGTGTGAAAACAAGGGTGCCGTGATCCGTTGTTGGTTTTGATGCATCTCGGGGATCCTCAAGACATGGATTTCTTACATCAATATGATCGAGCTCGACCGTAGAGGAAGAGAGAGGAATTGCGAGAAGTCATACTCGATCTCACTAAGTATCAGCGCGATTCATGGACGAAATGAGATTGGCCATAAAGAAAATTGAAGCGCAAATAAGAGAACTTCGCGGTCATTTTTAACGTGAACAACAATTTGAGGAGCCTGAACCAAACCCAACTATTGAGGAATCTGGTGAGATAGTTGGTGTAGAAAAGGAAAAGATTGCAGAGATTCAATTATTTACCTTCTTGGACTCTGTAGAAATCCTTTTTCTTGCACCTATTACAGAAGAACCACCACTAGCTATCACGGCTGATCCCCAATTAGGAAGCCCATACCAGCGGTACCCCAGAGTTGAGAGATGTAGAGAATTTCAGATTCCTACGTTATAAAAGCATAAAAGACAAGTGCATCTTGTGTACTTGGGGGATAATTGTATGTTTAAGGTTCTTGGTTGAGCAAATAGTTATAGGGAAATTGAGACCTATAGCAATAAATCTGCGAATTGCAAGTAGTTCGCAGAAGGGTCCATGAGCACTCGTCGAGGTTAATTGCGTCCGGCTAAAAAGCGTTAACGGCAGCGCTTGTTGGGAGCAACCCAGCGTTTTCAATTATGTTATTTTAATTTACGTCTTTAGTTTATTTTATAAGAAACGATCTCGCGGTCTTGGGTCTTGTGTTTGTCTTTGTGATTGTAGTCTGAGGAATAAAGCGAAGGCGGAAAAGCGAAGAAAAGCGAATTTTGAGCGGGTAGCGCCGCTTCAGGCGAACGCGGCGCGAAAAGAAGCAAGCGAAGTTCAAGCGCGCGCCAGAGCGGCGCGGCGCCAAAATCCCAGAAAATTTGCCAAGTTTAGCGTATTTCCATGCAATGCATGCGCGAAAGTCCCGGCCTTGAAGATTAGGCGCCACGGCGCAAAGCATGGCGGGAATCCAGAACTTAAAACGCCCAGAAAATCAGATTTTCCCCAAATCCAATTTCAAAAACCTAACCCTTTCTTTCCAAAACGCACGAAAATCCGAAAAATCGCCCACAAATCCTCCATAAATCCAATCCAACCACAATCAAAACTCTTAAATTCCTAAAAATCCTTAGCTATCTCAAACAACAAAGCTTCATTCCATATCCTCAAACCACCAATTGAAACAAGAACAAACTTGAATCTTCTCATAAAAAGGTAATTTTTTTTCTGTTCTTGAGTCCTTTATTGAAGTCACAGGAGGTAGTAGTTTGAAGGAGCATTGTAGTTAAAGTAGTTGGGTACTGAAAAGTTGATTGTGAAGTTTGAAAAAAAGAGTAGAAAAGGAGTGTGGGTAGTGGGTAGAAAAGTTGAAGTTTGGGGGTGTTGTGTTCGCTGCTAGTTGTAGATTGTGTAGGAAACATTTGTGCCACTAAATTGAAAAGCTCCATAAAACTATTTTAAACCATGGCCACCAGGAAGAGAAGAGGCTCCACATCCACCCCAACCCCACAATATGATGAAAATAGGTTTGTGAGCTACCAAGCCTACCAAAGATACAAAAAGCTTGATATCAGACCCTTAATACCAGAAGGGAATGGACTACGAGAGGAGTCATATGGGAAGAAGATGTTTATGAGCCCATTCGGGCGATTATTGAGTTAAGGAGTGGAGGAAATTTGTGAATCAGGAGAAGATAGCACGATAAACACAACAATGGTGCGTGAATTTTATGCCAATTTTCGGAGAAGGTGGAAAGGGGATGCTTTGTAAGGGGACACTATGTGCTGTGGCGAGAAGATATAAATATACAATTGAAAGCGATTGATGTTGAAGAAAGAAGTGATTGGAATCACTTTAGAACATAGTCTGAAGCGTTGACCACATCGTGGAATGCCGTTGCGACAAGTGAGCTACCAGGGCTGTTTTGATATTGGAAGAAATGGGTCAAACATTGAGCAGTGCCAATTCAACAAAGTAGCCAAAGGTTGGCTATATTTCGTCGGCGCCGCGTGATTCCATCCACGCACTTCACGTGAGTGCGGAGGATAAGATTAAAGCGATATATGGAATTATGAGGTTGGCGATTGATGTGAGGAAAGAAATAGTGCGAGCATTGAGAAATCAGCGGGTTGGTAACAGGCGGATTGGGACATGGCTCGATTATCACCAAGCTATGTCACATGAGTGCGGTTCCAAAACTACCCTGACACTCATGAAAGAAACCAACGCCGTGTCACATGGGATAGTGCACTCTTTCCCGGACCCAAGCCCCGGCGGCGGACGGAGTACAACCAGCGGCAGCAGAGGCCGCCATGGGCGAAGATGAGCACGAAATAGGGGCTCGATATGAGGCGGGACCTAGCCGGCCAACCACGAAGCGAGAACCTCCAGCGCCCACGATGGAGCAATTGTATCAAAATCGGATGAGGATGATGCGGACCTTGGACCGCGATAGTACAAGGAATGACAAGAAACAAGGCAACAAATCAACGAGTTGAGTTCCTTGTTCAACGATGGTCGATCATTATCCACCGCCACCACCACCATTTTAGCCAAAGTTTGTAAGTGTCTTATTTCTTTTATTGTCTTTGAGTCTACACACATTGGGGACAATGTGTGATTTAAGTTTGGGGGTGTTTTATTTGTGTTTTATTTTCTTTGTGTCATGTTATGTGTTACTTAAGTCTTTTTGATTGTTTTTATGTTTATTTTGAGTCACCAATTTTTTTTTGAATTTTGAGTCATAATTGTCTGTCAAAGATCATGTATGCGGTAGTTGCTAGAAACACCTAGTGAAGTAAGGTGGAATAATGTAACGGAATTGAAGCAACTATCTAAACACCTAAGTTAGATATGCCAAAAACTCACAGAATCTGTCTATTTAGAGTTTCTTGCTTGAGTTATGCATGCTAAATGATAAATACTTATGTGTTATGATTGTTTGCTATTCGAGGCGAAATAGTTAGGATATGCATGTTAGGGAGATGACTCAGACATTTCTTGATAGCCAATTCTTACCATTCTTTTCTATCCCGTACTTTACAAAAATATCCCTAGTCAGCCCCATTGAGCCTAAATTTGAAACTTCTTCTTTGACACCCTATATTCCCACAAATTGTACCATAAGTGAAAATATGAAAATAGTGGAATACATTGTGTTAAAAAAAGAGACAAAAAAAGTGAATAAGTCTGTTGCACCCCAATACAAAAGTAATAAGAAATAGGCAAAAGCCTAAGTTTGGGGGTGCTTGTCATTATTATATACTTCACTCTCCCAAAACAAAAGAGGGAAAATATAGAATCGAAGTGAAGGAAAGAACAAAAAGAAAAAGGGAAATATTGAAAAGCTAAAAGAGCTTATGGTACACGAAATGAGCCTAAATTGCCTATTTTTACCTACATGTCCTAAGCCTACATTACAACCCTTAAAGTCCTGAAGATCTCTTTTATGCATATCCAGAATTAGTGGAGAATAGGAAGTAAGCATGCCATAGGAATTCTTGAATTTAGATGCATGATTTAGTATATTGACTTCCATTAAGCATGATGAATATGAGTTTGCGAAATATCTAGCTTAATGTGCTGAAATTTCATGTTATATGTTCCTGCATATTATTCTGCTAACCTTCATGTTTTTCTAGTTAACACTTATGCAGTAAAAGTGATCAATGCCAGTGAGTCTTTTATTTTTGGTTCTTTGAGTCTTTTATTTTATTTCTTTCTATCTTTGCTCGAGGGCGAGCAAAGGTTAAGTTTGGGGGTATTTGATCGGTGTATTTTATATACACCTTTTGAGTCAGTTTTAGTTAGTCTTTTGTCCCGTTTTTCACATATAAGTGTCGTATTAGGATAGTTTTTCTTTCTTTTGAGTCAAAATGATTAAAATGGCCAAATGGCGGAAAAGGAGCAAAAAGAGGGCAAAAGAGGAGATGCAGAGGGAAAGCGAGAAAGTGGCGAGCGAGGTAAAATCGGACCAGCGCGCGCTGGCCACTATTAAGAGAGGCTGCGAAGACTGGCGCGCGGCGCCTCGAACAGCGAATCACGGGGCGCGGCGCTAAACATCCGAGGAGCTACGAAGATCTGTGGCCGCGGCTACCGAACGGCAGCGATATCGGGCGCGGCGCCAAAACACCCGGACGGATTGCGGAACTTCGCGCGGCCATCTGCGAACGGCGCCGGCAGCGGAAAAATTAGGTCTTTTGAAATGCAGGCGGGCACGAAGGAAAAGAGGGAGGCGGTTTCGGCTATAAAGGAGAACCTAGGCGGTTTTAAGGGTTCCCTTCTTGCAACACAAGACTTTTGCTTGGAGATTGGATACCATTAGTTTAGTAATTTCATTTCCCTTTCTTGTTCTTTATTTCTATTTTGTATGATGAACATGGAATTAGTTCTTGTCATGACAATGGCTAGGAACTAATTCTCTTATAAGGCTTTCCATGTTGAATTGCTAGAAACTTATGTTATAAATTAATGCACTTATGGTTATTTTTCTTATTGTGAGATCTATCCAATAATTGAGTTGAATTCTTGGTAATTAATTGACAACTAATTATCACTATATGATTTCTAATCAGAATCCGAAAGGGGGGGATTGTGAATATGCTGTAAGTTGGGTAGACATTCTTGGATTGGGGATGAAAATACCTCAATTATTTATGTAGCGTTGATGAGAGGCTTAACAACCCTAATTTTGCGCATTGTGCGTGTGATCAACTAGGTTTTTGTTCTTAATCCTCCTATAAAGTTATCATTATCACCGAAAGGTAGGTAAGGTGCGATACTGGGGTTGAGTGTTTATATAACCCTAACGGGAGTATAAAACGATTTCGTAAACCTTCTTTCTCCAAAAGAAGAATACCATACGTTAATGCATTAGTAAGTAGCATAAGCGGATAGTAAGGATGCATGGAAGCCCTATTCTCATCACCACTGAAATAAATCTTTATATTTAAATATCTTGCATAATTCTTAGTTATAAACAACAAATAAATTATCAATTCACCAAATAGATACTAGAAAATAGATAGTTGGTAATTGAACTCTAATCCTTGTGGACGATATTCGGTCTTATCAAGACTATACTACTTGTCACGATAACGTGCACTTGCGTTTAAAGTGTGTGCATCTTACCGCGCATCAGTATACTTCAAGAATAAGTCATGTCGATAGAAGGAAGAAGTTCACATACCTCGTAATCCAACAATAACGAGGGTAAAATGTGAGGCGTTTCAACACCTTTCCACACCCCTATTCCCGTAGGACTTCCATTAGCAACTACTACACTTAAACATGCATATTAGGGGCTGATTTTCCAGCATAACAACACCCCAAAACAGTCCATAAAATGACACAACGACGTCTAACAGGTTTGGGCAGTTTTCGGCCAACAACAACTACAACAATCCAAAGTCCTTTTCCATGATTCTATATAATCAAATTTCCATTTCAACACTTATATATATTCCATATCACATATCAATAACAAGATTACTTCATTTTAGCATGCAACAAGTGTCGATAACAACGACAATAACCGACGAATCCAACGACGACAAACATTGCCTAGTCTCGGCCAACTTGCCAAAAATGGTCCAAACACGTTTTAATCTTCATTATTTTTAGTACATGCTCATACATACATAACAACAATAAGTAATATCCAATTACTTTAAAAGAAGAAGAACTTTTACCTCATTTTGTGCCCAAAAACGCCCCAAAACAGTCCGGGCTACAATGGTCCGCAGTTTTTGTTTCGCTCCACTTCTTCAAGTTTCAATCACATATATGTGACCCCTATGAACTTATACGCAACTTCACTTTGTATTTAGACACCAAAAAGTCGACGGAACACCCTAGGGTTTCAACCCTCGTCTCGGCCAACACCATGTTCTTGGGGTTTAAGGGTTTATCTTGGCTTAGCACTCTATTAGGGAGCTTAGTCTTGGATAATAATCCTGTTATACCCCGTATTTCCAGGGTATGTATGCGAGGACGTACGTACGAGAATACGACATTGAAATTGGAAAGGAAGAAAGAGGTGATTTTTTTCCACGGAAAAGTTTCCGGTTTTTGTGAAGGAAAAAGGTTCGTTAATGGGAATTGGATTCCCAGATTTGGTATTCGGACTTCTTGGAATATTAGAGAATTATGGAATTTTATTTTCGGAAATGGTCACGTGGGGCCCACGGGAGAAATTTACGGTTTTGTGGGGCCCACTTTGTTTTCGAGATTTTGGCCATTGTGGATATTTTCGGAAGATGAAATATTTTGGACGAGTAGGAGGGCGACACGTGTCACCCCAGGTGGCTTGGCGAATATTATTTGTGCACAACTTTGCGATTAAGTCGTTTTCGAAGCGTTTTACGACTCGCGTAGGATAAATTAGGCTATGTCATTTCTAATTTTTGCGGATTTTTCAGAGGCGAAACATTTTGGACCAACGGGAGGCGACACTTGTCACCTCCGATTGATGGACTTGAGGCGTCTATGGGGCGAATGAGTTGGCTATTTTGTCATGGAGTTGGTAGGATATTTTTGTGTAGTAGATAGAATGGACACTTGCCTAAATCCTCACCTACACTTGCCTTGCACTTGGCATCATCTTGGCCGTTGGTTGGCGTGTCTTGACCTATAAATACCCTCTTAAGATGAAGAGTTCTTCATCCACAAAATCTTTCAAGTCTTGAAAAATCCTTCCTCCCCGAGTAAAGCCCCCTTGGTAAAGGCCGAGGCCCCTCTCTAAAGCAAGCCCTAGCCGAAACACTACCCCCCTCCCTTGGTAGAAATGTTGCCTTCTAGTATTGTTATAATGCCCAAATTACCCTAGCTCAAACCCCTTAGTACTTAGTTGAAGTTGTGAAGAACTTCTACGGATTCTTGGAGCTAGCGGAGAGTTCAAATTAGGAGCTAAACCTCGTTCAGGATCGACATTTATACTTGGATAATATTGGGCTTATCGAGGTAAATAACATTATCCTCCCTTTGTAATTAGATTATACATACTGTAGAAGTTTAGGAATAAGTATTTATACTTAGAAGGTTATTAAAGAATAGAATTGAACTGTTATCACAGTAGAAGGGTTTAAAAGATGAATAATAGAACTGTACTTACATAGGATTGTTTTCACAGTAGACTTGAGTAGCTCACCGGGTAGGGAAGTGCTGCCCAAATGTCCATAGAATAACGAACCCTCTGCTTAGAGCTTTGTACAGTCTGATCAGGCGTTGATAGGCGTATTTGGTATTATAGGTCGATTCTGCGCGCGACATATTCAACTTGGCGGTGGATTTGCCGAGAAGGTATGTGATTCTTCCTATCCTCTTGAGCATGATATTTTAAAGAATATGTATATAGTCGGTGAGCGTCGTGTGTTAAGCGAATAATAATTACGGCAATGTCTTGGACTTAAGCACGAATAATAATTACAGCAATGTCTTTTGACTTAAGCTGAATAAAAAAATCAAGTAGTTCAAAAGAATTAAGAAACCTTTTGAAAGAAGAGTAACACTTGGTTTTAAAAGCTTAATAGTTATACTAGCTGTAGGGGAAGTTAGGTAAAACGGCTTAAGAGTGATAATAAGAAGGATTTATTGATTTAAGAAAATAAGAGACGTGACCTAATTATACTAATGTGAATTTTGTTACAAAGTGTGAAACCTCATTCGTGAGTAATGAGTATTTTGGTTTTCAAAAGGAATGATGTTTCTTGATTTGGAAATCGAATGAATGTCGAACAAACCACAGCGCTAATAAAGGGAAATGCTTGACTAATAAAGTATTATTAAAACCAGTAGAAACTTCCATCTGCATAGGAGCTAAGATGAGACAAAATGATATTACTTTTCCTAGATCATGACTGCTGTAATAAGATTGTTATGAACAATAATAACCTACTCACACATAAGGTATATGTTCTCAAATTGTTTTAAAGGATTAAAACTATGAACTACGAAACCTTTCGAAAATGAGAAACTTGAGTAATTGAAATTAGGCAAACTTGAACGTTGGGAAAAGAATGTTGTTACTTGATTTTACAAAGAGAAGTGTCTTGATTTACTTCAAAAGATAATTACTCTATTTTTATACTACGGGTATTGTGTGACTTTTGTGAAAGAAACGAATCTTTTAAAAGAGTAATACATGAAGTACTTCAGGGCTAAAAACCCGAACTTGTTAAACATAATGTAGAAAGTACCTTGTGTGAATAACTTGATTGTATTGATTTGTGATAGTCTTGTAATACTTTCTTGTTGACGTGATAAGTAGACATGTTAGGATACTACGTAAGTTAGTATCTTGTGATGTTTGTGTAAAGGGGTTTTCCCTTGTTGTGCTTAGGTTGTTTAACGATAAGCTATTATGTTAGTATTATATCACTCATGATTAGGGGTTAAGCGCCTCCGTCGCGGGGTAGACTTCAGTAGTCTGTGGGACCTATGATTCGAGAATACCTTATGCAGTGCAGTATGGCCTATGCGGAGCTGCGGGAGTTCGAGTTAGTATCGGCCGCTTGTGGTCATGCGGTCTTTGTGGCCCGTGCGGACGGCGAGTCGGGGCGGCTGAGGGAAGCTACCCTCGATGCGGGAATACCTCATGCGGGCCATTGGGTGGCCCGTGCGGGCTACGGGAAGTTCGGGGCTAGGCGCGCATTAGATCTGCGGGCGAGTGGCGGCTTTGATCATGTGGATGCAAGCGGATCTCGTAATCTGATTCTGACACTTGTTTATCTTGTAGGTTTTAGGAGTCGGCTATGCCTTCGTACTTACCGTCACGGTTTTATGATGACAGGTAGGACTAGGTGTTCTTGTGTATTCCTTGGTGCTTTTATATCATAGATGGCGGTGAGAAGGTATTCCACGTCGTGATTGATGACTTTGAGGCGTGAGTCACGACTTGACATATCGCTTATTTATTGTGAATTGTAGTTTTGGTTATCATACATGTCTCTGCTTTATATAGACTACTATGATTTCATTTACTGTATTTTGATTTCACATACTTGGTACTGTTATCTTGACCTCCTTCGGGCTGCGTTCATCTGCGCAGTAAAGGTACTCCTCTGTTGATCCGTTCTTAGGATCACCGCTTCAGCGTTGGAAAAAGCTCCGTTTCTCCGGAGGCTTAGCATTTTGGTATGGTCCCCTGTTTGTAGATATTTGCATTCAGGGGTATGGCGGGGCCCTGTCCCGCCATTGTTGTTTTAAACTCTTAGAAGTCTGTAGACTGTTGTAAGGTTGGGATATGCTATTCATTTTGGGGTAATTTTATACATATATGCGAAAGGCAACTTTTCCAGCGTGTCTTATTTATCTTGTTTCATATCTTGGTTGTTTTATATTTCACGATTTCTACGATGTATGACTACTTGGGTGCGGGTAAGGCACGATCCACGAACCGGGCAGTCGTGACAAAAGTGGTATCGAGCGATTAATCCTCGGAAAGTGTCTGAGCCGTATCTAGTAAGTCTTGATTATCGGTGTGTTGTGCCACACCAATAATCGAGGCTATAGGATATTTAGGATTGGTTTCCATTCTTCTCACTCACGAGATCGTGCTTTAGAGCTGTGTTATAAGTTGGACCCTTCTAATGTATTCCTTTCCTTTACCAGTGATGCCTCCGCGCCGGGCAACTCGGGCCCAGAAGGGCAAGGCAGCCGAGGGAGCTGCGAGTGAAGTTTAGAGGGTTAGAAGGGCACAGGCCCAATCATCACCTGGGGTGATGCTTGTGCGAGGAGTTACGAGGCGTCGCGGCCGGCAGAGTTTGTACGGCGGCCCGATTCTCTGCGGCCATGACATCTGGACCTTGATTCGCGGCTTGGAAGCGAGAAAATATGGATTGGAAGAGCGGCCATTACTAGCAAGGACTTGGCGGCGAGAGTATTTTATGTACCGGTATACCAAGGATATTGATGAGTATCTAAAGAAGGGTTGTGAAGAAGTAGTTCTTCAGTCGGGAATGAGCCAGGCTTGCGTTCAGGATTATGTGCAGCGGGCTGAGAGATGTAGAGATTGACAGATTAACCAAGATCAGCAGAAGAGGGCCCGATTGGCAGGATCATTTGGTAACTCTCGGCGAACCGCCTCGGCCGAATTAGACATGCGCCTCCGCCGGTGCAGTGTCCCTACGAGTTGATTTTTCCTCAGTGTTCACAGTGTGGCAGGCGTCATCCCGGGAAATGCCGTCTTTTAACTGGTGCTTGTTTTACTTGCGGTCGTCAGGGCCATATGGCGAGAATGTTCTATGAGGAAGGATGCAAGTAGGAAGACTCGGCTACCCGGATCGATTCTGGATTGATGGTGCGGAGAGGAAGGGTGTTGGCGAGAGAGGCCACCCGCTCGGTGTGGCGTTGTGGTCGATGTCATTTTGGGAGTGTCGTGCTGCGGCGCTTGTTATGTTTGCGGCCAGCGAGGGCCATTTGCGAGAAATTGTCCAACGAGTTGGCGGGGATGTAGGGACTCGACGCCGGGATCGGTGGATAGTTCATCACGCCCCGGTATCGCCCGGCGGCGGGATTGATTAAACGACCTAGGGAAGTGCGGCGTGAATCTGGTATATCCTTAACCCTTTAGAGATTTATATGTGTAGCGAATATCTTAAGTATTGTTTTCGGTTAGCATGGTGTTAGTGTGATTAGAATTTTTGATTAGTTAACCGGGAAAGATTGGGGGATAGAAAAAGTGTGAGCCTTAGAATATATACGTAGAGACCATAGAGGCGAGGCCATCTTTGGTAAAAGAATTATTTCATGTTTGACCCTTATCGAGGTGCATAGTATACGTGAGGTACGTTTATGGGATAAGTCCCTGAGTAGTAGGAAATGAAAGAGGGTAGTTGAGCTAAGAAGACCGCTAGGTTTTCGTAACGTGATTAGTGAGATTGTTCCGGATCGGGGAGCTAGTGTTTTGCGCGTTGCCGGGTCGGGTTGAGGCCATGTGGCGGGTCGACCCGCGGCCTGTTTGGTGATGGGGTCAGTTTGTGGTGGTCCCGCTTTGTGTTAGGGTCACGAGGGTGTTAGGCCCAGGTTTAGTTAACCATTGTACGAGTTCTTGGATGTGTTCGACCAGTAGTCGGGCCGATGAGGTCAGACCATCTTATCTTTTAGTCAAACCGTGTACTCGGTAGTAGGTTGCGAGATGATTACAGGAAGGTTGTAAGGCTGCACGGGGTGCCTACCTTCACCTTATGGCTGACAGTGGAGTCCAAGTTACGGCTGTTTCTTTTCTGGAAGAGTTACCAGGCAAAGTTAGGAACTCAGGTGAATCTCAGTGTCGCATTCACCCTCGGGCAAGTGGTTGGATTTCGGGGGTAGCTGTAAGGACTCTTCGCCTCTTGTTGAGTATGTATTATATAGCTACCGTTTCAGTATTCGGGTGTCGCCGTTTGGAGCCTTTTTATAAGCGCTAGTGTAAGATTGCCGATCGATTGATTCGATGTAAGCAAGGTGCAGATAATTGGTCCGTACTTGTTCAGCAGGGCGTGAATAGGGTGAAGCTTATCCAGAAGAGGTCATTGGCAGCTCAGAGTCGGCGGGAAGCAGTACCAGAAACATGGCAAGTTTTGATAAAGAGTTCGAGGATACGAGAAGGGTACGACGAGTAAGGGAAGAGGCGAGCATGTGTAAGGACATAGATGTGATCATTTCGTTTGTAAAGAGTAGGTGCGATGGGAAGTATCTTTTAGACCCCTGGAGGGGGAGCTTTTGTGATGATAGAGGTGATTCCTCGCGGGATTGGATGTAAGTTTTTGCGCAGGTGTTCTGTGGCCAGGTGTGGCATGGTTGTTTTCGTAAGTATAGCAGTGAGGTCTATATTGGTGCCTGTTTGTTTTGAGACTTAGAAGGAACATTCGGGACGAATGTTTCTAAGGAGGGGAGAATGTTATACCCCGTATTTCCAGGGTATGTATACGAGGACGTACGTACGAGAATACGACATTGAAATTGGAAAGGAAGAAAGAGGTGATTTTTTTCCACGGAAAAGTTTCCGGTTTTTGTGAAGGAAAAATGTTCGTTAATGGGAATTGGATTCCCAGATTTGGTATTCGGACTTCTTGGAATATTAGAGAATTATGGAATTTTATTTTCGGAAATGGTCACGTGGGCCCACGGAGAAATTTACTGGTTTTGTAGGCCCACTTTGTTTTGAGATTTTGGCCATTGTGGATATTTTCTAAGATGAAATATTTTGACGAGTAGGAGGGTGACACGTGTCACCCCCAGGTGGCTTAGCGAATATTATTTGTGCACAACACCCGACAGAGTCGTTTTTACGAAACGTTTTACACAACTCGCGTAGGATAAATTCCGGCTATGTCATTTCTAATTTTTGGATTTTTCCGAGAGGCGAAACATTTTGGACCAACGGGAGGCGACACTTGTCACCCTCCAATTGATGGACTTGAGGCGCCTATGGGCCGAATGGGTTGACTATTTTGTCATGGAGTTGGTAGGATATTTTTGTGTAGTAGATAGAATGGACACTTGCCTAAATCCTCACCCTACACTTGCCTTTCACTTGGCATCATCTTGGCCATTGGTTGGCCATGTCTTGACCTATAAATACCCTCTTAAGATGAAGAGTTCTTCATCCACAAAATCTTTCCAAGTCTTGAAAATCCTTCCTCCCCTCGAGCTTGTTTAGTCCAAAGCCTACTCACCCCTTGAAGTAAAGTTGGCCGAGGCCCCTCTAAAGCAAGCCCTAGCCGAAACACTACCCCCCTCCCTTGGTAGAAATGTTGCCTTCTAGTATTGTTATAATGCCCATATTACCCTAGCCCAAACCCCTTAGTACTTAGTTGAAGTTGTGAAGAACTTCTACGGATTCTTGGAGCTAGCGGAGCGTTCAAATTAGGAGCTAAACCTCGTTCAGGATCGACGTTTATACTTGGATAATATTGGGCTTATCGAGGTAAATAACCTTATCCTCCCTTTGTAATTAGATTATACATACTGTAGAAGTTTAGGAATAAGTATTTATACTTAGAAGGTTATTAAAGAATAGAATTGAACTGTTATCACAGTAGAAGGGTTTAAAAGATGAATAATAGAACTATACTTACATAGGACTGTTTTCACAGTAGACTTGAGTAGCTCACCGGGTAGGGAAGTGCTGCCCAAATGTCCATAGAATAACGAACCCTCTGCTTAGAGCTTTATGCAGTCTGATACAGACATTGATAGGCGATTTGGTATTATAGTCGATTCTCTGCGACATATTCAACTTGGCGGTGGATTTCGAGAAGGTATGTGATTCTTCCTATCCTCTTGAGCATGATATTTTAAAGAATATGTATATAGTACGGTAGACGTACGTGTGTTAACTGAATAATAATTACGGCAATGTCTTCGGACTTAAGCCTGAATAATAATTACGGCAATGTCTTTTGACTTAAGCCTGAATAAAAAAAATCTGAAGTAGTTCAAAAGAATTAAGAAACCTTTTTGAAAGAAGAGTAACACTTGGTTTTAAAAGCTTAAGAGTTATACTAGCTTTATGGGAAGTTAGGTATAACGGCTTAAGAGTGATAAAAAGAATGATTTATTGATTTAAGAAAATAAGAGATTTGACCTAATTATACTAATGTGAATTTTGTTAAAAAGTGTGAAACCTCATTCGTGAGTAATGAGTATTTTGGTTTTCAAAAGGAATGATGTTTCTTGATTTGAAATCGAATGAATGTCGAACAAACCACGGCGCTAATAAAGGGAAATGCTTGACTAATAAAGTATTATTAAAACCAGTAGAAACTTTCATCTGCATAGGAGCTAAGATGAGACAAAATGATATTACATTTCCTAGATCATGGCTGCTGTAATAAGATTGTTATGAACAATAATAACCTACTCACACATAAGGTATATGTTCTCAAATTGTTTTAAAGGATTAAAACTATGAACTACGAAACCTTTCGAAAATGAGAAACTTGAGTAATTGAAATTAGGCAAACTTGAACGTTGGGAAAAGAATGTTGTTACTTGATTTTACAAAGAGAAGTGTCTTGATTTACTTCAAAAGATAATTACTCTATTTTTATACTACGGGTATTGTGTGACTTTTGTGAAAGAAACGGATCTTTTAAAAGAGTAATACATGAAGTACTTCAGGGCTAAAAACCCGAACTTGTTAAACATAATGTAGAAAGTACCTTGTGTGAATAACTTGATTGTATTGATTTGTGATAGTCTTGTAATACTTTCTTGTTGACGTGATAAGTAGACATGTTAGGATACTACGTGAGTTAGTATCTTGTGATGTTTGTGTAAAGGGGTTTTCCCTTGTTGTGCTTAGGTTGTTTAACGATAAGCTGTTATGTTAGTATTATATCACTCATGATTCCGGGGGTTAAGCTGCCCTCCGATGCGGGGTAGACTCAGGCGGGTCTGTGGGACCTATGATTCGAGAATACCTTATGCGGGTCTGTATGGCCTATGCGGAACTGCGGGAGTTCCAGGTTAGTATGCGGCCCTTGTGGTCATGCGGTCTTTGTGGCGCTACGCGGACGGCGAGTCCAGACGCCTGGGAGTAGCTACCTCGATGCGGAATACCTCATGCGGGCCATCGAGTGGCCCGTGCGAGCTACGGGAAGTTCGGGGCTAGACGCGCACATTAGATATCGCGGCGAGTGGCGGCTTTGATCATGTGACGGTCTGCAGATCTCATGAATCTGATTTATGACCTTGTTTGTACTGTGGGTTTTAGGAGTCGGCTATGCCTTCGTACTTACCCCGTACGATTTTATGATGACACCGGTAGGACCAGGTGTTCTTGTGTATTCCTTGGTGCTTTTATATCATAGACTGCCGGCAGTGAGGAAGGTATTCCACGTGCATGATTGATGACTTTGAGGGCGTGAGTCCCTGACTTGACATGACTGCTTATTTATTGTGAACTGTAGTTTTGGTTATCATACATGTCTCCTGCTTTATATAGACTACTATAATTTCATTTACAGTATTTTCAGTTTCACATACTTGGTACCTGTTGTACTGACCTCCTTCGGGGGGCTGCGTTCATGCCGCAGGTAAAGGTACTCCTATTGTTGATCCCCGTTCTTAGGATCACCGTTTCAGCGTTGGAAAAGCTCCGTTTCTCCGGAGGCTTAGCATTTTGGTATGGTCCCCTGTCGTTGTAGATATTTGCATTCAGGGGTATGGCGGGGCCCTGTCCCGCCATTGTTGTTTTAAACTCTTAGAGGTCTGTAGACCTGTTGTAAGGTTGGGATGTAACTGTTCATTTTGGGGTAATTTTATACATATATGCCGAAAGGCAACTTTTTCCCAGAAACTGTGTCTTATTTATACTGTTTCATATCTTGGTTGTTTTATATTCCGCTGATTTCTCTGATGTATGACTACTTGGGTGCCCGGGTAAGACACCAGTCACGGGCCCCGGAACGGGTCGTGACAAATCCACTCTTGATCTTGGAAATTTCTTGGTTTGGTTCGAGATTAGGGAGATAAAGAGAGAACTTTGGTTGAAGAAAAAATGAAATGAAAATGTCTCTAACATATCCATATATGGATATTTGTCTTGCAAGACTTGGGAGGGAAACATGTCACCCTCCCATTGGTCACATTATCTTTTTCTAAAAAATATTCCACTAGGCCAAAATATCTTGATATAATAATTTCGGAAGGTCCCCCGCAAAACAACGAATTCACCCTTCAATAAGTTTTCGTCGTCACTTTCCATCCAAAAATTTTCTTAAGAAAATGTAATATATTTTTCCTTCCAAAATTCAAATCTTAAATCCTTCATCACGTTCTCAATTAGTAGCCCGTGTATTACGGGGTGTAACAGAAATAGGGCTTTCAATCTCCTCAACTATCCACTATTTCACGTGTCAATGCAATGCTAATGATTCTTCTTTTTATTAAGATAGCACGTTACTAATCTGTCATTATATTCCGGTTAGAACATACAAGAGCTCAACCTTGTGTAGAAATCTTCTATATTTCTATGATAGATTTTACGACACTGGAGGATTAAGAACAATAACCTTAAATACTACACAAGTATCGGGGTACTTTCGTCCACGATTTTAACTATGTCTAGACAACTACAGCATATTCAAATCTCACCTTTCAGACTTTTGATTTGAAATCATATAAGTGATGACAATTAATAGCTAGTTAATTATCAAGCAATTATAACAATGTTGAATAGATCTTAATACGCTGAAGAAGAACTCAATAACTAATGCATTAACTATATGAAAGAGCTTCAAGAAGATTCGATGGAAATCCTACTAAAGTATTTAGCTCCTAAACATTGTCATGTCAAGAACTAAATTACAATCCAACATAAACTGAAATAAAGTAAAGGAAAGAAAAAGAACTTGAAAAGAGTCTCCAATTGTAGCCTCCTTCCTGTCTTCCAAAAGTATGATTTTTAATATGGTATATGGTATGGCATAATGAGCAGGGTTTTAGGGTTATACTTGAGAAAACTTGCGCTTCAGACCCTTTTAACCCTCTAAAATTTGCCCCAAAAATCAGATTTTTCGCGTCGGCGGCGTGGCCCTGCAGGCTGGCGCCGAAAATACTGAAGCAAAATCAGATCCTGCAGATGTTTTGGCGCCGCGGTGCTGCTTCCATGCGCCGCGCCGCTCCCGATGTGATTGGCCAGATTTTCTGATTCTGTGTCCTTTTTTCGTCCGAACTTCGTCTGATTTCTTCTATACTTCCCGGGACTTCTTAGACTTCATTTCTTGACATTTTCTTGTGCATTTTCATCCTCAAAAGTAGTATCTTCTCCTTTATAACCGTTGTGACACAAATGAACGAAAAACACACCTAACACGATACTAAACACAAAATAAAAGAGTAAAATACTAACTAAAACGGACTCAAAAGTGTATACAAAATTCACTTAACAAAAACCCCCAAACTTACACTTTACTCTCCCTCTAGTAAAGCACAAAACAAAATTAAAAATAAAAACAAAGACTCTATGGAATGGATCAAGTAGCTATAGCAATGCTTCTTCAAAATCATGGATGAAAGTTGAGATAATATGTTAGAACATACATAGCATGAATATTTAGCAATCTAGAATTTCAAGTTAGATATTTCGCAAATTCACTTAGATCATGATCAATGGAAATATAAACATCTAACCTATGCATGTCACTTTCATTCCATCTTTCCCAAAACGCTATAGATCTGTTTACTTGCTATTCTCCACTAATCATAGACATACATATTAACGAACATCAGGACTTTCAAGGGTTGTAATGTTGGCTAGACAGGGGTAGGTAAAAATAGGCATATAGGCTCAAATTACGTACCATAAGCATTTTTCATTCAACTCTTTTTCCTTCTTTTTGACTTTTTTTTTAATCTCATACCTATTTTTTCCCTCTTTTCTTTTGAGAGAATGAGGTATATTATAAATAACAAGCACCCCCAAACTTAGGCTTTTGCATATTTTTCATTGGGCTGCATCAAATTTTCACTCTCTTTCTTGTTTCTTTTTCAACAATTTTCATTCCAAGAGTTTTCAATTATCACTTATGGCACAACAAGAGAATCATAGGGTGTCAAACAAAGATATTATTTTAGGCTCAAATGGGCTGACTAGTGATACAATTCACGTCAGGATAGGTAATGAATTGTCAGAAGAGCTATCAAAGAAATGTCTGAATCATATCCCTAAACATATATATCTTAACTATTTCGCCTCAAATAACAAGCAAATAAATTTTCAAGACATTTTTCAACCTTTCTTTCCATAACTGACACACATAGGCTAAGCACAAATATCTCAAATAATTAGATGTCATGAATTTTTGGCATATCCAACTTAAGCACACAGATTTTTGCTTTCAATTTCATTACATTATCTCACTTTATCCACCCAATATCTTTAACAACTACAACATGCATGATCCATAAAAAAAATTATGAATCAAAAACACATAAAACAACACAAAGACAATACAAAAGACTCAAAAGTGAAATAATGAAACAAAATAAAACACCCCCAAACTTAATCGACACATTGTCCCCAATGTGCGAAGATTAAAAATAGGGACAACTTACTGACACAACACAACGGTCATAACGGAGGTCTGGGAGGAAAAATTCTGGAAAATGCACAGCTTTTGGGAAGTTTCAGCGCTGTGGCCCTGCATGTTGGCGCTGCTGCCAGTTTTTCCCATTTTCAGCATTTTTTTTGTTCTTTCTTCCACTTTGGGTCAATCCCTACTCCACCTGCCATCAAAACATAAGACTAGAACCAAGACCGTGAGACAGTTCAAGACAAAATAAACAACTAAAACAAGAATTGAAATAACAGAATTAAACCCATTGGGTTGCCTCCCAAGTAGCGATGTCTTTAACGTCTTTTAGCCGGACGCAGGTCACTTACTAAATCAAGAGGGTAGAGTATCCCCTCCGCATATCCATTTTAGCATCATTCTATTTCTTTTCCTCCTCTTTTTTTTCACAGTGCTGATTTCAGAGGAGTTCAATTCCTTTTCATCAACTGCTAGTTCAGAAGTCTTACCATCAAGGGCATCAGTACCCTTGAAACTTTCATGAGGAGCCTTTTTATCAACTACACCAACAGCGAAGCATCTATCATAAACTTGTGGTTCAGGGGATGGCTTGAACACTTTGAAGGTCATATCTTGATCTTGCACTCTGAGCTTCAACTCTCTCTTCTCAACATCAATAAGTGCCCTTGCTGTGGCTAGAAATGGTCTCCCAAGGATGAGGGGCATATTTTTATCTTCTTCCATGTCTAAAATGATGAAATCAGCAGGAAGAATGAATTTATCCACTTATACCAACACATCTTCAATTATTCCTTGGGGATGTACAACCGAGCGATCAACTAGCTGCAGGGTGACTGTGGTTGGCCTTGCTTCCCCCAAACCAAGACTTTTGAACACAGAGAGGAGCATCAGGTTGATACTTGCCCCCAAATCACATAAATCCCTTTTACATGTAACATTCCCTATGGTGCAAGGTAAGGTGAAACTCTCTGGGTTTCTCAACTTAGGGGGAAATTTCTTCTGCAATATAGCACTGCACTCCTCTGTCAGCACCACTGTCTTATAATCTGGCAGCTTCATCTTCTTAAACAGAATGTCTTTCATGAACTTCACATAAGCTGACATTTGCTCCAAGGCTTCAATGAAAGGAAGGTTAATGTGCAGTTTATTAAATACCTCTAAAAAATTTGAAAACTGATTATCCAAGGTCTTCTTTTACAGTCTTTAAGGGTAAGAATTTTGTCTGTATACTCCCTCATCACTGTGGGTGGAGCCTTCTCTCACCTCTTTCTCTGCCTTAACTCTCCTGTTCAACCACTGGCTGGGGTGCAACCTGCTCTAACTGCTTCTCACTCCTCAAGCTAATTGCTTGGCACTGTTCTCTTGGGTTCACCACAGTATTACTGGGGAGAGTCACTTGCTCTCTGTTGTTCAGCATGTTAGCTAGTTGACGCACCTGCGTCTCCAAATTCCTGATGAATGATCTAGATTCTATCATGAACTGATTCTGGGAATTTGCCAGTGTCAACAAAGCTGCTTGCAACTCATTCTGCTTCTCTTGTGGGTCCGGTGGGCTGAACTGCTGTGAGGATGATGCCTGAAATTATGGTTGCTGCCCTTGTTCATTCTTCTATGAAAAATTTAGGTGATTTCTCCATCCCGGATTGTATGTGTTGGAGAATAGATTGTTGTAGGGTATGTGAAAATTCCCCACTGCTTGAACCTGCTCCATGGGCACATTATTCGGGTCCACTGTTGTACACCTATCAAAATTATGGGGACCCCCACTAATTTCACATCTCACTGCTGTCTGAACCGCTTTAACTTCCATGGTGCTCTGCTACATCTTCTTTGTCAAAGTGGCTACCTGCGTAGTCAATGCAGTGATAGCATCCAACTCATGAATTCAGCCACTTTCCTGTTGTTCGCTGCTCTCTCATCGGCCCCCTGATGGTTGTTTGTGGTCATATCCTCTAGCAAATCATGTGCCTCATTGGCACTCTTTCTCATGAATGTGCCCCTTGATGCATCATCAATTATTGTACGAGTTGTACCACACATCCCATTGTAAAATATGTGGACTAGAATCCACTTCTCGATCCCATGATGTGGGCACTTCCTCTGTAAATCTTTAAACCGCTCTCATACATCATATAGTGATTCTCCCTCCAGCTGATAAAAGTTATTCAACTCACCTCTGAGCTTTTATGCCTTTACAGGAGGGAAGAACTTGGCAAGAAACTTCTGGGCTAAGTCTTGCCATGTGGTAATGGAGTTCGCCTGTAATGAGTTCAGCCAAAACTTTACTCTATCCCTGAGTGAGAATGAGAAGAGTCTCAACCAAATGGAATCATCGGTAACATCATTGTATTTAAAGATTGCACACAACTCCAGAAAATTTGCTAGATGCAAATGGGGATCTTCAGATGGTAATCCCCCATGTGTAATATGGCTGGTTTGATTTCAAAATTGTTGTCTTCAACAGCTGGAAGTCTGATGCAAGTTGCACCCCTGTAATAATCGGCATCACATATTCCCCCAAGCTCCTTTCTGCAGGGACTTGTCTTAAGACATGCGGTAACTCATCATTCCCCAAATTATTATTTCGCTGATCTCCCATTGTTAACAAATCAATTGTTCTTTTCTCTTTTTTGTTCTATCTGCACAATCTCTCAATCTCAGGGTTCAGAGGGATAGGAATGTCAGCTCATCTCCTACTTCGCATAAACTAAGTTCTGAGACTAATCAAAAACAGCAAACATCACTAAAGCAAAATAATAAAAAAAATGAAAATAAAAACCAAATTAGAAATAAGAATAGATAAATCGATATTAAAAGTACGTCAGTCCCCGACAACGGTGCCAAAAACTTGTTGAAATATTTCTAAGTGCTTACGCAAGTGTACGTATCGTTCAAGTAATAAAGATCTGTAAGACCGAGTTTATCGTCCACAGAGATTAGTTTATTAAGTACCGATTATCTATCCTATGATATCTATTTGGTTGACGTTCTTTAGTTAGAGAATTATACTAAGAATTATGACCAAGTGCAAAAAATAAACTAAAGATTATAATACTTTGAGTTTATAACAGTTATGAAGGAAATAGGGCTTCCAATCTCCTCAACTATCCAGTCTTTCACGTGTCAATGCAATGCTAATGATTCTTCTTCTTATTAAGATAGCAAGTTACTAATCTGTCATTATATTCCGGTTAGGACATACTCTTGCTCAACCTTGTGCAGAAACCTTCATATTTCTATGATATATTTTACCACACAGGAGGATTAAGAATAATAACCTTAAATACTACAAAAGTATCGGGGTACTTTCGTCCACGATTTTAACCTATGTCTAGACAATTACATCATATTCAAATCTCACCTTTCAGACTTTTGATTCGAAATCATATAAGTGATGATAATTAATAGCTAGTTAATTATTAAGCAATCATAACAATGTTGAATAGATCTTAATACGCTGAAGAGAACTCAATAACTAATGCATTAACTATATGAAAGAGCTTAAAGAAGATTCGATGGAAATCCTACTAAAGTATTTAGCTCCTAAACATTGTTATGTCAAGAACTAAATTACAATCCAACATAAACTGAAATAAAGTAAAGGAAAGAAAAAGAACTTGAAAAGAGTCTCCAATTGTAGCCTCCTTCCTGCCTCCCAAAAGTATGATTTGTAATATGGTATATGGTATGACATAATGAGCAGGGTTTTAGGGTTTTATACTAGAGAAAACTTGCGCTTCAGACCCTTTTAACCCTCTGAAATTCGGCCCAAAAATCAGATTTTCCTCGTCGGCACCGTGGCCCTGCAGGCTGCCGCCACGGCGCCAAAAATACTGAAGCAAAATCAGAAGCCGCAGATATTTTGGCGCCGCGGCGCTCCCGACGTGATTGGCCAGATTTTCTGATTTTGTGTCCTTTTTTCGTCCGGACTTCGTCTGATTTCTTCTATACTTCTCGGGACTTCTTAGACTTCATTTCTTGGCGTTTTCTTGTCCAATTTCATCCTCAAAAGTAGTATCTTTTCCTTTATAACTGCTGTGACACAAATGAACGAAAAACACACCTAACACGATACTAAACACAAAATAAAAGAGTAAAATACTAACTAAAAAGGACTCAAAAGTGTATACAAATATACTTAACATCCAATTTATTTTATGCCTTTATTTTGGCCTTCAGATCATTTAAGATCTGGAACATTTGACCCACTCCAGTCGCCCGTAGGCTTTGTATGACTGAGTGTCCAATAATAACCTGTCAAAAGACGGATCTTCTGTCGGAAACGGTGATAAGTTTGTCTCTAGTCTTCTTCCCATGTGATTGGTGCCTAGGGAATTCCTGGCGTTTACTTTGGAGTGGTAACAGTTTTCGTACAGTCAGTGGATCTCTCTCCTTCGTATGTGCGAACATACTTTACACACTTTTAATAATTACACCCAAAAGAACAGATCTTTTAAGTCTTATCTACAATAGTCCAGTCTTTAAACCGGAAGGTAAGTGATCTAATTTCTGATTTTGGAGTGTAGGGAATATAAGTTTTTAATAAAACCACTTCATTTTCAAGTCTTGATTTATTCACTTTTATTCAGAAATTATCTAAAATCATAATTGACAATCAAAATCTACCTTAGACCTTTCGGATTCCTTGTCTGGGACAAGTGTAGTCCTTTAGCTGCAAGATAGAACATCATCTTCAGTCTTCTCATTTTGTCCTAGTTGATATCCTTCACCTCTCGTGGGCGCTTGTTTCCACCGCTCTCGAGAGTGGTGACACCAACTCTTCCTTTAGCCTTGCTAGCAAGACTATCAGCAGTATCTTGATGCTCAACCTCAGATCCATAGATCCCACATTTGACAGAAACAAATTTGTAATTGTCTTCAAAGAGAGAGCCAAAACTAGGACCAGATCTATTGACAGAGACAGTGTTTGAAATGGTTATAGAACTGTCAACAGAACTGGTTTTAACAAGAAAGCCACAGCCAAATTTGGGAGCATATCTGCTGTCAAACATCTTTCTAGCACTATTACAAATAATGTCTTAAGATTGTGGGTTACACAATGGATGTACGAGAATAGTATACAACTATCACTAGTGCTTCGAAAGGATAAACAATAATGAGTTACAATACAACAGGCTTGAAGCCTAACAAGAGTTGTGTTAACAACAACAAGTTGATGATCTTGATCTTCTGTTCTTGAATCTTCCTTGTTGGATCTTTGTTCCAATTGCAACAAGCTCCTTGATCTTGACAACCTGAAACCAAGAGACACTAAATCTCTACTTGTTACAATTGTGCGGAGTCGAGTGTTAGCACTATGTCCTTAAGACATTATTGCCCCGTATATATCTTTTTACGTATATGTGCAACTGTCTCCCAAGATAAAACCGCATCAAACAAATGAGCAAAGTAAAATCTGACATCTTAATGCCCCAAAACGTCTCCACAATCAATCAAATTTTTGGACTTTCGATCGCATAGACACTGCCTCGTTAGCGCCGCGGCTCCTCGACTCCAGTAGCCAAAGTGCCATTTAGCGCCGCGGCTCTACCCTTGGTGTGCCGCGGCGGCTCCGCGGTGACGCCGCGTCCCTTTCCCGACACGTTTTGATCTTACACTTCGTACATTTCTTCTTTCATTTACCAACGTGGAACACACATCATTTGACCAATAATTGTCCATCATTCTATGTCTCAAACGTTTCACTTACGTACCAATATTTCTTTCACTAATGAAATTTACGATATTTGGCACTACGTGTGCATGTGTGTGAAAACGACGTTTCCGACGTGCGAGACCTCAATTGTTCGAGCCATAAATAATGGGTTAAACTTAATTTCACATTTAGTAAATTTTCAATAATATGTAATTAGGAGAGATATTTTAGGGATACAAATATTTATACACATTGTAATTGAAAAATAAAAAAATTGAATAAATTGTATTTATGTATTTTTAGAGGTTAGTTATAACTTTTTTAAATATCTTTTAAAAAAGTTGTATCTATGCAATTTTCCCTTTAACGTTACCTTGGGCTAGGGGTGTTCATTTCGATCCGATCCGCGATCCGATCGATCCTATCTGCTTTATTGAGTTTCGAATATTTTGGATCGGATATCCGAAAAAAATCGGATCGGATACGGATCACAATTTTCTTAATGATATCCGAAATATTCGATTTTTTTAATTTTCTTTTAATTTTGGATTCTAATTTTTAAAAAGAATGATCTTTTGTTAAAATAAGAAATAACTTAAATTGAATTATAATTTCTATTTATCTTAATAATACGCTAATATTGAAACACATTTAGACTAAGAACTTTAAAAGATAATATGTTATATGGTTGATCTTATAAAAAGATTGAATAGTTATATAACTAATGTGTTATAAGAGAAATCACTACTTATGTTCATAACAGGGGCAATGGAAGAGTGAAATAACAACCAGTTCTATTGCAGTTAAACTCCATACCTTGACAGTCACTGTCTTAGCACCAACACTGCTCAACAATTTGGACCAGAGGGAACTTAGATAGGTGTTTACTGGAATTTGTATGTACAACTGTTTTTTTATTGTTTTGTTGATTCTACTTTGTAATAGGTCACAATAATTATATATCAATTAATGTGAAATATACCGTCGAATAAGAATATGTACATCAACAATACATAGATCATGTTATTTTAAGAAGAAATATCCTTTTAGAGTAAGTAGTTCTCACATAATAGTTATACTTATCATTATTATTATTATTATTACATAATAATTCTTTAATTATTAGTTGTCATAATTTATTTGTGCATTATAAATTTATCGGATCCAAAATTTTCGAATGGGATTCGGATCATAATTCTACCGATTCAAAATTATCGAATATCCGAAATGAAAACCCCTACCTTGGGCTAGGCATGACCCAGTCTGTATGGATAATTTTTTTTTTGAAAATCTACTTGAATTATCTTTTAGATTTTAAAATCTTTCCTGAAAAAGAACTTTGTAAAAATGTTATACCCAATAAAATACAGCCAATAAAAAAAGGAACATGGACACAAATGGCCAACTGGCTGAAACTATTGACATTCGGTGGCCCCAAAATTTTAAAAGTTATTTTTAGTCTTTTTAAAATAATTTTTTTCCACCCAAAATTTTAAAAGTTATTTTTAGTCTTTTTAAAATATTTTTTTTCTAGCCATTTTCAATTAATTCATTCAATGTATATAAACTGTATCATTTTTGTATATATATCAGTTGTATAGAAGATGTATCAATACTGTATATGTATAAAAAAATATGATATATTATTATATAATTTGTGTATAATAAATATATATCAACACATAATGTTTATGTTGATAAATGTATATTTAATGTATACTTACTAATTATACAATATATAAGCAAAAATCAACGTATTATACACTATATAAGTAAAATATCGGCGTATAAGTAAATATCGATGTATAAAAACTGTGTAAATATCGTATACATTATGTATCTCTATATTATATGTATAGAAAATATATCATTATTGTATAATAAATATATATCAACGCATACTTTTTATTTTGATAAATGTATATTTAATTTATACTTACTAATTATACACTATATAAGTAAACATTGACGTATTAACACTATATAAGTAAATATCGACGTATAAAAACTGTATAAATATTATATAACTTATGTATCCCTAAAGTATATATATAGAAAATATATTATTATTATATATTGAAGTATAATAAATATATATATCAACGCATAATTTATGTTTTGATAAATGTATATTTAATGTATACTTACTAATTATACATGTTTTGAGATATTTCTTGAAGGCTCAATTAACGTATACTTACTAATTATACATGTTTTTGAAGGCTGATTTTTTTCGTTGATCTTTAGTGGTAACTAAGTCACCACAACTAGTCATGTTTAGTTCTTTGTGGCAACTAAAGTCGTCACAAATAGTATACTCTTTTGTAGCGACTAAATAGTGGCCACAAAAAGTCTTTTTTTGTAGTGTGAGCTGGATTGGGCTATCACATGAGAATAAAATGGGCTCAATGGCCAGCTCGGGTATTTAACCTCAAATAGGATTTTTTTTGGACTTATCTTTTTTGTGGTGGTCACATCATGTCCTTTTCCCATAAAAAAGATCACATTTTCATAAACATAAACATATTTTTTATGTATGAAAATTGTGAGGTAAACAAAGTTTAATAAATTTACCTAATCATACCATTTCGTAAAATTTATTTCGAGCTAAATGAGTCATTATATAATTAATTAATTACAAATCGAAAGAGTCGAGACATAGACAAGTTAATTATTCTGTTTCAGCTACATTCCATATTTGAATGATTGTAAGGATCTAGTAGCTCAGTTGATTGACTACCTGAACTTTCACCTTGTTGGTGAGGATTTAAATCCTCACGTTGTTATCTCCTCTCAATTTCTTCTCCCCCTACCCCTTATGTAATAAAAAAACAAAAGAAAAGAAAAATATTTGAATGGTCCTACAGAACTAGATATGAATTAAATAATGATAATATAAAGATAAAATCATGAAATGTTAGTCATTACTGATAAACAATACAGTTGCAAAAAGAAGAGTTCCTATTTCTGAAGAGCAATGGATTGAGAAGCTCTAATGCAGTGAGATCCTAATAAGACGAAAAACGTACAATGCAGGTTTAATCCATTTGAATAATAAAGTTTTTCAAATGTGTAGAGAATGAAAATTAGGACATAAATTTGATTTTCATACAACAACACATGAAGCATAGGGAGGTTCTATTTCTTAAAAGCTCTTTGACTAAACGAAGTTAACCTTTGCTAATACAATGAGGAATAGTGATCCATACCAATTCTTTTGCATGTTTGAAAATTTCTCCCCTTCAGCATATTATAGGTCCCTTTTCTATTTTAATTATGTTGTATTAGATCAATCCTCAAGGTCCTCTAGTTCTCCATTTCAAATGCATAGATCCTGAGTTTGTTCTGCCTATAAATTAGTGTGTTTCCAAGGCCCATATCCATGACCATAAGGATTAGATACATGGTACACACAACTATCATTGTCGTTAAGATTTGCATCATGACCTTTTCTCCCTGGTATATCTTTCTCTTTATCGTATCTCCTTGAATAAGATCTATTCTTATGCACCCTCAAATTACTTACCCTATCCTCTTTTTTTATGGTTGCATCACAATGTTCCTTCTAACAATTCTTTGTTGTTTATTTTTCCTCCAACAAAAAATTCTTCTAACCCCCCTCCCCTCCTCCCCCACTACTACAGATTTCAGCTTGCGTAACGCCACTTAGATAGCGCTTTTAAAAGTGTTATCTAAGTAACAGCTTGCATAGCGCCTTTTCAAATTTTCAAATTAAAAAAAAATCTAACAAAAAATACTTGCATATCACTTATTTAAAGCGCTATTAAAATTTGTGTTACCTAAGTAATTTATTAATATAATAATATAAATATTCCCACTTAGATAGCGTTTGTGGAAGCGCTATTGAAGTAAATGTATAGAAATATCTCTCAAGTCCAATACCAATTCCAAGCTCAAGATAGAAATATTAAAAATGCTCTCTTTTCAGGAGAAATTCGCGCGTGAACAGTGATTTCGGCGGTGGAATCACTGTTCCGGTGACGTCCTTTGCCCATGAGAGAAGAATCATACACCATTTAATTCGTCTTCACCTCATCTTTCCATCCATACTAACCACATTGTTCGATTCAATCCATAACCCATTCGATTTTAGCCTCGAACTTTCGGATAAAAAACTACCACTTTGGCGATTCTCAAATTTCGGCGAGCTAAGGTTGAATCGACGGGAGTGGGTCATACCATTGTGACCACCATCGTCTCCCCATCATTTCTATACTAACCCCGTTCATTGATTCGTCCCTTACAGTTGCGACGTTCAAATCGAAAACGCGGAAACCCTAACAGCCGCCTTTCGATTTTCCAACCACCTGAGGTTCAATCGACAGTCTTGAGTAGTACCACTATCTTCGTCGTACCCACGTCGATATTTTGCACCCACTCTCAACCCTCAATTCATCCCCAATCGTCCGGTCAACTAAATTGCCAACCGTGATAATGGTTGTGGCCATCTTGGCGACCTCCAAGCGAGGTTGCTCAGTCCATTTCAGCTGATTTTCCTACCCTCATTCATCCTAACAACAACATTTCACCTGTTAAAAAAAACAAGCATTCTCAAAACTTCACTTTCTGAAATACCCATTGATTTCAGAGCTTCATTCAATACACAACCAAACCTCCGTTGAATCGACGTCAAACGCGCTCGCTCGCGATCGAGATGTTGTTGTTCCCCTGCCAGTATGCGATGCAATGTTTATAACTCCCGTCGTTTCATCATTGCTACTGTGTCGAACTCATCGATGCGATTCGATCAGGTTGTCTCTATCCTTTTGTTTTAAATTTGTACACCTTGCCATATTCCGTGTACCCTCTATTTGAGCCTCGTCGACTGTTGTTGGTTTGCTGCTATTATTTGCCTCGTCTGCTCCATTAAACTATAGCCAGTGCAAATAGAATATATTTTAATCTATATTGCGTATTGGTGAACTCTACATATTTGTCAATCGATAATTAATTAAGATTATCTGAAACATGTCTAAATTGATTACTCTTGTAACTTCCATGTTCTTTAGTCTCTTTATATAAAATAGGTTTTAATCTTCTTAAAAATGAAATTTACAGCTTGTTGTTTTCCCTCTTTGTGTGTTTAAACCACTATCTAGCCTTTGGTAATCAACTGGGTGGTGTGTTTTTTTTAAATCACAAGCTGAATTATATATACTTCTCCTAATCAATAGTTAGTGGGAAGTAAACATGGAATAAGAGGTCTAATTCCATATTTTCAAACTAAGCCGACGCGTTCCCCAGAAGTAACAACAACCAAAATTCAAAGGATTATGTGTGATTATGTGTGTACATTTATATGCCTATATCCAAAAAGATACAAATCTTTTACTTATTTTCTAAAACATCATTATAGTATGTTAAATAACTTAAGACCGGCCTCCAATCAAAATGTTACTAAGATTAAGGATATACGATTTACAACGTCGTGTTATCATCCCGATAAAGTAACAAACATTTTAATCCTAAAATAAAATCTTCACGTTCTCGTCTCATAAGATAAGATGGCTAATATATGTTACTTTTAAGCTAACTACACTAGTTTAATATCTATCATAATACGTTTATATAACTCTTCATTTTTTTTATTTCATGTTGTTGATCTTAAGTGTCTGAGTTGGTGATCTTAAGTGTAAAACTTATGTATGTTTGTTGGTTGGGATTGTTGTAGACCACTGCTGGACTAAAAATGTTGAAATATTTATTGGCGTGTTAATATTATTGTGTATTTGTCATTTGACTTGCGATCTACTTGATAGTCATCGCAAACATGTTATACCTTATCCTAAATGCATCACCGTGTCCAGTAGGCAGTAGGAGTGTGATGTTATAATTGTCTAGGCCAAAGTGTTGCTGCATACTAAAACAGTTTTCCCTGAGTGGTTGTTCATCACCTTTATTTGCCTAAACATCTCATCAAATTGACTCTGCACCTGTCCTACTTGTTTAAGTGGTAAAGGCCATCCATATTAATATTCAAAGTCTTCTAGGTCATCCTGTATCATGACTGTTTATTAAGTTGCAGAATGAAACATGTATCAGCATTACATACTTGCCCTTCTCTGTTTTTGTCTTCTGCATATTTGTCCATATTTGTTTTGTCTTCTAAAACAAAGATGTAGCATTCTATGAGGATATATTCCCATTTGATCAAGCTAAGCATCCTTCAATGGAGCAATATGATCATGATGAAGATTTTTTTCCTGGACTTGGCTTTCCTACAGATCATTGTGTGCCAGGAGAGCAGGTGGCCTTAGATTGTAGGAGTCCAACTGGAGCTGTGGAGCAGGAAGAAGAACCCGATCATAATGTGGATGGTCCAACTGGAACTGAATCACCTGATCATAATGTGGATAGTTCAATTTGAGTTGTGGAGCAGGAAGCAGAACCTGATCATGGTGTGGATGTAGCTGTCAGCAGACCAGTTCGAGAGAGAAAGCCCCCCACATGGATGAAGGGCTGTCTACAGCACAGCAAATTCCAGCCTCACACAAGTCAAGTATCCATTATCTAGTGCAATAAACTATGTTGGGGTCTCTAAATCATATAACAGTTTTCTGGCTAACATTTCAACAGCTCAGGAACCAGCTATTTATGCAGAAGCAGTGAAAGATGCAATGTGGATAGAGGCAATGAAGGTTGAGATTCATGCCTTGGAGGATAATCAAACATGACAGCTTGTAAATTTTCCTTTTGGTAAGAAGGCTATTGGATGCAAGTGGGTTTATAAAATTAAATACACCTCATGAGAGATTGAAAGGTTCAAGGAAAGGCTCATAGCTAAAGGATACAATCAAAGAAAAGGTGTCGATTATCAAGACACATTCTCTCCAGTAGCCAAGATGGTTATTGTTAGATCAGTTATCTCCATTGCTGCTTCAAAGGGGTGGATATTCACCAGATGAATGTCTTTAATGCTTTCTTACAGGGAGATCTTGATGAAGAAGTGTATATGCAGTTGCCACATGGCTTTAATCACAGTAAGATGAATATTTGCAAACTCTTTAAGTCATTGTATGGACTTAAGCATGCATCAAGGCAATGGAACATCAAGTTGACAACAAGCTTGCTTGAATCTGGCTTCACTCAAAGTCATTATGATTACTCTATCCTTACCAAGAGGAATGGGACTCAAATTTTGAGGATATTGATTTATGTTGATGACCTTCTCATCACAGGGAATGACAAGGCCCTCATTGACTCAACTAAGGATATACTTCAACAAAATTTCAAAATAAAAGATCTTGGTGAATTAAGGTATTTCTTGGGACTTGAATTTGCTAGAAACAAGGATGGAATTGTGATGCATCAAAGGAAGTACACATTGAAGTTGTTGGCTGACTTGAAGCTTACAGAAGCTAGGCCTTCTGGATCACCCATGGAGCTTAATGCCCAGTTAACCTATGTTGTATATGATCAATGTTTGCAAGATTTGGCTACAGCAAATGGCAGAGCTAGATCAACTGCCTGTGATCCGGATGATCCTTCACAGTACCAACGACTCATTGGTCGACTTTTGTATTTGACTAATACTAGGCCTGACATAGCCTTTGCTGTGCAGTGTCTTAGTCAGTTTATACAGGCTCCCAAGGCCTCACACATGAATGCTGCTATCAGAATTGTTAAGTATCTTAAGTTGTCTCCGGGACTGGGAATCTTATGCCCAGAGGAGAGTGTTCTAGTTTGCAAGCTTACTGTGATGCTGACTGGGATTCGTGTATCAACACAAGAAGATCTGTGACTGGATATGTGGTGTTTTTTGGCCATGCTCTAATTTCCTGGAAGTCAAAAAAACAGCCTACTGTTTTTCGAAGTTCAGCTGAGGCTGAGTATCGTAGTTTGGCTTCAGTGGTGGCAGAAATCGTATGGCTTACTGGTTTATTTACTGAGCTTGGGATTTTCTTGTCCTTGCCTGTTTCGGTATCTTGCGACAGTAAGTCTGCAATTCAACTAGCTTCCAATCCAGTCTTCAACTAGTTTTGATATCGACTGCCACTTCATTCGGGAGAAAGTGCAGCAGGGCCTGGTTTCTCCTCTTCACCTTGCCACTGTTGAGCAACCTGCTGACTTACTTACCAAGGCCCTTACGCAGAAGCAACATTTCTATTTTTTATCCAAGCTAGGCCTGAAAAATCTTTTTTCTAGACCTAGCTTGAGGGGGGTGATGAGATTACTTAATAGTAGCATTGTTACTTAGTGGTTAATTACTATTACTTAGTAGCTAATTGTTTAGTTAGTTAATAAGTTCATATTATTTTAGTTTGCACCACATGTTGTCTTTATTACTTTTTAGTCCAACCTCTCACTATATAAGTGAGCACACTGTAATTTCTTGTTTTTGATTGATCGGAAAATAGAGAAAGGTTCCACAATTCTTTCTCTCTTTTTTCCTTTGATTGCTGCGAATTCTGACTGTGTGGAATTATAACAATGTTGAACCATTTTCTCACTACCTCGTGAGCGCGGACTTGATAAATTTTTATACTTAGAAAAAGAAATTCACTTATGTGTGTATAAATTTGGAATTGAATATCGTAAGAACATTGCCATAGGCTTAAATTAAATTGAACCCCTTTATCTTCACACCACATTGACAGCTGAATCACCTAGATTTGTCAACACTTTTTGTTGAAATAATTAATGTGATTGAAATAAAAGAATTACGAAATTGTCAAAGAAGAAAGTACACATTTAAACACACACATACGATATTTGTTGAAGTGCCTCAATTTCTGTTATGAAATAAAATAGACTACTCTTAATTGAGTTGCGTAGGCCAAAGTTGGGTTCTCGCAGAGCAAAAATGGTTGAGAAGGGAAATTATTTTGAAGTCACGGTGATTACTTTACAAAAATAAGACCCCACTTAGATTGCACTAATTAATCCTCAGGTTCATGAATCTTTGAGATACGATGATGACTTATTGCTTGGATTCTTCTGTCTCACTATACGCTTTCTGGAATCAATACTACAAAACCCCACCAATCATTGCCACATTTTAATATTTTTCCAAAACAATTCTCGAATATTTGGTTGAAGAGCAAAAGAAGTAATTTTAGAAATAATATTAGCAAATTAAATCAGATAGTATCTTGATGAGAATTTTGAGTACTTTAACGATCAATAATATGTCTAAGTTAAAAGTTGAGATTGTTGTGAATGAAAATGATCTCAACCAAATAGTTTTATCTCTTTTGATGGAAAATAGTTTTCTTAAAAAATAAGTTTTGGCAATTAAACAAAAAAAAAACAGCTTATTCTTCGAAAAATATATTCTATCTTTTCAATTATTGATCTTTTCTTTCGGTAGAATTTCTGGTTACTTTTTTCGGTTAATTTCTATTCCTACTTAATACACCAATGTAGCCTTCTCAATAGGACAATGAAGCTCTAAAAGGAGATTTCGTAACCAACATGATTCAGAGACCACATTGACTACCCCTCGATACGCGGCCTCTGCACTGGAACGTGATAAAGTCCACTGACGCTTTGCATACCAAGAGACCAAGTTATTACCAAGAAATATACAATATCCAGATGTAGACCGTCTGGTGTCTGGACATTCTCCCCAATCAGCATTTGTATACGAGACAAGTGTAGACGTCGACGAAGGATATAAATGTAAGCCATAGTCAAGTGTCCCCTGGATGTACCTAATAATTCGCTTGAGCTCATTCATATGTTCAACCCTGGAATTATGCATAAACAAACACACATGTTGTATGACATACGTAATGTCTGGTCTCGTAAATGTAAGATATTGAAGAGCCCCGACTGCGATAGCGGGTCAGATTCTCGTAAGGGGAGCCATCCGCATCACCTAATTTGGGTTTAGTATCAACTAGAGTAGACGTGGATTATAGGATGACATCCAAACCCTCTCAATGATCTCAACTGCATACTTCCTCTGTGATAAGAACAACCCACCTGCATGACGAGTGACATCAATCCCCAAAACGTAACTCAAGGGCCCTAATTCTTTCATAACAAACTCAGAACTGAGCATTGTTATGATAGACTAGCATAATGTATCAGAAGAGGCAGTCAAGATAATATCATCCACATATAATAGTATATAAGTCAAAGATGAACTACGACGATATATGAACAATGAATTATCACACATGTTGTGAGGGAACCTAATAGTCGAAACATAGTCTGCAAACCTCTTATACGAAGCCCGTGGGTACTGCTTAAGCTCATACAAGCACTTCTTCAACAAACAGACATGATGAGGATATTTGGGATCCCTAAACCCCAAGGGTTGATGCATATAGACTGCCTCATTGAGATCACCATGGAGGAAAGCATTCTTCACATCTAACTAATGAATGGCCTATGCTTTCAAAAGAGTCAAGCTGAGCACAGTGCGAATGGTAGCCTACTTGACCACTGGGCTAAATGTCTCATCACAATACACACCAACCTATAGGTGTCTAACGGGTTGACCCGGTCCGGACCAGTTTCTTACCGGTTTTAATCGGTTCGTTGATTCCGGGCCACCGGTCCGGTCGTTACCGGATTCCGTGTCGCCCGTATAAGTCGTCGAACCGGTCCTACCGGTCCGGTTTCTATTTTTTTTTATTTTAATTTCTAGTATTTATTTTCTATATATATAAACTAAATTCAATTTAAATATGTAATATAATAATATAATATATAATTTAGTTGTATATATTAAAATTGAAACTTTAAAGTTAACTTTTTATTTTATAGTTTATAACTTTATACTTTATACGATTTATAGTTTATAACTTTATATTGTAAATTTGTAATTATACTTTTATTAATTTATTATATTAGTAGATATAAGTTAACAAATAAGTAATAATGATTAAGAACTAAATAGATAGTAAAATTAAAATTAATGATAAGATGTAAACTTTTGAACTTTCATAACGTTAATAAGAGTACATAATGAAGTAATAATAATTTTATTTACATATTATGCATCATTTTGCAAGTTCTTCGTAATCTATAGGTTGATTGAATTGGTTATGCTCCATAGCCTCTAACTGAGTATTAATTCGATCCGCCTCCGCTCCCGCTTCCAAAATATTGTCTATTTCTTCATCTTCCTGAGAATTAACGCTCCACATCCTTGATTTCTTCTCTCTAATCTGATCTAATCCCTGCTGCACTAACACTTCTAATGTGCTTCCACCCAACGAGTGACGTGTGTCTCTATTTGATCTCGTGCTTGGCTAAATGCACTTTCGAAGCCACCGTTGAGATCGACACATTAAGAACATCCCGCCATCGCCGCAAGTACCGGAATTGTCTTTTGTTATCCTCGCCACCATTGTAAAGGGTCAAAATTTTTCTTCGACTCGTGGCTTTGCAAATAAAATTGCAGCAAGATCGGCTTGTGGTTGGTTGTGTTGTAAAAGTGCTCCATATGTCTAAAGATTCATCTTCGTCCATCATCATTGAATCCTCGCAGGTGTAGACACGTAACTAACTAGAAGGAATATTAGTAGCAGAGTTGGTGTTATCATGTAATGTAGCATAATATTCATATAATGTAGTTAAATTAGTATCAAGTTTACTTATGCAATCAAATGAAGATGGAGTTTCGTTGACCTATTTCCATATAAGTATATAAACTAAATATTAAATTATGACAATCTACTTTTTAATAGAAGGATTTAAGACTCGCACCAATACAATAAACATCGTGAATAGGAAAAAATATTTTTAAACTTTTCAAACATAATCAGAATCGCATCTGTATATTTCACATTTGATTTTAAACCATAAAGTAAATAGGAAATTTAAGTTATATGAGCTAAAGCATTACAAACTGTTGGGTAATAAGATCCTGAAAATTCAACAGTTGCAGTGTAAAATTTACGTAAATTTTTTAAAAGTTCACCAATTGATTTCCAATGTTCGTCGGTTAACATATACATCACGTTCTTACAATGCGCATTTGCAACATGTGTTATGGGGTCTTTATACTTATAACATTCTTTTAAAAATAAATAAGTATAATTCCACCGTGTAATAATCTCTTCTGGCATGAATTTAGGTCTCAAATTAAATTGTTTACATTTTTCTTTAAATTCTATAATTCTATTTTTCCTATTATTACCCTGAATAACTCCAACAGCTCTTTTGACAAGTTTTATTTCAGGTGAAAATAAATCAAGACCACTTTTAACAATTAAATTATAAATATGACAAGCACAACGAACATGAAATATATCAGGAAGTGGTGGTTGTACTTCCGCTTTTAAAAGATCTACAGCAGCAGTATTATTAGATGCATTATCGAATGATACACAAAGTATTTTATTATAAAGATTATATTTTTGGGCATAAAAACAAATAGTTTCGCTTATATATTTTCCAGTATGACTTTGATCCTCGTCATACGCAAAAGCAATAATACGTTTTTCCATTCTAAAATTTTCATCAATCCAATGACAAGTAATTGTTAAATAATCATAACTGTTCAATGCATGTCCAATGTCTGAAGTAAAACTAACATGGCATGGAAGGTTAGCAAACAAATATTGCAAGAAAATAACATAATCATTATGAAGTCTAAAAATATCACTAGTAGTACTACGAGGAACACCTTTAAAAAAGATTATATACTCTTTGAATATATGTAATTAAATATGAAGAAGCAAAAGAAAAGGCAAACAACCTCCGACAATCATTTTGCTAATTCAATGCGATCTTTTTGGATCGTATTTAGCCAACCCCGCTTAATGGATTAAGTTGTTGTTGACCGGGTTCTAAATCGACAAAGATTCTATCAGGCCGTATGATCGAATTTTATATGTCTAGCTATAGTGCTCGTCCCCCCGTCACCACCCCCTGTCTTATGTTTATAAGTTCTCCCACAAATATTACATTTAACTCTATCAGTACCCACAACTTTATCATAAAAGAGCCACACTTTACACCTTTTTTCTTGCTCGGTTCGGTAAAGGAGGTCTACGACTACGACTACCACTACCAAGCGATGTGAAGGAACACTAGTAGGTGTAGGAGGTTCTTGTTCTTCAAGTTCAACAATATTATCTAATTGAACGTTATCACATTCATTATCTTCTATTCCAAAATCTTCTTGCATTTGATCATAATCTATATTTTGATTAGATGATGAAGAACTCATATTTTTTACCCCTTGAACTAGATTTACGGTGCAGTCCCGACGCAATTCCCCTTAGTAAAGACATTATAAAATATTTAAATAATCAACAAATAAATATGAAAATTTAATAAAATAATTAGAGAATGAAACGAGTGTACCAAACTTCGATTGAATTCAATAGAAACTCAAGCTCAAGTCTTGCGTCTTGCTACTTTGAATTTGAAAACTAATAATATTAATAACTTGAAAATGATAATAAAGATGATTAAGAGAGTATGAGAATAAGAGAATTGAGAGAAATGTTGTGTGATAAAAATGAAGAAAATGTAGAGAATTTATAGATTTTTTAAAGGGTAAAAATGGAATTAAAATAAATAAGTAAACAAAAAAAAAACAAAAAAACAAAAAAATAGTGCCAACGTTGAAATGAACGCGTTGGCCATGCCCCGCCCACATTCCAAGCCCCACGGTCGAAATGCCCGTTGGGCAAATTTTTAATTTTTTTTTTTGGTACCGGGCCGGTCCGGTCCGGACCGGTAATGGAACCGGTTTTCCGTTCGCCTAACCGTCCGCCTAGTTTTTTTATAACCCGTGCGGGTTGGGTTGAGGCCAACCCAACCCCAACCGGTATGCCTACCGGTCGGCGGTTTAAACCACGGTCAACCGGTCCGGTTCCGGGTCAACCCGGACCGGTTGACAGGTATACACCAACCTGCTGATTCTTACCATCACCTACAAGACGAGTCTTATGCCTTGCAAAAGAACCGTCAGAATTTTCCTTATGAGCAAAAATCCACATAGGCCGAATAATATTAACACCAGATGGATGGGGCACCAACTCCCATGTCTTACAGTCTTATTATCAATAAGAACATTATATTGGTCGGTCATAGCAATTTTTCAATTCGGATCATTTAAAGCAGATACAGAATTACGGGGTAAGGGTGATTTAAGAACATTAGAATTAAAATTAAAATGTCTTTTCTATTTAAAAATACCCCGTTGACTACAAGTGACTGGTCGGTGACTCAGGGGAGAATTGGCAGATTTTGAGACATATTGGGACACGTGACGGACTGACCAGCAGGCAGTGGGCTTGCTGACCCAACACGAACAATGGGGGACACCGTAACTAGAACAGTTGCAGGAATGAGTTGGGTGACTAGCCCAGTTCCCATCACTGGCCCAATTACGGAACTGGGCATCGTCACTGACCCAATGACAGTATGTCGTGATGGAACAGTGGGGCCAGCAGGAAGTGGGCCCGCTGATGGATTTGAGGTGCGTAACACATCCAAAAAATGGTGAATAATATATGGGGATATACCATCATCCAAAATATTATACAAACTCGATACGGGATTACTCACCTTAGCAAACGGAAATTGGATTCATCAAAGATTACATGACAACTAATGATGATTTTATTAGATGATAAATCAAAACATTTGTAACCACGATAATTTGACGGATAACCCAAAAATACACAAGGGGTAGATCGGGCACGAAGTTTGTTAATTGTGGTAGACGGAAAGAGTGAATAACACAAGCACTCAAAGACCCGAAGATGGGAATACGAATGGGTCTTATTAAATAAGATTTGAAAAGGGAACGAATATGTCAAACCTTTGAAAGGGAGAATGTTAAGAAGATTTGTAGCCATTTGTAAAGCATGATGCCAAAACGAAGGGGGGACGGAAGCATGAATTAATAAAGTTCGGAAAATATTATTAATGGTGCAAATTTTGCATCCGACTTTCTCATTTTGTGAAGACATGGGGGTAAGAAAAACGAAAATTGATCCCATTAGTAGCACAAAACTCCCTAAATACACCATAATTATATTCTTTGTCATTATCACATTGAATATTTTTTATTTTCCGTTCGAATTGGTCTCTAATAAATACTCTAAATTTTAATAAGGTGGAAAAAACTTGAGATTTTTTCTCTATCGAAAAAGTCCACAAAAACTTAGAATAATCATCTAAAAATATAACATAATACTGATGACCCAAATAATTGAGAACATGAGATGTCCATAAATCGCTATGAATAATATCAAATGACATTATAGTGTGAAAATTAGAGTCTACAAATGACAACCTAACAATTTTACCTAAAGACAAGATTGACAATTCGGAGTACTACGCATACCGTTACACGAAATAAAATTATTTTTATCTAAGTTAGATAAAATAGACTCCCCCGAATGATCTAGACGAGCATGCCACAAGGAAAGAGCAAGAGCTGCAAAAGATGATGGCAAGGCTGGACTCGAAAAACCAAAACTTGGCGTGATAGGATAAAGATCACCCATCCTATCACACCTCATGAGAGGACTCCCCGTCTTGAAATCCTTCACAGAAAAACCAAACAGATCAAATTTAATAGAAACAGATTTATCAGTGGTGAATTTATGGATAGACACCAATTTTTCAATCTATTTACGGGCATGAAGGGTGTTTTTAAAGACAAGGGGTGGATGGGGGGAGACAAAGTTATATGACCATAACCACGAATCAAACTAGTATTACTATTATCAATGATTATTGTTGTGATATTTCTACGTGCTTACGTAAGTGTACGTATCGCTTAAGTAATAAAGATCTATAAGACCGAGTTGTCGTCTTCAGAGGCTGGTTTATCAATTACCGATTATCTAAGCTTTGGTTTCTATTTGGTAACTGTAATTGTTTGGATTTTTAACTAATAACTACAACTAAAGTAAAGTGCAGGAAATAAACTAGGATGATAATACTTTGGGTTTAAAACAGTTATGAAGGAAATTAGGGTTTCCAATCTCCTCAACTATCCACTATTTCACTTGTTAATGCAAGACTAATGATTCTTCTTATTAAGATAGTAGGTGTAACACCCCATTTTAACCGGAGTCGAAACGGGAGTACCACATATGGTTGATTCCTAAATGTATTTAAGGAGTCGCCACCTAATTATTATAGTGAATTAGGACACTTATTAAATAGCATAAAAATGCTATAAATGATCTCCATTTAAAGGTCTGCAAAAAGCTATGTGAGATTCTGGATCAGGGTTCTTTATTATCCTAAAGGGAAGGGGTTAGGCATCCTTTAAGATCCTCTAACTTGCGGTTATCCGTTCAAACCTAGGTTAATTGTGTATTGGCTTTTATTCTACATATTCTAAGCATTTTTACATAATTTACAATTAAAATAAAATGCAATACAAAAATAGTAAAACTGAAATTTAAATGCGACATAAGATAAAACTTCGGGATATCTTTAGCCCTTTTTAGGCCTTCTGCACAAGATGATCTCCGGGTACCTGCATAAACACTTAGTAAAAGTGTTAGTAATAAAAATAAACAATTTTAAAGTAATAGCAATAATTAATAAATAAAGCAAAAAATAAATCCGTCTTTTGTACGGGGAGGCCTTGGAAATCAGACGGAGATTCCTTCATCGGCCAGTGTAGTATCAAGTTCAAAATTAGTAAAATATCAAGTGTAGTATCTGTTCCAACTTCCAAATCAGCTTAATAAATCAAAGGGGCAAAATTGTCCAAAATTGTCCAAATAGCCAAGCAACAACGAACAGCAGACAAAAATTACAGTGACATAGATCTACCAGAAACGCACCAAACAGCCAACAGAATTTCATAACGTCGCGGAAGCGACAAAAATCAGAAAATTAGTAACAACAAAACAGGCGACTAATCCCGAACACATTAGAACTCCGGTAGAAAACCATATCCGAAAATATCAGTCCAACAAAGACCAACGACGAACAGATAACCAACGAAATAAACCAACGACATTCGCCGGAAAATTCAAGATAGAACAAAGCCAGTTAAAGGGCAAAAATGTCAAAACAGCTTCAAACAGTAACGCATCGGTTCGCGGAAATCGATACTGCATACGTAAAAAATTGAATTAGTCCAACAACAGATAGTAAAAATAAAGCAACAGGGTCGCCGGAGTTTAAGAACTCCGGCTAGATCACAATGTCAAAATTTCAATCCATAAATACCCAAATCAATCCAACAAAGCAAAATATATATAATGACTCCAACATAGAACCGACCCCCCGTCTCCACCAGTCGTCGGTGGTGAACTCCGGTGAGGCAGTGACGGTGAAGGTTTTAGAGAGGAGAGAGGCGGCTGGGAGGTAGGGTGAAAGGTTAACTGTGCGGCTGGGTTGTGAGGGTGTTCGCCGGGAATGAGGGTGACGAGAAAGGTGAGGAGGTTTTAATGGTGGTGGTCGACGGGAAAGGGCGACGAGGGCTGCTTGTGTGTGTGAGAGAGAGGTAGTGGTTGTGGGGTGTTTCGCCGGCGATGGGAGTTCAGTGGTGGCGGCGACGAGGGAGGGGGAGAAGGGAGTGAGGTGAGGGAGACAGTGGAGGGTGAGGCTGATGTGAGGGATTTAAAAAAATGAAAAGGGGCTGCTGAAGTTTTTGTGCGGCTGGGGTGATAATAGGGTAGAAAATAGGGTGAGAGACGGCTGAGGGGTAGAAGTAGGGTTCTGTGGGGTAGGTTTTATAGGGTGGGATTAGGTTTAGGGTTTAGGGGTATTGGGTTTTGGGTATTGGGTATTGGGTATTGGGTATTGGTTATTGGGTATTGGGTTTGGGTATTGGATGAAAGTGTATTGGGCTTCATTTTTTGTTTCGATTTCTGGCGGATTGGACTGATTCAGATTATGCTCTAGACTGGACTTATTTGACAAAAAATGCAAAATGGATTAATTATTTAAAAGGAAAATTATTTAAAGATACAAATTATTAAAATGTCAATGCCTGATGCAATAATAATAAAATACAATATTTAGCAAATATTTAATGCCTGATTAAAAGTAAAGACGGATGTCAGTTAATTATTCAAAGAGATGCTAAAAAAATGTTTAATACCTAATTAAAGGTAAAAAACAAAACATGATGTCAATTTACAAGAATAAACAACATAGAATGTTATGTAAAAAATATACAAAATGTCAAAAATGATGACAAAACGCGGTGTCCTAAGATGCTTAAAATTGCAAGAAATGCCTAAAAGATGGGTCAAAATTGGGTGTCAACAGTTGTCCCTCTTTGACCGGAGACGATGAAAGAGTTTTCGGACAAAGACGTTGACTTGTGGCCAATTTTGTCCCATCGTCAGAATTAGAACAAGGATTAAGCAAAGAATGGGCAAAAGCCGACACTGGGTCGCTGTGACGCCAAGGTAAAAGACAGAGCTGTTTAAAATTTGTCCCAGTGTTGAATATGGACGAAATGCAGATGTTCGTCGTTGTATAGACGAGATGCAGATGTTCGTCGTTGTATGGACGAAATGCAGATGTTCGTCGTTGTATAGACGAGATGCAGATGTTCGTCGTTGTATGGACGAAATGCAGATGTTCGTCGTTGTATAGACGAGATGCAGATGTTCGTCGTTGTATGGACGAAATGCAGATGTTCGTCGTTGTATAGACGAGATGCAGATGTTCGTCGTTGTATGGACGAAATGCAAATGACGCCTTGTATGGGCGTTGTCGTCTTGTATGGACGAGATGCAGATGTTCGTCGTTGTATGGACGAAATGCAGATGACGCCTTGTATGGGCGTTGTCGTCTTGTATGGACGAGATGCAGATGTTCGTCGTTGTATAGACGAGATGCAGATGTTCGTCGTTGTATAGACGAAATGCAAATGACGCCTTGCATGGGCGTTGTCGTCTTGTATAGACGAGATGCAGATGTTCGTCGTTGTATAGACGAAATGCAGATGTTCGTCGTTGTATAGACGAAACATGAATGAAGTTGTTGCATAGGCTTACAATGAAATGATGTCATTTTATGGACGTACCGCCTCGTGACTCGCTCGCCGAGATAACGTCATTGCATAGACGTTGGCGCTTGTAACCGCATGGGCTTTTGTTGTGCTCCCGCCTTCGCTGATATGAAGATCCGAAGTCGCGAGTCGACGCTCTGCTCGGGCTTAACGCCGCAGCGCCGATTGCTTTTGGAATCCTTATTATGATCTCTTCATGGTGCACTTCCCAAAAATTGTCCCAGTTTTCGTTATGCGGGGCGCATGGGCAAGACTTAACTCTGGCGGAATTTGCTCATATCTCTTTTCAGAATAATCAAACGCATTCCGTCGCACACGAGCCAATGGGAAGATTTCTAATGGTGTGACCGAAGCCGATTTAGGCCGCCTACGTATCCCGCTGAGGAAATCAGGTCAAGACGTAGTTCGTGATGCAAAGAATAAGGATTTTTATGGGTTTTCAAATAATGCGGACCGAAGCCAATGTGGCCGCCTACGTATCCCGCTGAGGGAATCAGGTCAAGACGTAGTTCATGATGCAAAGAATAAGGATTTTTATGGGGTTTTCAAACAATGTGGACCGAAGCCAATGTGGCCGCCTACGTATCCCGCTGAGGGAATCAGGTCAAGACGTAGTCCATGATGCAAAGAATGATTGTTTATATATGCATTTTTTTTTTGAAAAGTGGAAAGACATCACCACGTTCTGACTTCAGTTGATACCAACAATTAGTATTGTGCTTAGGAATTCCGTTATTCACTTCCGGTCTAACCAAGACTGACTTCTGGGTAATTCCTATAGTTTCAAATGGTACCTCAGACACCGAAGTATCGACACACTTGCTTGCAACCAAGGTTTCGAACTACACGTAATCTCACGTTTCAAGTGCCCTCACTGAAAGAAAGTCCATTTCTCACATATATTCCAGTATTTGAATTTTGGGACGTTTAGAGAAGTACGCTCACACTCAAAAGGATGTTCAATGCATGCAATTGTGATACCATAGGCTTGGCCGTCATGTAAGTATCCACTAATGTGAGAACCCTCAGTATAAGATCATGTAGGGCTTGTTACGGGCTTGTAATGTAGGTTTGGGGGAAGGGATGGATATCATTTGGGTAAAAAGTGACTAATCCTTCCTCGAGCGTTGGACTACGTCCGTGCTTGACATTTGTGTGCTTTAATCCTGACCTGCTTTCTTTTTGTCCCAGTTTTTCTGTACTGACTTCTTTTTGAATTTTCGTTTGGAGCCCGCTATTCCAAAGTTATTCTCTCATTTCATTCATTTTTTTTATAATGTCGGGGCTTTTGATTTCTTCTTTTGTGAAGTCGTCATTTGTGTTTTCTTTTCCCTTTTGGGACTTTGACAACTTTTGTCTTTGCAAACCTCGACGCAGAATTTCGTCAGCCACTTGCACATTTCCAAAGCGCTCAAGGAGGTCGGGCCAAGAGAGGGATAGTGCGTACGCACTCAGAAAGGGTATAGGTGTAATATGCGGTTGTCAAAAGAATAGGCTTTAGGCTCAAAGAGGTGTAGTACAGATAATGTTATTTGGTAGGCTGAAAAAGGCTCAAACGGATCAAAGAAAGCCTACGATCATTTCCCACACCAAGTGTTACTCAGGATTTTGCCTCAACAAACATTCGGGCCAAGTTCTAGATCACAATGCAATGCAATTGAACTGATTCTAAAACTCACCACACAATGCACATGAAACGATGAGGCTGGTTTCGTTCTAATCTTAGAAGCATGTAAGACAATGTCATTTACGGGTGAATAAGAGGTACCAAAAGAATCTATGGTTTACCACGGAGTCAACCCATACTGATTATTACTCGGTCCTTCCATGCACACTCCTAACTGTGTTGGTATCAACCAAGTCAAACAATGATACTTAAAAGAGCTTTGTTTTTTTGTTTTTTTTTTTGTTTTTTTGAATAAATGGTACCGAACCCGAATAGGGCTGCCTACGTATCTCATCTTTGACGAGAATCAGGTGTGCGTAGTTCGTTCAGAACTTCAGATATGTTATAAAAGTATGATTTAAAAAGAATTTATTCATGAAAGAAATGCAAAAGTAAAGGTCGTGCAAAACAAATGATTGTTCACTGCAAGACTAATGCAAAGTAAAGAATGTAATGAAAAAATGAATGGTTATGATAGAATGAATGAAATACATGAATGTGATATAATGATTGAAATGCAATAATGAATGTTCGTGATCGGATAAATGCAATGAATGGGTGAGCCAAGTATATCCTTTTTTTCTTTTTTCCTTTTTTATTTATGTGGTGGTGTCGAACCCTAGATGGGTTGCCTACGTATCACACCGTATGGTGAGAATCAGACACGCGTAGTTCGAAATAATTATGTCGTAAAATGCATGATAAAGAATTGTGTAATCAATACTAGACATATTAATTGGACTTGCAAATATGTATAAAATGCAAAATGTAAGACCCAGAGCGATGCTTTGTTGAATCTGGTATAAGCTGACTTCTTTCCGTCAACATAACTCAACTCATTCTTGGGATGATTTTTTTTTCTTTTCTTTTTCTTCCTCTTTTTTGTTGTTGTCCGCCCTCGACTATTTGCGAGGACGGTTTTCCTACAAAAAATATGACAAATAGGTGAGAGTAGGCAAGCCACAAAAAATAGTAAGATGTAAGGGCGTGGCAATATAGTCAAAGACTCCCCTGCTTGGTTCAACCGGACTGGTGGTTGATGCTTCACAAAGTTCAAATCGCGTTGTTCAAGAGCGATTTACGCAGTAGAAGTCCTGATTGCAATAGGACAACAAAAGTGCAAAAAAAAATGCAAATGCTCGTGGCCATAGTTTTAAACACATAACATGATATGTACATGGGTTAAAAGGGTAATTATTGCATTAAATAATATGTACAAAATTGCTAGCAACAAAATAGTAAACAAAAACATGCAAATCAAGCGCGCGCCTAATATGCATGAGACCTCTCTTATGCCAGAGGTAGGCCTAAACGCCAAATATGCGATATTATGATAAATAGGTCCAAGCCGTTAAACTGCAATGTTTTGTCGGAAATGGCGACCAAATGACGGTGCACTTTTTCCAATTTCAGTGTGTTATAACCAGGCTTGGATCCGTCTATCACCATCACGCTACACATAGTATGCTAATGGGTCGTTGGGTTGTGAAACCCGTCGACAAGTTTGGTGGATTTCTAATTGTGGCGTTAATACCAAGGATTAACCCACCTAAGGTTTATGCATGCATGACTAATATAAAAGGGTGGTATAGCTCTATCTTAAGCTTTCTAAGATTTGGCTTATTAGACGCAAGGTTCCCGAGCGGACAACTCGAGTGAGAAGGCTACGTGGCTGATCAGACGAACCGAACTAACTCCACGCAAGCGCCAATTCTCCTAAATTTTGGGTGTTCTTGAAAGAAATTTGCGGGTGCGCGAAGCACACCAGCGCGTGTAGTGTGTGACAGTGTGAATTTTCCAGAGTGGAGGAAATATGAGCGGAATGCCAGTTTAAGGAAAACAGTAAAAGCAAATAGTAATTAAAACGGTTAAGCATACAAAATTAAAGCAAGCAATTAAAACAAATAAAAATAAATAAAGTCAAGCAATAATAAACCTAGGTTTGTTATGGTCAAGAACCTGATTCCCCAGTGGAGTCGCCATCTGTAACACCCCATTTTAACCGGAGTCGAAACGGGAGTACCACGTATGGTTGATTCCTAAATGTATTTAAGGAGTCGCCACCTAATTATTATAGTGAATTAGGACACTTATTAAATAGCATAAAAATGCTATAAATGATCTCCATTTAAAGGTCTGCAAAAAGCTATGTGAGATTCTGGATCAGGGTTCTTTATTATCCTAAAGGGAAGGGGTTAGGCATCCTTTAAGATCCGCTAACTCATGCTTATCCGTTCAAACCTAGGTTAATTGTGTATTGGCTTTTATTCTACCTATTCTAAGCATTTTTACATAATTTACAATTAAAATAAAATGCAATACAAAAATAGTAAAACTGAAATTTAAATGCGACATAAGATAAAACTTCGGGATATCTTTAGCCCTTTTTAGGCCTTCTGCACAAGATGATCTCCGGGTACCTGCATAAACACTTAGTAAAAGTGTTAGTAATAAAAATAAACAATTTTAAAGTAATAGCAATAATTAATAAATAAAACAAAAAATAAATCCGTCTTTTGTACGGGGAGGCCTTGGAAATCAGACGGAGATTCCTTCATCGGCCAGTGTAGTATCAAGTTCAAAATCAGTAAAATATCAAGTGTAGTATCTGTTCCAACTTCCAAATCAGCTTAATAAATCAAAGGGGCAAAATTGTCCAAAATTGTCCAAAACCATAGCCAAGCAACAACGAACAGCAGACAAAAATTACAGTGACATAGATCTCCCAGAAACGCACCAAACAGCCAACAGAATTTCATAACGTCGCGGAAGCGACAAAAATCAGAAAATTAGTAACAACAAAACAGGCGACTAATCCCGAACACATTAGAACTCCGGTAGAACACCATATCCGAAAAAATCAGTCCAACAAAGACCAACGACGAACAGATAACCAACGAAATAAACCAACGACATTCGCCGGAAAATTCAAGATAGAACAAAGCCAGTTAAAGGGCAAAAATGTCAAAACAGTTCCTGAAACGGTAACGCATCAGCGGTTCGCCGGAAATCAGATACCAGACACAGAAAAAATTGAATCAGTCCAACAACAGATAGTAAAAATAAAGCAACAGGGTCGCCGGAGTTTAAGAACTCCGGCTAGATCACAATGTCAAAATTTCAATCCATAAATACCCAAATCAATCCAACAAAGCAAAATATATATAATGACTCCAACATAGAACCGACCCCCCGTCTCCACCAGTCGCCGGTGGTGAACTCCGGTGAGGCAGTGACGGTGAAGGTTTTAGAGAGGAGAGAGGCGGCTGAGAGGTAGGGTGAAAGGTTAAGCGCTTGGTGGGTTGTGAGGGTGTCACGGAATGAGGGTGACGAAAGGTGAGGAGGTTTTAATGGTGGTGGTCGACGGAAAGGCGACGAGGTTGCTTGTGTGTGTGAGAGAGGTAGTGGTTGTGGGGTGTTTCGCCGGCGATGGGAGTTCAGTGGTGGCGGCGACGAGGGAGGGGGAGAAGGGAGTGAGGTGAGGGAGACAGTGGAGGGTGAGGCTGATGTGAGGGATTTAAAAAAATGAAAAGGGGTTGCTGAAGTCTTTGTGCGGCTGGGGTGATAATAGGGTAGAAAATAGGGTGAGAGACGGCTGAGGGTTAGAAGTAGGGTTCTGTGGGGTAGGTTTTATAGGGTGGGATTAGGTTTAGGGTTTAGGGGTATTGGGTTTTGGGTATTGGGTATTGGGTATTGGTTATTGGGTATTGGGTTTGGGTATTGGATGAAAGTGTATTGGGCTTCATTTTTTGTTTCGATTTCTGGCGGATTGGACTGATTCAGATTATGCTCTGGACTGGACTGGTTTGACAAAAAATGCAAAATGGATTAATTATTTAAAAGGAAAATTATTTAAAGATACAAATTATTAAAATGTCAATGCCTGATGCAATAATAATAAAATACAATATTTAGCAAATATTTAATGCCTAATTAAAAGTAAAGACGGGTGTCAGTTAATTATTCAAAGAGATGCTAAAAAAATGTTTAATACCTAATTAAAGGTAAAAAACAAAACATGATGTCAATTTACAAGAATAAACAACATAGAATGTTATGTAAAAAATATACAAAATGTCAAAAATGATGACAAAACGCGGTGTCCTAAGATGCTTAAAATTGCAAGAAATGCCTAAAAGATGGGTCAAAATTGGGTGTCAACAGTAGGTTAACGAATATGTACTATATTCTGTCTAGGACATATAGAAACTCAACCTTATGCATAAATCTTCTATATTTTTATGATAGATTTTACCACACAGGATTATTAAGAACAATAACCTTAAACACTACACAAGTATCGAGGTACTTTCGTCCGCAATTTTAACCTACGTCTAATCAACTATAGTATATTTAAATTTCCCTTTTCAGATTTCGATTTGAAATCATATTGTAACGCCCCATTTTCGACCGGAGCCGGAAACGGGATTTCCGCTACGCATGGTTGGATTCCTGAAATGCTATTTAAAGGAGTCGCCACCTAATTATTATAGTGAATTAGGACACTAAAAAATGTAGCATAAAATACTACAAATGATCTCCATTTTAAAGGTCTGCGAAAGCTATGCGAGATTCTAGGTAAGGGTTCTTTATTATCCTAAAGGGAAGGGGTTAGGCACCCTAAAGGATCCGCTAACTTGCGGTTGTCCGTTCAAACTTAGGTTTTAAAATTATTGTGCTAAATATATCATGCAATTCTAAGGGTATTCTAATTATTAAACTAATCAAAAGATATTTAAACTAGGCATGCAAATATTTAATATAGATATGTATTTAACAAGATAGTAATGAAAGCAAATAAACATAAAAGATGTAATGAAGATAAATTAGCAACATTTTGCTTTTATTTCATTTTTATGCGAATGATTTAACTTTAAAGAGTGCATGAAAAGACACTTAGTGTAAGAGTTAGTAAATGATAAATAAATTACCAAACAAACACAATATATGTATATATATAGATATATATGTAAAATATATTGTAAAAGATATATTTTTATATAGTGTGGGCTCACTAGTGTTATGCCAAGAATACTAAGACATGAGAAGCCAATATCGCTACGGACTTCGCCTCCGTGAACGATACTATGCATTCTCGTCTAATCTTTTCACTTTCCTCCTCGCCCACATATTCCGTCTCGCTACCACGGAGGCCTCGATCGACGGATAAATCCTTCTTTGGCCATGTAGTATCAAATTCAAAATCGGTTTAATGCCAAGTCGCGAACTTGTTCAAAATCAAGAAATACCAAGTGTAGTAACTTGTTCAAAATCAGTTTAATACCAACAAAAATGTTAAAAACAGAGCAAGGTAACCAAAAATCAGTCCGATAATAGGCCAAAACAAGATAACATGACCCAAAGAATCACCCAAAAATCACGGATTGTAAGCAATTCTCAAATCACTGACAACAAAGCGTGAATAAACGGATAGCAACGAATAATCTAACATCACCGGAAACAACAAAGTCACGAGTAAAACTCAAACATGGAATCAAACCATCCACAACAAAACAAGACGCAATCAATCCAACACGCAACAAGAAACCATCACGGAGTTTGAAGAACTCGTGGTATTCAAAAATAAAGGAAATCACCAAATAAAAATATGCCAATAAATCGAAAAATGGAACCAAACTCAGCGATGGTAGGCGTTACTTCCACGACGAACACCGAGCGACGCAAGTGGCGGGTATGATGGCGATGGTGTAGTTCGGTGATGTGGGATGGGTGTCGACGGACGACGGCGACGGTAAAGGTGAGAGGGTGTTCACGCGGTGATGTCGACGGCGCGGCGAGAGTGGCGACGGACGCGGTAACGGACGGTGGTAACGGAGCAGCGGGGCGTACCGGGGTGTTTAAAGGGGTTCACGGAGTTTTTAGAACTCCGGCGGCGAGGGCGCGGGCGGCAAGCGGCGCGGGGAGGGCCGAGGTCCCCTCTTTTTTTAAAATGAAAAATGGGCTCAGCCCTTTATTTTTGTTGCCTTCTCCTTAATTGAACGTTGGCTGCCCTTTATTTTGTGCTTTGTTGGACTTTTCAAAAGTGAACGTTGGGGCTGCTCCTCTCTGTGTTGCCCGATCTGTGGGCTGCCCCCCCTCTTTATTTAAGGGGGGTAAGGTGTTTAGGGGGGAATGAAAAGTGGTTTGAAATTTAAAAATGAGGGGGAAATAAAAGGGTGTTTGGAAAAAATGAGGGAAAATAAAAAAGGGGGGTGTTTGGATGATATAAAAATAGTGTTGGATTGAATTGATTTGGATTGGGTTCCGTACTGGACTGGTTTGACAAAATGCAACGCGGGTTAATTATTTAAAGAAAAATTATTTAAAAAGATGCAAAATTATTAAAATGCAAATGCCGACGCAAAAATGCAATATTTAAGACATGTTTAATGTCTGATTAAAATTAAAGCAGGACGTCAATTAATTATTTAAAGAGATGCAAAATATTATTATAATAGAAATATAATATTAACAAAAACATAATGCTTAAATAAAAATAAAAAGATGCAATGTCATTTTGTGAATAAATAAACATAGAATATTATATAAAATATGCAAAAATAACGATTAAAATGCGGTGTGCTAAAATACTTAAAATTGCACGAAATATACAAAAAACGGGTCAAAATTGACTGTCAACACATATAAGTTATGAGAATTAGTGATCAGTTAATTATCATACAATTAATACAGGTTGAATATATCTTAACATATGAAGAAGAAATCACTAAATATGCATTAAGTCATGAAAGAGTTTCAAGTGATTTGATGGAAAACTCTAATAAAGAAATTAACTCATAGGCATGTTAAGAACTAATCAACAAATCCAACATAAACTGAATTAAAATAAAGAAAGGAAAAAGAACTTGAATGTAGAAGTCTCTAATCTTGTTCTCTGCCTCTGTTCCTCAAATGAGATATATCCCTAGGGTTTTATATCAAGAAAAGCCTCGTTCTGGACCTTTTTACCCTTTTAAAATTCGACCTTTTTCGCCAAACCCCGCGTCGGCGCCGCAACGCTACTGCCAAGCGTCACGGCTCTAATTAAGTCGAAACTTTATTTTGCTCTCGGGTAAACAAGCGTCGCGGTCCTGATGGTTGACGACGCGGCGCCTTCAATGGTGATTTTCTTCCCAACTTTCTGGTCATTTGGCACCTCGGCCCTTCATTCTAGAGTCGCGGCTCTGAAGCGTCGCGACCCTTTCCTGCTCTTCTGTGTTTCGTCCGAACTTTGCCAGATTTCTTCCATGCTTCTCAGGGTTCCTTCGGTTGATTGCTTGGGCGTTGATCATGTATTTTTATCCTCCAAATCAGCTCATTTCTTCTTAAATTCTCCATATTCATTCTGGATCGCTTATGACCTGAAAACACGAAACAAAATGCATAACACAGTACAAAACAACTAAAAACACATAAAATACGTCCTAAAACAGACTCTAAAATCGTACCTAAATTAGACTTACAAATACCCCCAAAACTTAAACTTTACTCGCCCTCGAGTAAGGAACTCTAGACACTCTAAAAACAAAAATACACAAAGACTGTAAACTTGAATCAAGTCAATCACAATATTTCTGCCTCGAAAATCATGAACAACTGCAATATCATTCTCAGAAACGTCTAGCTACTAATTTGCTGTCTAAAATTTCAAATCAGATCATCATTAAGTTTTCTTAAGGTTACTAGGGCATATAATCACTCAAACATAACTACTGACTCAAACATGCATTCAATATCAGTTTATGCATCACTGAACTCTTTCAACAGTCCATCAGTCCAAAATTCTATAGGTTTGCTTAACTTGCAAACTCTCCACTAATATAGATATGCATACTTACAAATCATTAGGACTTTTATTTGGTTCTATTGTTAGGCTTAGGCATGGAAAGATAACATGTCATTTAGGATCAGAATTACCATAAGCATAGGAACCAACCAAACCACATTTGATTTCACATTGAACATGCATCATAATCCCCCATGTTCTTCTTGTTTTGGATTGAGAAATTCCATATTTTTTTTCGAACTACAACACCCCCAAACTTGTTTTTCATTGTATGTACAAGAGGTGTGTAGTTTATTCATTTATCTATATTTTTTCCATGCTCTTCTCAATCTGTTATACTTTCGTATTGATAACAACCAATCCACAATATCATTCACTAAATTTCAAACCCCCAAACTTGTATTCTTCTATACTTATGGTAATTCAATGGAATGAAATATTAGTAAATTGTTTCAAATAGGCTCAGTGATAGGTATTGATCAACACAGAAGGGTTCATTCAGGCTCAAAAGGGGTGACTAGAGATTAATGTAGCAAGGGTTGTTTGAAAGGCTCAAACGTTTTTAAAGATGACCTAAATCATTTTCCTAAGTATGCATTATCTAGGATTTCGTCTCAAGTAGCAAGCAAGCAAGTTTTAAAATTTTCCACCTTCTTTCCTCAACTCAAGTTCATTTATGCATAAACTAATTAATTTAGTACAAGAGAGTCAATAGTCATGAACGAGTTTTCATTTTACTAATAACCGAAGGCAAACTCAACAGCGATCCAACTCAAGCACATATATTATGCATTTCATGATTATCAAGTTCCTCCAATTTTATTACAGGCATTCACTCAATCTCATTGGCACAAAGTTTTTAACTTGATTTAGACACAAGACACTTAAACAAACACACGAACAATAAACAACAAACTAAACCTAAACATTTTAAAATATACTAACTCAACACAACAACAAAAACTGATACAACAATAATAAAATTCCCCCCAAACTTACTCAACACATTGTCCCTAATATGTAAAGTAGAGCAAGAGAAGGAAGACTTACAGACACACAAAGCGACTCAGAATGGTGGTGGCGACGACTCTTTTAACCCAAAAATCGGTTCATGCACTCTGTCAATCAAGCGTCGCGACCCTTCCCCGTAAAAAAAATTATTCAACTTTCAGCGTTTCGGTCTTTTTTCCCTCGGAGTTGGCATCATTTCACATGCCATAAAAAACATAAACCAAGAACACAAGACCGTGAGACTGTTCAAAACTAAAATAAAACAAAATAAAATAACATAATTAACACGTTGGGTTGCCTCCCAATAGTGTTGTCTTTAACGTCTTTTAGCCGGACGCAACTAATCTTCTCTAGTTCCCCATGGACATTTCACCGCGCAGTCTGCAATTCAAACAATTATTGTTGTAGGTCTCACTTCACCTACACCAATTCTATAAAACACAGAAAAGGGCATTACTTTTATGATTGCCCCCAAATCGCCCAATACTTGTTTGCATTCAAAATTTCCTATAGTGCAGGGAATAGTGAAGCTCCATGGATCTCTAGACTTCTGTGGGTTCCCTTGAGGGTATGAACTTTCTGTTGGGGATCAGCAATGACAGTTGGTGGTGTCTCTTTTGTAATGGGTTGGTCCTCAATAACAACTCATTTCTCTTCACTATCTCTCACAATTTCTCATTGTTTTCATCAGCTTGTTGTGGTTCAGATTTCTCAATCTGCTTACCACTTCCCATAACTGTGTCGCTAGGTAGATTTTCTTGAGGTGTATTGATTACCTTATCCATCAGCTGCCCTATTTGTGTTTCCAAATTTTGAAGGACAACCTTGTTCAGCCATAAACTGAGTTTGGGACTTGGTGAGAATGAGTATGGCTGTCTGCAACTCATCTAGATCTGCTTGTGGAACTGTAGGTTAAGTTGTTGTTGATGATTCTGGTGCCCCTGATAGTAGTCCATGCGACTTTTTTTTTCATACACTAACTTTACCTACAAAATAAGAAAACAACAAAAATTGATAAAAAGATGCTCGCAGAACCAGTTAGAAACTTGTTCATGGAGCAACCAAATTATAAATAAGAATAGATATTTTGATATTGATAATACGTCAGTCCCCGGCAACGGCGCCAAAAACTTGTTGCGATATTTCTATGTGCTTACGCAAGTGTACGTATCGTTTAAGTAATAAAGATTTGTAAGATCGAGTTATCGTCCTCGGAGATTGGTTTATCAATTACCGATTATCTAAGCTTTGGTTTCTATTTGGTAACCGTAATTGTGTATGTTTTTTTAACTAATAACTACAACTAAAGTAAAGTGCGTGAAATAAACTAGGATGATAATACTTTGGCTTTAAAACAGTTATGAAGGAAATTAGGGTTTTCAATCTCCTCAACTATCCACTCTTTCACTTGTTAATGTAAGACTAATGATTCTTCTTCTTATTAAGATAGTAGGTTAACAAAGATGTTCTATATTATGGCTAGGACATATAGAAACTCAACCTTATGCTGAAATCTTCTATATTTCTATGATAGATTTTACCACACATGAGGATTAAGAACAATAACCTTAAACACTACACAAGTATCGGGGTACTTTCGTCCGCGATTTTAACCTACGTCTAATCAACTATAACATATTCAAATCTCCCTTTTCAGATCTCAATTTGAAATCATATAAGCTATGAGAATTAGTGATCAATTAATTATTATACAATCAACACAAGTTGAATAAATCTTAACATATGAAGAAGAAATCACTAAATATGCATTAAGTCATGAAAGAGTTTCAAACGATTCGATGGAAAACCCTAATAAATAAATTAGCTCCTAAACCTGCTAAGAACTAATCAACAAATCCAACATAAATTGAATTAAAATAAATAAAGGAAAAAGAACATGAATGTAGAAGTCTCTAATCTTGTTCTCTGCCTCCGTTCCTCAAATGAGATATATCCCTAGGGTTTTATATCAAGAAAAGCCTCGTTCTGGACCTTTTTACCCTTTTACAATTCGACTTTTTTCGCCAAAACCCGCGTCGGTACTGCTGCCAAGCGTCGCGGTTCTAATTAAGCCGACTTTGTTTTGCTCTCAGGTAAACAGGCACCGCGACCCTGATGGTTGGCGTCGCGACACCTTCGACGGTGATTTTCTTCCCAACGTTCTGGTCGTCTGGTGCCTCGACCCTTCCTTCTGGAGTCGCGGCTCTGAAGCGCCGCAACCCTTGCCTGCTCTTCTGTGTTTCGTCCGGATTTTGTCAGATTTCTTCCATGCTTCTCGGGGTTCCTTCGGTTGATTGCTTGGTCCTTGATCATGTATTTTTATCCTCCAAATCAACTCATTTCTTCTTAAATTCGCCATATTCATTCTGAATCGCTTATGACCTGAAAATACGAAACAAAACGCATAACAAAGTACAAAACAACTAAAAACACACAAAAGAGGTCCTAAAACTGACTCTAAAATTGTACCTAAATTAGACTTACAATTATACCATGAGAGTTGCTCAAATTGGAATAAGACGAAAGAGTACCTGAATCAGGTGTCATGTGAGTTGTGGCGTCTGTGTCCATATACCAATTCGGGTCCGGAGGAGTTAATCATATTGTGTGCATTATGGATTCAATATCTGTCGGAAAGGGGATGAAAATGGCCTCTCACCAAAGCGCCCGCGTGGCGAGGCCCAGCGTACGTATGGTCGAAAAGGCCCAACTAGCGAGATCGCTGCCGGACTTAGGCCGACCACGATCGCTGCCGATAATCGGTCCCGAATGGACAGTTGCCACCGCCTCTATTCCGGTGCACGAGTGTGAATGCTGGTTGGCCATCGACGGCCGCCCAAGGCCGCGAGACCCACGACCAGTTTGTTGGTGGCCCAGCTAGCCGGAAACCATTGTTGTCTCATCCCCTACCACCGCTTCTATTACCACTACGACCACCTTCTTTATTTTTATTCTTGTGATTCTTGCCTTTTTGCCGCCACCGTTATTGCAATATTTGCCTGAATTGTCATAAAATTCCGGAGAATCATTGGACGTGGTCATCAAGATGGAATTTGCGCCAGTAGCCACCTTTTTAGCCAAATCGGCCTCCTCCAGTGTAAGCATAGACCGGACTTGGTAAAATTGTGGTAAATGGTTACTTTGACGAAGTATCGAAGCAACGCCGTTATAGGCCTCAGACAGGCCGACCACCATCTGTTGGACAAGATGATCATTGCTAATAGGAGCACCAACGTTGCGAAGTTGGTCCGCCAATTCCTTGAGTCATTTGCAATAGGAGGAAACGTTCAGAAAATCCTCCATAGTGACTTGGGAAAATTTCTATTCAAGGGTGACAATGCGGGAGTGCTTGTTATCCTAGAATATATCACGCAATCTATTCCAAGTAGCCATAGTCGTATTGTCGGGTTCCATTATCGTCGGTAAGAGGTCGATGGAGATAGTGACATAAATCCACTGGAGAACCGTAGCATCAATAGTAATCCATAATTTAGGATTTTCCTCCTTGGTAGGTACATCCCTCGTGCCAGGCCCAGGAGGAATTATGTGATGGAGGACTTGATGTGCTAGTGCGTGAATTTTGAACAACTCTGCCCACGTTTCATATTGGACGTTTCTATGTCAATAGCAATAGAAAGGACGATCTTGATGTTAGAAATCGTTAGGGTAGGATGAAACATGTTCTTATCAGTCATAGTGAATAGAACAAGAATTTTGGACAAGAAATTGGGAAGGGAACTCTCGGGTTTGATGAAGAATCCGAGAGGGGAAGAGGTTTTATGTGGGAGAAGAGCGGAAGTATTTGAGTCCTAGACTTTTGATACCATGAAAGAAATAATCCCTTGATTATTCTCATTAATGAAAGAATATATATACAATTTACAAATTTCCATAATAGAAAACATATTTCTATTTTAATCCAAAAACCCTATTCTAGTAGTACAAGACTCCTATAACTATGATAAGTGTACAATACTAATTAAGGTAATCTTTACACTAAAATATTACAACAATATACACTCAAGATTCAGCCCAAACCCGTGATGGACCACTGCCCAAGCCGAGATGGACAACTGTCGTGATCCGAGAATGAGATCAAATACACATAAGTATACACATATACATCGTGTGTATACTTATGTATATTTAACACAACTCTACTCAAACACTGGTAGCTAGTGGTACTGTGAAATAGTGATTAAGTTTGTTTGATATGAAAGTGCTCCTTTTTTTTGGTAAAGAATAACTATAATAAACATTTCTCTAGTTCTTTTTTTCTGTTCTAATTCACCTTTTGGTATTTACTTAATCATAAACATTAGGTGTACGCAATGGTAATAAAGTGTTAGGGTTGAGGACCTGGGGTGTTTAATGATCATCACAATTAGCTTAGAGTGAAAAAGATGACGAGAGAGTTATAGTACATAATTACATATGGCTAAAGTCATAAGCTGTACTCTAAACTTGTCCACATATTTCATTTAACACTTCAATAAATATTTTTTTCTATTAGATACTCTAACCTAAATAAATATGTTAGCATTAACGAGAATGATAAGTGTAGGTTTTGATGATTATAAAGTAAATGAACAAGGCGAATGAATCAGGTGTGTGGACTTGATCCATCCAACGAAACAGATGCAGTATAGAGTTGAATGAAGAATTAGACACGGAGCAGAAGTGAATGAATTAGGTCTACGAACATGTTCCAAAGAGTTGAATGATACAGATGCTTGAATTAGGTCCAAGAACTTGTTCCTACTTAGAGTCCCACCACGAGTAGGATTTGTGTTTTGTAGTAAGGACTTGGCGTACAAAGTTACAGGATCTCTTGCTATACTTATCAATATACTTCAGACTCCTACAAGTAAACTGAAGTCGTGTTATAGAGCAAAAATCTCAAGTCAACTCAAATTCTAACTCTCAAATTCGGCCTTACCACGTAGGGATTGAGTTCAACCGACTTGGTGCAACCTAAAGCTATAAATACTCAAGTCCAACCATCAAGAAGTCTGATGCACTCACAGAGAAAGAAAATCAGAATATTGAGCAAATCATGTCAAGCATATTTGAGAGAAATGTGATTTCAGAAGTGCGGCCTAATACAACAAAGGAGATTGAAGAACCTGTTTTACAGAGTTTATGTTTTACAGTTCTTGCATCTAGATTCATGTATTAGGATTGTTATCGAGTTTCACCTAATCAGCTTTCGTAGTAGCAATATTCATAGGTATAAACGTTAATCAAATTCAACTTCAAGTTGGAATAACATGGAGTGGACTCAATAGTATACGAAGATTGTTGAGATTAGAGTTAGAGTTTAGTTCCTAGGTTACAGAGTTTGTAACTGAAATTTGCAGAGGCTCACGTTATAGTGGAGTTTGGAGATGAATTCTACAGAGGTGTCAGTCGTGATTTTTTCTATCATTTGTGAGCCGAGTGATTTTCAAGTAAAAATAGTGTGTCGCTTTCTTTATTATTCTGCAAATGCTAGCATAGAACATGTAGATTAACATGGTATATCCTATAGGTGAAAATTAGGTATAACATAGGATAGATATTTGGGCCTGCAAATTATCAAAATATATACCTATTTAATGTATTTATTTATATCTATTCCCTAAGTCCCAATTTATGTAATACATTTTCTTTTTTAATCTGTATATAATCACATAAATATTTATAATTTATTTTGAATCACAAATTTCAAAACTCTTTCTTTCTTAAATTATTTCAAAGAAATTAGGACGGAGGAGTACTATGCAAAAGAAAAAGGGAAAGAAATATTTTAACCACAAAGTTTGAATAAAATCTATAGATAAAGATCCTAAAACTTGGTAGATATGCCCGCAGAAAGTTTGACAGTATTTGACCACAACATTTTGCTGGGTAGTTGGAAAACATAAATGAGATGGATAATTTTGGTTTTATGACTTCTCATGAGTACTTGCCTAGTGGTATCTAATCAACTTGGTATTGATGAAAGAGGTCATCATTGATACATACAATTGTCTGGGTGCATGTCCGATTGTCTGGGTGCATGTACGATGTTCACTTATTTTATGTCATCACTCTCCTACTTGCTTAAACATCATAAATTTATAAAATAAAATAAAATGTATGTCTCATTTTAGATATACTTATTTTTTTATGTATTAAAATAAAATAAAACTCAGCCCCAAAATAATTGAATGCTGACGAATCACAAACCTTTATGATTAAAGTATTGATAAAGAAATGAGATTTTGTACTGCTCGACTCTTCAAATAGTCAAAGTATCATGCGATTGAGGAATATTATATATTTAGGTTATTCATTTTCTCTTGGTGCATGTATGAAGTTTGTTAAAAAAAATCACTCTCCAATTTGGCTCTTAGCCGAAAGATGGCTTCCCCAACACTCAAATGATGTTATCTTCGAATGATTTTGGAAGTGACTTAATTAAGTTTATAATCTTTTTTAATTGCAAATGGACTTAGGTGGTGTTTGGCGAAACACGGAAGTGTTTACGCTTTCGTAAACACTCTTTGGCCAAACACCATTTCTGTAAGTAGAAACATTTTTTCGTGTTTCAAAAAGCTTTTTTAAGCAGGTTAAACACCAATTTGGTGCTTACGGAGAAGTTGCTCACAGGCTTTTGCTCATTCATTGAATTTTTTTGGACCCATTTACCATTTTCTTTTCACAAAATTCATTTTAATCTCATTTAATATCCCCATATAAAATAGAAATTTGGGAATAGGGATAGGATGGGGGTAGGGGGTAAGAAAAAAAATCAATTTTTTTATAAAAGTAACAAAAAATATGAAATAAAATTTTGAGGATGGGTAGAGCAATGAAAGGGTGGGGTGGGGGGTAGGGTAGGGCGGGGATAAGAAAAAAATTACTATTTTTTTTATAAAAGTAACAAAAAATATGAAATAGAAATTTGAGGATGGGTAGGGCAGTGGGGTGGGGTGGGATAGGGGTAGGGCGGGGGGTAAGAAAAAAATTCATTTTGTTTTTATAAAAGTAACAAAAAATATGAAATAGAAATTTGAGGATGGGTAGGACAAGGGGGTGGGGTGGGGGTAGAGCGGGGGTACGAAAAAAATCATATTAGTTAATAATTTTTTTTATAAAAGTAACAAAAAATATTAAATAGAAATTTGAGGATGGGGTAGGGCAATGGGGTGGTGTGGGTGAGGGTAGGGTAAGAAAAAATTCATATTTTCAATCATTTTTTATAAAAGTAACAAAAAATATGAAATAGAAATTTGAGGATGCGGTAGGGCAATGGGTGGGGTTGGGGGTAGGGCGGGGGGGGAGGTAAGGGATGAAAGAAAAAAATCATATTTTTTTATAAAAGTAAAAAAAATATGACATAGAAATTTGAGGATGGGGCGGGGGTAGGTTTGGACATATTTGAGTCATTAACTATCATATTGTCGTTACATTTCTTATGTACAATATAATATTATTTTTTTATTAAATGTTGAAATTAAATAATTTTAAAAAAATAATAATAAATTGTAAAGATATAACTAATTTTTAAAAACATATGATATAAAAGAATATTTTAGTAGAGCTTAGTGATAGTCATAGTCATTAGCACATGATTAGTGTAGTTGCTTGGTTGTTGATGAACCTTGTTCGTAAATTGCACATGAGCATGCTCTCTTGTGGATTCACCCAATTATAGATTAGGTGCTTTGTTAGATCAATATGTGGGTGGTAATGTGTAAAACGGGAAAATAACAACAACAACAAATTGTAATAAAATTTGGAAATGATCAAATAGAAGGGTTTGCTGAGTCGGCCAAATTCTTGATCTATCCTTAAGATAATATTGCCCCGTATATCTTTTCAACGGTTGTAATGGCAACTTATCTCCCAAGATAAAACAACAATCAAACAAATTAGCAAAGGAATTTGCTTTGAAAGAAAGATCTTTGAGTGTTTTGTGCTTGCAAGAGAGGAAGAAGTACTTCAGATTTTAAGTGTTTTGCAAATGAGCCTAAGGCCTCATTTTATAGTGTTGTGAAGATGACTTTCCAATTGCCCAAGTAATGACCTTGAATGACCATGTAATGACCTTGAATGACCATATAATGGCCTTGATTATGGAGTGTTAATTCAACCAAATAATGGCTGAATTCATTTGGGATGTTATGGAGGTTTAATGCCTCAAAAACCAGCCCAAGAGTCATGTTTTTTCGTCTCCCGTCGCAACCTCTGGACAACCAGCGCTGCGGCGCTCCAACTTCAGAGAGTTGGCGTCGTGCCCTGCAAGGAGGCGCCGCGGCACCACAACTTCAGAGAGTTGGCGCCGTGGCCCTGCAGTTTGGCGTCGTGGCCCTGCAATTTGGCGCTGCGGTCCGATATTCATGACTCGTTTCATCTTTAACACATTTATACACTTCTTCCTTCATTTACCAACCTACGTCATTTGACAAATAACCGTCTATTACCTTACGTCTCAAAACAATTCGTATACGTACCAATATATCTTCCATTTAAGGAAATTGTGATCTTTGGCATTGTATCTACACGTGTGTGGAAACAACGTTTCCGACGTGTGGGACCCCTAATTGTTCGATTCATAATTAAATAAGATTAACTTTATTTCACGTTTAATAAATATTTCCAACACAATCCAATTGAAATTTTGGTTTTATTATATCCATTGTTGCTTTTGGATTTCTTTTTTGTGTCTACCTTCTATCTTAATTTCCACATTTTTCAAATTCTTAGAATTTCGCTTTATGAATCGTTTCGTTGAACAACAAATCTTGTGTAAAAAAATTTGAACTATTTGTAATTAGATCTTAACTATCATCATATGTTACAAATATTTTGTTGAAGGCAAAAACAAGATATATATATATTGCCTAAGACAAATTCAAATCATGAGGATCAAAATTTTAATGGTACTAACCCCTCAATATATGGGATACTTGTCTGGTTTATGCTTACGACTTAAACCTTTGCCTCCATATGCTTGAATAAAAGTTTTTCATGTTTTACACTTTGAATTGACTGCCTTATATAGACTTGATATTTTTTATTAGATTTTCTGCTAATTAAATAGATAAGAGGCCTACGTTCTTGGACTTGGCAGTAATTAATGTCTCACACCATTATAATAAAATGACTACTTTGCCTTTTAAAACATTGGCTACAAATAATAATTGTGATAATGAGATTGGCAAACTAGATTGGTAGGAATTTGCTTACGAAATGTGGTGTTTTAAATGATGGGTTAGATGGCTCCTATATAGTTTACTTCGACTACATTTTTAGGTGAAAATTCGTCCTCCGTTCAAGGGATCCTGAGATGGGTTAGATCATGAGATTATGCAGAAAAACCAGCTAGCATTTGCATATATCAGCTTTGTGTACTCATCAAATATAAGTTGACTGTTTTACCATATTTTTTCTGTAAATATTAGCTACTGCAACAGTGAGCTCTTATAACTGTATTAAAATGAAAAATAAGTTTGGGAGGTGGAGGTGTGTGTTAAGGTCCCTATTCTGAATTACGTCACTGGAAGATTAATATTTCCTAGGGTAGATCTTTGCTGCTTTTGTTAGCCTAATTATGACTATTATTTCTGAATGTGTTTTCCGTTACAGGATACCCGGGAACCTACCCGGAATCGCAGGGCGGAGGTAGGTTCTAGATAATGATTGCTACGAATAGGTTTCGGGTAATAAATTTAGGAACCGATTTTTTACAGGATAAAATCCGGGTAGTTAAAAAATGATAGGGTATAAGTAAGGTCCGGTTAGTTAATAAATGGTAAGGTACCCGAATCCGCTCACCCCTAGTCTTTACCCTTTAATAACTTGTTAAGTATAACATTAGTATTAAAGTGGAGGGTAGAAACTAAAATTGAACTACAACTTTTTGTACCTCTGGTAATATTTCCAATGATTTGACAACAGAAGTGACACATTAAAGAGTGTTTAAATTGACTTTAAAAAAATCTTTATAAGCTAAAAGTTATAAGTCATAAATTGGTAATAATAATTTTTGGCTTTTGACTTATTTTTGTACTATTCATTCTTAAAAGTAAGTGTTTTAAAGCATTTTTTTCATTGTCAAACACCATAAAAATTTAAAAAGTGTTTAAAAGCCAATAAACACTTAAAATAAGTCAATTCAAACACCCTCATTATCTACTCTCTCTATCCCAATTTATATGACACACTTTACTTTTTAATCAGTTTTAAAAAGAATGACACATTTTCTTATTTGACAACAATTTAACTTTAAACTTTACCTTTTACGCTTAGCGAGATGATCTATAGCCACACAAATTTTAGGGTTTTGTTGGGTTCAAAACACATAAGTAAGGCGCAGCGAAAGTTTAAAATTTTGTTTTGCTTACTTACCACAACAATAATTCTGGCATGGTTATATGACAATCAAATATGTAAATACTTAAACAAAATAACTTACAATTTGTTTCAACTGGAATCTCTACTTTAGGGATTACACGCGGTTGTCCTTCGATTGTAAGCACTATGCTACTGTGTATTCCTCTGTCAAGAAAGTTAAGAAATCTTGACAGAGGTTTGAGAGAGTTTTATTCTAAACTCTAAGTCTAGAATATAGTTTATGATTAATATATTGATAATAAGGTTTAGTGTTGTATTTATATTTAAATTTAGGTCACATAATGGATTAGGGTTGGGCCTCAAACCTGTGCAGTGGGCAAGTCTGACTGTGCCCACTGTCGGTTAGGCAACGCGGCGCGGGTCGGCGTCGCGGCTCCTTCTGTCCCGTCTCGTTAATATATATTCAGCACGTTTAATTAAATCCAAAATTTAATTTTGACTTAATTAAATAATTTTCATCAAATAGAAATTATCTCATAATTATTATCAAATTTAAATATCTCGATTCTAAATCAAATATTTAATATTCTCTCAATACACCCTTAGATCGGCAATACAATCGACATAGTGTAACCCTATAGGCCTTCACATATCGACACTAATCCAAGTAAGGTCCATACGGAACTCTTAGACTGCGCCGTATGACGAACTCAATATGTGAAGTACGTTTACATGAATTCAGCAAACATAACTTTTATGTGAGATGATAAATTTCTTTCATTCACGACACACTCGATCAAGCTTAGAATTTGTCATGTGTCTGTCCAAATGGCTTGATCAATTTATCTCATCTATATTAGTTGAAGACTAGACCATATTCTAAATATGTCTCTTGCATTGGCCAATGATTTGGTCGACCTAATATCAATGAGAAGCTAAGTGTTCTACAAGTCGTATCTTATCCTATAAGGAATTTAAGCTTAGAACAGGGTCAAAGTACATTACTCTGTAAATAAGGTGTGTATTGACCTCAAGTCAAAGAGCATTTATCTCCCACACGTTGATAATACTCTAGACATGTATAACAAATAGTTTATCAGCAAGGTATATCAATTTTCCAAAAGTATCCATGATAACCATTACTAGTAGCAGGTGAGACATGCTACATTCTCTAAGAATGTCATGCAGACCACATGTCGACTTATAACCTATCATCGATATCCCATTTTCGATGATCATTAGTCGAGGCTACTTTGAGAGTTACGCTCTATCATTAATATTTCACTCTATTAATGACAATGTAAGCTCTAGAAATGCACATTAATAAATAATTATAAACAATCAAATAATAATTCAATAATCGCAAATGCCATAAATATATTAATCTTATTAATAATATGAATATGTTCAAGTACATTTATCCCTAATAATGATTGTCTCTATGACATACATATTTTCAATCTCCCATTTGGCCTAGAGTCAATCTCCAATTTCAAAATGACCATTATGCTTAACTAAGCCTAATGGTTTGGTATATGGGTCAGCTAGATTATTATCTGTGAGAACATAATCTAATCTTATTTCTTAAGTTCCCACCATCTTCCTGAGTATGTGGTATTTCTTCGGTACATGCTTGTTTCTGTTTTTTTATCTTGGTTCCTTAGCTTGCATAATCGTACCAGTATTGTCACAATAAATTGTTATTGGACAAGTGGCACTTGAAACAACCCCTAGTTTCTTTAGGAACTCAAATATCGCGACAACTTTTTTACCAGCTTCCGATTTAGGAATGTACTCAGCTTCAGTTGTCGAATCAACAGTTGTTACTTGCTTGGAACTTTTCCAACTCACTGCTCCACTATTAAAAATGAAGATATAACCAGACTGGGACTTGTAGTCATCAAGATCTATCTGAAAGCTAACATCATTGTACCCAGTAGCCACTAGTTTCTTTTGTCCACCATAAACTAAGAAATATTCTTTAGTTCGTCTAAGATACTTAAGAATACTCTTTACTGCTTTCCATTGTTCTTCCCCAAGATTCTACTGGAATTTGCAAGTCATACTAAGTGCATAAGACACATCTGGCCTCATACAAGTCATGACATACATGATTGATCCTATAGCTGAAACATACGGGATCCTCTTCATGCGTTCAAGTTGTGCAACAGTAGAAGGATTATCCTTCTTTGATAACTTGATGTCTTGACCCATAAGAAGACCTTCCTTCTTAGAATTTTCCATTGAGAATCGTCTTAGCACTTTGTCTATGTATACGGACTGTGACATCCTCAACAATCTATTAGGTCTATCTCTATAGATCTTAATTCCAAAAATGTTGCAGGCTTCACCCAAGTCCTTCATCATGAAGGTGCTGAATAATTATTCCTTGACTGATTGCATGAGAGTCTTATTGTCTCCCATTATTAATATGTCATATACATGTATAACAATAAAAACAATATTACATTCTTTGCGCTTACTATAAACACATGGATCTTCTTTGCTTTTAACAAAGTCAAACAATTTGACTGCTTTGTCAAATCAAATATTCCAACTCCTTGAGGCTTGTTTAAGTCCATAAATGGACTTATGTAGCTTACATGCTGCTTTGGGCTTAGTCTGGGATGTAAAACCCTTAGGTTATATCATATACACCTCCTCAATTATATTACCATTGAGGAAAACAGTTTTAACGTCCATTTGTCAAATGTCATAATCATTGTATGCAGCTATTGCAAGCAAAATCCGAATTGATTTAATTTTCGCAACAGGTGAAAATATTTCATCACAATCGACCCCAGGCTGTTGATTATAACCTTCAGCCACCAATATTGCCTTATAAGTTTGTATCTTGCCATATGCATCAATCTTCTTCTTGAAGACCCATTTGCATCATATGGGTCTAACCCCTGTTGGCAAATCAACCAAGTTCCAAACTTGATTGACGTACATCGAGTCCATCTCATATTTCATGGCTTCTTGCCATATCTGCGAATCAATGTCTAACATAGCTTCGTTGTAGGTTATAGGTTCATTGTCATCGGGAATATTTATCTCATTGTTTATTTCAACAATGAGATTAAGTCTTTCGGACGGATGATGGGTTCTAGTGGTCATACGGAGTTAAATATTCTGTATTTTAGTGTTTGTTGTATTCTGATAATGAGAAGATATTTGTGTGTTGGACAATCCACCACCTTGAGAGCTTTCAGGAATGTCATTTTCATGTATTTTCTGAATGGGATAATGTACAACTATTGTATCATATTCCATTGGTTGTGTATGAGAGCTTCGCATTTCTGCATTATCTCTCACAGCACTCCCACTGGCTGAAGGGTGTACTCTAAGTACCAAATCTTCACCAAATACTCCCACTGAATCCTTGTCTAGGTCATTTGACAAGGGTTTAACTTCCATATTATCTTGCGATTCTTGAATTTCTTCAAGTTCTATCTTATTGCAACTCTGTTCTTTGCAGACATAGTCTTCTTCAAGGAAAGTTATATTTCTGGAAACAATGACCTTATGTTCTTCATAAAGATAGAAATAGTATCCTTTAGTTTCCTTTGGATATCCCACAAAATAATATTTCTCACTTTTAGATTCAAACTTATCAGTAAGAATCTTCTTTACATATGAGAGCACCCCAGGGTCACATGTGTTTAAGTGCTGGCTTCTTGCCATTCCATATCTCATATGGTGTTTTCTCTACTGACTTTGAAGGAACTCTGTTCAGAATATAGATGGAACTTTGTAATACATATCCCCAAAGGTATGTTGGTAGAGCTGAGAAACTCATCATGGATCTAACCATATCTAATAGGGTTTGATTTCTCCTTTTAGCAACACCATTCACTTGTGGCGCTTCAGGAGGTATACATTGTGATTGGACTCCATGAAGCTTCAAGTAATCCATAAATTCTTTACTTAAGTATTCACCTCTTCGATCTGATTGAATGATCTTGATATTTGTTTCAATTTGCTTCTCTACTTCTGACTTGTACTCCTTGAATTTCTCAAAAGCTTCGGACTTGTGTTTCATAAGATACACATGCCCAAACCTTGTGAAATCGTCTGTAAAAGTGATGAAGTAAGGGAAACATTCCTTAGATTGAGTTGAAAATGGTCTGCATACATCAGTATGGACCAACTCAAGCACATCTTTGGCTCGCCTTATCACGACCCGACCGGGCTCGCGATCGTGCCCTACCCGCACCTTGCCGGTATACATCAGAGAATAGCAGCGGAACATACACAACATACAAAAAAACTTAGACAGTAACCAACAACAGGCTAGCCGATAAGGCCACCTTCCGTAAAATATACTCAATCCAGAAATAGAACAGTACATTTTTCTTTTCTTTTCAGCCCAATCCACAATGTGACTACGCACTTAAGAATAACAACTCAAGTGACAGGGGCCCGCCATACCCCGAATGTACAACAACCGACAATACCGAGGATAAGCCTCCGAAATGAAGGAGCTTCAACAGCGGTGACAAGTGATCCTAAGAGCGAGGATCAACAACCTGTACTTTACCTGCGGCATGAACGCAAAGGCGAGGTCGCAACATGTACCAAATATGTGAAATCAAAGTAATCAGAATGAAATCATAAGTCTAAAATAAAGCGGAGACATGTATGATTACTCAATTAACGATTAATCGTGCCTTACTAACAATGAGAGTAAATAGGAGTATACTTACAATATAAAGTAGGAGGCTCACGATCAAAGCGGGACCACCCGCCCGCGCAGATCATTAAGCAATCCTATTCACGGGACTATTTCACCGCATAGATCGCGTGGACCCGCATGAGGTATTCTCGTGATAGTCAGACTACCGCGTGGGACTATTTCACCCGCATAAGCCCATAAGGACTCGCATGAGGTATTCCTCGCATCATGGGTAGCAAATCCACTAAACAGTGGTATAACGTCTTGGGTTTACCCTCATTTATACTCTTACCCCAAGGCGGTGGTATAACGTCTTGGGGTTTACCCTCATTTATACTCTTACCCTAGCTCAACCTACCATCATACATAACATAAGCCCTACCGCTTATCATACAATAAATAAGCAAGTTAAGAAATCCCCTAACTTCTTATTAGCCTTATTCATATACATTCTCATTTTAGTTTACTTAAGGCACTAACATGTCATTATAAAATCAGAATTTAACCCAAAGTACTACACTTCTATTCTTTTAAAAATGACTCTTTTCATATATAACTTCCAAGATACTAATAACCGTAGTATCAAGTCATAACTACTTTTCAAGACAAGTCACGATACCTTTTAGAAATACATTTAGGCTTCTAAATCAAGTGACTTCTTTCCTTTAAAACCTTAGGCAATTGATGCCTTAAATCAAATTGCCTTTCAATAAATCAAGCCATTTATCTTTCCATAAAGCCAATATAACCAACTCCCATAAAGTCGTTATATTCACTTTATGCATCAGTCAAGTACAATTTCCTATCCAAGAGACTTATACGTTTAAAACGAAACAAGTATCACATACTTTAAAACTCTTCAAGTCCCTTAACATACTTAAATTACTTAGAGTAAACCACTCTTTAAACTTTCCATAAAAACAAGTATCAAAATACTTTCAACATACTTAAAGTCTCTTAACTTTGAAAACCAAGATATTCTTAACATTTAAACAAGTGAGTTAATTCTAACTCAATCAACTTGACATTCCTAAAATAAGCCAAGGATGTCAAATGGACTAGATTGTCAAAATCTTCAGACGTCTACCGTACTATATACGTGAAACTAGTCATGCTCAAAAGATAGGAAAAGTTCCACATACCTATTCGGTCAAACCACTTGTCAAGTACAAATTCCCGCCGTAGTATGTCAACCTATAATATTCACAATACGTCCATTAAGGCCTTACTTCAAACGTAGAATATTATAAGTGTTAAGTCTCTAAATTCTACGGAAAATCTGACAAAGACCTCCTTTGTTTTTACTAACTTTGCCACCTTTTCCAAGGTCGAAATACAATAACCAAACAGCCCCAATTGGCTCACAACAATATAGAAGGTAATCCAATGCCAATGAATAACCAAACAGCCCCAATTGGCTCACAATAATATAGAAGGTAATCCAATGCAAATGAATAACCAAACAAATTTCAATCGCTCACAATAATATAACAATACCAATTCTTATTCAATTTCCATTTCAGTCCAAATGGTTTAGTATAACATGACATCAAGCCGCAATCGATTACAACTACTACAATTCTCAAGTAGGTAAACATGCGACGATTCTAAATTAACGACCAAAATTGCATTTCAATTTCAAAAGGCTAATCATGTCATTTTCGGTTCTAGGCTTCTACAATCCATGTCACTGATCAAACTTCATAACACAAATCACATGATCACTTCTAACTTATAATAACGTGCAAACTTCAATTACAAAAGTAAAACGAAGATTATACCTCAATTAGCCCAATTATGATCCAAGATCACAAGTCCCTCCTTAGCAACTTTAGCTCCTCCTTTCGATGTTCCAATCCACTCCAAGCAACCCTTAGAAGCTTAAGAATAACTCATCTTCAAGTTCCAACTTCAAAGTTGAATAACCCTTTAGGTTTTCGCCTTGCGACTAATACGAAAACGCCTCTTTTCCGAAATCTTTCTTTTGAGAAAACCTTACAATACTCTTAGGAACCTTGGTTTAAAGTGGGGGAATTATTGGACAAGAATTGAAAATTTTCCTCTTGGAAACTTGTCAAAACCGTGAGCTTCCATAGTGAGCAAGACAAGATTTCAATTTTTTTTCTAAGTGTAGAGAATGACAAAGTCTTGCTACTAGTAAGCTTATATAACAAAATGGAAGGTCTAGATTAGTACATATGGATGGCTCGGATGTGTTTCACATGGATCTTGCCCAAGTGGCCCTTTGACTTTTAGTCAACAATGTCAAGCTAAGTCATTTGCAAGACTTGTCTTCCTAACAATGGTCAAATGACCTTTTTGTCCTTGTTAAATTTCGTCCAAGACAACATAAGGGGGTGACACGTGTCGCCCTCCCATTCGTCACAATATTTCGTTTTCCGACAAATCCAAAATTCCGATAAATTTTACTCGTCTCAAACCTTAACATTTGAGTTCTTACGTACGTTCTTAAAAATATATCCTGGAATTTCCGGGGTGTAACATTCTTCCCCCCTTAGAAACATTCGTCCCCGAATGTTCTTTCGGGAGTCCAACTTAAAGATAGCGACATAGTCTCCTTACAACCCCTACATACCAATAATGCCACAGGTGGCCACATACTAAAATGCCAACCTGAACCCCATGTGTCAACGTCGGTTATCTGCATAAAGCTTCTGCTGACTCTAAGCTTATAAATAATCTTTCCCGGATAAGCTTCGCCTTATCCACAGCCCGCTGAATCAAGTCTGGACCAAATAACTGAACCTCGCCCATGCCGAACCCACCAACCGGCGATCTACACTTTCTTACATACAAGGCCTCATACAGGGTCATCCGAATACTGGAAGGGTATCTGTTATTGTACTCAACACAACAAGAGACAATTAACCCTCCCGGCTATTTTTGAAATCAAGAACACAGGCCCGCATCATATCCTCAGGTGCCTGGATAGTATGCCTTGCCTGTCCGTAGGTCTGAGGGTGTAATGCAACACTGAGACTCACCTGTGTCCCTAATCCCTCCTGAAAAACCTCCAGAAGTTATCCGTAACCGAGCTCATCTGTCGGTCATCATAAACGTAGGAACCCCGTGCAGTCTCACAATCTCTCTGCTATACAAGCAAGCATAATCCTCAGCCGAGTAAGGGGTCCCAAATCCGAAAGAACACGGCTGGTTTCGCAAATTTAATTACCATGACCCCTGGGAGTCGCACTTCCTCCGAGTGCGATGCCACCAGAACAAGATCTATATTAATTACCTCTCATATCTAGGTTGGGATTTCAATCGCCTGCAATAGCCCACTGGGCTTCTGGTGCTCAACCATGACCTGCTACTATCTCGGACACTAAGCAGTAACTCCACTATGTCCCTTTTCCGGTCATCTTACCCATACATACTTCTGAGGTCACGACACGACTTAGTCGGCCCCAAACAATTAGGGCAATAAGCACTGCGTGCCTCCCCTAAAACCTGCTGACTAGTCCTGCAACACCGGGTACACGCAATCTATCCTCATCTCACAGCACCCCATCTGGTGCTACTCAACCAGGCTCTTCTCTCCTCGGAGAGTCGTATCTCGATACCGTATCATAACTGGATCCTCATACTGTCGCCTCTTTACTTCCTCAACGATGGAAGACTCGGCAACCTCTCGGATCTGAACTTCATTAACCTTGGAAACCAATAATCGAACCCCTAGGCTCGGTAACTGAAGAATCTTACGGACTACATCCTGTCTATTTGGTTGTCCATCTGGCAGACTACCCTTAGGTCCATCACAAAGAGTATATGTAACTGTCTTGGCTTTCCCCGGATGGTATAGGATATCAATATCACAATCCTTGAGTAACTCTAACCACCATCGGTGTCGCAAATTCTACTGCCTCAGTCTGCAGATATACCGGAGGCTTTTGTGGTCTGCACAAGTATCCACATGAAGTTCAGATATACGCCATGCCCCCACATCGTCAAGGCATGATTTAAGTGCCGCCAACTCTACATCGTGAGTGGCGCTATTTCCGTTCCCGCTTCCCTAACTACCGGAAAACATAGGTTCTAACCTTATCGGTCGTCACAAGACACAACCTAGCCCAACACCCAACGTGTTATCATCAAAACCTAACCTCTAGTCTTTCGGAGGAGTTAGAATCGTAGTCGTGGTCAACTTGTCTTCCAATAATCGAAAGTCTTTCTCATTCTGCGAAATATCCGGTATCCTTAATCTCACTTATGGTTCCTGTTTCCCTTTTGTTGCAACCAAACTTGGTCACTAAACTTAGACTTAATTCCTTTGCTTGCCTCA